>CM040121.1:413323849-413923849 GCA_022559845.1 Amorphophallus konjac | reverse complement strand
TGGGCAACATCTCCCCAGCACAGGGAGATGTTCAATTAAACAAGCGGCACGGCACACAGTAGACGATGCCAAGCCATAAACACTGATGAGCCCAGACGGACTACCCCAGTCCCTGAAGTCATCATGAACAGAGTCTCGATAGCCAGCCTACTAGAGACTCGTGATGATCCAAGGGAGCGAAGGGTCTCTAATTGTAGCCATATAGATGGTAGTTTTATTTGCTCACTCGGTGCAAAGGGCTTCCAGGGGAACATGTGATGAAACGATAGACCCCCTGGAACCCGGAGTGGCGGTAGCTCAAGGAGATTGAGCAGGAGGACAAAAGGGTTATACCCCTCCCCAGTCAGGGACAAGTAGAAGCAATCGGAGAAAACCATTCGTCGAGTAGTAATAGTTTCAGGAACGCAACCTACCACCATGCCTCGCCATGGGACAAGCCTCACCCTGTGAGCAGTCATGACTGCCATGGGCAGCTCGTGCTCGCTGCCACCAGGGACAAGGTAAACGGGGGTTGAGACCCTCAGGGATAAATCATCAAACACTGAGGGGGAAAGGCATACGGAAATTCTGGAAGAAAGTAATAACGACTATCGTATCGACTATCAGAGTGCACCGGTGCTCTTACAACTGACAGAAACGAGTGGAAGGGCACTCAACATTCTCTTATTCATAGTTCATTCGAGCGAAACCCATTATTGTAAACGAGACTACGCTATCGATGAAAGCACAGCCCCTGGTGAGGGATGATTTATTGTCGCCCACGAAGGGTGTGGCTTCAAGCCATTATCTCACAGAAATGAACAAGATACTCCAAAACGAGTGATCATAGGATTTGGTATTAATTTGGCCCAAAGGGCCACCTCACGCTCAAGGAAAGACCCAAAATCTTAGAGCGTAATCGATAGAAACAACTGCGGTTGGCAAGAAATAGAACAATAAGAAAAGGGATAAGCTTGATCCACGGCAAAAAGGGACGGAGCCTTCTTTTATTCACCCTCTCTGTCGATTACAGCAGAATGGGGCCAGGGGATTACAGCGCTTGGAGAAACTCCAAGGAGAAAGAAAAAGAAACTGCATAAAAGGAAAGGTAAGAACTGAGAAAAGAAGAACACAGAGCCAGAGGAACACGTAGAGCCCCTTTCGAGACCCACCTGCTTCTTTCTCTTCCCGATCCTCTCTGCCTTATCCTTCTTTCTTGGTTTTCTCTCTTCGCTCGACAGCTCCCCTCTCTTCTCTAGATGGATTCTTTCCTCCACGATTTCTACTTAATGGGAAAGCGAGATATTATCACAGTGTGAGCAGTTGATTACAGTATACTCTCAGACCAAGATAGCCTGATTGGTTCAGTAGTGAGAAGCGAACCGATTTATTTACCGAGAGACACCAGATAATGGGACGTTGTTACTGGCGTGCTAGAACTAAGTCCAGAACAGGGCATGTTGACTCGCACCCCTGAATTTACTCCGGCTAGGTGGGACCTATCAGCAGGCATTGTTCACAAAGAGAAGCCCGTATTCGGCCTTTTCCTAGCCCTGTTGAAGTGGGGGTTCCGAGAAGAGCCATTTCTTTTAGATTGTTTGGCAGTCAGGTTCAAACGTCAGATTGTCATGGGCTGGTTTGCTGATTGTAAAGCAACGGATGCTCATGCTTTTAGAGACGGGGCTATTGAATTTACTGAGTACGTACTCCAGAACTATGGTCCCATCCTGATGAAGGCCGGATTGTCCCAGACTGTATATGCATCCCGCTTTTGCTACCCCATCTTGAAGGGCTTGTGTTGCGGCATGATGGGGACGTTTTGTCCCGAGTACAACACCTTTTATACTGCAGAAGGGGAGACTTCCTTAGACTTGTGGAGTCTACATCAACTTTCTGGTCTTCCAATTGATGGTGAGCCGTATGAGGAGGTCTGCTGGTGTGACTGGATTAAGGACCGCACCGACGGCAAGGGCCGCTATCATTTCGGATTTGCCTATCGGTACCTCATGAAGGTGTACCGTACACTATGGATGTCCATTCAAGGTACTGCAGAGTCTTCTTCATCCCGCTCGCGCAAGGAGCAGAAACGGGTGTGCCTGGGCTTATGGCTAGAATACTTCTTCGAAGGTGAGCCGAAGTACAAAGATTTTCCTTCTGTCAGAATGGCTCCGAACAGACTGAAGACGCGGTCTCGCTAGAAGACTCATTTATCTTCTTCTCTTCGTAGAGGGCGCCAGAGTGGTCCTAACCCAGCAGGATTGGACCCCATTACTCATTGTGCGGCCTACTTGATGTATTGGCTGTGCACATTTGCCATGCCACAAGGCGATGAAACAGTCATTCACGCCGAAGCCATATATCCGGCGTGCTTAATGGCATGGGGTGTGAAGTTGTCCCTTTGCCCCGCAACATTATGTTTGATTTACATGATGCTGGGACATATCCACCGTAGCTGTCTCCCAAGGACTTTCTAGACCATTGGCCCTCTTCATTTCTTCAATGTCTGGGTGTGTTCATTATTTCTGGAGTTTGCTCCCAGGTCACTGCAATCTCCAAACTTGTTCCCGAGAATGTTAGTTCACCGATGTCGAGCCACAGCAGGTGTCAGACCAACTTTTCTCAATCAGGGGGCAATTGACGAAAGTGCCAATGAATGCTCCTGGGGCCTTGCATTTCTGGTGTTTGGCTGCTCATTCAAGCCCGTTGGCGAATCGG
Organism: Amorphophallus konjac; assembly: GCA_022559845.1. Taxonomy (NCBI): domain Eukaryota; kingdom Viridiplantae; phylum Streptophyta; class Magnoliopsida; order Alismatales; family Araceae; genus Amorphophallus; species Amorphophallus konjac. Next base: position 413,921,155 of record CM040121.1, on the reverse strand, counting down.
CTAAGAGAATGCAAATTCGGCGAAGTTGAGCAGTATGTTCACCCTATCTCGGGCAAGCTCAGTGATAAGCCATCATTACAGCCAGAGCTGGTAGACTGGGCTTTGTCCATTAAACCCAGTGTTTGGGTGTTCAGAAAGGGCATCAGCACTTACTTGCCCTATTACCCCTTCAGGTTTAGCAGAAACTTTGGTTATGATCAACAGATTCCTTCTTCTTCAGCACAGTTCCCATTGGAGAGTCGATCGAGAGGAGGAGGAGCTGCTGTCGAAGAAGCCCGCACGTGGTGGAATGCCAGTTCCGGGGCATTTTCCCCGAGTGACGCCAGAATATATTAAATGGTGGAATGCTCGTACTAGCTTCTATCGGCTTTATCGGAATGATTGCGGGGACATTGCTGAGCGTCAGTTCTTAAGCTCCCAATCTTCCGCCGTGTTTGAAATTGATCCTTATCATTAGCATCGACGCATCTTCACTCCTAGCACCGACCCTCTCTGCCGCTAGCTTCGCATCGGCCATCGCCCCTCCGCTATATGCACCGACCTCCATTTGGACCTGCACTGACCCCAGTGCCCCCCATTCAAACTTGCACCGACCTATGTTGCCCATGCCCTCCGTTATCATCTTTTATATATATATATATATATATATATATATATATATATATATATATATATATATGCTCTTCTCTTATTCATTCGTCTGCTCTCCCCTTTTGTTCGTCTGTGCGAGGTTCATACTCCAGCACTAGACAGGTGTCAGAGATTCAAGGAAAAATCATCAGGAAAACATAATGTCATCCAAGAAAATTTGGACAGCATCTCCCCAGCACAGGGAAATGTTCAATTAAACAAGCGGCATGGCACACGGTAGACAGTGCCAAGCCATAAACACTGAAAAGCCTAGATGGACGACCCCAGTCCCTGAAGTCATCACGAACAGAGTCTCGAGGGCCAGCCTACTAGAGACTCGTGATGATCCAAGGGAGCGAAGGGTCTCTGATTGTAGCCATATAGATGGCAATTTTATTTGCTCACTCGGTGCAAAGGGCTTCCAGGGGAACATGTGATGAAACGACAGACCCCCTGGAACCCAGAGTGGCGGTAGCTCAAGGAGATTGAGCAGGCGGACAAAAGGGTTATACCCCTCCCCAGTCAGGGACAAGTAGAAGCAATCGGAGAAAACCATTCATCGAACAATAACAGTTTCAGGAACGCAACGTACCACCATGCCTCGCCATGGGACAAGCCTCACCCTGTGAGTAGTCATGACTGCCATGGGCAGCTCGTGCTCGCTGCCACCAGAGACAAGGCAAACGAGGGTTGAGACCCTCAGGGATAAATCATCAAACACTGAGGGGGAAAGGCATACAGCAAATCTGGAAGAAAGAAATAACGACTGTCGTATCGACTATCAGAGTGCACCGGTGCTCTTACAATTGACAAAAACGAGTGAAAGGGCACTCAGCATTCTCTTATTCATAGTTCATTCGAACGAAACCCATTATTGTAAATGAGACTACGCTATCGATGAAAGCACAGCCCCTGGGGAGGGATGATTTATTGTCACCCACGAAGGGTGTGGCTTTCAGCCATTATCTCATAGAAAGGAACAAGATACTCCAAAACGAGCGATCATAGGATCTGGTCTTAATTTGGCCTAAAGGGCCTCCTCACGCTCAATGAAAGACCCGAAATCTTAGAGCGTAATCGATAGAAACAACTGTGGTTGGCAAGTAATAGAACAATAAGAAAAAGGATAAGCTTGATCCACGGTAAAAAGGGACGGAGCCTTCTTTTATTCACCCTCTCTGTAGATTACAGCAGAATGGGGACAGGGGATTACAGCGCTTGGAGAAACTCCAAGGGGAAAGAAAAAGAAACTGCTTAAAAGGAAAGGTAAGAACTTAGAAAAGAAGAACATAGAGCTAGAGGAACACGTAGAGCCCCCTCCGAGACCCACCTACATTTTTCTCTTCCTGATCCTCTCTTCCTTATCCTTCTTTCTTGGTTTTCTCTCTTTGCTCGACAACTCCCCTCTCTTCTCTCGATGGATTCTCCCTTCTTCTAATTCTCTGCTCTGATCCCCCCTTTTTCTGAGGGCTAAGCGGCCCTTTTATAGGCAGATGCCCAAGACAGGGCATCGGAGCACTGACGGGATGGGTGAGCTGCCATCGTCTCAAGCGCTAGCCATGCTACCGACTTGGCGTGGAGCGGAGGCCACCGCCTCGAGCCCCAGTGCCACCGGCTTGAACGAGAGGGGTGCCACCGACTGAATGTGAGAGGCACCACCGACTCTAACGCGAGGGGCGCCATTAGCTGAACGCGAGAGGCACCACCGACTTGAATGCGAGTGGCGCCATCGACTGAAACTTTCATCGCTGCTGACTCGATATCAAGGCGCCATCGCCTCATTTATAAGGGCATTTTTATAATTTTAACATTTTATCGCGAAATTAACCCGGTGAGTGCTCTTCGTCCGGAGTAGCTTCAGGGTTGGTGCAGTAGTCCCTGACTACGTTTTGAAATGTTGATTCGGGGCTTCCGTAGATTTCTAGGACGTGCAGAACCCGTACCGATTTTCCTGGGATTTACACTGATTCGGCCTTCGGCACTATAGTTCATGCGACCAACTCAACTTCGCATATATGTGGGATATCCTTATCGAGTGGACTATCCTTGGAAGTGTTTTCGTCCCGGCTGGGCGTTCGTTTGGCCACTTACAGACCTTTCTGGCGCGATGTGTACCCGAATCGAGTAACCCAGGTTTTCTCCTGATTTGGCGTTCGACACGTTGATTCGTGCCGCCAACTCCGCGCTGTGTAGACGTGGGGTGTCTTCATTAGGAGGGGCATCCCTCGAAGTATTTCCGTCATGATCGGATAACTTTCTGGCCACTTACGGACCATTTCGACATTCCGCGTGTCCTGATCAGATCACTCAGATTTTCCACTGATATTGCCCTTGGTAATTTATTCCGAGGTGCCAGGGACATTTCGTCATCTCAAGGAGGTTTCTTCATCAGGCAGGAGTAAGAGGTATATTGGGTACGATCATCTCGATGCCGGTTTCATAGGCTCTGACCATCAATGGGCCTTAAGCGAGCTGTGGGTGTGTGAACCTGAGATGACGGAATGTTGATTCCCTGGCACCTCCTATAGGGTGTCCTGAGGCTTCAGTGGTCCGAGTGGATCCACCTTTGACTTCTGGTTGACTCCTTCAGGAAGCGTGATCACTGTCCGATCATATTTTGTGTGTCAACAAATGCCCCCCAACCACGGATGTCACGTGCGAGGGATGAGCTGAGCGGGGTCTGGGGATGTATTTGCTTTATCAGGCTTGACACATGGGGCCCACTTCATCTCGAGTCGGCGACATGACTCGGGGATGTGAATCGGTAGCGACTTGAAGCTTGAGTCGGTGGACATTGGGGTTTGAGGCGGTGGGGATCACCATATACCGAATCGGTGTCCATTGCGGTCTGAGGCGGTGGGGAGCTTCGAGTTCAAGTTGGTACATGCCGTGTTGGTGGCGCGCTTCGGATTCTAGTCGGTGGTGACCTGGGCGTGCCAAGTCGGTGGCATTTTAACGTCATTGAATCAAGCTCGCCCCGCACCCATAAAACACTCCACATTCTTTTTGAGGGTTTCAAACCCTTCTTCTTCGGGCCCTCTTACCTTCCCCCCTTTTTCCTATGTCCGCGGCGGCTAGGGCGACTATCGTTTTCTCCTCCGTCTCCGGCGAGCACGGCGGCACAGGCGGTGGGCTTCCCACCTTCTTCTTCTTTCTCTTTCCACGATTGGAAAGGGCAGTGGCGGCGAGTGGTTTCTTCCCCTTCCTCTTGTTCTTCCCACGGCGGCTAGGGCGGAAGAGACGATGGAGGTAGGCGATGCCATTCTCCCTTTTCTGCTGCCGCGGTTCCCCTCCGTCTGTTAACAGTAGCGGTGCCGAGCTGCGATGGTCGAGGGTGAGGTGGCAGCGCCATGGGACGATGGCGACCGCCATCGCGGCGTTAGCAGGCCTCAGACCCAACGGCATTTAGGGTTGATCGTGGGCCCAAAAACCCAGCTTCATCAACCGTTCCAGGGGCCCGTCCCTCATTTCACACAATGGCTACAGGAGGTCCCTCGTAGGCTAGTCCTCGGGACCGATACTCCTGCTGTCCATTCGGCCCAAGTGTTTATCGCTTGTGGCTTTGCTTTAGGGACCGTCCCGGCCTAGCCAGTGGATGTGTTCCCCTTTGTTCTCGGACCCTCCCGACTAAGGGGAAACTCTGCCAAATTTTATTCAGGAATTTTCTTAGCATCATTCACCTTTGTTCTGACTTTATCTTTTCTTTGGTTGCAGCTAATGTCTCTAACAACCTCTTCTGTGGCTTCCCAAGGGACGGGCGCGTCTTCCATGGCTCGACCGGTGGTAACATGGCAGAACGTGAATGAACTCGATCAAGGGCGGGACCGCCTGGCCATTGTTTCAGAATTGTCAAATTCAGAGGTCAATTAAATGGATGCCAGTCGTCTGACCATTTCTGGCAGAGATAACTTCTCCTTCGACTAGAGTCAGAGCTACCGGGCCGATTTTCTAAAGGATAAGCACTTGATGACTTTCCTCTATGATTTCTACTTAATGGGAAAGTGGGATATTATCACAGTGCGAGCAGCCGAGTACAGTAGTCTCTCAGACCGAGACAGCCTAATCGGTTCAGTAGTGAGAAGTGAACCGATTTATTTCCCAGGAGACACCAGACAATGGGACGCTGTTACCGGCGTGCTAGAACTGAGTCCAAAATGGGGCATGTTGACTCGCACCCCTGAATTTACTCCGGCTAGGTGGGACCTATCAGCAGGCATTGTTCACAAAGAGAAGCCTGTATTCGGCCGTTTCCTAGCCCCGTTGAAGTGGGGGTTCAGAGAAGAGCCATTTCTTTTAGATTGTTTGGCAGTCAGGTTCAAACTTCAGATTACCGTGGGCTAGTTTGCTGATTGTACAGCCACACAATGCTCATGCTTTTAGAGACGGGGCTGTTGAATTTACTGAGTACGTACTCCAGAACTATGGTCCCATCCTGATGAAGGCCAGAGTGTACCAGAGTGTATATGCATCCCGCTTTCGCTACCCCATCTCGAAGGGCTTGTGCTGCGCCATGATTGAGACGTTTTGTCCCGAGTACAGCACCTTTTATACTGCGGACGGGGAGACTTCCTTAGACTTGTGGAGTCTACATCAACTTTCTAGTCTTCCAATTGATGGCGAGCCGTATGAGGAGGTCTACTGGCCTGACTGGATTAAAGACCGCACCGACGGCGAGGGCCACTATCATATCAAATTTGCCTATCGGTACCTCATGAAGGTGTACCGTACACTGTGGCTGTCCATTCAAGGTACTGTGGAGTCTTCTTCGTCCCGCTCGTGCAAGGAGCAGAAATAGGTGAGCCTGGGCTTATGACTGGAATACTTCTTCGAAGGCGAGCCGACGTACAAAGATTTTCCTTCTGTCAGAATGGCTCCGAACAGACTGAAGACGTGGTCTCACCGGAAGACTCATTTATCTTCTTCTCTTCGCATAGGGTGCCAGAGTGGTCCTAACCCAGTGGGATTGGACCCCATTACTCATTGTGCGGCCTACTTGACATATTGGCTATGCACATTTGCCATGCTAGAAGGTGATGAAACAGTCATTCGCGTCGAAGCCATATATCCGGCGTGCTTAATGGCATGGGGTGTGAAGTTGTCCCTCTGCCCCACAGTATTATGTTTGATTTACAAGAAGTTGGGACATATCCACCGTAGTCATCTCCCAAGCACTTTGCGGGCCGTTGGCCCTCTTCATTTCTTTAATGCCTGGGTGTGTTCATTATTTCCAGAGTTTGCTCCCAGGTCACTGCAATCTCCAAACTTGTTCCCGAGAATGTTAGAGTTCGCCGATGCCGAGCCACAGCAGGTGTCAGACAAACTTTTCTCAATCAGGGGGCAATTGATGAAAGTGCCAATGAATGCTCCTGGGGCCTTGCATTTTTGGTGTTTGGCTGCTCATTAAAGCATGTTGGCGAATCGGCTAAGAGAATGCAAATTTGGCGAAGTTGAGTAGTATGTTCACCCTATCTCGGGCAAGCTCAAAGATAAGCCGTCATTAGAGCCAGAGCTGGTAGACTAGGCTTTGTCCATTAGACCTAGTGTTTTGGTGTTCAGAAAGGGCATCAGCACTTACTTAGAGCCCTATTACCCCTTCAGGTTTAGCAGAAACTTTGGTTATGATCAACATATTCCTTCTTCTTCAGCACAGTTCCCATTGGAGAGTCGATCGAGAGGAGGAGGAGCTGCTGTCGAAGAAGCCCGCACGTGGTGGGATTATTTTCATCGTTGCAAGGTTGCTTCTTTTCGGATGCCAGTTCCTGGGTGTTTTCCCCGTGTGACGCCAGAATATATTAAATGGTGGAATGCTCGTACTGGCTTCTATCGGCTTTCTCAGAACGATTGCTGGGACATTGCCGAGCGTCGGTTCTTAAGCTCCCAATCTCCCACCCTGTTTGAAATTGATCCTTACCATCTGCGGAGGCTGAAGTCTCGTAAAGATGCTGAGGTACAGACTTATTTGGCGGCATGGAAAACTATCAAATGGGAGAAGTCCAAGCCACAGCAGGAAGTTGGGGGCACCGAAACACCCACCGTTCCGGTCACGACGGACCTTCCTTCTCCAACGCCTAGTCATGGTGATGAAGGTAATATTATAGCCCGCGGGGCCCCTATTGCAGGCACTTCATTTCACTGCTCTTCTTCTCACTCCATTTTTATCTGCTTAATCATTCAGACATTGTCCTTTTGGAACCTGCTGAAGTTCCTTCTACAACATCTCCTGCCCAGAGTACCCGGCCAACCCGACGGTGCTCCGAACTGCTGGCCGTATTAGCCCTTCAGAGAGTCTCTTCAGGGGCATCGCTTGACAGTTCAGTACGCCTTATGGGCCTAGGCACGGCAGCAGCAGAACTGACTGAAAGTTCTTCCTCGGAGAAACTTGTAGACTATGAACCCTCCAGTGATGAGGATGAGCAGGATGTAGGGTCGGAGGCTAGCACACCTTCCCTATCATATGGAAGTGATTTTGCTACATTCAACCCTCCCCGGGTAGCATTGGGCCCTTCAGGCGCACCAGGTCCCAAGCGGGAAATTTCTTCGGCTTTGACGCAGCCAGACTTGGGAACCCTGGGGGCCACTAGTTCAAGTCTCGTCTCTTTGGAGGTAATCTTTGTGCTCTTCCATGTAAGCTTCAGCCATGTCTTCTAGCATGTGTATCTGAAGGTCTGACATAGCTCTTGGCTTATTTCTTTTGTTCCTTTCCTCAAGAGCCCATGATTTCAGTGGGGTTGAATTTGCCAGCAATGACTGCTACCACCGCTTTCTCCCCCTTTCAAGCAATGGGGACAGCCTTCGCCTCCATCGGGGGCATGGTGCCCATTTTAAGGCCGATTGCATTGAAATTCCTGGGCGGGCCCGACTCTGTGTTGGACACAGGTAAGTCTTCGGCACAATAACTCCAGATCCAGTCAGCGAAGTCCGAAAGCCAGAACTCATGCCCTATCACTGGCTGGCCCTAGGCCTGATGGTAAAATTCTATTTCGTCCAGATAAAGCACATCAACCGAGGATAGAATGCTCAAGCAGACGCCCTCGCAAAGCTAGCTAGTTCCCTGGCAGTCCCGCCGGATGAAAGCCTAAATGTGACCGTCATCAATAGGCGACAGGTGCCAAGTGTGATGGATGTCCCAGTTACAGGAAAAGAAAATGAAGTAATGGCTGTGGACACGTGGGGTGTCCTCATTAGGAGGGGCATCCCTCGAAGTATTTCCGTCATGATCGATGACTTTCTGGCCACTTACAGACCATTTCGACATTCCTCGTGTCTTGATCGGATCACTCGGATTTTCCGTTGATATTGCCCTCGATTATTTATTCCGATGTGCCAGGGACATTTCTTCATCTCAGGGAGGTTTCTTCATCAGGCGGGAGCCACCTTTTACATTCTCATCTCTGTGGGACGGGGTAAGAGGTATATCGGGCACGATCATCTCGATGTCGATTTCATAGGCTCTGACCATCAATGGGCCTTAAGCGAGCTGTGGTGGGTTTGTGAACCCGAGATGACGGAATGTTGATTCCCTGGCACCTCTTGTAGGGTGGCCTAAGGCTTCAGTGGTCCGAGTGGATCCACCTTTGACTTCCGGTTGACTCCTTTGGGAAGCGTGATCACTATTCGATCATATTTTGTGTGTCAACACCTGTCGACGTAGGAATCTCGACTGATAAAAACCGTCCATCGATAGACCGCCAGGGGCATTGAGCGGTCTATCTGTTGTGTCCCTATGATTTTGATGATGTCTCATACTATAAATCATTTCTTTATCTCAAGATAATCTCATGTTTCATCATGTAAGTGAATGGATTACACAGTAAGGGAATGTCCTGTTCAATTGAACAATTTGACCAAATGAATTTTAGTGTTGCCTGAGTCATAATGTCTTGATGGTTTCAACACTGTGAACCTTTGAGAACAAAAATGTTTCTCTGTGTTAATGTAAATCCTCGAGCCACTTCAGTTAATCTTGGGAGTTATTTTCGTGCCACTTGAGCCACACTTCGTGTTGTTTCCCCTCACTAACACGAAAAGATTTCGTGTCGTCTGAGCTTACAACACTTCGTGTTGATTTCCATGCTTGACAGGAAAACTTGTATGAGGTAATACTTCGTGTTGTTCTATCCTTGTCATCTATGTCTTCAAGTCCTAGTCTCGGTTGTTTAACTTCGTGTCGTGTCTCCCTCTATCTTCGTGTCGTGTTACTGAAGCAGCTCGAATAGTTCTGACGAACTCCGAGTCGCTTCTCTATGAACCTCGTGTCATTTCTCTCTGTCCTTTAGTTTCTCATCTCGTGTCATCTTTTATGTCTGCTTGTTTAATTTCGTGTCACTTACTGTTGTTCCTCGAGTCGTTCTTTTTCTTAGTGTCACTGCTTCATCACGTATCGTGATAGCCGTGTCACTCTTCTGTCTTCGTGCTGTTTTTCTCTTTAGACTTCGTGTCCTTCTCGCCTTGACCACACTCCGTGTCAATTCCTGTGTTTCGTCTTCGTGTTGATTTCAACTCGTGTCAGTTTCTATTTTCATCTTCGTGTTGTCTTCAACTCGTGACGGTTTCTATTATTTGTCTTCGTGTCGTGGTCAGCCAGTGTCGCCTCATCTTCGAGTCGTTCATTCGAGCTATTTTGTGCTCGAGTTGTTTTTCTTATGTTTTCAAGTGTTGTTTCACTTCGTGTCGTCTTTTGTTGCCGTTTATTAGTTCGTGTTGTTTCGTTCTAACCTCGTCCAGGTTTCTTCTAAATCGCGTGTTCTTCTATTATTTCACTCCGTGATATTTTCTTCTCACCTCGTGCTATCCTGATCTGACCTCGTGTCACCTTCCTTGATTGTGTCAGTCTTGTCCATTGTATCTCGTGTCATTCTTTTCTTATCTCGTGTAGTAGTCACGTCGTGTTGTTATCATATACCTCATGCAGCTTTAGTTTTAGTGGCCATACAGCGTGTTAATGGTTTTTATCTCCTTACAGGTACGAGGAAGAATATTCCCAAATAAATGGGCTGCACGTGATCCAAGACAAGAGGAACAAACCCAATGAGGACACGTGGCAGGAAGGTTCTGGATCGAGCTTGGGAAGCACACGCATGTTGTGCCCTATCCACCTGCTGCCGCTATAAATAGAAACCTTCGCCCACCGATGAAGGAAGATCAGAGCCAAAAAAGAAAAGGCAGAATTACAGAGAGCTCGATCCAACAGTGAAGAGAAAGAAAAAGAGAGATAGCAGTGAAGAGAAAGAAAAAGAGAGATAGCAGTGAAGAGAGAAAGAGAGTTTGCAGTATCTGGTTTTTGAAATTGCTTCCCAGGAAGCTACATTTGTATTAACTCTCAGTATCGAATGTTTTCTCGATCAGTCTTTAGTTTCTTTTCTGATTTTCTTTATGTGTTCTTCGTCTAATTCTGATCTGTTCCCCTCCGGTATGTGGAGGAAGGGAGTCTAACTCCGGTTTCCCTCTGGGTTGCAGAGGAAGAGAGATTGCTGATCTCTGGTGTTGCTAGTGACGGGTTGTCATTGGCAGGTTCCCTCCAGTGTGTGGAGGAAGGGAGAGGCACTCTCCGGTTCTGTTCATGCTGGGTGCTAGAACAGGTTTCAAGCTCTGCGGGTGGCAGAACTTGGTTGAGGGATTTGTCTCCCTTGGGTTTTCAAGCTGTTTGGCAGCAAGTTGTTCGCAGACTGAGTCTGCTGTGCTCTAGCAGTGGCTAGTGGAATCCTCACTCTAGTTGGAGTGAGGGGTGGATGTAGATTGCTGACTACAGTCGAACCACCTAAAAATCGGTTGTCTTCTCTGTGGTTTGCGGTCTTTATCGACGCTCTCTATCTGTTTGTCACTTCGACTATTTGTTTGCTCAGCTCTTCATCATCATTCTCTTATTCGATCTTGAGTGGTATCTGCATTTGCAACACTTTGTGTGCTAGTTTAGAAGGGGCATAAGCAGTAGATTTATTTTCTTGCCTAAGTTTTGCAAATTGGGAGTGATCTATTCATCCCCCCCCTTCTATATCACTCTTGATGTGCTAACATTTGGTATCAGAGCAGGTTTACGTCATGTGGACGAACGGTCAAGGAAATGGTGGTGGTCCTAGAACCTTCATGGCCGAAGGTCAATCCATTAGTCGCCCTCCTTATTTTGATGGTAGTAACTATCTGTTTTGGAAGAACAGGATGGAAGTGTTCATCAGAGCTCAGAGTCATAAATTGTGGAGAGTAATCACGGTGGGGCCATATGAGCTGCCACCAAACGAGGATGCTTGGACAGATGATCATGTGAAGCTCTCGTCACTCAACTGGACGGCGCTGAACATAATCCAGTGTGCTGTTCATCCAGAGGAATATGCTCGTATATCTGCATACAGAACTGCCAAGCAAATGTGGGATGAGCTGCAATTGATCTATGAAGGTACAGCTCAAGTGAAAGCCTCGAAGGTAAACCTCTACACTTCTAAGTATGAAATGTTTAAGATGAATGCATATGAGAATATAACCGAAATGTATGCCATGTTATCCTTGATCACTAACACTCTTAAAGGGCTAGGGAAGGATCTTTCTGAGGCAGATATAGTCAGGAAAATTCTTAGATCTTTATCCCCGGCATGGCACACTAAGGCCATTGTGATTGAGGAGTCAAAAGATTTGACTGTCTTAACTGTGAATGAACTCATAGGATCCCTGATGACCTATGAAATGAACTTCCAAGGAGGTGGAGAAGGAAGTGAGAGGAAGGGTAAAAATGTAGCTCTAAGAGCTTCCCGCAACAAGGGTAGTAATAGTGGGAGCAGCAGCAGTACCCCCGAGTCTGAGTCCGAGCTTGAAGGTTTATCAGATCTCGACCAGGAGGAGCAGGCTATGCTCACTCGTCAGTTCAGAAAGTTTCTGAGGACAACGGGAAAGACCTTTAGGAAGAAGAACCCACACTCTTTTAACAAGAATGCTGAGTTTACCAATTACAGGGATAGAAATCCTACGAAACTGACTTGTTTTAATTGTAACAAACAGGGACACATGAAAGGCGAATGCCCAGAACTCCAGAAGAAAGGTCCCTATTTTCAGAAGAAAAACATAAAGGTGCAAAAGAAGAAGAAGCCACAGGCAATGGTCTGCACATGGAGCGAGGAAGAAGAAGACCCAGAAGAAGCTTCCTCAGAAGAATACGAAGATGGAATTTGCCTTATGGCAAACAGTGAAGAGGAGGTAATAAATATTTTTGAAAATTTCTCAATTGATGACTGGGAGGATGCTTATGATGACTTTCTAGATAAATTTAATTCACTTAGCAAAGAGCACAGAGTTCTGAAAAGAAAATTTAACACAAATATTGAAGAACAAACTCTGGTCTGTGAGGAAAATGCAAAGCTAAAAGAACAACTAGAAGAAATGACCTCACAAAGGAAAGAGAATGATAAGCTTAAGGGAGAAATTCAGGAAAGTCAAAAACAGCTCAATGAATTCAAAACTAAAATTGAAGAAAGCATGAGTGAAATCAGAATGAATTCAGAGAAATATGAAGCTGTGAAGAAAGTAAATGCTGAACTCCTAAAGAATTCTGAGTTTCTTCAAAAGGAGCTGGAAGACAAACAGAAAGTCTTAGAAAAGTTTGTCCAAAGAAAGACTAGCCTAGATGCTATACTAGAGACTAGGGTCAATTTCAATAAGGAAGGTCTAGGCTATGACCCAACCAACAAGAGACCCTTGCAATTCAAGACCATCACCTTCTGTCTAGAGAAGGGAAAAGAAAAGCTGGACACACCATCCAGCTCAAACAGCTCTAAGGAAACTCAAAGTCCTAAAGAAAACACAAAAACCAGTACTGGACAACCATTTAAGATTGGAATGAACTTTATGAAGAATAACATTAAGTCCATTCACCAGAACACAAATGGTAGCTGGACCAAGAAAATAAATCAGAATAAGAGCTAGAATTATAACAATCAGATGGGTCTAAACAAGACCTACTGGAGGAATAACTTTCATGGTCAAAGATATGCCAATCAACAAGCCTACAGGAAATTTCCTAGGAATAGGAAGACCAATGAAAGGAATAGAACTCACTTCTCCAGTTCAGCTGGATTGAACTTTAATAAACCAGAAAGGAAGGTGCCAGAGAAAACCATGCTGAAACAAATCTGGATACCTAAACACTTGATTAGAGATTTAAACAATGTCCTTGGACCCAACTCACCTTGGGTTCCAAATCACTCTGCTTGATATACTTGTGTAGGCCGGCCTGGCAGCTGAAGACAACAAGTGGTACCTCGACAGTGGCTGCTCCAGGCATATGACAGGAGACCGATCCAAGTTCAGCAAGATAGAGATGAAGCCAGGAGGTCTGGTCAAGTTTGGAGGAAAGAACAAAGGTAAAATTATTGGAGTTGGCACAGTAGGTAAGTCTTCCACAAATTCTATTGAAAAAGTATTACTTGTGGAAGGGCTACAACACAACCTGATTAGCATTAGCCAATTATGTGACAGGGGTCACAGGGTTGTATTTGATGATAGTTCATGTAAAATCCTTGATACAAATTCTGACATGGTTAAATTTGTAGCCAACAGGATTAATAATGTCTACATTGTAGACTTAGATGAGAAATCTGAATCCACTATTTGCTTATCTGCCAATTCTGAAAATGATGCCTTTGAATGGCATAGACGTCTAGGTCATGCTAACTTTTCAACTTTAAATAAATTGGTCAAGCATGATTTAGTTAGAGGCATGCCTAGAATTAAATTCAACTCTATATCAAAAGCATGTGATGCCTGTGCTCTAGGCAAACATACCAGAAATTCTTTCAAATTAAGATCTGAGCCATTGTCTTCTAGACCAATGGAATTTCTTCATATGGATCTTTTCGGTCCAACTAGAACTCAGAGTCTTAATGGTAACAGGTTTGGCTATGTCATCATAGATGACTTCTCCAGATATTCATGGATATTTTTCTTAGCAAATAAGAGTGATGCATTTCAAAAGTTTAATCTATTTTTCAATAAGGTCAAATAAGAAGGGAAGTACAAGGTTAGTTCTATTCAATCTGACCATGGAGGTGAGTTTGAAAATTTCATGTTTACTGATCTTTGTGACAAAGAAGGACTAACTCACAGGTTTTCCTCTCCCAGGACACCTGAACAGAATGGGATCGTGGAGAGAAGAAATAGAACAGTGGTGGAAATGGCCCGAACCATGTTGATTGAAAGTAAGTTACCTAGAAGGTTTTGGGCAGAAGCGGCCAATACAGCAACCTACATAATCAACAGGGCCATGGTAAGACCCATACACAAGAAAATACCCTATGAGCTTCTAAAAGGTAAGAAACCAAACTTGTTTCATTTCAGAATGTTTGGAGCAAAATATTTTATTCATAACAATGATAAGAAAGACTTAGACAAATTTGAAGCCAAGAGTTCACCTGGAATATTCTTGGGTTACTCTGAAGTGTCAAGGGCATATAGGGTATTTAATGTATCAGATCAGAAAGTGGAAGAATCTCCACACATTCTTTTTAGTGAAAAGAAAGATGTTTCTAATGTTGAAAATCTTGACAGGGACTCCAATCATGGTGGAGATTTTCTGGAAAACCAACAAGAAGAAGAGAAGACTCAACAGAATGAAGAAACAAATTCCCCAAATCAGGAAGGTCCAAGAGAAACAGTTTTCAGGTTAAACAAAGCCTTGTATGGTCTAAAGCAGGCTCCAAGAGCTTGGTATGAAAGATTATCTGAATTTCTGATCAGCAAGGGCTACAAAAGAGGTAAAGTTGATCAGACTTTATTTACCAAGGGCATGAATAAAGATCTCATCATAGTTCAGGTATATGTAGATGACATTGTATTTGGATCAACTAGGTATGAACTATGTGATGAATTTTCTACCATGATATCTGCTGAATTTGAAATGAGCTTGGTTGGAGAACTAAAATATTTTCTTGGATTGCAGGTACAGCAGCTAGAAGATGGGTGCTTCATCAACCAAACCAAATACACAATGGAACTGTTCAAAAGGTTTGGCATGGAAAACTTAAAGCACATTACTACACCCATGGGCACCAATACATCATTGGATGCAGATGAGACAGGTAAAGAAGTAAATGCCAAACTTTATAGAGGTATGATTGGATCACTTCTTTACTTGACAGCCTCTAGACCTGATATACAATTCAGTGTAGGAATGTGTGCAAGGTATCAGTCTAGACCCACTGAACTACACTTAGCTGCAGTTAAAAGAATCTTCAGATATTTGTCAGCTAGTCACTCTCTTGGTTTATGGTTTCCTGCATCTCGCACATTGAATCTAGTAGCATACACAGATGCTGACTATGCAGGCTGTAAACTAGACAGGAAAAGCACAAGTGGCCATTGTGAATTCTTGGGTGGGTGTTTAGTATCTTGGGGCTCCAAGAAACAACATTCTGTGGCCCTCTCCACTGCAGAAGCTGAATATGTGGCTGCAGGGAGTTGTGGAACACAAGTTATATGGATTAAACACCAGCTTCAGGACTACCAAGTAGACCTGGGGTGTACACCTATTTACTGTGATAACACAAGTGCCATCAATCTTGCTAAAAATCATGTTTTTCATTCTCGAACAAAACACATAGAGATAAGACATCATTTTATAAGAGATGAGGTGTCTAAGAATAATTTTGAACTGATTCATGTAGGGACAGATAATCAGATTGCTGATATTTTCACAAAACCTCTGGATAATGAAAAATTCACTAAATTGAGAAGAGAATTAGGCTTATACAAAGTGTCTTAATTTTGGAGCCTGTTCCTGTTGTGAGGGGGAGTTTTTGTCTATCTGTTGTTTAGCCTTCTTACATGCTAGTTTAAGGGGGAGTTCAGAATGCTTACTGGTTAACTTTCAGGAATGCTCTAAATAAAGGAAAGTCTTGAGATTCTGCTGAAATGTTTTATTGAGGAATGCTATATCTTAGGGGGAGCTGAGTTGTAATGTGAGAAGAGAAGTTCTTTGACAGATTCAAAAGGGCTGTCCAGATGTGTACCTTTGCTGGTCTTGCATGACTGATTTAGTGTGGTTCTCTCAGAAAGTAGAGTGTCACTTATCTCTTAAGTCTATAAGTCAGTGACTCTAATCTCCAGGTCAGAATCTTTCCTTTAGTACTCCTTCAGAGATCTGGACTAATTGCATAAAGTATATCTTCCTACATTGTCATTGATTATGGTTCAGGCCAAAAAACATGTATGTCTTGATATCTGACCCAATCAACTTGAAATCTAGACTTCAAGACTCAATTCAAGAAAAGCCCTTTTTGGTATTGTCTTCAATCATTCTATCTCTTTAACTCAAGGGCTTAACTGAACAAACATGTTCTGTTTTGATCACTGAGAAACTGGGAGCTTCATCAATGAAATGAATATTTCTCCCAAGTCATGAGGTGTCAAATGCTTAAAATAAATGAAAAGTCATGACAGAGCAATGGTGGCTTGCTGGTGAGTAACTGGGGACTCTGGCCTCTAATCAAGGTGTTTCCTCATGTCAAAAGCCACAGTTACTAACTTTGTTCCTTAATAAAAAAAAGGGGGATGGAAGTAATGAGGTACTCACTCTGAGTAACTGGGGATTCAGGCCTCTGATCAAGGTGTCTCCCTAATGTCAAAGGAAGTGAACTACCAACTTACTCATTGATCTTCTTGAATATCATCTCCAACAAAAATTCCTTGTTGTTATGCAACTAATGGATTGCTTGTCCTCAATACCTTGAGAACACCTCTCTGATTTAGTCTCTTGCTGTCTAGTGGAATAGTTGAATGATCAGCTATTTTTGGCCATACTTGTCACCTCCTGCTCTAAATCATCCACTATGTATGATGATAAACTTGTCTATCATTCCACTTCTCTATTGTGTACTGAAATCTAAAGAATCTTGTCTTGAGATTAGAAACTCACTTATTCTTTTAAGACCTACTCGTGACTTTCTGCACTATGCAGTTACTGCCCTGAGTCCTCATATTTCCAGCACTGTCACACATTCTGTATTTTTTTTTTGCTGATGTCAAAGGGGGAGAGAAGTTTGCAATGTCTACAATTTTAGTGAGAAGTTCTGCAATGTTCTGCAATATCAGTGAGTCTTGGTTTTGTCTTGATCTTTGGGGGAGTCATGTTGCTTCATGCTGATATGTTTATGAGTTGTGGGGGAAATGAGAGTGTGTTGTAGGGAATGTTTAATTCATTTGCATGAGCATGCCTTGAATTTAATCTGTTGTTGAAGCTGATATTGATTTCATGTTAAATCTTGATAAACCTTGATATTGCCTGATTCATAGTGTTGCCATCATAAAAAAGGGGGAGATTGTTGTGTCCCTATGATTTTGATGATCTCTCACACTATAAATCATTTCTTTATCTCAAGATAATCTCATGTTTCATCATGTAAGTCAATGGATTACACAGTAAGGGAATGTCCTGTTCAATTGAACAATTTGACCAAATGAATTTTAGTGTTGCCTGAGTCATAATGTCTTGATGGTTTCAACACTATGAACCTTTGAGAACAAAAATGTTTCTCTGTGTTAATGTAAATCCTTGAGCCACTTCAGTTAATCTTGGGAGTTGTTTTCGTGCCACTTGAGCCACACTTCGTGTTGTTTCCCCTCACTAACACGAAAAGATTTTGTGTCGTCTGAGCTTACAACACTTCGTGTTGATTTCCATGCTTGACAGGAAAATTTGTATGAGGTAATACTTCGTGTTGTTCTATCCTTGTCATCTATGTCTTCGAGTCCTAGTCTCGGTTGTTTAACTTCGTGTCGTGTCTCCCTCTGTCTTCGTGTCGTGTTACTGAAGCAGCTCGAATAGTTCTGACAAACTCCGAGTCGCTTCTCTGTGAACCTCGTGTCGTTTCTCTCTGTCCTTTAATTGCTCATCTCGTGTCATCTTTTATGTCTGCTTGTTTAATTTCGTGTCACTTATTATTGTTCCTCGAGTCGTTCTTTTTCTTAGTGTCACTGCTTCATCACATGTCGTGATAGCCGTGTCACTCTTCTGTCTTCGTGCTATTTTTCTCTTTAGACTTCGTGTCCTTCTCGCCTTGACCACACTCCGTGTCAATTCCTGTGTTTCATCTTCGTGTTGTTTTCAACTCGTGTCGGTTTCTATTTTCATCTTCGTGTTGTCTTCAACTCGTGATGGTTTCTGTTATTTGTCTTCGTGTCGTGGTCAGCCCGTGTCGCCTCGTCTTCGAGTCGTTCATTCGAGCTATTTTGTGCTCGAGTTGTTTTTCTTATGTTTTCAAGTGTTGTTTCACTTCGTGTCATCTTTTGTTGCCATTTGTTAGTTCGTGTTGTTTCGTTCTAACCTCGTCCAGGTTTCTTCTAAATCGCGTGTTCTTCTATTGTTTCACTCCGTGATATTTTCTTTCACCTCGTGCTATCCTGATCTGACCTCGTGCCACCTTCCTTGATTGTGTCAGTCTTGTCCATTGTATCTCGTGTCGTTCTTTTCTTATCTCGTATAGTAGTCACGTCGTGTTGTTATCATATACCTCATGCAGCTTTAGTTTTAGTGGCCATACAGCGTGTTAATGGTTTTTATCTCCTTACAGGTACGAGGAAGAATATTCCCAAATAAATGGGCTGCACGTGATCCAAGACAAGAGGAACCAACCCAATGAGGACACGTGGCAGGAAGGTTCTGGATCGAGCGTGGGAAGCACACGCATGTTGTGCCCTATCCACCTGCCGCCGCTATAAATAGAAACCTTCGCCCACCGATGAAGGAAGATCAGAGCCAAGAAAGAAAAGGCAGAATTACAGAGAGCTCGATCCAACAGTGAAGAGAAAGAAAAAGAGAGATAGCAGTGAAGAGAAAGAAAAAGAGAGATAGCAGTGAAGAGAGAAAGAGAGTTTGCAATATCTAGTTTTTGAAATTGCTTCCCAAGAAGCTACATTTGTATTAACTCTCAGTATCGAATGTTTTCTCGATCAGTCTTTAGTTTCTTTTCTGATTTTCTTTATGTGTTCTTCGTCTAATTCTGATCTGTTCCCCTCCGGTATGTGGAGGAAGGGAGTCTAACTTTGGTTTCCCTCTGGGTTGCAGAGGAAGAGAGATTGCTGATCTCTGGTGTTGCTAGTGACGGGTTGTCATTGGCAGGTTCCCTCCGGTGTGTGAAGGAAGGGAGAGGCACTCTCCGGTTCTGTTCGTGCTGGGTGCTAGAACAGGTTTCAAGCTCTGCGGGTGGCAGAACTTGGTTGAGGGATTTGTCTCCCTTGGGTTTTCAAGCTGTTTGGCAGTAAGTTGTTCGCAGACTGAGTCTGTTGTGCTCTAGCAGTGGCTAGTGGAATCCTCACTCTAGTTGGAGTGAGGGGTGGATGTAGATTGCTGACTACAGTCGAACCACCTAAAAATCGGTTGTCTTCTCTGTGGTTTGCGGTCTTTATCGACGCTCTCTATCTGTTTGTCACTTCGACTATTTGTTTGCTCAGCTCTTCATCATCATTCTCTTATTCGATCTTGAGTGGTATCTGCATTTGCAACACTTTGTGTGCTAGTTTAGAAGGGGCATAAGCAGTAGATTTATTTTCTTGCCTAAGATTTGCAAATTGGGAGTGATCTATTCATCCCCCCCCCTTCTATATCACTCTTGCTGTGCTAACATTTGGTATCAGAGCAGGTTTACGTCATGTGGACGAACGGTCAAGGAAATGGTGGTGGTCCTAGAACCTTCATGGCCGAAGGTCAATCCATTAGTCGCCCTCCTTATTTTGATGGTAGTAACTATCTGTTTTGGAAGAACATGATGGAAGTGTTCATCAGAGCTCAGAGTCATAAATTGTGGAGAGTAATCACGGTGGGGCCATATGAGCTGCCACCAAACGAGGATGCTTGGACAGATGATCATGTGAAGCTCTCGTCACTCAACTGGACGGCGCTGAACATAATCCAGTGTGCTGTTCATCCAGAGGAATATGCTCGTATATCTGCATACAGAACTGCCAAGCGAATGTGGGATGAGCTGCAATTGATCTATGAAGGTACAGCTTAAGTGAAAGCCTCGAAGGTAAACCTCTACACTTCTAAGTATGAAATGTTTAAGATGAATGCAGATGAGAATATAACCGAAATGTATGCCAGGTTATCCTTGATCACTAACACTCTTAAAGGGCTAGGGAAGGATCTTGCTGAGGCAGATATAGTCAGGAAAATTCTTAGATCTTTATCCCCGGCATGGCACACTAAGGCCATTGTGATTGAGGAGTCAAAAGATTTGACTGTCTTAACTGTGAATGAACTCATATGATCCCTGATGACCTATGAAATGAACTTCCAAGGAGGTGGAGAAGGAAGTGAGAGGAAGGGTAAAAATGTAGCTCTAAGAGCTTCCCGCAACAAGGGTAGTAACAGTGGGAGCAGCAGCAGTACCCCCGAGTCTGAGTCCGAGCTTGAAGGTTTATCAGATCTCGACCAAGAGGAGCAGGCTATGCTCACTCGTCAGTTCAGAAAGTTTCTGAGGACAAAGGGAAAGACCTTTAGGAAGAAGAACCCACACTCTTTTAACAAGAATGCTGAGTTTACCAATTATAGGGATAGAAATCCTAAGAAACTGACTTGTTTTAACTGTAACAAACAGGGACACATGAAAGGCGAATGCCCAGAACTCCAGAAGAAAGGTCCCTATTTTCAGAAGAAATACATAAAGGTGTAAAAGAAGAAGAAGCCACAGGCAATGGTCTGCACATGGAGCGAGGAAGAAGAAGACCCAGAAGAAGCTTCCTCAGAAGAATACGAAGATGGAATTTGCCTTATGGCAAACAGTGAAGAGGAGGTAATAAACGTTTTTGAAAATTTCTCAATTGATGACTGGGAGGATGCTTATGGTGACTTGCTAGATAAATTTAATTCACTTAGCAAAGAGCACAGAGTTCTGAAAAGAAAATTTAACACAAATATTGAAGAACAAACTCTGGTCTGTGAGGAAAATGCAAAGCTAAAAGAACAACTAGAAGAAATGACCTCACAAAGGAAAGAGAATGATAAGCTTAAGGGAGAAATTCAGGAAAGTCAAAAATAGCTCAATGAATTCAAAACTAAAATTGAAGAAAGCATGAGTGAAATCAGAATGAATTCAAAGAAATATGAAGCTGTGAAGAAAGTAAATACTGAACTCCTAAAGAATTTTGAGTTTCTTCAAAAGGAGCTGGAAGACAAACAGAAAGTCTTAGAAAAGTTTGTCCAAGGAAAGACTACCCTAGATGCTATACTAGGGACCATGGTCAATTTCAATAAGGAAGGTCTAGGCTATGACCCAACCAACAAGAGACCCTTGCAATTCAAGACCATCACCTTCTGTCCAGAGAAGGGAAAAGAAAAGCTGGACACACCATCCAGCTCAAACAGCTCTAAGGAAACTCAAAGTCCTAAAGAAAACACAAAAACCAGTACTGGACAACCATTTAAGATTGGAATGAACTTTATGAAGAATAACATTAAGTCCATTCACCAGAACACAAATGGTAGCTGGACCAAGAAAATAAATCAGAATAAGAGCTGGAATTATAACAATCAGATGGGTCTAAACAAGACCTACTGGAGGAATAACTTTCATGGTCAAAGATATGCCAATCAACAAGCCTACATGAAATTTCCTAGGAATAGGAAGACCAATGAAAGGAATAGAACTCACTTCTCCAGTTCAGCTGGATTGAACTTTAATAAACCAGAAAGGAAGGTGCCAGAGAAAACCATGCTGAAACAAATCTGGATACCTAAACACTTGATCAGAGATTTAAACAATGTCCTTGGACCCAACTCACCTTGGGTTCCAAATCACTCTGCTTGATATACTTGTGTAGGCCGGCCTGGCAGCTGAAGACAACAAGTGGTACCTCGACAGTGGCTGCTCCAGGCATATGACAGGAGACCGATCCAAGTTCAGCAAGATAGAGATGAAGCCAGGAGGTCTGGTCAAGTTTGGAGGAAAGAACAAAGGTAAAATTATTGGAGTTGGCACAGTAGGTAAGTCTTCCACAAATTCCATTGAAAAAGTATTACTTGTGGAAGGGCTACAACACAACCTGATTAGCATTAGCCAATTATGTGACAGGGGTCACAGGGTTGTATTTGATGATAGTTCATGTAAAATCCTTGATACAAATTCTGACATGGTTAAATTTGTAGCCAACAGGATTAATAATGTCTACATTGTAGACTTAGATGAGAAATCTGAATCCACTATTTGCTTATCTGCCAATTCTGAAAATGATGCCTTTGAATGGCATAGACGTCTAGGTCATGCTAACTTTTCAACTTTAAATAAATTGGTCAAGCATGATTTAGTTAGAGGCATGCCTAGAATTAAATTCAACTCTATATCAAAAGCATGTGATGCCTGTGCTCTAGGCAAACATACCAGAAATTCTTTCAAATTAAGATCTGAGCCATTGTCTTCTAGACCAATGGAACTTCTTCATATGGATCTTTTCGGTCCAACTAGAACTCAGAGTCTTAATGGTAACAGGTTTGGCTATGTCATCATAGATGACTTCTCCAGATATTCATGGATATTTTTCTTAGCAAATAAGAGTGATGCATTTCAAAAGTTTAATCTATTGTTCAATAAGGTCAAATAAGAAGGGAAGTACAAGGTTAGTTCTATTCAATCTGACCATGGAGGTGAGTTTAAAATTTTCATGTTTACTGATCTTTGTGACAAAGAAGGACTAACTCACAGGTTTTCCTCTCCCAGGACACCTGAACAGAATGGGATCGTGGAGAGAAGAAATAGAACAGTGGTGGAAATGGCCCGAACCATGTTGATTGAAAGTAAGTTACCTAGAAGGTTTTGGGCAGAAGCGGCCAACACAGCAACCTACATAATCAACAGGGCCATGGTAAGACCCATACACAAGAAAATACCCTATGAGCTTCTAAAAGGTAAGAAACCAAACTTGTTTCATTTCAGAATGTTTGGAGCAAAATGTTTTATTCATAACAATGATAAGAAAGACTTAGACAAGTTTGAAGCCAAGAGTTCACCTGGAATATTCTTGGGTTACTCTGAAGTGTCAAGGGCATATAGGGTATTTAATGTATCAGATCAGAAAGTGGAAGAATCTCCACACATTCTTTTTAGTGAAAAGAAAGATGTTTCTAATGTTGAAAATCTTGACAGGGACTCCAATCATGGTGGAGATTTTCTGGAAAACCAACAAGAAGAAGAGAAGACTCAACAGAATGAAGAAACAAATTCCCCAAATCAGGAAGGTCCAAGAGAAATAGTTTTCAGGTTAAACAAAGCCTTGTATGGTCTAAAGCAGGCTCCAAGAGCTTGGTATGAAAGATTATCTGAATTTCTGATCAGCAAGGGCTACAAAAGAGGTAAAGTTGATCAGACTTTATTTACCAAGGGCATGAATAAAGATCTCATCATAGTTCAGGTATATGTAGATGACATTGTATTTGGATCAACTAGGTATGAACTATGTGATGAATTTTCTACCATGATGTCTGCTGAATTTGAAATGAGCTTGGTTGGAGAACTAAAATATTTTCTTGGATTGCAGGTACAGCAGCTAGAAGATGGGTGCTTCATCAACCAAACCAAATACACAATGGAACTGTTCAAAAGGTTTGGCATGGAAAACTTAAAGCACATTACTACACCCATGGGCACCAATACATCATTGGATGCAGATGAGACAGGTAAAGAAGTAAATGCCAAACTTTATAGAGATATGATTGGATCACTTCTTTACTTGACAGCCTCTAGACCTGATATACAATTCAGTGTAGGAATGTGTGCAAGGTATCAGTCTAGACCCACTGAACTACACTTAGCTGCAGTTAAAAGAATCTTCAGATATTTGTCAGCTAGTCACTCTCTTGGTTTATGGTTTCCTGCATCTCGCACATTGAATCTAGTAGCATACACAGATGCTGACTATGCAGGCTGTAAACTAGACAGGAAAAGCACAAGTGGCCATTGTGAATTCTTGGGTGGGTGTTTAGTATCTTGGGGCTCCAAGAAACAACATTCTGTGGCCCTCTCCACTGCAGAAGCTGAATATGTGGCTGCAGGGAGTTGTGGAACACAAGTTATATGGATTAAACACCAGCTTCAGGACTACCAAGTAGACCTGGGGTGTACACCTATTTACTGTGATAACACAAGTGCCATCAATCTTGCTAAAAATCCTGTTTTGCATTCTCGAACAAAACACATAGAGATAAGACATCATTTTATAAGAGATGAGGTGTCTAAGAATAATTTTGAACTGATTCATGTAGGGACAGATAATCAGATTGCTGATATTTTCACAAAATCTCTGGATAATGAAAAATTCACTACATTGAGAAGAGAATTAGGCTTATACAAAGTGTCTTAATTTTGGAGCCTGTTCCTGTTGTGAGGGGGAGTTTTTGTCTATCTGTTGTTTAGCCTTCTTACATGCTGGTTTAAGGGGGAGTTCAGAATGCTTACTGGTTAGCTTTCAGGAATGCTCTAAATGAAGGAAAGTCTTGAGATTCTGCTGAAATGTTTTATTGAGGAATGCTATATCTTAGGGGGAGCTGAGTTGTAATGTGAGAAGAGAAGTTCTTTGACAGATTCAAAAGGGCTGTCCAGATGTGTACCTTTGTTGGTCTTGCATGACTGATTTAGTGTGGTTCTCTCAGAAAGTAGAGTGTCACTTATCTCTTAAGTCTATAAGTCAGTGACTCTAATCTCCAGGTCAGAATCTTTCCTTTAGTACTCCTTCAGAGATCTGGACTAATTGCATAAAGTATATCTTCCTACATTGTCATTGATTATGGTTCAGGCCAAAAAACATGTATGTCTTGATATCTGACCCAATCAACTTGAAATCTAGACTTCAAGACTCAATTCAAGAAAAGCCCTTTTTGGTATTGTCTTCAATCATTCTATCTCTTTAACTCAAGGGCTTAACTGAACAAACATGTTCTGTTTTGATCACTAAGAAACTGGGAGCTTCATCAATGAAATGAATATTTCTCCCAAGTCATGAGGTGTCAAATGCTTAAAATAAATGAAAAGTCATGACAGAGCAATGGTGGCTTGCTGGTGAGTAACTGGGGACTCTGGCCTCTAATCAAGGTGTTTCCTCATGTCAAAAGCCACAGTTACTAACTCTGTTCCTTAATAAAAAAAAGGGGGAAGGAAGTAATGAGGTACTCACTCTGAGTAACTGGGGATTCAGGCCTCTGATCAAGGTGTCTCCCTAATGTCAAAGGAAGTGAACTACCAACTTACTCATTGATCTTCTTGAATATCATCTCCAACAAAAATTCCTTGTTGTTATGCAACTAATGGATTGCTTGTCCTCAATACCTTGAGAACACCTCTCTGATTTAGTCTCTTGCTGTCTAGTGGAATAGTTGAATGATCAGCTATTTTTGGCCATACTTGTCACCTCCTGCTCTAAATCATCCACTATGTATGATGATAAACTTGTCTATCATTCCACTTCTCTATTGTGTACTGAAATCTAAAGAATCTTGTCTTGAGATTAGAAACTCACTTATTCTTTTAAGACCTACTCGTGACTTTCTGCACTATGCAGTTACTGCCCTGAGTCCTCATATTTCCAGCACTGTCACACATTCTGTATTTTTTTTTTGCTGATGTCAAAGGGGGAGAGAAGTTTGCAATGTCTACAATTTTAGTGAGAAGTTCTGCAATGTTCTGTAATATCAGTGAGTCTTGGTTTTGTCTTGATCTTTGGGGGAGTCATGTTGCTTCATGCTGATATGTTTATGAGTTGTGGGGGAAATGAGAGTGTGTTGTAGGGAATGTTTAATTCATTTGCATGAGCATGCCTTGAATTTAATCTGTTGTTGAAGCTGATATTGATTTCATGTTAAATCTTGATAAACCTTGATATTGCCTGATTCATAGTGTTGCCATCATAAAAAAGGGGGAGATTGTTGTGTCCCTATGATTTTGATGATCTCTCACACTATAAATCATTTCTTTATCTCAAGATAATCTCATGTTTCATCATGTAAGTCAATGGATTACACAGTAAGGGAATGTCCTGTTCAATTGAACAATTTGACCAAATGAATTTTAGTGTTGCCTGAGTCATAATGTCTTGATGGTTTCAACACTATGAACCTTTGAGAACAAAAATGTTTCTCTGTGTTAATGTAAATCCTCGAGCCACTTCAGTTAATCTTGGGAGTTGTTTTCGTGCCACTTGAGCCACACTTCGTGTTGTTTCCCCTCATTAACACGAAAAGATTTTGTGTCGTCTGAGCTTACAACACTTCGTGTTGATTTCCATGCTTGACAGGAAAACTTGTATGAGGTAATACTTCGTGTTGTTCTATCCTTGTCATCTATGTCTTCGAGTCCTAGTCTCGGTTGTTTAACTTCGTGTCGTGTCTCCCTCTGTCTTCGTGTCGTGTTACTGAAGCAGCTCGAATAGTTCTGACGAACTCCGAGTCGCTTCTCTGTGAACCTCGTGTCGTTTCTCTCTGTCCTTTAGTTGCTCATCTCGTGTCATCTTTTATGTCTGCTTGTTTAATTTCGTGTCACTTACTGTTGTTCCTCGAGTCGTTCTTTTTCTTAGTGTCACTGCTTCATCACGTGTCGTGATAGCCGTGTCACTCTTCTGTCTTCGTGATGTTTTTCTCTTTAGACTTCGTGTCCTTCTCACCTTGACCACACTCCGTGTCAATTCCTGTGTTTCATCTTCGTGTTGTTTTCAACTCGTGTCGGTTTCTATTTTCATCTTCGTGTTGTCTTCAACTCGTGACGGTTTCTGTTATTTGTCTTCGTGTCGTGGTCAGCCCGTGTCGCCTCGTCTTCGAGTCGTTCATTCGAGCTATTTTGTGCTCGAGTTATTTTTCTTATGTTTTCAAGTGTTGTTTCACTTCGTGTCGTCTTTTGTTGCCGTTTGTTAGTTCGTGTTGTTTCGTTCTAACCTCGTCCAGGTTTCTTCTAAATCGCGTGTTCTTCTATTGTTTCACTCCGTGACATTTTCTTCTCACCTCGTGCTATCCTGATCTGACCTCGTGTCACCTTCCTTGATTGTGTCAGTCTTATCCATTGTATCTCGTGTCGTTCTTTTCTTATCTCGTGTAGTAGTCACGTCGTGTTGTTATCATATACCTCATGCAGCTTTAGTTTTAGTGGCCATACAGCGTGTTAATGGTTTTTATCTCCTTACAGGTACGAGGAAGAATATTCCCAAATAAATGGGCTGCACGTGATCCAAGACAAGAGGAACAAACCCAATGAGGACACGTGGCAGGAAGGTTCTGGATCGAGCGTGGGAAGCACACGCATGTTGTGCCCTATCCACCTGCTGCCGCTATAAATAGAAACCTTCGCCCACCGATGAAGGAAGATCAGAGCCAAGAAAGAAAAGGCAGAATTACAAAGAGCTCGATCCAACAGTGAAGAGAAAGAAAAAGAGAGATAGCAGTGAAGAGAGAAAGAGAGTTTGCAGTATCTGGTTTTTGAAATTGCTTCCCAGGAAGCTACATTTGTATTAACTCTCAGTATCGAATGTTTTCTCGATCAGTCTTTAGTTTCTTTTCTGATTTTCTTTATGTGTTCTTCGTCTAATTCTGATCTGTTCCCCTCCGGTATGTGGAGGAAGGGAGTCTAACTCCGGTTTCCCTCTGGGTTGCAGAGGAAGAGAGATTGCTGATCTCTGGTGTTGCTAGTGACGGGTTGTCATTGGCAGGTTCCCTCCGGTGTGTGGAGGAAGGGAGAGGCACTCTCCGGTTCTGTTCGTGCTGGGTGCTAGAACAGGTTTCAAGCTCTGCGGGTGGCAGAACTTGGTTGAGGGATTTGTCTCCCTTGGGTTTTCAAGCTGTTTGGCAGCAAGTTGTTCGCAGACTGAGTCTGCTGTGCTCTAGCAGTGGCTAGTGGAATCCTCACTCTAGTTGGAGTGAGGGGTGGATGTAGATTACTGACTGCAGTCGAACCACCTAAAAATCGGTTGTCTTCTCTGTGGTTTGCGGTCTTTATCAGCGCTCTCTATCTGTTTGTCACTTCGACTATTTGTTTGCTCAGCTCTTCATCATCATTCTCTTATTCGATCTTGAGTGGTATCTGCATTTGCAACACTTTGTGTGCTAGTTTAGAAGGGGCATAAGCAGTAGATTTATTTTCTTGCCTAAGTTTTGTAAATTGGGAGTGATCTATTCATCCCCCCCTTCTATATCACTCTTGCTGCGCTAACACTATCGTGTGACCGCTATCCACCTGGCTGTTGAAAAATAAAAAATCAAGATAAATATGCTCATTTATCCAAAGACCAAGTCAAATCAGGACTCTCAGCATGAAAAATGGTCTTCCAATAGACCGCCACCTTTATGGAACGGTCTACCGTGAGACCGTTATAAAAAACAACATGTCGACACAGAAAAAGACAGGTGGACGCAGAGACGGGCCAGGTCGATGCAGGCAAGAGCGAGGTCGATGTAGGGAATGAAAAACGGTCATTCAATAGACCGCCACCTTCCTGAAACGGCCTATCGTGAGACCGTTATTAAGGTGGCCGTTTGAGAAGAAAATAACTAAGCGATAAATATGCATACTCAGCCCAAAGACCTGGTCAAACCAAGTTCCATTAAGCCCAAACTCAAGAAAACACGGGAGCAAGCCCAACCAGGGAGAAAATGCCCATAAAATAGACCAAAAAAACCATCTGAAAATGGCCCAATGAATAATGGACAACTCAGGGCATTATAAATAAAGGTAAGAAAATAACCCAGCTCAAAGGTATAAAATGGGTGTCAAGAGTAAGGGCTACCAAAGCTAATATGTTGATTTCTGATTATGAATTGTTTCAGATGAAACCTGATGAGTCTATTTCAGAGATGTATTCTCGTCTCACTCAACTCACTAACAATCTTAAGACTCTTGGAAAAGAGTACACTAACAGTGAGTTAGTCAGGAAAATACTCAGATCACTTCCTTCGGCGTGGCATACTAAGGCCACAATTATTGAGGATTCAAAGGACCTCTCAGTCATGTCGGTAGAGTCATTGATTGGGTCACTGATGACCTATGAAATTAATCTGAATAGACGAAATGAGGAGGACCAGAAAAAGAAAAAGGCCAATTGCTCTAAAGGTTAGTGAGTGTACTGGTGACTCAAATGAGTCAACAGATGAAAGTTAAGGAGAGGAATGTGTAGATCAGGCCCTTCTAACACGACAGTTCAAGAAATTTTTAAGAAGAAGAGGTAAGATGGAGTGGAAGAAGAAACCAACAAAGGTAAGTAAAGCCTCCAAATCTAAATCTGATAAAAACAAACCATCTGGCAAGTTGATTTGTTATCAGTGCAAAAATCCAGGGCATATGCGCAGAGAATGTCCAGAACTGTAGAAGAAGGTCAACAAGGGTAAGGGAAAGAAGCCCAGAGCTATATATGGTATGCACATGGAGTGACGATGAAGAGGAAGAAGACAAAAGCTCCTCTACCAATAAAGAAGAAGAGCATGTTTGCCTAATGCCAAATGAAGATGATAATCAGGGAACTACTCCCTTTGAAAATTTTTCCATCGAATATTGGGAGGATGCTTATGCTGATTTATTTGAAAGATATGAGGTCTACAAGAAAGAAAACAAATCTTTGAAAAAGAAGATCAATGCAATGGCTCATGATAACCTGGTTAATAAAAATCTGGAAACCCTAAAAATTGAAAATGAAGAACTAAGAAAATATATTGATGAATCCAGTTCTATCAGTTCTAAACTAGGAAACCTGAAATCAGAAAATGAAAATATTAGAAAATAGTTAGATGAAATTAAGTTGAAGTGTCAGGAATATGAGAGAGAGAATAAACTTAGTTTGGAAAAATATGATGCCATAAAAGCTATAATTCTAAGATTCAGAAAAATCTGGAAAAAGGCTAAAAATGAATTGAAGGACAAATAGTCTGTCCTAGAGAAAATGGTTCAAGGCAAGTCAAATCTAGATGTTGTTCTAGGTACCCGGGTAAACTTCAGAAGGGAAGGACTGGGATTTAATCCCACAGAGAAGAAGAAAATTGAGTTGAAAACTATTTCATTCAACCGAGAAAAAGAAAAAGGGAAGTTGATAACGGAAGAACGAATCAAGAAGGATGTCCCTAGACCCAAAACCATCAAGATACAGAACAATCAAGGTAAGGAGAAAAATGTAAAAGATAAAATGAATAACAACTCAAGTCATCCTAGGAGCAGCCAGCATTCTGCTTACCAGAAATGGGTTAAGTCCCCAAGTCGACAGACCTTTGCTCAGCAGAGGTTGGCCAAGCAGCCAAGTCAATAGAACCCTGTCTAGCCAGTATTTCAGCCCAAGATTAGACCTAATCAACTCAGACATAACCTTGCCTGGCCTACCTATAGGAAAGAGAACAAAACAAGAAACAATCAAAGATATCAGTCAAGTTTTGGAAGATATGCTCAGTCTATTCCTACTCGCCGCAGGCCACACAGAAATTAATTTAGGCCACAATGGAACAGCAACACTAATTTCTACTTTAATAGGAACAGAATAACTGGTTCAATGAAAGGTGGAACAACAAAAGAATTTTTAACTTCCAATCAATCATGGGTGTCCACCATAATAAGTTCAACAAATTTAGAAAATAAATTGCAAAACCACAAACTGTTCCACATCTTAGAGATTTTGTAAAACCTGTCTGCCATACCTGCAGTAGACCTGGTAATGCCAGTCCTCATTGCTGGTTTAATCAAAAGAAATAATCTGCTAAGCAAATTTGGATTCCCAAATCTCTGTTGCATGTTTTTAATGATGATTATGGACCCAGAGTTGCTTGGGTTTTAAAATTCTCTACTTGATTTGTCCTGTATAGGAATGCCTAGTAGTCCATCATAACAGATGGTACTTGGACAACAGCTACTCCAGGCATATGACAGGAGACAAAAAGAAATTTAGTCAACTGATCAAGAGAGATGGAGGACAGGTAAGGTTTGGAAGAAAAGACAAAGGTAAGATCATTGGCACAGGAACCATTGGTATGAATTCTTCTAATCTTACTAAGAATGTCATGTTGGTAGAAGGCCTTGAGCATAATCTACTTAGTATAAGTCAACTCTGTGACAAAGGCCACAGGGTGTTGTTTGATTCCAATGAATGCAAGATTTTTGAACAGAATTCTTATTCTGTGAAGTTTGTTGGTCATAGGATAAATAATATCTACATGGTAGACCTAGATAGTTCCTTTTCTGAAATTATTTGTTTATCTGCTAGTCAGTCCAATGATGCATGGCTGTGGCATAGGAGATTAGGGCATGTTAGCTATAGTGTTCTACATAAATTGGTAAAGCATGATATGGTAAAAGGATTGTCTAAATTGTCTTTCAAAAAGAACACTAAAAATTGTGAAGCATGCTCCCTAGGAAAGCAAACGAGAAAATCTTTCAAACCTAGAAATGAGACATTGCCATCCATGCCACTTGAATTCCTACATATGGATTTATTTGGGCCGACTAGAACTACTAGCCTTAATGGAAAGAGATTTGGTTATGTTATTGTTGATGATTTCACTCGATTTACATGGATTTTCTTCTTAGCTCATAAAAATGAAGCATTTGCTGAATTTGAGAACTTTTTTAGAAAAATAAAGCAGGAAAGAAAATTCAAAATTTTCACTATTTTATCTGACCATGGAGGAGAGTTTGAAAACTCTTCATTTATTGATTTCTATTGTTAAGAAGGTTTGACCCACAAATTTTCATCTCCTAAGACCCCAGAACAGAACGACATTGTAGAAAGGAGGAACCGGACAATTGTGGAGATTGCCTGAACAATGCTGGTCAAAAGTCGTATGCCAAAGAAGTTCTAGGCAGAGGCATCAAACACTGCATGCTACAGCATGAACAGGGCCATGGTAAGGCCAAAGAGTAAGAAAATCACTTATGAGATGCTAAAAGGTAAGAAACCCAACTTAGCCTATTTCAAAGCTTTTGGGTCAAAATGTTATATTCCTAACACTGATAAATCTGACCTTGAGAAATTTGAGGCTAAGAGTGACACTGGAATATTTTTAGGGTATTCTGAAACATCTAGAGCATATAAGGTTTTCAATGTGAAAAATCAAACTATGGAAGAAACTCCACATGTAGTGTTTGTTGAAATATCTGATAACCATGTTGATGACAGGGAAATAGAAGATGATGATGGAGAATTCTTGGAGTCCAAGGAGGATCCAGGGCAAGACTGTCAACAGGAAGCTGAAGAAACGGAAACAGGTCAGTCGACAAGAAATGCAAACCAGTTGACCATGCCAGGTGAGTCATCTGTCAACATTAGAGCTTTAAAGGATCATCCTGTTCAGAACATAATTGGAAATCTCCATGACCCACCTAGGACTAGATCTTATTATAGAGATATAAATAATCAGGACCTCATTGCATTGGTATCTCAAATTGAACCTAAAAATATTGAAGAAGCATTAAAAGATGAACACTGGATTAATGCCATGCATAAGGAACTTAGTCAGTTCGACAGAAATAAAGTGTGGAATCTAGTTCTCAGACCCACAGATCAATCTGTAATTGGAACTAGATGGGTCTTTAGGAATAAATTAAATGAAGATGGTGTCATAACCAGAAATAAAGCTAGGTTGGAACCTAAAGGATATAATCAGGAGCTATGGATTGACTTCGAAGAATCTTATGCTCCTGTAGCTAGGTTAGAAGTCATCAGAATTTTATTACCTTTTCCATGCTCACTTGGGATAAAACTTCAACAGATGGATGTTAAAAGTGCATTTCTGAATGGCTTAATAAAAGAGGAAGTGTATGTAGAACAATCCCCTAGTTTCGAGCATACTAATTTATCTAACCATGTTTACAAGTTGAACAAGGCACTGTATGGATTGAAGCAGGCCCCCAGAGCCTGGTATGACAGACTCAGTGCCCACCTGACAAATAAGGGCTATAGCAGAGGTAAAGTCAACCAAACTCTCTTTACCAAGGTTTTAAATGGTCATATCATTGTAGTACAGATATATGTAGATGACATAGTGTTTGGTTCGACTGATCTCAACTTATGTAAGCAATTTGCTGATTTAATGACAAAAGAATTTGAAATGAGCCTCATGGGTGAACTTCAATTTTTTCTTGGACTGCAGGTCATACAGACTAAAGATGGATTTTTCATAAACCAGTCCAAGTACACGTTGGAGATTCTGAAGAAGTTCAGAATGAAAGATGTCAAACATATATTTACACCCATGGGAACAAGTGCATCCCTAGATGTAGATGAGAGAGGTAAACCTATAGATCTAAAGACATACCGAGGTATGATCGGATCCCTTTTAAACCTCACTGCCTCTAGGCTAGATATTCAATTCAATGTGTGCTTATGTGCAAGATTTCAAGCTAATCCTAAAGAATCTCATTTCATTGCTGTGAAAAGAATTTTGAGATATATTGCTAGCACACATGATTTAGGGTTGTGGTATCATGCATCAAGTTATTTTAATCTAATATCATATACTGATGTTGATTATGCTGGATGTAAACTTGATAGGAAAAACACTAGTGACTA
Organism: Amorphophallus konjac; assembly: GCA_022559845.1. Taxonomy (NCBI): domain Eukaryota; kingdom Viridiplantae; phylum Streptophyta; class Magnoliopsida; order Alismatales; family Araceae; genus Amorphophallus; species Amorphophallus konjac. The sequence goes on along the minus strand of CM040121.1, from coordinate 413,888,044 downwards.
TTGCCAATATTTGGGTGGGTGTCTAGTCTCTTGGGCTTCAAAGAAATAGCACTCGGTGGCCCTATCCACTGCAGAAGTAGAATATATTGTTGTAGGGAGCTGTGGGATCCAAGTGATGTGGATAAAATACCAACTCCAAGACTACGGTGTAGATCTTGGATGTACACCCATATTGTGTGATAATACAAGTGACATCAATTTAACAAAGAACCCCATCCAACTTTCAAGAACAAAGCACATTAAAAAAAGACATCATTTCCTTAGAGATGAGGTTAACAAGAAAAGTTGGAACTGCAGTTCATTGAAACTGAAAAGTAAATTGCTGATATTTTTAAAAAACCTATAAATAATGAAAGTTTTTCAACTCTGAGGAGAGAATTAGGTCTATGCAGACCTCCCATGTCTTGAATTTGTCAGGATCAGTTCTGGTAAGCCCTAGAGTCCAATAACTCTTTTGGTCAGGGGGAGTTGATTGTGCTAGGTTGTTCCTTCATCCGGTTATCTTAGGTTGGCTGTGTGTACTTGACATGCTGGTATATAAAATGGTGATTTGTTGAAGGGCATATTATGTTTGTCTGAAAACTTTCATCATGTGTGAGAACATGCTCCGACAGGTACCAGGGGTCTCTATATATAGTTGTCAAGGGTTCATAGGTTGAGTAAATAAGGGGGAGTCAGTTATAGTGTCATAATCTCAAGTCTGGTGTCTCTAACTACATATGCATGGTTGACCATCTGGTATATCAAATAGTGATTTATGGAAGGACAAAATAAGTCTGTCTAAAAATTTTCACTATGCGTGAGAACTATCTCCGCCAAGTACTGAAGGTCAGTCAACCTTGTTTTTATGTAGTTATCCAAACTAATGGTAATATGTTGCATATAGTCTCTAAATAAGGGGGAGTCAGTAGAGTTTGTTTGCTACTGAGACATGTTCGTTGAATATTGGATAAAAAACATCTGCTGAGTTTCTACTACATCTGGTCAGAAGTTATCAAGATTATGTCTACTGGATGGGTGTAGGTTAAGTCAGCAAACATGATTCAAGTCGACAGACATAATTCTAAGTCGACTTCCTTTGCTAGATATCCCTGCAAACCTCCAGATATTTGTCGACTTGATACCTTATCTGTGAACATCTACTCTGATATTCTTTGATCGTTTGATACCCATCTGTGAACATCTGCAATTTTCTATGAGTCATTTTCTTCTCTATCAAAATTCTGGTCTATCTTTCTCAAAAATTCCTTGAATAATGAGTTTGGATTTAGGGGGAGAATTTTATCTCTTCACAAGTTGCATAACTCAGAGAAAACTAAAATACGAATCTTCTTTTATAAAGCTCTGTGAATGCCCAAAATAATCTGAAGGTTTAGGGTTAATAATCTTATGAGTACAATGCTAAAAGGCTTGGAAATGACTATATGCAGCTTTAATGAACTTGAACCAGCCTTGAAAAGTTATGTCATAAGGCTCTCTCTAAACCTAAAAATCTAAAGTACATAGGCAACTTTGTGGGTGTACTTTAAACTAAGTATTGTTCTTAAACATTGGAACAGTCTGAAAATTCCCAAGGGCAAGATATGACAGAGCTATGACAATGGTCCACTGAGAAACTGTGTCCCCTCACCTCTGAAGTTAAGTGGACTATGTCATGAAGTGCCAAAGTTAACTCTATTTGAAAATATGAAAAAATACAAAGGCAAAGCAATGGCATAAGCCCACTGAGAAATATTTTTCACTCACCAAGGAAGTGACATGGACTATATCATGAAGTGACATGATACCTCTATTCAAAATGAAGTAGGACAGTCAGTCATGCTTAGTAACTGGGGATACTGGCATCTAAACAATGTGTATCCTCACGTCAAAAGGTGTGTACTCAACTTAAATGCTCTTAAAAAATTGAAAGGAAAAAAAATTAGGAAAAGGTAGCGAAAATAGAAAAAGAAAAATGAATGTTGAATCCCCAGGATAAAAATCAGAAATGTCATGAGATGTTTAATCTCAATTCTAGTTGAAGTAAATCCTAGAGGAGCCACTAGAAATATAAGTAAGGGGAGGAGAAGAAAAATAGGGCACTAATTTGAATAGATTGGTTTATGTTTATTACATCTGTGTAAAGTGCTCCTTTTTGAGTCTTTATTAGATAAACTCTGGGTTTATTAGCCTTAAACTAGTCAGACAAAAAATAAGGGACTCTTTCATGAGAAGCTTTATAACAGAAGACTCTGAAAATCTATCTTCTGATTTTATGGGCATGGGTCAGATATAACCTACCTTATGAGTTTGAGGTCATTTTTTTTGGTAGAAAATACATCATTTTTGATATATTAGCTGACGGCTTTCTCTACACTCCGAACTGGCTGAACCAGCAAATAAATGCTGGTTAAGTTTCCTTTCTTACTCAAAAACTAGATGGGGCCAGTCTGGCGGGTTGGCAAAACCCTCTACAAAAAGCAAGTATCTATGGTTTCCTCATTTGTATCTTACACATTCTCTCTCTTCTTCCGAAAACCTTTTTCTAACGGAGCTCAGTTCATACCCAAAGTTCTGATTTTTCTTCCCAGAGCTCTTTGTGTCCATCTCACATCCTGTTCCTACCTTATTTCAAGCTTGTTTAATGGCTACCCACTCTAGAAAGAGGAAGCAACCCGAGCCCTCAACCGTGAGAAAGCTTCTTCCACCGCGGCAGGTTAACTTCCGCGACAAGGATTTTCTGGAGATGTTTCCTGAACATAAATCCCTTTTCAAAGATCAAGGTTGGATTCATTTCCTTTCCAAGCATCGAAAGTTCTATCCTCTGTTAGTTCAAGAATTCTATTCTAATCTTCGATATCAACGAAATAGCCTTATCACAACTATGAAAGGCAAAACCTTTCGTGTTGATGTTTCCCTATTTACCCGCGCCTTAAATATTGAATCTAAGTGAGTCACTGCCGAGGACGGTGACATTGATTACGCACAGGCATTCTCTTACATGATTGACACCTTACCTTCTTCTAAAAAATTCAAGCTAACATCTCTAAATGCCAACTCCTTTCCACCTTTGCAACGTCTTGATCACCATATTTTTTCTACAAACATTTATCCTAAAGCAGGGGGAATGGAACAAGTCAATAAAATGCATGTCTTTCTCTTTTACTATCTGTTTGAAAGAGAATTTATTTCTCTTCCACATGTCATGCTTAACCTTGTTCAAAAATGCCATTCTAATCACCGAAGAAACCTTCCATATGCATGCCATCTCACTGCCATATTCAAGTATCAAGACATTGATCTTTCCTCTGAACTCTCCAAGAAAATTCCTTCAATCAATGTCTATTCCAACCATACCATTCAAACTTTCATGAAGTTTAAAATGGAGGGAGATGTAGTGACTAGGTCACTTCATCCAAAAACTACATCTGAACAACCCTCCTCTCTAGTTCAATCTGAGCATTTCTCATCTTCTAGTCCAATTCAGTCTCCAGCTACCTCCTCTGAGACTTCTCCAGCTGCCTCCTTTGAGCCCTCTGATAATGAAGGTGCAGAAGAAGTCTCTCCTGCACTCTCATCTGACCAAGAGGCTTCCAACCATGACAGTGGGGAATCAGGGCCTTCACGTGCTATGAGCCCTCTGCAACAAGGAGCCTACACTCCTATTCAGCCTTCACCTACTATGAGCCCTCAATAACAAGGAGCCTCAACTCCTATTCAGTCTTCACCTGCTGCACAGATTTTAGTCTCTCCACAGAGAACACCAGCTACTCCTGCTGCAACTGGCCCATCTCAGACATCTGGCCTATCTAAGCCAGCTGGCCCGTCTCAGCCACCAACACAAGGTAGCCAGCAACCTATTTGGTATCATTTCTTATCAGCTCACTTCGCATGCATCTCTTCAGACCAGTCTAGACAACATGTCTTCAAGGTTTAATAACAGAATCCATCAGCTTGAATCAAGACTCAAAGACAGATTGCACAATGTTGAATCTGATCTCACTCATCTCTGGAGACAAGTTGAAGGTTATATGGAGAACCGATTCAGCAACAATCTCAATGATTTTCACCTTCAGATCACATCTCTCAGACTATCGCATCAATCCTTGGTACAGAAGGTTGAAGCAGCTTTTAAGCCACCAGTACCTCTTGCACCAGAACAACCACATCCATCTACTTTTAGTACGCAAGAAGGACCTACATCTAGGCGTCGCCCTATTATTAAGGTCAGAGCCTCCTCTGTGTCTGCTCCTATACAAGCTACTAGATCAACAATCTCTCTAGTAGCTTTTGGGCAATGTATGAACATAAGAATTGACCAGCTGTAGACCAACATTCATAATTCTCAGGAGCAACTGTCTACCCTATAGAGGCTGTCAACACAAGGATCTCAAATGTTGGTCAAAGAGTATTTGAACAAGGACATGAATTGAACAAACTATGGACAACAATTGATCACATAGACCACACTTTAACTCTTCAAGAATCTGACTGCTATGCTCTTGCAAGAGAGGCCCAACATCAGTTTGAGCAGCGCTCAAGACGTTCAGGCCGTCTAGATCACATATTTGTCCCCCAAGTTCACACTTAAAGACCCAGGAGGCTGGTAGCTTCACGAGCTGGAACCTCTTAGCCACTTCAGCAAGCAGCCCGACAGCTAGGAAGACAAGTGGAGCCCCCATTTCTAGACTTGGCTCCATCTGATTATTCAGACTAATGTCCACTCTCATCTTTTGATGATGTCAAAGGGGGAGAAGTGTGTTGAGTCATCTCTCTTTATCATGTTAAGTCAGTCTCAGTCATAAGGTTTGTGTCTGTTTTGTTCTGATTAAGTTTTGGAGTGACTATCTGTCAGTCCATGTATGAAGGGAGGGTTATGCCTTGTGTAAGATTTTTGTCTAAATGTAAAAACCCTTGAATGTGAAATGAAAAAAGTTTTTAGTTCAAAAATAGAAATGTGCTCACTTTCATCTGTTGGATGCATATATGTTCTATTCTGATGTTTGTGCAAGGTTATGGATGATGCCGTGCTAACTGCGTAAAGCTGACACAAATTTGCTGAACATGCTTAATAACTTTTGTCAGCTACTTAAGTATCATAACACAAAATCAGACACTTAATGATCAGTGATAATAACTTTTCACATTATCTCACACTAAATAAAATACATAATGACTCATAGTTGCCATCATCCAAAAGGGGGAGAATATTGTGTTCTATGTTTTGATGATGTCTAACTATGACTTGTGAAATATTAGTCTAATCTTGTGCATGCAACTTAGATAAATATGTCAAGGTTAGAATGTATGAAGTGTTCTAAAAAAATACTAAGTGTCTGATTCTCAGGAAATTCAGTCGACCAGTGCAGTGTCAAGTCCATAGAACAAGGTAACATCAGTCGACCAAATCAATATTCAGTCGACCAGAATAGTCTCAAGTTGACAGACATTAGCAGAAAGGCAAGAGCATGTTGAAGAACTTGAGGATTGAGACAAGGCACAAGACTATGGAACGAGAAGCTCAAGCTGCCATGCAAACATCAGCAATTTCGTGTGACAACAAATATTGGATGAAGATGGGCAGAGTGTGGAAGACAGCAATTTACCCACAATAAAAGAGTCGACAGAGAAAGGTAATATTAGTCGACTAAGCTCCAATTCAGTCAACAGATGTGAAGAAGAGTCGGCAGAGGTAACAAGAAGAAACACCAAATTCAACACTGTGTCGACCTCAAAGAAAGGTATAGTAACCAGAGATTAGAGATAGATTTGGTCACCATCAAGTTGACAGACATCTTCAGGGCTGCTCAGCTCGACTGAAAGGATGTTTGTGCAAGGAACCATTGAGTCGACCTACCAAGCAACTAGGTCGACTGATATCGTTTGAGAGCGCAACACGTGCCAGTACGGGAAAACTAGTTTTTACCTACGACCATTTCCTACGCTTTTGTAAGTCGTTAGTATTTATGGGCCTATACCTACGGTTTTTTAGGATATTCTGTTACCTACTATCACTATCGTAGGTATATGTCATGCACTACCTACACTTCGGTAGCACCGTAGGAATAGATAGCCATATTGAACTACCTACTGATAATGTCGTAGGTAATTGGTATGTCATACCTACGGTTCGATAGCACCATAGGAGTAGATAGCCATATTGAACTACATACTAATAAAGTCGTAGGTAATTGGTATGTCATACCTATGGTTCGATAGCACCGTAGGAATAGATAGCCATATCGAACTACCTACCGACAATGCCGTAGGTAAGTGGTATGTCATACCTATGGTTTCAGTTGAGCCGTAGGAATAGATAGCCATATTGAACTACCTACCGATAATGTCGTATGTAAGTGGTATGTCATACCTACGGTTCCAGTTGAGCCGTAGGAATAGCTAATTGCAATAAAATATCTACGGACATGGTCGTCGGAATGTACCTACGCTTCGTTACCATCGTAGAAGTAGGTCATCTGCAGAGTGATTAATGACATTAATTTTTATGTGTTATTTATTACCTACGATAAATGTCGTAGGTAGTTACCTACTCATTATTTGTGTCGTAAGAATATGTCACGCGTAGAGTGATTGGTTTATAATTTTTTTATTTGTTATACATTACCTATGTACCATATCGTAGGTATTTACCTACTCTTTGTAAGTCGTAGGAATAGATCACCTGTATATTCTCATATCTTTTATTTGTTATTCTTTACCTACCGATAGTTCGTATCACGTCCCGAGATTATGCAGCGAAAATAATCGGGAATGTGAACAGTCGGCTAGTACCCTTCGAGCAAGCAATATAACCAGAGCGTAAGACAATCACATAAGAGTAATTGCACAATATAATTCACTAAAATCGTTTAATTTTATTCCTTCATAAAATAATCCCAAATTACATAAGAACCTTAATTCTCATTTCTAGACTCAAGAAAAATAAAATTACATCGTGACTTTGACTAGACACATGACAACTAAGGCTTCTCTCGATCACATGTCCTTTAATCGCTCTCGGATCCATCACTTGAGTAATCCGAATCCGTCCCACTAGAATTTCTTGAAAAAGATTGAAAAGTAGGGTAATGAGCACACTTGTCCAGTAGGTATCTTCATATCAACATGAAGGCAATGTTAAAGTAATTAATGTTTTAGCTCTAAAGAAATAAGATAAACCATGTAGATACGATGAAACAATGCGAATAAAGCCAAAATAACAAGATACAATCAAACTTGAAATATGAGAATATGATTTGATCAAGTATATAACAAGAATATAAATTTGGCCTTTCAAGAATGTAACAAGAATGTACTTTTCATAACTATGAAGGTTATGCACTAGAAAGTCATGTAACAAGCAAGAATGTACTCTTCACTTAGTAACAAGTACTTCGTGAATTTATGTGGATCACCCGTGGATACTTCACTTATTTATAAAGAAAGTACTCCCAGCGCAATGCGATGCCAGTAGCATCATATCTCATGGTTTATAGTATGTTTCCGACAATCAGTCGAGGGGACTAGCATAGAGCCCTTGAACATAATCAGTGCTCGAACTACATCTTCAAGCATAAATCAAGCTACTTCCACGTTTATGACAATAATATGGCCAAGAATGTACAATTTCAACTATAGTTCCATGATAAGGTAATCAAAAATAGGAATGCTTCTATTGAGAATAAGAGATTTCAACAAATGCAGTTAATAACTAGGTTATGCCATGGAAAGAAATAGGCAGCATAATGGTACGTTCCTTTTACTCTCAAAATTACTTAGGTATTTTTGGAATAATGTAACAGGTTCTAGATAATCAATTGGACCATCTAGGAACATAAAAAAATCAACCATTGAGTCAAACCCTGGGTTAATCAAACTCAGTAAGCTAGCGGTCGTTTACTGGACTGTTTCTGGCTCCAGGCGGTCTAGTTCAGGACCGTTAACTAAGACAGTTCGATATTTTGAAAATAGGACATCTGGAGTATTTAGCGGTCTAGTGTAGAACCGTTGAGAATCCGTTAGCGGTCTAGTGAATGGCCGCTAGCAGACCCTGGCGGTCAACCAGATGGCCGCTAAGGGTCCAGAATATAAAACTCCAGTATAAGTGTTTTCTAGATAATTGGGCTTTAATGGTAGAACCAGCTCGGCGTCCTAGTGGGAATCCCAGGCTCGCGGAGTCTTATGGAGGCCTTGAAACAAGATTTCCTAGTCTGTTGGAAGGAATATCCAAAGGAGAGGTCATCATGTCCAAGATTGTGTTCCTAATGTGCAAAAGTGTAACTAATGACAACATACCAGGATATGTGCCATGTACTTAAGAAAATGACGCTTAGAAGAGAGAGAATCGTAATAAAATAGTGATCAAGTTAAATTATGAATCATCTATCATTTGGAACATATATTTATTACAAAGTATACCATTTTGGTCACAAATTATCATAAGTTAAAATAATACCAAATATGCTTAGAAGCATGAAATCTATTATGATAAACAATGAGATCAACTAAGTATATAAAACCAGTACTTGAATCAGGCTTAAAACTTAGTTAACTAGGCTTATTATATAATAACTATGAGTAATTCTGCAATATGGTTCGGTTTACCAATATTACAAAATCAGACACAGAAAACGGTCTAATATAGGACCGTCACTTGCAGTTAGCGGTCTATCGTACGACCGCTAGATTCCCTAGCGGTCAACAGGAAGACCGTCTCTTCCTACATAAAATCGAGTTCAATGAAAATAATACAAAATGCTAATCCAAGACACATCATGTATGGAAATTAACATATATAAACTTTCATAATCATGATAGATCGTATATAGGCCAATAATATGCGTAGGTTTGTATGAACAACAAGGAATTCCATTTTTCTCTCTTCATTAGGTTAAGTATTATGCATGAAGACTAAACTAGATGCATAGTCCTAAGTGTAGATTGTGATAAATCCACACATGAAGAGTTTAAATACGAGAAAACATAAGGGGGAGAGATGATATAATAATAAAGAAAAGAAGCATGTGGTGCTACTAAGGAGGGTGATCGCCAGAGGGGTTACCTCAAGAAGAAACAAAGAAGATCGCGAATACCTGGTGGAAAATAGAACGCGGGATGGATTGTGAATTCCTCCTCCTCCTTCAATCGGCCGGCCGATGAAGGGGGTTTTCCTTTATTGATTACCCTTGCAAAAAAGACAAAAAAATAAACAAAGAGAAGTGGATCAGCCAAGTGAATGTAGTATCAATCCCGAATAAATGATATGATGATGAATAGAGAACAACATGCGCACCTTTTTTATTGTTTTAAAACCCCTAAGAGTTAGGGAAAGGAAAGGATGTAATGCTAATGCACGGAAGAAAACCGTATGATGACCGATGAAAAACAACACAATTAGATAAGCAAAAACCCCTGCTGTCCCTGACGACAGTAAAGGGGAACCGAAGTTGATGCTGTTGGCAGGAAGAAAAGGAAGCAGAGAGCTCTAAAGATTGCACAGGAAGAAGATGGATAGCCTCCGTAAATTCAGCATCTATGTATAAAAACTCTGACCTCGGTAACCTCTGTCAAGATCGACCAGAGCTCCTTTATATAGGATTTCAACCGAAGATAAACTCAAATTTAGGAAGATAAGGACGGGCAATGATCAATGAAGGCAGGACTCTAGTTCCAATTCGAGCAAGGAGACCATTGGAGGCAGGGAACTATTCAGGAAAGGCATACTCAAACACGACACCGAAGGATAAAACACGACCTTCAGAAGGGCGTCAAATTATAAATTGACGACCTACATCAAGACGTTACTCAAAACACGACCATGATCAAGGGCGTCACTTCTTGGATTTAATTTTGGCAATAAAACTTACTTTATTTGAAAATTATGAGAAACCGCCTGAGATGAAGGCGTTACTTGAAAACACGCCCTGAGGAAGGACGTTAATCAATAATTGGAATTTATTTTGAAACCGGATAATACCAGGAATTGACGCCCTCATATTTGGTCGTCCTTTCTTAAGAACACGCCCTAGATTAGGTCACTATTTAAAACACGCCCTTCATCAAGTCGTGAATCACAAAAAAATGCAAGAATAAATCACAAAAATAGAAAAACTTTATATTATAGAAATATTGAAGTTCACTTTGGGGCGTCAACATAGTGACATGAGATTTGATCAGCATAGCGTCAATTTTGGCGTGTCTACAGCTGCCCCGCCTTGGCGTCTGCTTTGCAAGGGAGTGAGACGAAATGGAGTGAAAGTACAACCAGCGGAATGAAGTGGAACGAACTGATAAGTAGATACCAAGGTGTGATGTGACACGCCTCAGACACTAAGCATTGGAAATCTTTCCAAGATTCTGAGCGAAACAACTCCGAGTGATTCCAAGGAAGCATCGATTTGCTGGATAAAGGAGATTAAACTAAACAAGTAAAAATGTGCGCATGGCACGATAAGGAGACACCATTGGAGAGCGGTTACCGGCCAACGTGGACGTGCTACAACCAAGGTGGATTTGTAGAAAAATAAAGAGAATTGAGATGGAGATCCAGCAAAGGGACATTTTCAAGTAATCAGCCTAAGCGGCTTCAAAGAGAATAAAGTACTCAATTTGGAATGGAATATCTCATGTCAACTCAATCAAGAGCGAGTGACCTTCATTATCGCCATAATATGAAGATTTTCAGCATGAAGCTCAAAGTCCTACATGATGCATGCTGGGCTAAAAGAAAAAGATAAGACAAACTAAAAGATAGAAAATAATCAAGGATAATATTGTTAAGCCATCCCGATTTGGTCAAGAATCCAGATCTCTGAGCTGACACTAAGCCGAAGCCCGTTTGTCCGCGCATCAACTCAGAAAGTGGAACCATCGTCCCAGACCTTTAATGACTCAACGGCCTATCCGTGTGATCAAGACTCTCCTGGAACTATCACTGTTTTTGATGAAGGGGAACTCAAATTCCAGGTTCATCAGAACCACAAGGTCCTTGATATGCTATAATAGCGTAGAATACCATATAGTAATAATGCTTACAAGAACAGCATGATGTTACTTCCACAGTGATCCGGGCATCTCGAAACCTGCAATCTTCTGCACTTTGAAAGTTCATTAGCCCTCCCATAATTTCAATATGAATAATCCTCAATTCAAAGCATGACATGATCATAAGTGCTAAATAAAATAAAATTCCAACGAAATAAAGGCACTTAAGTTCATTAGAGCACGTAGGGAAGCAAATTCATAAGCTCACAAATTCACGCCTGGACTGAACGGCGTCAAAACATGAAAGGCGCCTGTGGATGAGGGCGTCAAAAAGAGAAACACGCCCTTCACTAAGGCTGTTAAATGCACCAAGAGTTCACGAAGAAAACGACCCACTCAAGGGCGTTAAATAAAACACGACCTCAGTCAGGTCGTCAATTAAACAATTGACGCCCTAACAGAAGGCGTTAGTTAAGCACAAGCTTCCGTTTCTGATTAGAAAGCTAAACACAGTCCTAATAGCCATAAACTTTCTAACTCCGAATAGCCTTAAGACTCCCCGGACTTCTATAAAGGGAAGGCACTTCCTCGAATTGATCAAAGCAACCCTTCGAAGCTCTGTTTCTTCTGCTGCTTCTTCTCCTGTTCGTGTTCTTTTCACAAACCGGAGATGGAAAGGGCACTTAAGAGATCAAAGTCCTCAACTCCCAGATTAACTGAGATTAATGGGCACATCAGCAGCAGAATCTCCATGAACCAGGTAAAGATTGAGTCTTCTGTTCTTTTCCACTTTTCTTATCTTTACTGAACTATTTTTGTCGCTCATGTATTCTCCTTCTTCTCCACAGGATTATCCAAATGTTCCAGGAGCTAGGAGATTTACAAAAAATAAGTGGCTGCCTCTTATACTCTCCAAATTTTCTTCAGATATGAGGGTGTACTTAGCAAGATGGCACCTTCTTGGTCTAATTACCCATGCCAAACACTATGATCAAATCCACCTTGATTGGGCTACCATAGGAGCTCTTGTAGAGATATGGCATCCTTCTACTCATACCTTTCTCTTCTCTACCTTTGAAGCCACCATCCTATTAGAAGAATTGGAGATGCTCTTGAGTTTAAAAAAGATGAAGCAAGGAGAAGAGGAGAAGATGGCCAACATGCCAAAACCAATTTCCTCTCATGAGCTATTAACCACATTGATACCTAGCCCAAACTTAGTGAATCAAATCAAAGCCACTAAAGGAATCAATCTTCTAAAGCTTGCCTCATGGGTGTACAAGAGAGCAGATCAAACCAAAGAAGATGAAGAGATAGAGCGGGTAGCAAAGGCCTTCGTGGTATGCTTGGCAGGAGCAATCTTATTCCTATCCACGGAGGACTTTCTAGAAGAGGCCCAATTAAGCACCATAGTGAGCTTATGGGAAGGAGATAGAGTTGGACCGGCTATTCTAGCCTATCTCTATAGCGGGCTTACCTCGGCGGCGATGGGAAGGCCCATCTACGGATGCATGCTAGCTCTCTCTAGTTAGGTAGATCTCCACTTCAAGTTCGATCCATGTGATGAAGCCCAACAATCCTCAAGAATCTTCTCAAAAAGCCCACTCTCTTATATGACCGGTTCACTTGGGATAAGCAATAGAGTGATGAACCGAATTCCGCAAATTAAGAAGAGAGTGGAATGGAGAGAGCACCTCAAAATAATGCCAAAGAATCTCTTCACTTGCGCCCCGGGAATACTCAAGACTCAAGAGCTCCGTGCAAGATTTTCTCCCGGAACGGACCTTCGGCTCATAGGCGCTTCAGAATTCGTCTTGTACAATTCATACCGATGCCTTTCTCAACTCGGGCTTCCACGGCAAGTATTCGAGGACCCATCTCACCTTCCTCCAATCAAGACACGGGACCTTGGCAGCAATGAAGATGGAGAAGAATGCACAACTATCCAAGCTCTGTGGAAAATCAACAAGGCTCATCATCCTGTGGAAAACTTAGAAGAAGACAGAGAACAGTGGAAGTCTTATGTAATAGCTTTAAGAAGCTTGAGGCACAAAGTGGCTCATTAAGCATTGCAATCTTTTTCTTCCAATAAATCAATGATGATTTCTGATTGAGCCAATAACACAGTGATTCTGATCAAATCTTCCAATAACATGCGATTCTGTTGCAAATAACGACTCAGTCAATGTCGTGAATTCACAAAGTGACGCCTCAGCCAATGTCGTCTTCCATGATTGATCGCTCATAACTGACGCCTTCACATATGGGCGTTAAATGAATAACGCTTTAAGACAAGGCGTTAATTCGATTCATATTCCAAAAAGGATTTCGTTGAAATTCCAAAAGTAACGCCTTCAGCAAAGCCACGGTTCATATAAATAACGCCTCAATCGTAGTCGTTACTCAAAAATAGTAATGATTATTCCCATCAAATCAATCAATCGCCATTAAATGCGTCTGACGACGGTTATCATTCCCCATGCAAACAAAAATAACGCCTTTAAGTAATGTCGTCCATTATCAAGAAACACCCTGGTTTCAGTCATTAATTCCATAAGACACGGCCTTCCTTAAGTCGTTAATTCCTTTCGACCGTTCGACTTAACTTTCCCTCCTTTCTTCTTCTTCCTTCGTCCTACTCCCTCTTTCATTTCTGCAAGCCCTAACCGTAACCCTCCCCATCTCTCATTCTCTCTCAAACTCTCTCCCCCCTAACACTAAACGATGGCCGGCGGTGGCTTGAAGAGGCAGCGGGTGGCTGCCCCAGAAGTGGTGGACCTGGGCGAAGACGCCCACGCCGAGGAGGATGCTCCCGTGGAGGCTCCGCTGGCGGCGGCCGAGGAAGGTCTGACGGCGATGGCCGGCGACGAGGGAAACCACGGCGGCGATGCGGTGGGAGAAGAAGATGACGGAGAAGCAGCAGACGAGGGAGGGGAGGACGATGCTGGCGGTGAAGAAGAAGAAGAAGAAGGCGAAGGTGGTGGAGACGGAGAAGAAGGCGGTGAAGATGAGCCACCGCCCATGGCGGCGGCCGTTCCCCGCCCTGGCCAGCTCCGGCGACCGCGTCAACCACGGCCAAAACCAGCAGGACCAAAGCACCAGAAGGTAGGCACCCCAACCCAATTCCCATTTTTTTATTTTTATTTTTCATTTTTCCTGCAATTTTCATAGCTCTCGGGGTATAAACCCTGCAACCCAGAAAGAAGAGGCCCTCAGGGGCGTCACGTTTTAGAAATGAAACGCCCGACCCAAGGGCGTTAATTAAATTATTTCCCTGAAAATAATTAACCCCATGAGAACACGCCCTGCATCATGTCGCCCATTTAAATTCATCATTTTTCATATCATGCTGTTAATTTCCGTTAATTCCCATGCTTTTCAAATATTTTTCCATGAATTATTCGCATGCTGTTATTTTTATTTCATTTTCTGAAAAACTTGAAAACAACGCCCCCCACCAGGGCGTTAATTCAACAATAGACGACCAAACCAGCGGTCGTCCATTCATTAATTCCTGATTAAATTAACGGACCCATTTTGGAAAACGCCCCACCCAAGGGCGTGACTTGAAATATTCTTTAAGAATTTCAGAAATTAACCATAGAACCATGCCTAACACAGAGGCGTTTCTTAGATAACAGCGACCTAGGATAGGTCGTAAATTCAAAGCTCACTTAGAACCACGCCCTCCTTAGGGGCGCTAATTCCAACAAACCACGACCTGAGGATGGTCGTTAATTAAATCAAACATCAACATTTCAAACCAAGGTAGTTAAGTGAATTTCAACAAGAATAATTGAACAATTAAACCAAAATTTCTTTCTTTATGCGTGCAGGGGTTGATGAGGACACGGATCTCCTGGGTAATGATCCGAGCAGCATATTACGGCCTCCCCGAGTTCCAGAGAGCCAGGGTAGATGCTATGGGGTTTGGAGCCTTCCTTAGCATAGAGCCAGTCAGACCCGACCTACCACTTATCCAGGTTCTGAGGGAGAGATGGGACAGGACTAGCCGGGCATTCTTGATGCCATGGGGGCATATGGTTCCTACCCTGGAGGATGTAGCTAGGATCACCGGATTGAGGGTAGATGGCGAGGCTGTGAGCGGGATCACCTACCCTGACTACACTGAGCTCGCCCAGAGGTTGTTAGGGCTAGAGATGGTCTACGAGACGCCTAGCGAGTGTAGGACTATCTTCCGCACCAACCTAACTACAGTGATGGGCTTAGGGAATGCTAGGCATAGGTCCGGGGAGTCCTTAGAGCAGTTCTCTCAGAGGTTGATCGATGGGGCTAGGGCGGTCTACTGCCAGGACCCGGCTGACAGAGAGAGAGCGGACCGAGACCTGAGGAGGTTTCTACTACTGCTACTAGGGAGGCTATTGCTCGGGATGAAGGGCGACGTCATCAACTGTCGATTCCTGGGCATTCTCGAGGACTTGGAGGCAGTTGGCAGCTACGCCTGGGGAGCGGCACTACTGGCGCATATGATGGCCGACCTGTCCACGGGGACAGGACGAGAGACGACCGTCAGTGGCTTCTCACCTTTTCTTCAGGTATGCATTTTTCTCTTTTTCTTCTCTTTTATTTTTTTTATGCGTGTGAATGCCTTACTAATGCAATGCATGGGTGCAGGTTTGGAGCCACCTATACATGCCGATGGGGCGCGTTGACCCACGGCCTGGAGGTGAGGGAGCTTTTCCCCTAGCGCGGCGCTAGCTGCCAGTTGTGTTTAGAGCCCCACTGGGCTACGAGTTGTGGGTTCTGCGGAGAGAGTTCCGAGACTTCCCTCCCTCGCTGGTATGCATGAATGTTATGCATCTTTCTTTTGCATTTATTTTGAATTTATTATGATGATGATGAAATGATGACATGTATGTTTATGAATGCAGGTGCAGTGGAGACCCTATGAGGGAATGACAGACGAGGGCCAGCCGTGGGTCGTAGCGGGCCGACCTCGCTTTGAGCATGAGCTGTGGGTTCATTGCCTGAGCGAGATCGAGCCGTTACGGCTTAGGTTGGTGATGAGGACGCTGGGCCTCCACCAGGAGTGGGTAGAGGTTGGTGAGCCACGCAGCATTGGGAAGAAGACGCGCGGCCGTACGAAGGCGACCGACTGGAGAGTGCGGTTCGAGGAGCAGTACGCCGACTGGCAGCGAGGCGGGACCAGAGTCACCTCTCGCACGACTGACAGCTCTGAGTACCTCCGGCGCTACTGGGAGGTAACCGCCGGCCGACCCCAGATGAGGGTCTTAGGGGTATGTATGAATGCAATTTTTTCTAAATGCGAAGGCTTATGTAACTTTATCATGCAACTAATATGCAATGGATGCAGGATGCGCGGGACATAGCGGCGATGGATGCCCAGGCCCACCTACACAGTCTGGAGGACCAGCTGGCCGCCACACGAGCCGACCTAGAGACCCTGGTGAGTGTTTAACTATTTCTATATGCAAATGTATTTTTTGTTGAATTATTGATGATTAGCCACTGATGATCTCAATGAATGCAGCGTGCCCAACAGGGAGCAGTGAGGAGAGACCCAGGGGAGGCCTCCAGCTCGAGAGGGCCCAGTGTAGAGGTGACTGCACTGGCAGAGCAGCTAGCTAGAGCGACCGCACAAGCTGAGGCAGCAGAGCGCGATCTCGCTTCACGGATAAATTCCAAAACACAAATCCATTCAAATATTGATTATATAATTGTGCACTGATGAAAATTCATTTTACAGACTAAGGAGCTTCGAGCCGCTCTTACCTGCGTCGATGAGGGCTTCCGTGCGACGAGCACACAGGTGAGTGGTTCAATCATGTATTGCTTGAATTGCTAGATTACTGAATCATTGCATTAATTGTGGAACTGATGATTTGATTACCTGTTTGCAGGCGACTCAGCTTCAGGCGGTACGTACCGAGTTGGCGATCCGCGATCAGCGGATCTCAGAGCTAGAGAGGTCCCTGAGGCGTCGAGAGGAGCTGCCTCAGGATGTGGCCGAGCTGCGGGTGGCTCTTGAGCTGGAGAGGAGGGAGCGGGCCCGGGAGCGCGAGGAGCGTGCTCGTGAGCGAGAGGAGCACCAGGCGGAGCGTGCCCGGCACCTTGAGCTTCAGCAGGCGGAGCGTGCCCGGTACCAGGAGCAGGTAGCAACACGCGAGCGAGAGCTGGCAGACTCGAGGACCCAGTTGATCCTTTCTCAGGAGCGGCTACGAGTGTCTGAGGAGCGTCTCCAGCGAGGGCGTGAGCGAGCACAGGCTGCGGGGTACTCCTTTACCAGCTCCACCTTTGTGGCGGGCTCTTCCCTCCGAGAGAGGAGCGAGGCAGGGGGTCAGGTTCGGGTTCCAACTTCTTCACGGGGGCCCATGCCTCCTCCACCAGCGCCAGCTCGGGACGGCGAGGAGGAGGTTGAGAGTAGGAGAGAGGAGGGTGGAGGCGAGAGCTGAGAGACTTACTTGTACTCCTCCACCCTCACACCTGTACTCAGACATTCATTATGTATATATATATATGAGATTGACATCCTTTTGTTACCTGAGCACTTTGTGTGGTTGTGGTCTTGTGTTTGTGTACTTTCCTCTTTCCACGCTCTTCGTTTTTGCTTTGCTTTGCCCTGTTTCTGCGACTATAATCCACACTTTGAATAAACAGGTTAATTCATCTGTTCGACTTGGCCCCTTGCTCAATAAGCAAGGGGTGCCTTTACTTCTGACCTTAATGACGAGTCAAGGGGCCAAGCCTTTAATTAAATAAGGCAAATAAAATAGTTGATAACGGGGAGATGCATCATGCAAGCATGCATATGCAAACCATAAATAAAAGATGCCCATGCAAAAGAATGCAAGCATACATCGTGAAGAAATGCATTTTTTCCTTTTTCCTCTCATTTATATTTTTTTTGTTATTTTTCCTGAAAAACGCGCCTTAGAGTAGGTCGTGGTTCGCATAAAGACGCCCAAGAAGACGGCGTGAATTTGAAAAGGAAATTTGATTTTTGAGAAAGTAACGACCCGCTTAGGGACGTTATTTGGAAAGAGACGACCTAATCTAGGATGTTAATTCTATAAAAAGCGCCTTAGCCAAAGGCATTAATTGAATTATTCTGCAAAAAAGGGTTGACAAGGCTATCAAGACCACGGGTCCTACACGGTCACCATCTAAAATTCATTAACCTTTCTTGAGTAATTAAAAGGGGGTCGACGTGATCATAGTTGACTTGTATTCGAGATCTCGTACAGTGCAATTTCCCACGTCGGTCTTGACCATCCTGCCAGTTTATGACTTGCCACATAGAAAGGATGGAAGAAAATATAAGGGAAGCCCATATGGGATTCTGAGATGCTCAAGGTAAAGTTACCTCCCCTACCCTATGCCTGTTGGGGTTCGGTCTTTGGCGTAGGCAAATTTGTTGCCTTTTTGCCTCTTTTATATTGCACGCATACGCCCAAGGTTTTCCTTGCGGGGACTTTGCCCTCTTGTCATGCTTTTCTTTTCACCATTTGACTTTCACTTTGGAATTGATTTGCATTGATGAATAACCTAATTGTACTTGGGCTTTTGTGGCATTTGCTCCCTTTTGGGCCCTGACTTCCACCTACTTGGGCGGCGGATAGGCTTGGCGTGTCTACCCTGAGGTCTCCCTTCCTTCCTTATGGGCCGAAGAAGAAAAGAACGGGTATTGTCTTTCACTTTTAGTCAGGTTTTTGACTTTCCATCGGATTTTGCACCGCTTGAGCTCAAGAATAAAGCGTGTAGTGTGTGTGAGTGTCAACCCCCTTTTAAGTTAGCAAGACTGATGAATGAATTCTGAATTTTGACCTTTCGGGCCTTGATCCTTCGTGTGCCATGGCACCAATTTTGATCTCTTTTGATTTTGAAGAATTTCTTTATTTTTGTTGGAATTTTTGTTGGAATTTCTATTTTTTTTGGTTTTTGGAAATATTCCACTTTGTTTTGGATTTTTGAAACAACATTTTCATTTTTTTTTTAGATTTTGAAAATTTCTCTCTCTATATATATATATATATTGGATTTTGAATCAAGGGTAGTATTTCTTAAGATACAAACCATTCCAAGGGTGAGTCAACTCTTCTCCTTCAGCATTAATCAGTTTATAAGCATTACCAGGATAAACATCTTTTATGACGAACGGTCCTTCCCAGTTAAGTTGGAGTTTTGAGCGGGGGCCACCCGGCTTTACAAAAATCCTCTTGATTACCATCTCACCGATTTTAAATTTTCTCTCAATTACTTTCTTTTGATAAAAACGCGAGAGCCTGTTTTGATAAATACGCGCATGCTCAGCGGCGACCAAACGCTTCTCATCTAGGAGTTCCAATTGGGCAAGGAGTGAATCCCGACGCTCATCAATAGAGAGTTCCTTATCCAATTGTACTCGCGGAGAGGGAATGAGAATCTCATAAGGGACTACCGCCTCCATTCCATAAGTAAGGGCGAAAGGGGTTTGCTCAGTGGGGGTACGAATGGAAGTGCGATAGGCCCAGAGAGCTTCAACTAGCTTGTCTGGCCAGTCTGAAAATTTATTAGCCTCACACGTCTTTTTAACAATCTTGATCAAAGTTTTATTAGTGGCCTCTGCTTGGCCATTGCCCTGCGGATAATAGGGGGAAGAATGATGCAATGCAATGTTGTACCTGTTGTAGAGCTCCTTGATTTTTCTTGAGAGATAAATTGAGGTCCATTGTCGGTGACGATGGTGCTCGGGATGTCGAACCTTGCGATGATGTTCTTCATTATAAACTTGCAGACGGTTGATGCTTTAATCTCCACGTAAGCTTCCGCTTCTGCCCACTTGGTGAAGTACTCCGTTGCCGTGAGGATGAACGACTTTTGCTTGGTCAGGAGGTTCGAATCACCAAGAGGTCCAATGATATCAAAAGCCCACATGGAGAAAGGCCATGGGGAGGACATAGGATGGAGTGAAGAAGCAGGAGAATGAATCTTGTCGGCGTGCAGTTGGCACTTAACACACATTCGAACATAGATGGAACAATCCTCTTCTAGAGTGGGCCAATAGAAACCTAGCCTAAGAATCTTCTTAGCTAGCGTCTGGCTATTCACATGACCACCACACACTCCTGAATGTGCCTCTTCCACAACTTTCCAAGATTCATCATCATCGAGGCATCTTAACAAAACACCGGTGAGCCCTCTCCTGTAGAGTACTCCTCCAACCAAAACATACCGCTGAGCCACTCTTCTAATTGCTTTCTTCTCTTCCACAGTGGCTTCCTCGGGATAGGACTAATCATTGCAATATCTGGCAATCTCATAATACCAAGGCTTCTCTTCGTCAGCCAATTCTTCTTCCCAGTCTAAAAGCATGACCTCTTTGCCTTTAAGAGATTCCTTCTGCTTGTCCTTCTCAAGCACCTTATCCCTAACATCGAGGAATGCACGATCCTTAATAGCTGGAGTGTCGCTCTGATGAATCAGGGGAACATGAAAATCACGCTCAGGAGGGAAGACTAAAGCCGAAGCTAAAGAGGCAAGGGCATCAGCCAAGATATTCTGGCTACGAGGAACATGGACGAAGATTAATTTGGTGAAGAGTTTGGCATAAGCTAAAGCAAGTTCCTGGTAGGGTTTGAGCTTAGGATTGATAGTGCGGCACTTGACCAGCACCTGGCGCAGAATGAGCTGACTATCACCCACAATTCGTAGATGAGTGACACCATATTGATGAGCGATTTGAAGACCGGCCAAAAGAGCTTCATACTCAGCTATATTATTTGTGACGGGGAAAGTGAGCCGAGCAGCAAATGGGATGGTGACCCCTTCTGGTGTTAAAAGAACCATGCCGATCCCACTTCCCTGGGAATTTAGAGCTCCATCAAAATGTAACGTCCACATAGAATCGTGGGGTCGATTAATGGACATCAGTTCTTCATCTGGAAACTCCGAATTGACAGGATCAAAACGAGGTAGAGGGTGGTGAGCAAGATGTTCGGCAATGGCGTAACCTTTGATAGCTTTCTGCTGAATGTAAGTGATATCAAATTGAGAGAGGAAGCTTTGCCAGCGTGCTAATCGATCAGTGAGGACAGATTTTTCAAGGAGGAATTTAATCGGATTCATGCGAGCAATGAGGTGAACTTCGTGAGCTAGGAAATAATGCTTTAACTTCTGAACTACCCAGACCAAAGCAGCGTAAGTCTTCTCCATGGCTGAATACCTCTGCTCACAGGGGTTAAGAAGTTTAGACAAGTAGTATGCTGCCCTCTCCTTACCTTCTTCATCCACTTGAGCTAAGACAGCACCTACAGAGTCATCCAGGACTGAGACATAGAGAATAAGTGGTTTGCCTGGAATTGGCGGCCTCAGGACAGGAGGATTGGCCAAATAATCCTTCAATCCGTCAAAGGCTGCCTGACACTTGTCATCCCAATTGAACTTGACTCCCGGCTTAGTAAGCTCGTAAAACGGCCTGCATCTTTGTGAATGCTGGGAGATAAAGCGGCGGATAAATTGTAACCTCCCGATTAATCCTCGAACTTCCTTCAGATTCTTGGGAGGAGGCATGTCTCTGATGGCCTTTGCCTTATTGGGATCAACTTCAATTCCCCTCTTGCTAACAATGAAACCAAGCAACTTCCCTGAAGAAACGCCAAATACGCACTTCTTGGGGTTCATCTTCAACTGATACTCTCGTGATCTTTGCAAGACCTTAGCTAGAACCCCAGGATGTTCAATCCTTGTCCTTGATTTCACAACCAGGTCATCCACATACACCTCGATATAAATATGAATCATGTCGTGAAAAATCACCATCATAGCCCTCTGATAGGTAGCTCCAGCATTCTTAAGTCCAAAAGGCATGACCACATAACAATAAGTACCCCATGGTGTAGTGAATGATGTCTTCTCTTGATCTTCTTCAGCCAGACGAATTTGATTGTAACCTGAAAAGCCATCCATGAAAGAGAGAGTCTCAAATCCTGCCGTATTATCGATCAAAACATCAATATGAGGGAGGGGGAAGTCATCCTTAGGACACGCACGGTTGAGATCCCGGAAGTCTATACAAATCCAAACTTTTCCATCTTTCTTCATTACCGGGACGATGTTAGCCACCCAATTGGGGTAGAGGACAACTCTAACAAATCTAGCCTTATGGAGCTTGTCGACCTCTTCTTTCATCTTTAAAGCCATATTAGGGTGGAAACGCCTCAACCGTTGCTTGACCGGCACAGACCCTGGCTTAAGTGTAAGGCGATGTTCAACTAGCGCAGGGTCTAATCCAGGCATATCTTCATAACTCCACGCAAACGTGTCCTTGTATTCTTGCAGAACCAAAATGAGCGCCTCCTCTTCGGAGGGCGGCAAATTCTTGCTTATGAGGATAATCCTAGGGTCTTCCTCGGTACCCAAATTAATTTCTTTGGTAGGCTCTTCTACAGAGGCTGATGGTTCGTCAAATCGTCTTATGCCACTAGCAAAAGCATCAGCCTCGTCCTCATATTCTTCATAACTTTCATCCCCCTCTTCAATAGGGTCTTCATCATTCATAATTTCATAGACACCCAAACCCTCATAAGAAACAACAGCATCCTCATATTCTAACTCTGGCAAGATGATTGGATTCTCTATAAATTCAGGAAGAGCTAAACAAGCCTGGCATCTGATAGCTAACTCCAACAGAAACCTATGGGGAATCTGCTTACCCTTGGACTTCTTATGTGAATATACCCCTTGAATTTTAGCGTTAGCAAAAGAAGAGGAGGAGCAACTAGCTTGATCAGAAGAAGGAAGGGAAGGAGGTGAAAAAGTGAATATAGGAGGTAATACAGAGGATGTCCCCTCACCAGAGGGGGAGAAAAGATTTAGCAATGAATCTTGAAGGAGCGGCCCCTGGGTCGGGACGCACTCAGAAGAGAAATATGAGGTCTCCTCAACAGAAATGGAGGTTTGGAAAGTTGGGAACTTGGCGTTTTTTTTTCGTTTCTGTCTTTTTCTTCATTTTTATTTTCTGTTTCAAGAAGAAAGCAGTGTGAAGGGAGGATAGCAGGAGGAGTGGAAATTGCCAGATCAGAGAAAGATTGAATCAGTGATGGCCCGCGCGGGGGTGTGATGGAGAGTTTAGAAAATCGCTCGAGGAGCGAAGAAGGAATTGTGAGAGAAACTTGGATTGAATCTGGAGACAAATTGATTGTAATCGGAGGCGGTCTTGGCACGCGACCAAACCGATGAGAATATAGAGAAGCAAGCACAGATGGATGCATGGAAGTGAGAGAAAAGAGGCCGGCCCACAGCCTGTCCACGGTGAAACCTTCTTCAAATGGAACATCTGGCTCTCTAGTATCAGTGTAGTCACTCAGCAGCTGCTTATTATCTGTAATTACGGCCGGCTTCTCAATCAATTCATGAATAAGTGGCGGCCATTCCGGATCAGTCGGCATGAAGAGGCGGCTCAAAGAAATAGTAATATCCTGCATATCGAACCACCTGTACCAGTCACATTCTGGATCATCCATTTTCCTTCTCTTGTCAGGCCTTAAGGACTCCAGGGCTTTGTATGTGGCCAACGGTGCGATATGGCGCGCAAACTGTCTAGCATGGACATCCTGACAATCTAGCATGGAAGTAATTACGATAGTTTGCTCATTATTTTGAAAGCCACCTGTGACAAAATGTGTCTTCAATGTCCAAGAGAGCGGTTGGCGATCTGTTTTTAATGTAGATGTCATAAATGCCCATGGTTCATCTTTGTTTTTGCCTGGCCCTTTGTAACCTAGGCCACCTCGTGTAATCAGCTTCTGAGGTTTAACATGCCTAATCCTGCCTTGACAATTGGCACCCAGACCTTTGCCATTTTGATACCCCATTTTCATTAAGATGTTCCAGCCAGAGGTGTTCATCATTGTTTTCTTCTTTTTCCCCTTGGGAGGCAGGGGTGTCATAGCAACTGTTGTGACTTTTTCTGGCATTGGTCGTGGACAAGGGACGTCCAGCACAGATAATAGTGGCTTGTTGGCCGGCCACATGGATGGAATTGATGAAGCCACGTGAATATCCTCCTCTGGCAGGATTGGCATACTGGTAACTTTAATAATGCGGCCCTTGTGTGGGAATTTAAGGCACTGGTGATTTGTGGAGGGCACCGCATCGAGTTGCTGAATGTAGGGGCGTCCCAGAATGCCATTAAATGTCAGATCCATATCCAGAATGTGAAAATCTACTGTGATGGCGGCAGGACCCAAACTTACTTTTAACGTAATCATGCCTATATGAGGTTTCTTCGTGTTATCATATGCAGTTATTGTGATAGTAGACGGCCGAATTTGGCTTTCCGGAATGCCACACAACTCCAAGTTGCTAGGTGGCAAGACATTGATGGATGCCCCAGTGTCCACCAGACATTGCTTAACAGCCACCTTATTGATGTCAACTGTGATGCATAGAGCATACTTTCTTGCTGGGAGTGGCGCCAATTCATGTTCATGGAAAGTAATTGCCGACTGACTGCTAGCGGGCGTTAAAACCGTGAC
This sequence comes from Amorphophallus konjac, assembly GCA_022559845.1. Lineage (NCBI taxonomy): Eukaryota > Viridiplantae > Streptophyta > Magnoliopsida > Alismatales > Araceae > Amorphophallus > Amorphophallus konjac. The sequence continues at coordinate 413,863,586 of CM040121.1, read as the reverse complement.
TATCTGCTCAACTGGAATGTCCTCATTGACCATCACCTTTTACAGATATTCTTTCAAAGCTAGCTGATGAGTGGTGGACCTTTTAATTAATTCCAGGATTGAAATCCTTGCTGGGGTTCGATCCAAGTGCTTTAGCAAATTATACTGAGTCCCTGGCACTGACTCTTGTTCTTGTTCTTGCTCTTGCGGCCCCTGCACGGGCTCTAGCTCTCTCTGTGGAAAAATACGGTGGAACATTCATCCACTGCGGAGCGGCGCCACGCCTTGACGTGCCTCTGTCGGGGCAAGTGTGGGAGGAGGATTAGAAGAAGAAGAAGGTGTGTTGGTGTTAAGAAGTGGTGGAGTGGGAGTTCCCGCAGAGGGAATCCCCGTAGGGGGTGTTGGTGCCCCGGTAGGAGGCGTAGAAGTAGAAAGGGATACCCGAATGCGGGGGGAATTGGTGGGGGGTGGAATGAGAAGAGTTCTGGGTACAAAAGGTGGTGGAACCGATGGTGGGGGGATCCTTGCTGGTGAAGGAGTAGTGGTGGGGGGTGCAGTGGGCGTTGGCGATGGGCGGATGAGGAGTGGCCTAGGTGGCAGTGGCGAAGGGTTGGTGGTGGATGGGTTTTGTTGTGGGGTAGGCTGTGGAGGTGGTAAGCGTGTAAGAAGGGGGCGAATCGGCAAGGTTGGAGAATTGGTGACAGGAGGTGGATTAATGGGGCACAGAAGGGATCGGCCCACTTGGGGAGCAGAAGAAGAAGAAAGGGTGCGCAAGAGGCGTGGAGGTTGATTTTGATTGTGATTAAATGCCCCGACAGAGGCGTTTTCTTCATGCCATCCCTACCCTCTCTCCACCTCATGGAGAGACGTGACAGGGTTTACGTGCTGGTTTGGCGGGTGCTCCGGCAGTGGATTGTGGACGATCCCCATATCGTGCTGAGGTGCTGGAGCTTATTGTTGCTGCTGTGGAGCTGGTTGCTGTGGCTGCTGAGCCTGTTGCTGCCGAGGAGACCTTCTTTATTTCATGGTGGCGATGAACTGTCTCATCTCATCCCAATTGATGCCACCCTGGTCATTTAGGTCATAAATGTAATCTCTGAAGTGGAAGCAATGATCAAGGTTATGACCAGGTGCGCGATGGAAAGCGCAGTAACGGGATGTATCAACATTAGCGGGCCACGCTGTTCTTTCCCTTGGTAACATGAGCAAATTGGCGGCCATTAAAGCATTGAAAATATCTGGGAGACTTTCTGGTAGTGGAGGATAGTGGTCCCTTTTGGGGCCAAGTGGTGGTCTCCGTTGTTGTTGTTGGCCGTAGTTGGTAGGTGGTGGTACCTGGTGGTACGGTTGCGGAGCTGGAGGGTTAGCGCGATGTGCTTGGTTTTGCGGTGAAGAAAAGGAATGTTGGGGTGCGAATTGGCGTTGTGGAGTGGAGTTGAAATGGGGGTTTTATGGTGGAGGTGGGTTAGGCCGTGGGTTAGATTGATGGGGGTGGCCAACTACACAAACCTGCTCATTTGCAATTGTGCCCTCAGTCGTGGGCCCGCTGTTGTTGACATTCGTGCTTTTCTTAAATAGCCATGGCTTCGGCTCAAACATGCCCATAATGGGCGAATCCTTCATCTGTGTCTGAATATAACGAGCTCTTTCATAGAGCTCCTCCATGATTGTTAATCTGTTCATGGCCAAGATATGCCGGAACTGAGGAGTTGCATTGGAAATTATCATCTTGACTTGTTCTTGTTTCGACAGTGTATCTTTCAGCTTCTCGGCCATCAATCGCCATCTATCAGCAAACATTATGAAGTCCTCCTCGGGCTTCATTTTTTCTGCAACCAAGTCTGTGAGTGAGAGGGAGGGTCCGACCCGGTCTCTGTACTTATGCAAGAACTTCCTCTGAACGATATCAAAGTCACCGGCATCAGCAGGATCCAATGAATAGAACCATTCAAGGGCTGGCCCCTCCAGAGATCTCCTGAATAAGTAAGCCAAAGAGGCCTTGTTGTCTTGCCAGAAGGAGGTCTCGTACATAAAATCCTTCAAATGAATGAAAGGATTACCAGTCCCATTATATCACCGAAAATTCGGCATCTCAGATGGTGGCAGGTGGAAGACTGGCAATGTGGGGAGGGAAATTTCTGGGGCGTTCTTGGCCGCAGTGACTTTCTTCAGTTGCTCTTCCATGCTTGCCAACTTCTGAAGTAGTAGAACATTAGTGTCGGACTCGACTGGGGCCGGATTTTGAATAAAAGAATGCGGTATAGGCGTCCGTAGAATTCGGGGAGGTTGGAGAAATTGGTGCCTAACTGCAGAGTGGCTCGCCTGTTGGGCCGGCATGGCCGTACCGGGCGTTGGTGGACGGGAAGGAGGTTTATGCAGGACCGCCTGGTCATTAACAATGTGATGGCCACTCTTGGCCGGAGGGGGATTGGTGGAGGAAGAGGGAACGGACTTCCCTTTCAAAGCGGCCTGAACTGCCTGCCGCTGGGAATCATCCAACTGAGATAGTGCATTAATTAAATCAGTGACGTTAATGGATGGGGAAGAATTCCCGGAGGTGTTGGAAGGCACAGCCTGAGAAGAGGGCCCAACCTCTTTGGAAGTGGTGTCGACCACATGAACATGCGGATAACGGGAATGAGGAGAGTAATTTCCCTCATGACAGATGGAATCTTGGAGGGGGATTTCATATTGACCGAAAACATTCTCATCCTCATCATCATAAGAATATCCGTAGCCTGCCATGTTGATGATTTTACCTGAATGGAGTTGCATGTTTAAGAGGAGAGACGGCCTTATAAAGGAACTATCAAACAAAACCCACTCAATCCAATCAAGCCAAATCAACCCAAGCAAGTTTATGCAACCAAGTTGAGATGAACGCAAGATTTTAGTGTTACGCTTGAGATTAGAGTGGATTAAATTACAGAATAATTCCCTCTTTTGCAAAGTGAAACCTAGTTTATCCAAGTGTGATCTCTGGGTTAACTAGATTCTTTCTTTCTCCTTACCAACGATAGGTTCTCTATACTCCGGGTACTTCAAGGGTACAACCAGCCCGGCGTCCGTGAGGGAATCCACGGGTGCGGAGACTTACGGAGGTCTTGGAAAAGGGATTTCCGATTCAAAGAGACGGAGTGCTCAATGGAGGGTTGTCCCGATTCCAAGAGAGGTGTGTGGAATCCTAGTGTAGAGAGAGGAGGTCTCTCAACCAAATGCCACAAGATGCAAAATAATATGATCAGATCACAACAATATAGGCAAGCAATGTAATAATCAGTCCAACAATCACAGACAGCAACAGGAAACAGGTTTCTGTAAAACGCAGGAAAGAGACGACCTGGGGCAGGTCGCTATCAACCAAAGAGACGACAGAGTCACTGTCGTGAATCACTGTGAAAGCCCACGAGCCAGCAGTGAGAAAAAAAACACACGCCTCTGGGTGAGGCGCTATAAGCGAAAAGGACAATCTGAAAACGCACCTTGACGTGAGGCGCTATGCAATAAAAGGGCGCCCTGGGGCAGGGCGTGAATTCACAGATAGTGTGATAAAAGCAGTAGAATAATGAAAGACGCCTTGGCAGAAGACGTAACACAGTAAGAAAACGCCCTGGATGAAGGCGTTAAAAGAAAAAGTGCCTCTGGTTGAGGCGTTAATTAAGGAAATAATCAAACAATCACAAACTGGCTGATCCCGGGAGTGTGCAGTGTGCACAGTGGAGGGTGCCCGTGGGGCACAAAAGGAGGGGTACCGTGGGTACCGAGGGGAAAGGGCACACGTGGGTGCCGAAGGGGAAAGGGCACACGTGGGTGCCAATAGGAGATGGTAATCAAAAGAAAAACAGTGGATGTCCCACCGTGATCACCAATTTGTAGATTGTGATAAATTCACACATGAAGAGTTTAAATACGAGAAAACATAAGGGGGAGAGGTGATATAATAATAAAGAAAAGAAGCACGTGGTGCTACTAAGGAGGGTGATCGCCAGAGGGGTTACCTCAAGAAGAAACAAAGAAGATCGCGAATACCTGGTGGAAAATAGAACGCGTGATGGATTGTGAATTCCTCCTCCTCCTTCAATCGGCCGGCCGATGAAGGGGGGTTTCCTTTATTGATTACCCTTGCAAAAAAGATAAAAAAACAAACAAAGAGAAGTGGATCAGCCAAGTGAATGTAGTATCAATCCCGAATAAATGATATGATGATGAATAGAGAACAACATGCACACCTTTTTTATTGTTTTAAAACCCCTAAGAGTTAGGGAAAGGAAAGGATGTAATGCTAATGCACGGAAGAAAACCGTATGATGACCGATGAAAAAAACAACACAATTAGATAAGCAAAAACCCCTGCTGTCCCTGACGACAGTAAAGGGGAACCGAAGTTGATGCTGTTGGCAGGAAGAAAAGGAAGCAGAGAGCTCTAAAGATTGCACAGGAAGGAGATGGATAGCCTCCGTAAATTCAGCATCTATGTATAAAAACTCTGACCTCGGTAACCTCTGTCAAGATCGACCAGAGCTCCTTTATATAGGGTTTCAACCGAAGATAAACTCAAATTTAGGAAGATAAGGATGGGTAATGATCAATGAAGGCAGGACTCTAGTTCCAATTCGAGCAAGGAGACCATTGGAGGCAGGGAACTATTCAGGAAAGGCATACTCAAATACGACACCGAAGGATAAAACACGACCTTCAACAGGGCGTCAAATTATAAATTGACGACCTACATCAAGACGTTACTCAAAACACGACCATGATCAAGGGCGTCACTTCTTGGATTTAATTTTGGCAATAAAACTTACTTTATTTGAAAATTATGAGAAACCGCCTGAGATGAAGGCGTTACTTGAAAACACGCCCTGAGGAAGGACGTTAATCAATAATTGGAATTTATTTTAAAACCAGATAATACCAGGAATTGACGCCCTCATATTTGGTCGTCCTTTCTTAAGAACACGCCCTAGATTAGGTCACTATTTAAAATACGCCCTTCATCAAGTCGTGAATCACAAAAATAACAAAAAAATGCAAGAATAAATCACAAAAATAGAAAAACCTTATATTGTAGAAATATTGAAGTTCACTTTGGGGCGTCAACATAGTGACATGAGATTTGATCAACATAGGGTCAATTTTGGCGTGTCTACACTAAGTAAAACATGAAATTCACAGTGTACAATGCATGAAATCAATTGAAACAAGAGGGCTTTTATTCCTGACATAAAGTTTAAGTCATCCATGAGATAACCTACCTCAATTAATCCTTCTAGATAGTCAATTTCGGACTGGAAGTCAGCCCTAATTCTGCCTGTTCTTGTACTAAATCAACAACTTCACGTCCCTCTATCTCCTGATTCCCTTGACCTATGGACGTGAAATTTTGAGGGTAGATAGGAGATATGAAAGGGAACATAAAGTTCTAAAGACACTTCTACTCAATACATCGTTTAGGGCTTTGAATTCCTTGATCTTCTTTGGTCGGATGCACTAATTCCTGAGTTCTTAATGTAGAATCAACAACTTTGGAAGACTCTAACTCTTTTAGACTTGATCTCCGAGAACGAAATTTGGCAGGTAGTTAGACCTAAGTATAATAATGAAATTTCTAGAAGAAACTTACATCTAATTCATCCTCCTTACCTGAGTTTCACACGTGCCAAAAGTAAGGGTCGCACACGTCAAATCTGGGATCTATTTATAGAGTTAGCTAGGGTTTTGAGGATTAGAACAAACTTAGAGTCCCAATTAGACTTTCAATTCGATCTACAATCCTTCTAAACTTATCTAATTAGCTGATAGGGTCGATCCTAGATGATTTAGACACGAAAAATCTAACCTTTTCATGTTTTCCTTCTCTCACGGAACTGCAGTGCCTTAGCGGTCTAGGACTGGACCGCCAATCGTCCCTTAGTGGTCTCGCGATAGACCGTTTTCACTATTGGGCTCCAAATTTGAAATACATCAAACTCTTTTGATATTATCCCCAATATTATCATTTTATTTATATCCCAAGGAGTAATTATCTCCTTAATTACGTGATTACACCCATTCCTAGCTTCTAGAATATGGGCTAAAGTCTAAAATAACCTTTTGGGCCTATTTGGGTTTATTATATGGGCCTAATTCTCTTGGATCAAATGTAGGGCCTAAATAATTAGATTTTAATTAAACAAAATTCATTTATAGCCTATTAAATGCTTTATAATTACTTTTTAAATTCAAAAAATTCTTACAAAAATTCTCGGGCATTATAGTTCGTGTAGGTACACATATTTTTTATTTTTTTATATTACACATGAATATTATCATGGGTAAATACCTACTCATTTTTATTATAGGAGGAATATATATCCCTTAGATTTAATGATATTAAAATTATTATCTTTATATATATTACATGTATAGAGTAAAAGGTTTGGGCGCTAAAGACTTCTGCGCCTTCGAAAATGAACTCAGCATGTTGATGCCTTCTTAAAAACATAAACTTACCCCAGCCTGCCACCCTCCCTCTCTTTCTCACTCCCCAACCGGCATTCGGAACCCCCAGCCCGCCACCCTCCCTCTCTTCCCAACTCCCCAGCCGCCCCACCCCCAGCCCGCCACCCTCCCTCTGTTCCTCACTCCCCAGCCGCACCTTCGCCACCCTCCCCAGCCTGCCTCCCTCCCTCTCTTCCTCACTCCCCCGCCACCCTCCCCATCTCGCCATCGTCCCTCTCTTCCTCACTCCCCAGCCGCACTTCGGAACCCCCAGCCCACCACCCTCCCTCTCTTCCTCACCCCCCACCAAGCTGCACCTTCGGAACCCCCAGCCCACCACCTTCTCTCTCTTCCTCACTCCCCAGCCGCACTTCTGAACCCCCAGCCCACCACCCTCCCTCTCTTCCTCACTCCCCAGCTGCACTTCGGAACCCCCAGCCCGCCACCCTCTCTCTCTTCCTCACTCCCCAGCCGCACCTTCGGAACCCTCAAGCCCACCACGCCTTCGGAACATTTTCCCTCCCTCTCTTCCTCACTCCCCAGCCGCACCTTCGGAACCCTCAAGCCCACCACGCCTTCGGAACATTTTCCCTCCCTCTCTTCCTCACTCCCCCCAGCCGCACCTTCGGAACATTTTCCCTCCCTCTCTTCTTCACTCCCCAGCCACGCTGTCCACCACACCCCCTCCCCCGCTCTCCTTCTTCATCTCATCTTCCTCACCATCGCAGCCAGAAGCGTTGCGGCCACCTCGCAGCCGCCTGTGGCCATGACTCTGCTCTGTCCGTCGTCGCCCTCACTAGCCAACGCCGAGTACTCTCTTTCTCGCCTGTGGAGGATGTCAGTCAGTGGAGGGTGGCAGCACCATCCCGGTGCCAAGTATTCTCTCTCTCTCTCCTTGGTTTCCCCCCCTTTTATTCTTCTTCTTCTTCTTTTATGTACCAAGGCTTCCATCTGGTATCAAGAAAGTTTAATTTTTTTTGTTCTTGTTCAATCAAAAGAACAAACTCCTGCCAATCTCCCCATCTGGAAGGACATGGCCAATGAAAAAGGTCACCATCAAGGTCTGTTCTCTTCTAAACTGATTTATATTGGTTGCCCACGTGCTGTAAATGTGCCCTTTTCTTAGGTTTTGTGTTCAACCGCTTGTAGATCCAGGTCGGGCGCCGCCTACTGACCATGAGATAGACAAGATTAGCAACCAGGGCACTGGGTATGTAGAGCCCCCAAGTTTTTATAAAAGTAATTTCTAGTTATTTAAATAATATTCTGGCATTAATTGGGCTAAATAATCAATATAAGGCCAAAATTGTGTTAATCAATTAACCCAAACCCACGTAATTAAAGTCAAAAAGGTTTTTAACTCAGGCCCATTAAGTTAGGCCCACATTCTAGAAGGTAATTAAGTCTATCCACGGATATTAAGGATAAATACTAATACTATAAGATAATGATTTGGATAATTAACAAGAGAGTTTTCATAAATTGAAACTCTAAGCTACGATGACTGTAACGGTCTATCGTAAGACCGCCACAGCCAAATGACGCGGGGGCATTCGACCGTTACATTCCTGCTGGTTCCGTGAAGAAAGGAACTCATGAAAAGGTTGTAATTTGAGGTTCCTATCCACTTTTGGATCGACTTGGGAAGGATTGTAAAGACTCTAAGGACTCTTAGGGATAAGGATTTAGTGGAATAAGGACTCTAGAAACGATCTAATCCCCAAACCCTAACCGAAACTCTATAAATAGGGCATAATTTTGAACTGTGCGACCCTTACTCTTTGGACGAAAATAAGCAAGGTAAGGAGTCATTATTTCGGGTAAGTTGTTTAGAAGTTTTTGTTCATTATACTCTAGACTAACTCCCCTCCAAATTTCACATCTCTAGGTCAAGAGAGCGTGGAGTTAGAGCCCAAGGAAGTAGCTGGAAAAGTCACAAAGGAAGGTGAAGAACTAGGGCTGGTTTCTCGACCAAATTCAGAAACTTCAACCTAAGTAAGAGGTAGGTTATCTCATGAACGGCAAAAAAGAACTTGATAGGACAAAGAGCCTCTGGTTTTATGGGTTTTTTTTCATGCATGATAGATCATTGATTCCATGTTTTGATAGTTCCATGCATATCATGCATCCCTTAGCCCTAATAAGAGAGGATTATAACATGTTGTTCATCTACTCACAATTACCTATGCATGTAGAAGACCTTTACTTCGTTGTCATGTCTAAGAAACTCATGATATTTTGATTATAGACATGATGTGAATTGACCTCTTAGGTTTCTTATTTATTTTCTGTTAGCAGACACTGTAACGCATCTCAGTAGGACCGTCACTTGCATGTAACGCGCCTACCATGATCCGTCACAGTCTCTGTATATCTTATTTTCCTCTGTTGATAATAACGCGCCAAGACTGACGCGTTGCTTTCATGTAACGGCTCCTCGACAGACCATCATATTCACTGTGACGCCCTGACCCTAGACCGTTACAATCTGTGTACTAGCAACCCTAGGCAGAATATATCATGCCACTATTACCTATGTTTATGCCTAGATATCTAAGTAGCAACCTGATTTCATGATTATCAGATCGTTCTTATTAGGTATTGCATGGTTGATATCTCACTTTTATTTTAAGTTTTGCTAGTTTCATAAAGCCTAAATGTATAGTTTTGTACTATAAAGCATGACTTGTAAAACGGAGTTTTCATCGTGATTTCACATAGATTATATATCTCTCTCTGTCAATAGAGTCAAATTTTATAAGTACATGGCACTTACTCCGGTAGGATGTCATTAGTTTATACTTTGCACTATAGGAAACTATCTTGGACATGAGGACCTCTCTATTAGATATTCCTTCCAATGGACTAGAAAATCATTGTTTCAAGGCCTCCGTAAATCTCCACGAGCCTGGGATTCCCACTAGGACGCCGAGTTGGTTGTACCAATAAAAGGCCATTAATTAGATTACACTATCGGGTTTCTGGTTCTTGAAAAATAACGGCCCTGGACTGGACCGTCAGGCCAAGTAACGGCCCAATTCCTGACCGTCACATTCCTCTGAGTCTATCTTTATCTTTATGGACTCTGGTCATTGTAACGGCCCAGCATGGACGCGTTACATAATGTAACGGCCCAGACCCTGACCGTTACATAGCTTGTATATGTTAACCCAAGGATTGACCAAGGGTTAATATTCCAATGATTCTAGACATACCTTGATGATCTAGAACTTATCATATTGCTTAAATTGACGTAAGATAACGAATAAGAGTTAAGAAAAGTACCGTTATGCTATCGATTTATTTCTAAAAGCATAGCCTTGTTTAAATCTTTCTTGACTCATATTGGTCATCCGTTGAAGCATTCATTAATTGATTATTGTTATCATGGAATTACTGAACTTGTTATATTCTTGGCCATACTTTACTGTTACATGCATGGAAGTAGCTTAATTTATAACTGAAGATGCGATCGAGCACTGATTGTGTTCAAGGGCTCTATGCTAGTCCCCTCGGCTGATTGCCGAAAACATACTATTTTATAAACCATGGGGTATGATGCCACTAGCGTCGCATTGCGCTGGGAGTACTATTTCTATAAATAAGTGAAGATCCACGGCACAACATGACATTCTTGCTTGATATTTCATAGAAATTCACGAAGCACTTGCTCTTAAGCATAAGATGCTAAAGTGAGGAATATGTGGCTTGCTAGTACAATCTCGTTACATTCTTGTTCATGGAAGGCCAATATCATGTTCTTGTTATATTCTTGCTAGTTCATTCTCGATCATTTTATCTTACATGGTTATCTTATTTCTATTGATTTGATCACATGAGTGATTCGCATTGCATGATTTTACCTAATTCTTTAGAGCTAAAATGATAATTACTTAAATAGTGCCTTCATGTTGATACGAAGATACCTACTGGGCAAGTGTGCTCATGACCTATTGTTCAATGATTTTCAGGAGATGGAAATAGTTCGGATTCGGATTCGGGCTATACTAGTAGCGGGTCCGAAAGCGAGTGAAACTGTTATAAAGATGAGAGTGAAGACTTAGGAAGTTAAAGTGTCTAGATTGAGTCAATGTAATTTTCCTATTTCTTGAGTCTAGTAGAATGGAAATCAAATTAGTGATTGTATCTTGAGTATTGAGCATTATGAAATAAAGTTGAAGTTTGATTAAATCTTGTGCAATCGCATTTACTTGTGTGATTGTCTTGCGCTTTGATTGATTCTTGCTTGCAAGAGGCTTACCATGCTGGCTGTTCGCGCTCCCCGAGCGAGTCTTCCGCTGTAAATAAAGGCTCGAGGCGTGACAGTTAAGTTGGTATCAGAGCCTAAATCTCAGGACTTAAGGAAAAGAGTCATGTCATAGGATAAGTCCAAGGTTAAGGACCCCTACCTATGAACTAAGGAAAAATTCCACACCCATGTGAGGATTGGGTAGAACCCGGGATAAGATAGCTAATTAGCTTTAAGAATTATTTTGATTCATTCTAATTTCATGAGAAATAACAAGTTATTATTTTCTCTCAGGTACCTTATTATTCTTATCATGGCTCATCGCGTAGATTGGGATGGTATGCAACAAACTGTTGCCGGCCTCACCCAGGCACTGCAAACTATAGCACAAGGTGGTGCGAGGGCAAGGGCAGGAGACCTTCATCGCAATTTCCGGAGTCTAAATCCTCCGCGTTTCTATGGATCTTCCAATCCAGACGAAGTAGAAAATTGGATCGACGAGATGAATAGGATATTTGATGTTATTCAATGCACTGATCAGGAGAAAGTCCGTCTAGCTACGTTCCAATTAAACAAGGATGCTCGCACTTGGTGGAAATCGGTTCCGGCACCTCCAGCCGATGCGCCACATACATGGAATGTTTTTCTCACTTTATTCCATGCCAAATATTTCTCCGAGCATGTAAAGGAAAGGAAGGCTATGGAGTTTGCCTCCCTTCGTCAAGGGATGATGACCGTGGCAGAATATGAGTTGCAGTTTTCAAGACTAGCACCGTATGCACCATATTTGATTAGTAAAGACTTATTAAAAGCAAACCGATTTATGGACGGGTTACGGCCCGATTTCATCCAACAACTGGGGACACAGAATATCCGCACTTATGCGGAGATGGTTCAAAGGGCATATTTATGCGAGAGGACCTTAGAGAAGGTCGAAAGGTTGAAAGGAAAGGGAGAAGAATCTAGCCGGCGCTCTGATCGGCATTATAAGAAGGAGAAGTTCAGTATCACGGAACCATACAAAAGCCGTGATAATAAGAAAAGATCAAGGAACGGGAACGGTGGAAATTCTCAAAAGAGTAGTAAAAAGGTGAAGGAAGAAAAGGAGCAAGTCGCCTCAGCGTGCACCTTTTGTGAGAAATTCGGCCACTCGGCTGAAGAATGCTGGAAGCGCCTAGGTGCTTATTTGCGCTGTGGAAGTAGGGAGCATCGTGTGCCAGATTGCCCCCTTATGAAAGACCAACCAAATAACGGAGGACGTAGGAGGCCGGCTCGCCTCAATGCAGTTATAGATGAAGAAGAAGCGCCCAGGGATCAAAATGATGGGCTCATGGAAGGTACTCTTCAAATCTGTTCTCGTCCTGCATTCGTGTTATTTGATACTGGTGCTTCTCATTCTTTTATCTCCACCACTTTTGCAAAAACCTTACCAACTGCATCAATTCCCCTACCTTCAGATCTCGCTATTACTACACCTTTAGGATCTGGAACTAAGCTTACCAACTATTATCCTGATTGTGAGGTAGTGGTACAAGGACACAATCTCCCCGCAAACTTAGTATGCCTTGACATGAAAGGATATGATGCCATTTTAGGGGTAGATTGGCTTGTAGACCATGAGGCTTACATCAACTGCCGAAATAAAATTGTATCTTTCCGAAAGCCCGGTCTTCCAAGATTTTCCTTTCTTGGCATCAAATACAAGAAGCATCCTACCATTATATCTTCTCTACACGCCTACAAACTTATCTCGAAAGGATGTGAAGTTTTTCTTGCTTCAGTCATTGTTACCGAATCTAAGGAAATTATCCTAGCAAACATTCCTATTGCAAATGAATTCCCTGACGTATTCCCATCCGAATTACCTAGTTTACCGCCCGAGAGGGAAGTAAACTTTACCATTGAACTCATTCCAGGTGCAGCACCTGTTTCTATAGCCCCTTACAAGATGTCCCCCACAGAGCTCAAGGAATTAAAGAAGCAATTACAGGAACTTCTAGACAAGGGTTTTATCAGACCTAGCACATCCCCTTGGGGTGCGCCGGTTCTATTTGTCAAGAAGAAGGATGGTTCTCTCAGGTTATGCATTGACTACCGACGATTGAATCAACTTACAATCAAGAACAAATATCCATTGCCGCGTATTGATGAGCTCTTCGATTAGCTTTCGGGAGCAGAATATTTTTCTAAGATTGACCTGAGATCAGGTTATCATCAGCTTAGAATCAAAGAAGAGGACATCTACAAATCAGCTTTTCGAAGTCGTTATTGCCACTATGAATTCGTGGTAATGCCGTTTGGGTTAACTAATGCCCCAGCATCATTCATGCAACTTATGAACAGTGTCTTCCAGTCATATTTAGATCAGTTCATCATCGTCTTCATCGATGATATCCTGATATACTCCAAGATAAAAGAAGAACATGAAGAACATCTAAGGATAGCCTTGCAAACACTTAGAGAACACAAGCTATATGCCAAACTCAATAAGTGTGAATTCTGGCTCAAGGAACTCTCATTCCTAGGCCACATTATTTCAAAAAAAGGAATTGCTGTGGACCCTTCTAAGGTAGAAGATGTCAGAGATTGGAGCCGACCAACGACTATATCTGAAGTTAGAAGCTTTTTGGGTCTAGCAGGTTATTATAGAAGATTCATAAAGGACTTTTCAAAGATCGCGGTTCCTTTAACTAGATTTACCAGAAAAGAAAATCCTTTCATCTGGTCGAAGGACTGTGAAAAGAGTTTTCAAAATCTTAAGAATCATCTTACAACAACCCCTGTTTTGTCACTACCAATAGAGGGTGCTGGATTTAAAGTATATACGGATGCATCTGGAATTGACTTAGGGTGTGTCCTTATGCAAGATGGAAATGTGATTTGCTATTCTTCAAGACAATTGAAACGTCACGAAGAAAATTATCCTGTACATGATTTGGAATTAGCAGCAGTTATTTTCACCTTGAAAATTTGGCGTCATTATCTTTATGGAGAAAAGTTCACTGTCTATTCGGACCATAAGAGTTTGAAATATTTATTTTCTCAAAAAGAGCTTAACATGAGGCAGAGGAGACGGTTGGAATATCTTAAAGACTTCGATTTCGCTATTCAGTATCACCCTGGCAAGGCAAATGCTGTAGCAGATGCGCTCAGCAGGAAATCAATTGGTATGTTATCGAGTCTCATGATTAGTATGACTAACCTTGTTCCTCAATTTGCTCAATTGAATTTAGATGTTGACATTAAGGAAGATAATTGTTTCATGGTAAATATCCGAGCTCAACCAACATTGATTGAGGATTTGGCCAAGTTACAAGAGGATGACCCAATTTTACTGGAAATTAAGGCCAATATTGAACAAAGATCGGATTTTTCTATATCCGAAGATGGAAGAATGCTATTCAAGGGCCGAATGTGTATACCCGATCATGAAGATACAAAGAAACTGATCTTAGAAGAATCACATAAATCAAAGCATACCATTCATCCAGGAGGTACAAAATTGTATCAGGATCTCAAAAGAAACTTTTGGTGGCCCAATATGAAGAAGGAAGTAGCGGACTTCGTATCTCGGTGTCTCACATGTCAACAAGTGAAGGCGGAACATTTCAGACCCACAGGTAAATTACATCCCTTAAGCATCCCGGAATGGAAATGGGAGAGCATAGGAATGGATTTCATTATGGGACTACCTAAGACAAGAGGTGGACACGATGGAATATGGGTAATTATAGACCGATTGACTAAATCTGCACATTTTATACCAATAAAAAGTCGATGGTCTGTAGATATTCTAGCAGCACTATACATAAAAGAAATTGTCAAGTTACATGGAGTCCCTGTCGATATTGTATCAGATAGAGATCCCCGATTCACATCACAATTTTGGAAGAGCCTACAACATTCACTTGGGACTAGATTGAATTTTAGCACCGCTTTCCATCCACAAACTGATGGCCAAATAGAAAGGACAAATCAAGTGGTAGAAGATATGCTCAGGGCTTGTGTCATTGATTTTGGAGGAAGTTGGCATGATTACTTGCCTTTGGTAGAATTTACATATAACAACAGCTATCAAGCAAGCATACAAATGGCACCTTTCGAAGCTCTATATGGGAAAAGTTGTCGATCACCAATATGTTGGAATGAAATAGGGGAAAGGTAATTTCTAGGCCCCGATTTAATCAGGGATTCTACAGAGAAAATCAAGCTCATTCAGGAAAGGATGAAAATGGCACAAGATAGGCAGAAATCTTATATATGCTGACAATCGAAGGCGCGACTTGGAATTTCAAGTAGGAGAACATGTATATCTAAAGGTTTCTCCGGGTCGTGGTATTCGAAGATTTAGCATTAAAGGAAAGCTGACTCCAAGATTTATCGGTCCTTTTGAAATCCTCGAAAGGATCGGTGAAGTGGCTTATAAATTGGTTTTACCACCACAGTTAGCAGGAGTTCATGACGTATTTCACGTCTCGATGCTGAAGAAGTATGTGTATGATCCAGATCACATTATCACTTATGACAATCTGGAGACTCAGAAGGACTTGACATATGAACAAACGCCAATGAAGATTTTGGAACGAGAAGTACGTCAACTAAGAAATAAGGTCATTCCTATGGTAAAGATTCAATGGAAGAAAGCATGGCCTTATAAAGCAACATGGGAAATCGAATCAGCTATGAAGAAAAGATTCCCGAAATTATTTAATTGTAAGTACACTCTCCTCAATCCATGAATTGAATTTGGGGACCAAATTCTTCTAAGTGGGGGAGGGTGTAGAGCCCCCAAATTTTTATAAAAGTAATTTCTAGTTATTTAAATAATATTATGGCATTAATTGGGCTAAATAATCAATATAAGGCCAAAATTGTGTTAATCAATTAACCCAAACCCACGTAATTAAAGTCAAAAAGGTTTTTAACTCAGGCCCATTAAGTTAGGCCCACATTCTAGAAGGTAATTAAGTCTATCCACGGATATTAAGGATAAATACTAATACTATAAGATAATGATTTGGATAATTAACAAGAGAGTTTTCATAAATTGAAACTCTAATCTACGATGACTGTAACGGTCTATCGTAAGATCGCCACAGCCAAATGACGCGGGGGCATTCGACCGTTACATTCCTGCTGGTTCCGTGAAGAAAGGAACTCATGAAAAGGTTGTAATTTGAGGTTCCTATCCACTTTTGGATCGACTTGGGAAGGATTGTAAAGACTCTAAGGACTCTTAGGGATAAGGATTTAGTGGAATAAGGACTCTAGAAACGATCTAATCCCCAAACCCTAACCGAAACTCTATAAATAGGGCATAATTTTGAACTGTGCGACCCTTACTCTTTGGACGAAAACAAGCAAGGTAAGGAGTCATTATTTCGGGTAAGTTGTTTAGAAGTTTTTGTTCATTATACTCTAGACTAACTCCCCTCCAAATTTCACATCTCTAGGTCAAGAGAGCGTGGAGTTAGAGCCCAAGGAAATAGCTGGAAAAGTCACAAAGGAAGGTGAAGAACTAGGGCTGGTTTCTCGACCAAATCCAGAAACTTCAACCTAAGTAAGAGATAGGTTATCTCATGAACGGCAAAAAGAACTTGATAGGACAAAGAGCCTCTGGTTTTATGGGTTTTTTTTCATGCATGATAGATCATTGATTCCATGTTTTGATAGTTCCATGCATATCATGCATCCCTTAGCCCTAATAAGAGAGGATTATAACATGTTGTTCATCTACTCACAATTACATATGCATGTAGAAGACCTTTACTTCGTTGTCATGTCTAAGAAACTCATGATATTTTGATTATAGACATGATGTGAATTGACCTCTTAGGTTTCTTATTTGTTTTCTGTTAGCAGACACTGTAACGTATCTCAGTAGGACCGTCACTTGCATATAATGCGCCTACCATGATCCGTCACAGTCTCTATATATCTTATTTTCCTCTGTTGATAATAACGCGCCAAGACTGACGCGTTGCTTTCATGTAACGGCTCCTCGACAGACCGTCATATTCACTATGACGCCCTGACCCTAGACCGTTACAATCTGTGTACCGGCAACCCTAGGCAGAATATATCATGCCACTATTACCTATGTTTATGCCTAGATATCTAAGTAGCAACCTGATTTCATGATTATCATATCGTTCTTATTAGGTATTGCATGGTTGATATCTCACTTTTATTTTAAGTTTTGCTAGTTTCATAAAGCCTAAATGTATAGTTTTGTACTATAAAGCATGACTTGTAAAACGGAGTTTTCATCGTGATTTCATATAGATTATATATCTCTCTCTGTCAATAGAGTCAAATTCTATAAGTACATGGCACTTACTCTGGTACGATGTCATTAGTTTATACTTTGCACTATAGGAAACTATCTTGGACATGAGGACCTCTCTATTGGATATTCCTTCCAATGGACTAGGAAATCATTGTTTCAAGGCCTCCGTAAATCTCCGCGAGCCTGGGATTCCCACTAGGACGCCGAGTTGGTTGTACCAATAAAAGCCCATTAATTAGATTACACTATCGGGTTTCTGATTCTTGAAAAATAACGGCCCTGGACTGGACCGTCAGGCCAAGTAACGGCCCAATTCCCGACCGTCGCATTCCTCTGAGTCTATCTTTATCTTTCTGGACTCTGGTCATTGTAACGGCCCAGCATGGACGCGTTACATAATGTAACGGCCCAGACCCTGACCGTTACATAGCTTGTATATGTTAACCCAAGGATTGACCAAGGGTTAATATTCTAATGATTCTAGACATACCTTGATGATCTAGAACTTATCATATTGCTTAAATTGATGTAAGATAATGAATGAGAGTTAAGAAAAGTACCGTTATGCTGCCGATTTATTTCCAAAAGTATAGCCTTGTTTAAATCTTTCTTGACTCATATTGTTCATCCGTTGAAGCATTCATTCATTGATTATTGTTATCATGGAATTACTGAACTTGTTATATTCTTGGCCATACTTTACTGTTACATGCGTGGAAGTAGCTTAATTTATAACTGAAGATGCGATCGAACACTGGTTGTGTTCAAGGGCTCTATGCTAGTCCCCTCGACTGATTGCCGGAAACATACTATTTTATAAACTATGGGGTATGATGCCACTAGCGTCGCATTGCGCTGGGAGTACTATTTCCATAAATAAGTAAAGATCCACGGCACAACATGACATTCTTGCTTGATATTCCACAGAAATTCACGAAGCACTTGCTCTTAAGCATAAGATGCTAAAGTGAGGAATATGTGGCTTGCTAGTACAATCTCGTTACATTCTTGTTCATGGAAGGCCAATATCATGTTCTTGTTATATTCTTGCTAGTTCATTCTCGATCATTTTATCTTACATGGTTATCTTGTTTCTATTGATTTGATCGCATGAGTGATTCGCATTGCATGATTTTACCTAATTCTTTAGAGCTAAAATGATAATTACTTAAATAGTGCCTTCATGTTGATACGAAGATACCTACTGGGCAAGTGTGCTCATGACCTATTGTTCAATGATTTTCAGGAGATGGAAATAGTTCGGATTCGGATTCGCGCTATACTAGTAGCGGGTCCGGAAGCGAGTGAAACTATTATAAAGATGAGAGTGAAGACTTAGGAAGTTAAAGTGTCTAGATTGAGTCAATGTAATTTTCCTATTTCTTGAGTCTAGTAGAATGGAAATCAAATTAGTGATTGTATCTTGAGTATTGAGCATTATGAAATAAAGTTGAAGTTTGATTAAATCTTGTGCAATTGCATTTACTTGTGTGATTGTCTTGCGCTCTGATTGATTCTTGCTTGCAAGAGGCTTACCATGCCGGCTGTTCGCGCTCCCCGAGCGAGTCTTCCGCTGTAAATAAAGGCTCGGGGCGTGACAGGGTAGATAGGCACTGGGAACACCTTCACAATGGAAGGAACCCTAGCCTTGAGAACAGAGGTGTGAACTATGGGACATTGGAGGAGCTGTTCAGGATTTTGGAAGAGAGGAGCTCCTTGATGAGATATGAGTTTTTTGCGAGTGAACTAGAAGTTTATAATGAGAATATTAGGGATCTCCTTGTAGAGAACTCAAATCAACTAACAAAGAGGTAAATTTTTGGGCCAGCACCTATGGATTATGTTCATTTCTTATGTGGATTTGGGAAAAGGTTTCCTTTTAGCTTATTCTTGTGTGCCTGTGAAGGTTGGAGGTGAAGCAACCTACAGAGGGAACACAGGAAGTCCCCTCCTACGGACAATAACTTATCAAGTTTTAAAAGATTCAACTGGCCTCATCGCTTTCAGTTATTACAGGTACCATACTTCTAATGGATACTTTCTGCAAGGGTTTGACCCATACATTAAATGGCCACGGCCTTCCACCTAAGTCTACCCCCGCATCCAGATTCCTTAATGCAAGTAGGCTAGGGGTATGATATTGCCGCCACCATTTATGAAGTTCATCTATTGTATAATTTTTTGAAGGCCATATTAAGTACAATGTCAAAGTTTCATTGCTTTCTAGTTGTAAAGACATGCCTCCTTGAATTCTTGCATACCCTGGTTAAAATGCTCTTCTGAAATATATTGCTTATGCATTTTCTATACCAGGTCCAAAGGGAATTTCAGAAGGCATATGAGAAAGGGATGTCAAAAGCAAAGTAAAATTCCTTATTATGTTGTCAGTTCATTTTCAAGCTCACCTTTAGAAAAGTTCTTTTTGAAGTTGTCCATGGGTTGTTGTACTACAGAATCCTTTCTTGCTCTTAGGTTTTGGGAGCCTACATTTGAGGATTCTCTAAATTTGATTTATCTAGTTCCTGTTGTAGCTTCTTATGTGTATAGAAGGTAATATGCCCTTTTGAAGCCATCCCATGTCAGCTGGAGTTGTCCTTTATGTAAATAGTGAACTTGAAGAAAGGGCATTATCGCACCTAGACATCATGGTTTCACTGTATTATGTATTAAGACTCCATATGAAAGAGTCAACTGTTACCTCAAATTCCATGTGCATTCTATGTATTCTTTAAATCACTTTGAATTACCTTTTAGCTTGTATTAAATAGTGGATTTCAATTATTGTATGTATGTACTATGTACTGGTGATTGTTACTTATGATTGAAAACATAGTAACTGGAGACTAACTTAGTTACTCTATTCTGAAGAATCTATAAGGGTGGATAGATCATACCTGCAGATGAATATCTAGATTACCGTGGAAATTGCTCCCATATCCTAGGGTTTGATAATCCCAAAATGCTAGAGTTGATGAGATTGTATGTCACAGTCCACATGCACTCATATGATCATTGTGTTCTCTATAAGCTTTCCCCTGAAAGTTATCTTTCCATTTTCTTCTTTATCATGTGCTTGAGCTGTGCATATATGAAAATAACCAACCCTTATGCTTACATTCATGTACAATGATCACGAAGGGGGGATGTTAGTGCTCACACTGCCTCACCTGGTAAGTATCAAGGTTATTATGTTGTTGAAACATTGCCTTCTGTAATCTTATTTATTGCAAACCATTTTCTGTAGTTTTAAGGTAATGGATAGGTATAAGTTGCATCTTTTTAATATATTTGCTTTCCATGACGTGGGTCATATATAAACATATGTAGTTACAAGAATTGGGATCTTTCTTCATTACTGCATACTAAATGGGATCGGGATGTCCTCCATATTTATCAACAATAATGGAATATTCAACTTGCAGGTTGCTAGTGCACTTTCAGATCCCTATCTTTCATTCACAGTTGCATTAAATGGTTTAGCTGGACAC
This sequence comes from Amorphophallus konjac, assembly GCA_022559845.1. NCBI lineage: Eukaryota > Viridiplantae > Streptophyta > Magnoliopsida > Alismatales > Araceae > Amorphophallus > Amorphophallus konjac. The sequence continues at coordinate 413,843,101 of CM040121.1, read as the reverse complement.
TTCATGGCTTGGCTAATCAGGTGATTCACATTCTCATTCTCCATTCCTCCATTTCACAATGTTTTTAATAATTTATAGTCATCTTTTGAAAATTCTGGTGCCATTATCTGAGTTTTCTTATATTTGATACTCATTCTTTATTTCAGTCTTTCTAAATGGGAATCCTATTAGCTTTTCCCTCGTGTGCTGCTGGTTAACATTCATGGTGTTCTTTCCAGGAGTCCTATTAACTTTTCCCTCGTGTTTGTAGTTCTATTCTCTTATGTTATGGGAATGTTCTGCATGCACTAGTCACAATTTGTGTCCCAGAATGGGCTCTGCAAGTAGAAGGGGTCATGATTCTAGAGAAAGGTCTCCTATGGGCTTGCTTTGTCCTTTCATATATCGAGAGAGTGAGAGAGAGAGAGCATTAAATTGCCCTAATTAACCAGCAACTAACAAGTTCCCCCATGAAGTTCCTGCAACCAGAAATGAGAGATTCCAGAGGTAGGCTGGATTCAGTAGATTTATGAGGTCTTGTGTACAATCCCCACACTATGACACTCTAGCTTGTGGCCTGGGAACTTTCAAATACTTTGGTGTGCAGTAGATCCAAGTACTCGTACTATGCACCGTTATTCCTCCCCCCCCCCCCCCCCCACTTTCATCTTGCTCTAATCCCCCTTCACATGGTAAAAATAAAACACGCACTGAGCTTAGCCAGGCCTCTTTTCTTCTGCAAATGATCAGTGTTTTCTTCTCATTAAGGAAGGCTCTGGCTCTTCCCTAGCAACACAAAACTAGCTTACATAACCCACTATAAGGGAAGAAGAAAAATAATAGGATTATTAATTTCACTGCAGAATAGATGAACTAAAGCTTAGCTCAAGTTAAGAACTTCATTACTCTTCCTTTCCTGATGGATTGACTCCTCCTTGAATGAGATGAGATCCTAACATAATCTAGTTTTATTTTAACACTTGCATAACAACAAATTGATGACATGGGGTGTAACACCCCGGTTAAATAATAAAATACAAAAGAAAATTTTTGAATTATGTATTAGAATTAAAGAAATTTCCTTGTTATTTAATGACTTCAATGATTTTCTTAATTAAAGAATATTATTTATTTTTGAAAGTGACCAAAATTATATCAATAATTATTTTTCTACAATAATCATAAAGAGACTTTCATATTCTAAGATGCAATCGAATTTTCTACGTTGAATTAGATTTAATAGGTATAAATCAAAATGGGCTGGCCGGGACCTAGGGTTTTTTTGCAGAGAGAGAGAGAGTGGAGGGGACGCGGCGGCAGCAATGGTGGAGAAGGGGGGAAGAGGGAGGAAGGAGGAGGTAGTCACGAGGGAGTACACCATCAACCTCCACAAGCGCCTGCATGGCTGTACCTTTAAGAAGAAGGCTCCAAAAGCCATCAAGGAAATCAGGAAGTTTGCCCAGAAGGCCATGGGTACAACGGACGTGCGGGTGGATGTTAAGCTCAACAAGCACATATGGAGTACGGGGATCAGGAGTGTCCCACGGCGAATCCGTGTGCGGATCTCTCGCAAGAGGAATGATGATGAAGATGCCGAGGAGGAGCTCTACTCACTCGTCACCGTTGCAGAGATCCCACCTGAGGGGTTAAAAGGACTGGGCACGAAGATCATTGAGGAAGCAGATTAGTGAGGGAAAAAAAAATCCCAGAGTCTGCAGATAAGCAGTTCAGGCATTTTGTGTGTGGAAATTTTGGCTATATCTTGCATCCATTTTGGATAATTTGTCTCTGGACTCTCTTATCTCCCGTTTGGGGTTGTTCGGAAAAAAAAAAGATATAAATCAAAATTAATCGAATTTCATCCGTAGGCCAAAGTTCTGACTAATTTCTAAAAATATGAAAAAATTATATTCTTGTAGAGAACGAAGTGCTTAACAATATTGTCAACTGGGTCGACCCCTAATAAAAATTTAATGAGGCCGAATTAAAGAGGTTTAGTCCAAAATCGTTGCTTTTCATAGACCAACCTTAATCGATCAAATTCGAGCCCATTTCTCAACCAATCGAGCCCAAACCGGTCCCAAATGATAGGTTAACCCTAGTAGAACGTTTCCCCTCTCAAACCCTAGCCTCTAGAAGCTCCCATTCGACGGTGGAGGCGCGGATATGATCGAGTGTGAGTTTTTCGCCGATTTTTCCTCCTTGGACTCTCGAGTTCAATTCGATCCCTAGAACGACCTATAGGCTCTATAAATAGAGGGCTTTCGCAGCCCTAAACCTCCTTTTCATTTTTCGAACAGGTGGCGTGGGCGATCGTGGTCGAACCTAGGCGAATCCGGGCGTTTGGTGGCGGCGTGTATTAGGGTTCCGACGAGCGCGTCTTCCCTTCTTCTTCCCAAATCGGTTGGTTTCTCTCAAGCCTAACCTTAATTAAACCATACCATGACATGCGCCTCGAAGTCTTCTTTTATTTGATCATGTTTTGCCCAATTTTTATGAAGTATATAGATCGAATTAAGCTTTTCATTTGACATGTATCGGGTTTGTCACCGTTCTGGGCATGGCGAGCATTGAACGGCCCTAACAGAGACTGCCTATTATTCCGCGGTCGCACGACATACTGTTTGTTTGGACTAAGCGGCCTCCAGCTAGACCGCTTATATGTCAAGCGGCCACGATGTTGACCGTCATTATACGGCGGGGTTCCAAGTGGAGCGGCCCTCAAACGACCATTTACAGAATTGAACGGCCCCTCGATAGACCGCGTTATGACGGTGGGTTTTTTAAAGAAAAGGGGAGTTGCGCTGGTTCTGAGCGGTCCTCCTCTGATGGTCGAATGTATTGAGTGGTCCATACATAGACCGTTTTAACCCTGTTTCAGTAAAATGTTACTCGTTTCCAGCATGTTGTGTTCTATTTTTTCAAATTAGATAATATGAATTTAGGGCTTAAATTTGTAGTATGAACACACTAATGACTAGGATTCATGAAATATTTGATCTAAGGTCTAATTCTCATCCAATTATGTTATCCTCTCCATGTTCACATTTCATGTATCCTAGTTTAATTAAAAAGAAAGTAGACTAATATGCTTGATCAAGTAATTAGTTGCAATTCATTTATATAGTTAGAACTGTTTTAAGGTCGCGCTACTCCGGTGGTGGCGACTGGACCGAAAGTCTCATTTTTCGTTGATTGTGAACTAGCAAATTCTTGGACATCGAATTACCTCTCCGTCGAATATTCCTTCCGTCGGACTAGGTGTTCATGTTCCGAGGCCTCCGTAAGCCCCTGCGAGCCTGGGATTCTCACTAGGACGCCGGGCGGGTTGTACCCACAAAACCTGAACCTTCTAACTCGTTCGAATCGCTTGCTTTTGCCCGAGCCCAGAGTCCGGACTGTTCTGGTTTGAGCGGCCCTTTTGAGACCGTTCAGCCAATGAGCGGTCCAGTCATGACCGTCTGACACTTTGAACGGCCCCCGTTAGACCATTTTTTAACCGACTGTGCGTTGACCTTGGTCATCTGGACTAAGTGATTTACGCAGTCGTTTCTGGACCGTGTACCTCTCACGCGACCCCCTTCGTGATTGTGTTGATCTGGCGTATGCACCGACCTTCCTCGTGCATCGATCTGTAAACGGCTCTTATTTGATCGTTCTGTGATAGAGCGGCCCGAATTGGACCGTGTTATTGCTTTTAAGTGGTCCATGTCAGACCGTTTACTTGTTTAGTGGTCCTCTGCCGACTGTTTATGTTTCAAGCTTTCCGTTTTTGAGGTTTTGAATTGTGTAAGCTGGTCTAGCCTACTCAGGCTATGGTATTTCGAGTTTTTGACCTATTGTTAGGTCTATTGATAACATTATCCATTCTAAGTCATTTTGAATGACTTTTCCCTCTCGATTAATGAGCTTGTTGTTTGGAATCTCCAGAAAAATCAATAATTCTTACGCATTACACCTTGATTACATGAACTTGATCTTGGAACTCTTGGCCATTAAACATTGTGGATGTCTAGATTCGTGGGATCTATGATCCAAACAAATCAATGCCAAGGCAAACACATTGAAGGGCCCAGTCTGGTCCTAGGAGGCGCACCCGAAAAGTACTTGATCCCCGAGGAGGTGAATGACTAGGTGTGGCATTTGGCACCGGTACTATCTAGCGTGTTGGGTCTATGACATTCCACATTCTCGTGAACTTGCTATTTGTGCTTGGAAGCATAAGTACTTACTTGCATGACTCGACTTGACTTGACTTGATACATGGCCATTCACTTGAAGTTCTGATCACTTGCTCTTGCTATCGTGACTTGTAATCCTTATCGTGCTAGTCATCTTGTCATCATGCTTAATTATTTTCTCACGTTATTCATGCATTTATGAAATGGTTAATTACTTAAACTATGCTTGATGGTAGAGTGTAATTCCTACTGAGCTTCTTGCTCACCCCTGCTTTCCAACCCTTTTCAGGTAACGCGGTAGTTGGAACGTTGCAATTGGGATCGGGCCAGCATGATCGAGTGAACTTGGAGTTTAGAGACCGGAGTCTTTTATTTTCTTGAGTCTATATAGTAATGTGGTCTTGCTATTTTATCTTCTATATTTCTTTTATTGAGTCCACATTGTATTTAAATTTCTAAATATCAATAAAATTATATTTTTCTCAAATTAATGGCCTCCATGTGTTGAATATTATTTATTTGTGTTTAATTTATTTTGCTCTTGCTATCATGACTGTTTTGCTGTACGTTCCGAACACTACTTCCCGCTGCTATCGGTTCGGGGCATGACAAAAGTGGTATCAGAGCCTCGGTTGTTGAGTCCTAGGTTCTTGTCCGTAAGTATAGGTTACTTTAAGTAATAGGTTGTGTAATCCTTGTCATCCCTCGTGTCACCTGGTGAGATTGGGTAGTGTCTTGGGTTAAGTAATAAAATATGTATAAGATTGCGTAACGCCATGTGTAAGGGTGATGAATATGTTAACTTTATAAATTTTTGCAGGTATCAAAGTCCTTTTTGAAATGAAAACAAGAAGATCTACGAGTAAGCTAAGGTTCGGTTTCGCTAGAAGGTGGCGAGTCCATCGTAAGAAGATTCAAAGTAATAAGAAGAAAAGGCATAACCTTTCGCAAATGAAATGTTTTCACTGTCACAAAATTGGTCATTTAATCAACGAGTGCTGGCGAAGGAGCGGGGCGTGTCTTCATTGCAGAAACAAGAACATGTAATGGCTAATTACCCTAAGCTACTTTCACAAGCAAATTACAACTGATTTCTATCCAATGAAGAATTATATAAGGTATCGTTCTCCCTTATCTTTCACTATAGTTAAAATTCTTTTACATTCCATTAGCGATATGATTATCATGTTATTTTACGAATACATAATGACGTCCGACGAATTTGGGGACCAAATTCCCTAAAGAGGGGGAGGATGTAACACCCCGGTTAAATAATAAAATACAAAATAAAAATTTTGAATTATGTATTAGAATTAAAGAAATTTCCTTGTTATTTAATGACTTCAATGATTTTCTTAATTAAAGAATATTATTTACTTTTAAAAGTGGCCAAAATTATATCAATAATTATTTTTCCACAATCACCATAAAGAGACTTTAATATTCCAAGATGCAATTGAATTTTCTACGTTGAATTGGATTTAATAGATATAAATCAAAATTAATCGAATTTCACCCATAGGCCAAAGTTCTGACTAATTTATAAAAATATGATAAATATATATTCTTGTAGAGAACGAAGTGCTTAACAATATTGTCAACTGGGCCGACCCCTAATAAAAATTTAATGAGGCCGATTTAAAGAGGTTTAGTCTAAAATCATTGCTTTTCATAGACCAACCTTAATCGATCAAATTCGAGCCCATTTCTCAACCAATCGAGCCCAAACCGGTCCCAAATGATAGGTTAACCCTAGTAGATCATTTCCCCTCTCAAACCCTAGCCTCTAGAAGCTCCCATTCGATGGTGGCGGCGCGGATATGATCGAGTGCGAGTTTTTCGCCGGTTTTTCCTCCTTAGACTCTCGAGTCCAATTCGATCCCTAGAACGACCTATAGGCTCTATAAATAGAGGGCTTTCGTAGTCCTAGACCTCATTTTGATTTTACCAACAGGTGGCGTGGGCGATCGTGGTCGAACCTAGGCGAATCCGGGCGTTTGGTGGCGGCGTGTATTAGGGTTCCGACGAGCGTGTCTTCCCTTCTTCTTCCCAAATCGGTAGGTTTCTCTCAGGCCTAACCTTAATTAAACCATACCATGACATGCACCTCGAAGTCTTCTTTTATTTGATCATGTTTTGCCCAATTTTTATAAAGTATATAGATCGAATTAAGCTTTTCATTTGACATGTATCGGGTTTGTCATCGTTCTGGGCATGGCGATCATTGAACGGCCCTAATAGAGACCGCTTATTGTTCCGCGGTCGCACAACAGACCGTTTGTTTGGACTGAGCGGCCTCCAGCTAGACCGCTTATATGTCAAGCGGCCACGATGTTGACCGTCGTTATACGGCGGGGTTCCAAGTGGAGCAGCCCTCAAACGACTGTTTACAGATTTGAACGGCCCCTCGATAGACCGCGTTATGACGGTGGGTTTTTCAATGAAAAGGGGAGTTGCGCTGGTTCTGAGTGGTCCTCCTCTGACCGTCGAATGTATTGAGCGGTCCATATATAGACCGTTTTAACCCTGTTTCAGTAAAATGTTACTCATTTCCAGCAAGTTGTGTTCTATTTTTCCTGATTAGATAATATGAATTTAGGGCTTAAATTTGTAGTATGAACACACTAATGACTAGGATTCATGAAATATTTGATCTAAGGTCTAATTCTCATCCAATTATGTTATCTTCTCCATGTTCACCTTTCATGTATCCTAGTTTAATTGAAAAGAAAGTAGACTAATATGCTTGATCAGGTAATTAGTTGCAATTCATTTATATAGTTAGAAATGTTTTAAGGTCGTGCTACTCCGGTGGTGGCGACTGGACCGAATGTCTCGTTTTCCGTTGATTGTGAACTAGCAAATTCTTGGACATCGAATTACCTCTCCATCGGATATTCCTTCCGTCGGACTAGGTGTTCATGTTCCGAGGCCTCCGTAAGCCCCTGCGAGTCTGGGATTCCCACTAGGACGCCGGGCAGGTTGTACCCACAAAGCCTGAACCTTCTAACTCGTTCGAATCGCTTGCTTTTGCCCGAGCCCAGAGTCGGGACTGTCCTGGTTTGAGCAGACCTTTTGAGACCGTTCAGCCAATGAGCGGTCCAGTCATGACTGTCAGACACTTTGAACGGCCCCCGTTAGACCATTTTTTTAACCGACTGTGCGTCGACCTTGATCATCTGGACTAAGTGATTTACGCGGTCGTTTCTGGACCGTGTACTTCTCACGTGACCCCCTTCGTGACTGTGTTAATCTGGCGTATGCACCGACCTTCCTCGTGCATCGATCTGTAAACGGCTCTTATTTGACCGTTGTGTGATAGAGCGGCCCGAATAGGACCGTCTTATTGCTTTTAAGCGGTCAATGTCAGACCGTTTACTTGTTTAGCGGTCCTCTGCCGACCGTTTATGTTTCAAGCTTTCCGCTTTTGAGGTTTTGAATTATGTAAGCTGCTCTAGCCTACTCAGGCTATGGTATTTCAAGTTTTTGACCTATTGTTAGGTCTATTGATAACATTATCCATTCTAAGTCATTTTGAATGACTTTTCCCTCTCGATTAATGAGCTTGTTGTTTGGAATCTCCAGAAAAATCAATAATTCTTACGCATTACACCTTGATTACATGAACTTGATCTTGGAGCTCTTGGCCATTAAACATTGTGGATGTCTAGATTCGTGGGATCTATGATCCAAACAAATCAATGCCAAGGCAAACACATTAAAGGGCCCAGTCTGGTCCTGGGAGACGCACCCGAAAAGTACTTGATCCCCGGGGAGGTGAATGACTAGGTGTGGCATTTGGCACCGGTACTATCTAGCGTGTTGGGTCTACGACATTCCACATTCTCGTGAACTTACTATTCGTGCTTGGAAGCATGAAGTACTTGCTTGCATGACTCGACTTGACTTGACTTGATACATGGCCATTCACTTGAAGTTCTGATTACTTGCTCTTGCTATCGTGACTTGCAATCCTTATCGTGCTAGTTATCTTGTCATCATGCTTAATTGTTTTCTCGCGTTATTCATGCATTCATGAAATGGTTAATTACTTAAACTATGCTTGATGGTAGAGTGTAATTTCTACTGAGCTTCTTGCTCACCCCTGCTTTCCAACCCTTTTTAGGTAACGCGGTAGTTGGAACGTTGCAATTGGGATCGGGCCAGCGTCATCAAGTGAACATGGAGTTTAGAGACCGGAGTCTTTTATTTTCTTGAGTCTAGATAGTATTGTGGTCTTGCTATTTTATCTTCTATATTTCTTTTATTGAGTCCACATTGTATTTAAAATTTCAAATATCAATAAAATTACATTTTTCTCAAATTAATGGCCTCCATGTGTTGAGTATTATTTATTTGTTTTTAATTTAATTTACTCTTGCTATCATGACTGTTTCGCTGTACATTCCGAACACTATTTCCCGTTGCTATCGGTTCGGGGCGTCACATGGGCAGTGCAACAGTAGAGAGCAATTGTGACCTAGACATATTTGAAGTACCAAAGGAGATCAAAAGGCCAAAGTAGTTGTCCATCATTTAATTTTCTTAAGAATTTAAATTAACGCTATAATGCACTACTAATTCATTTTCTGAAATTAATTTGTTTATGATAGTTATTTATTCTATTTTTTTTCATTCCATAAATCTGTTGAATGCTTAAGAAAGTCAATTTTTGTATAATAGTTCAAGATAAAATTTATATTGTAGAAAATGCATATGGTAGTTTTCAAGTTAATCTCTGATTGAGACAGAAATGCAGTTCTGTGGACCTTTGACTTAGATCTCCTCTCCCCATGCCCAATCCTATCGACCTTGATGTTCCACTGAATCCTGTCAACCTTGATGTTCCATTGACTTAGAAAATCCATTCTTCCCACTACTCCTCCAGGCTGGACTTGGTGTTCCACTGAATCCTGTCGACCCTGGTGTTCATTTTAGTATCCAATTTGAAGTTAAATTTTTTCATCTTGGTAGAAAGGTATTCATGAATCTAATTCATTTTCTGAAAATAATTTGTTTATGATTGTTATTTATTCTATTTTGCTTTTCATTTCAGAAATATGTTGAAAGCTTAAGAAAGTCAATTTGTGTATAATAGTTCAAGATATAATTTATATTGTAGAAAATGCATATGGTAGTTTTCAAGTTAATATCTGATTGGGATAGAAATGTAGTTCTGTTGACCACTTAGATCTCCTCTCCCCATCCCCAATCCTGTCGACCTTGATGTGCCCAAATTGCTTCAGAGACCCAGCCTGCCTTGAATTGGATGCAGTGCCCACGTTACTTTATGGTCTTCAGTAGTCTTGTAAGGACTGTTTGACAGGTAAGTTTGGAAATTGGTCAGATAATTAGATGTTTACATGAATTGGAAAGATCACAAAGTTTTTAAATGGATAGAAATTGGTCAGATAATTTTGACCTCAATCTAATTCTCCCAGGGATGACCTAGGTTAGTTTGGTTAGACTAGTTTACTTTCCATTTTTTGGTTTTTGCTCAAAATTTTATTTATTCTGATTGTTTTGAAACAATTTTTTTTAGCGAGCAATTCAGACCTCGGGAAAAGTTATTTGCATAGCAACCTTTGGGATTCCTGCATTGGGTTGATATGTTCATCTTCAAGTGATTGTGTTGATGTTGTTATGACATATTTATTTTCTACTGTATTCTTTTTTTTAACAACACAATTATTTTTCTTGTTTAGAAAAACACAAAACCTTCATCTTTGAATCATGTTCCATGTATATGGGCATCTTTCTATTTTTTTGGGCTTACTTTTGGTTGCTTCGTTGCCTTGGTTTGAGGTAACTATAGACATGTAAAAAAACTTCCTTTTGTGTAGACTCTCTGTATAGTAGTATAGCCATCATTCCTTTCTTGCAGGCACTATCTCCACACATTCTATTCAACTGAGTATGCATGCTCATTATCTCTAAGCGTGGTGTCTGGAGAGGCTGATTTGTTCTTGTACGTAGCTAAGAGAGCCTGTTGTGTAGCTAACCATCCTAAATCTGGAGTCCAAGTAGGAGTAAGAGTATGAAATTCAACATCATATCTCAAAATCATCTTGAAAAGTCTAGGAGAAGAGGTTCTGGAGAAGTCAGTAATACTAGAGATGAGTTTGATCTATAATGATGTTGATGTGGATGTTAGAAATTGAGACTCATGCATATTCGTTATATTGCCTTGAGTTTTTGTATTTGTACTATTGAACATTAGTGAAATTTGATGGGAATCAACACCGAGCACTAACATTTTTATTTTACATTTGTGTTCTTTTGTTTGTCTTTATACCCTTGGCTAATTGGGTTTGCAATTGTAAGACATTATAAATCAAATGGTTAATCTTTAAAGTCTTTGGATTTCTTTGTAAAAGTCCAGTAGGGTCCCCCACCCTCTCACTCATTAGGCCACATGGCTTCTAGGGCCCATGGGGGCTGGTCTATGGTCCAAAGGTGGACTTGGAACAAGGAGACAAAAGAAGTAAAATGCCATTTTACTTTCTTAAAGGAGGGGGGCGCACCCTTCATATATGATTTTTTTATTTGTGATTTTTGACCACATGGGGAGAATATCTTCTATCCCTTGTATGCCCCTCCCTTAACCTTAGATCTGAGGGTAATTAGGTCTTTAGGGTGGAGTTATATAACCCATGTAATTTGCTATTTTCATAGAATTAATGAGAAGAATTTTGAGAAAATCAAGAGCCCTTGGGCGCCCCCCCCCTCTCCCTCTCTCTCTTGTAGCAAGATTGTTGTGATTTCTAGGGTGGATTCCCTACAAAAACTTGGTGGATTCCAAGGTTTATCTCTTCCCCTGGGTGTGAAGCTTAGCCATCTCCTCCGCCGCCGCCGTTCGTGCCGCCAACGAGCCGCCACAAGCCACCATTCCCCCTGCTGTCCTGAACTTCGAGTTCCAGAACAGCAAGCTAGAGAAAAGGTCGATTCTCCCAGCTCCCAGCTCTGATCACTAAGATTTTGAGAGATTGTTCCTCTTGGAGTAAGCTTTCCCGCAATATAGATTTTGCCCCGTTCAGATCCCGTTTGATATTTTTCCCGTAATTTTAGTTCCACCCCTGACAGTCTGCTAGTCAGCAGATCTGTAGGATATAAGTCTGTTCTTATTTTTTTTCTCGTCCTCTTAGTCATGTCCATAAAATCCCCAAAAATTCCAGCGTGATCCCCACATACCCCCTTTCCACCCATAAAATTCACAGAGTCTAGGTCCACCATTTTCATTTGGGTCAAAATTCATCTTCAGGCAGTTCTTGTTCTTCCCTGTGTGTCTGTAATTCCGAGCCAGAAATAACTACAACCCATAGTCATTTTCATTTCTAATTCGTCTACTGGATGGATCTGAAATAATTATATGTTGTAGCCCTTTGAGTCCTCTATCCATCGGTACCAATTTTGCCTCGATCCGACATCAGATCTGGGCGCAACAATTCTTTTTGTGGAGGCACGCATTCCTACTCCGAGCCAGGCCAGAAAGAAGGTGTTGGGAAATAATTCCCAATAATATATCAAAGCTCTGATTCAGCGATCGCCACTTCTGGGAGTCGACCAGGGACGTCCTGTCATCGTCCCAGCCAAGCGCCGCCTTCAGAAGATCCCAGGAGGACGACGTCCCTTTGGAGGCCCTCATACGCTGTCCAGCGGGCTGAACCGAGTTTGAACAGTGTTGAGTCGGACTAGCAACCCGTCTACGCCCCGAAAGCCCTTTCGACTTGCTGCCCGTCAACCCGAGTTCGCTACTCCCGGGTCCCATTGTAGCCCTTTACCTCCCTGCGTGGAGTGGGCAATTAAATTCACTGTTGTAATTATTTATTTACTGTATATCGGGAGTACGAGTTTCGGCCGAGGTCGTCTTCCCCACGCCCGGAGCGTGGAGGTATCGTTTTGCGCCTCTCTTTGGCATTTGCTTTACTCGTATATATTTCTAAATGCCGCTGCATAAGCGATTGTTAGGATATTAGCTCGTTCAAATTACATCGCCGCTGCGAGCGAGTGAGTGGAACCCGTCCCATGACTCAATCTGAGTACACGCAAAAAAGTCGATACCCGAGACCCATTGCCGATTTCTCAACCGCGCACATCCGCACTCTTCCCTCGCTTAGGGACGTCTATGAGCTAGAGCCCCAGGTTCGCGACCCGTCCCACATCAAATTGGTATCAGAGTAAAAGGTTGAGTCTATGGTAGTCGTTGTTTAAAAAAGAGAAGATAAAAAGTGTCTAAGTCTAGGTGTTGCATTTGCATTCCTCTATTCAGTATATCAAAAGGTGTTCCCGGAATGATAGGTTACGCCTATCAGGAAGGCGGCACACTTGCGTGAGTGCGATCTTCGGATCAAACCTCCGCCACGTATCGGATACTGGTTGAGTCTAGGTTTGTAGTCGAGTCTGCATCCCAACTTTGCATTAGTGTTTAGGGTCGTGTCTAGTGTCTTGTCACCAAGTGTCGGCATGGCCATCCTATAGCTCCCCGTGTCCCATGGATCCCCAAAAGCCCACACCATATGCATTGTGGCGACACGCCCAAGGTTGAGAAACCCAACCCCACCACCTCCGTAGGCCTGAAGCCTCGGACTTCTATGGCTCCACGGTCCCGAGCGACTACCTAGAGTGGGAAGCCGCTATGGACAAATACTTTGAGTGTTACATTATGTCTAATGCCATGCAAGTCAACTTGGCCACTAGGTGACTTTTTTACGAAGCCACTGAAACATGGAGGGACATAGAATACTTGAGGGAAATTAGGAGGCAATGGCCTATAGAGTCTTGGCGTGAGATGAAGAGCGAGCTTAGAAGGGTCTACCTACCCCGCCCAATCACCTCCAACCGACCCCACCCAATCACCTCCAACCAAGTGGGTCATAGTCGGAGGCAAAGAGCCCCACATGTAGATGAGCCTAAGGCCAATACTAGGCCGAGTGATTATGGGCGAGTCCATCCCGATACCCCTACTCCAAACCCTACCATTGCCGAACTCTTCAAAACCATTTCGGATCGGTTGGATAGGATGTGTACCCAGATTGACGGACTCTTGCCCGAGCTTAAGGAGGCAGCAGTCGGTAGTCCTAACCCGGCGCCATCTACTGTGCCATCCCAAAGTCCTCTCCCCATCATGGAGGACCTTCTTTCCCCACCCGTGAGTTCTCCATTGCCATCACCCTCACCTTCCGATCTTTATTCAGAGCCACCTCATTTGGAGCCACCCGTACTTCTAACGGGGAAGCTACTCATCGCCGAGCCACTACTTAGGTTGCTCAAGATAGGCTTGGTCCATAGGACACCATGCTACCCATCCATGGACCTTGCACTACAAGTAGTGCCCGTCAACTCCTTCCACACAACGTTCCGGTATATTCACCATATAGATACCTTGGAAGATCTTATCAAGGGATTAGACAGGCAATGGAAGTTGACGCACCTGTTGGCCCCAAGTTTCGACCAATCCACGAGTCGTAGCTTCACGCATCTCACATTGGGATCCATTACCTCCGTGTACACCGTGGGTCATGTCACCACGGAGGTTCTTTTGTTCCTCCCCATGCCGGCCGAGCCTAACTACATTCTCTTTATCCCGAGGGAGGAACCATATCTTCTACTTGAGGTCACCGTCCCATTTACCATAATGAATGAAGGTGACCCTCTACACCTTCAAGAATTCCAAACATGGGACTGTGTCATGAGGGAACCCATCTCGAGGGGACACACATTCTTTGACCCTTTCGACCCCTTCCCTAGTGAGCCTCGTGACCCACCACTTCCTTTATACTTTGTCAGGGAAGTCCCCTACCACACCCCTCCCACTCGGGCCAGTCAACCTACACTCAGTCAGGAGCCCGTTCATTGGCATGAGAGACACACATATAGGGGTGATGAAGAAGGTAGTTTCAGTTCTCCTGGCCCTCCCACACCCAAGTCCAACGGGAAGTCATTGTCAGACTGGTTCATACTTGGATGTCTAGGAGTCCCCCATTCCGCCAACCACCGGTTTCCTCGAGTATATGCTTGGCACACATTCGGATGTCCTGGTCCACCGTTGCATATGAATTGGTCGGACTAACAGTAGATTTGTTTAAGGTCATGTGTGAGTCCGTGTTCTTCTTTATATGTCCAGTTTGTCAAGATTGTCGAGTGCATAGTGAGTCCGCATGTGTCGAGCATATTAGGAGTTGCATATATAGTCGGTCTCATGTCCGCTCGCGTTGTCAGTCCCTTTCGAGTGTGAGGCAAGTCGGGTCTAATGCGTACGTTGTAGAGTTGCCGAAATTTGGGATCGACTCTACCATTCTATGTCTCGGATCTAGTCGTATAAAGGGACCCAGTGGTGATTCCTAGTGAGTCATTGAGCCGTCTCCTTCCTTTGAGAGTGACCCTACCCCGGAGTGTCCACCTCTAGCCTCATTTCCCAGCAGCATGTGCATATCGAATATATACGGGATGAGCAAGTGACGATTACTTGGAGTGGAGCGTACTCCGCGCTACCTGGTCAATGACAGATCCGCAGGAGTCATGCGAGCAGCCGCACCCCTTACTCGACGGGGTCGAGTTCTTCCCACCCGAGGAGAATTGATGAGAATCAACACCGAGCACTAACATTTTTATTTTACATTTGTGTCATTTTGTTTGTCAGTATACCCTTGGCTAATTGGGTTTGCAATTGTATGGCATTATAAGCCAAAGGGTTAGTCTTTAAAGTCTTTGGGTTTCTTTGTAAAAGTCCAGTAGGTCCAGTAGGGTCCTCCACCCTCTCCCTCATTGGGCCACATGGCTTCTAGGGCCTATAGGGGCTGGTCCATGGTCCAAAGGTGGACTTGGACCAAGAAGACAAAAGAAGTAAAATGCCATTTTACTTCCTTAAAGGAGGGGGGCGCACCCTTCATATATGATTTTTTTATTTGTGATTTTTGACCACAAGGGGAGAATATCTTCTATCCCTTGTATGCCCCTCCCCTAACCCTAGACCTGAGGGTAATTAGGGCTTTAGGGTGGAGTTATATAACCCATGTAATTTGCTATTTTCATAGATTTAATGAGAAGAATTTTGAGAAAATCAAGAGCCCTTGGGCGCCCCCCCACTCCCTCTTGCAACAGGATTGTTGTGGTTTCTAGGGTGGATTCCCTACAAAAACTTGGTGGATTCCAAGTTTTATCTCTTCCCCTGGGTGTGAAGCTCAGGCATCTCTGCCGCCGCCGTCGTTTGTGCCGCCAACGAGCCGCCACAAGCCACCATTCCCCCTGTTGTCCTGAACTCCGAGTTCCAGAACAGCAGGCTAAAAAAAAGGTTGGTTCTCCCAGCTCCCAGCTCTGATCTAGCTAAGATTTTGAGATATTGTTCCTCTTTCAGTTAGGTTTCCAGCAATATGGATTTTGCCTCGTTTAGATATCGTTTGATATTTTTCCCATCATTTTAGTTCCACTCTTGACAGTCTGCTAGTCAGTAGATCTGCAGGATAGAAGTATGTTCTTATATTTTTCTCGTCCTCTTAGTCATCTCCATAAAATCCCCAAAAATTCCTGCGTGATCTTCACATATCCCCATTCCACCCATAAAATTAACAGAGTCTAGGTCCACCGTTTTCATTTGGGTCAAAATTCATCTTCTCGCAGTTTTTCTTCTTCCCTGTGTGTCTATAATTCCGAGTCAGAAATAACTACAACCCACAGTCATTTTCATTTCTAATCCGTCTACTGGATGGATCTGAAATAATTATATGTTGTATCCCTTTGAGTCCTCTATCCATTGTTACCAATTTTGCCTCGATCCGACATTGGATCTGGGCGCAAAAATTCTTTTTGTGGAGGCGTGCATTCCTACTCCGAGCCAGGCCAGAAAGTAAGTGTTGGGAAATAATTCCCAATAATATATCAAAGCTCTGATTCAGCGACCGCCACTTCTGGGAGTCGACCGGAGACGTCCCGCCATCGTCCCAGCCAAGCACCACCTTCAGAAGATCCCAGGAGGATGATGTCCCTTTGGAGGCCCTCGTACGTTGTCCAGCAGGCTAAACCGAGTTTGAACAATGCTGAGTCGGACCAGCAACCCGTCTCCGCCCCGAAAGCCCTTCCGACTTGCTGCCCGTCAACCCGAGTTCGCTACTCCAAGGTCCTATTGTAGCCCTTTACCTCCCTGCGTTGAGTGGGCAATTAAATTCACTGCTGTAATTATTTATTTACTGTATACCGGGAGTACGAGTTTCGACCGGGGTCGTCTTCCTCACGCCCGGAGCATGGAGGTATCGTTTCGCTCCTCTCTTTGGCATTTTCTTTACTCGTATATATTTCTATATGCCGCTGCATGAGCGATTGTTAGGATATTAGCTCGTTCAAATTTCATCACCGATGCGAGCGAGTGAGTGGAACCCATCCCGTGACTCAATCCGAGTACACGCGAAAAAGCCGATACCCGAGACTCATTGCCGGTTTCTCAACCGTGCACATCCACACGCTTCCCTCGCTTAGGGACATTCGCGAGCTAGAGTCCCAAGTTCACGACCCGTCCCGCATCAAAATTGAGACATAAATGCCCAGAATACTCAGATTGAAACATTTCTTCCCACATATCCCACTATGACTGGCGATCTATCTTTCAGTTGTCACTAGCTGTAGAGCTCTGGGGATAATCACCATATTTTTTTGATCAAAAAAAGAGTGTTGTGGATCACATAACATTGTCACTTGAATATGATAAGTGGCTATTAAAAATATACCATTCGGTAACTGGTTTAGTGATGATCTATTTTACTATTGATTTTTGTTATTAGAGAAACAAGATGCCAAATGGTGAATTGAGCTGTAGAAAAAATTGGATTTATTCCATAACCTGCAGCACGTGAGGAACTATGAATTTGGTTGTCCCATCTTCTAACTATAACCCTCCAATAAGGCTTGTAGTCTCAGCTTGAGATAAGTCTTGCAGTCTATCGTCAGAAGAATTATTTATGGAATATGGGTAGGGAGTGAAATAATAAATTCTATTATTACTTTTCTGTGAAAAATTCAATTGCATACTCTTTAAATTGCATGCGATTTCAAGTATTAATTGGTGTTAGCGAAGGGATCTGATTACATCTAGACCCCTAAGACCATATATCTTACAACCTTTGAAATGGTATTAGTGCCCAAAAAATTATATGTTCCTTATTTGGATTCTTAAGGAAATGGTCAAATATTACAACAAAGGAGTCCCTCAATATAAAAGGTTTAAAACTTGATCCAATTTTTCCTATTATTGGTGTCCCTGCTTTATGACCCCTAAAATCAGATAGTTTATGCTGGTGCATTCTTTCTATCAACTCAAATTATAGAAGTAGGTCATTTGAAAATGATTTTGAGAGGATGAAATCTGGTGGTCCATAGTCTAAGGGAATGAATAGCCTGGACTTCTATTGTGAGTGCTCACCATGGTTCTCCTACTAGCAGGTGTTATATCCATTTGTATGGTGACCATTCTCCTATGTGTAAATGGGTGGCTAATGGATGCATTTATCCTAGCAGTGTTAGAGAGCATATGTATACACTCATTTAAAATTTTTAGATATCTGGATGATCTGATGGTGGCTGCTCTTAGTCCATCTCATCATAAATTTTTCCGAGGCACTTCTACATTGTGGGCTATGAAATCCTAATTTGTTCAAGGGTTTTGGGTATTCTGAGGGTTAGGGGTGGAGGAGATCTTTGAGCAGCTAATGCTGACATTCTAGATGTGGAGTTACTACTAGGTGGGAAAATGTATAGGTGGTGATAAGTTGCCTGTGTTAAAATAAAATTGTTGTTTGGGGAAAGATGAGTTTTCTTCATCTTTTTAGCCCTCCTTGTGGCGATCTGGGTTCATCTTCTGCTGTAGGGTTGCACATTGTGGAAGTTGTGTTCTGGGTGAATCATGGATTGTCAAATCAATAGTTGTGATTGGAATGGATACTGAATATATTAGCTGGCCCTTTCTCTGGCGTGAAACTATTGACAGGATTATGAAGAAGAAATATCCTATGAGTGAGTGTTGGTGCTGATGCTGACATTTGAATGGTGGAATCATGATCTGGGGAGAAGGGTAAGACTAGATGGAAGATTAACAGCATTTCTCTGTTAAAAAAACTTAGGAGAGGATCAGTGATTTATGATGCCTATTTGCTGGCTGAGTGCCCATTTTAAAGTGTAGTGTTGACAAGGAAACACTTGTTAATATGATGCCTTGTGATTGAGTTAGATACTCTGGTGGTACTCTGTTGTGTGGGTGATTAGTAAAGTAATTCTCTCTAATTTTAGATGAAGTGTCAAACAGGGTATGCTTGTCATGGATTTTTTAATGCAGGTTCAGGAGAGAACATGTTGTGTTGATGCCTGATGTCATCCAAATAGAAATGCCAAAATACTCTGGCACCTGTATGGCGATTTTAGTCCTTTTGTGATCCGCCATTTGAATTTGGTCATGCCTTCTCACCAGTGCAGAGCTTCTATGTTGGTGCACATACACCCCAACCATCAAAGCCTATTCTGCTTAAGCTTAACACTGATTGTTGTATCTAAGTTACCATGTATGTGTTCATTCATAATCTTACCCCTGATAATCTTTCTGCAAATTCATTTCAGCATCCTCATTTCAATGCCCCCACACCCTCTAAAAAAAAGAAAAAAGAAAAAAGAAAAAAGAGAAGAAATATTGTGCCATGCAATGCTGAAATAGTAAACATTGGTTGTGATCTTGTTTTGTCTCATAAAATTCTTCTCTGACTTGTACAAGTCAGAAATCTCATAGATTATGATTACTAGTGAACCCGCATGGGCCAAATACATCATTGGAAAATCTGAATAATTGCAAACACCCTGAAAGTTCTGCAAGGTAGGTATTTATTTCAGGTTTCCCTGCTCTCAGTTTTATATTTTTGTGAGCTATATCTACATGCAATCATGTTTGTTGTAGCCACATTATGATACTTTTCCCTTTTGGGGAGAGAATTTTGTCTTTTGATCTCTTTTCCAATAGAGTAACTGAGTGTCTAAGGGTTTTTGTTCGTTCTTATAGCTGGTATGATTTATTTCTTGCTATTATTTTTTTTCTTTGCTTTCTGAGTTTCTGACTATTTTTTCTCAACAGAAAACTGCCTTAAAGAGTGGTGCTCTCCACCATGACATCCATTATTGGCTTGGTAAAGACACAAGTCAGGTTAGCTCTTCAACATTCTTGATTGCATCCTAGTGCTGGAGCATTCTTGATTTGTTCCTAGACTCCTAGTGCTGGATTTTTTCTTAAAGAAATAGGTCCCCATTATATTGTATTAAATCTTCAAATAAGCATGATGAAGCTGGTATAGCCATCAAGACTGTGGAGTTAGATGTAGCTCTTGGGAGCTGTGTAGTTCAATACCGAGAGGTACAAGGCCACGAGACAGAGAAGCTTGTGTCTTATTTTAAACCATGCATTATACCACAAGAAGGTGGAGTTGCATCTGGCTTCAGGCATACTGAAGTTAATGAACATGAACATCAGACACGTTTATATGTCTGTAGAGGAAAGCATGTTGTCCATGTAACAGAGGTTAGCTTATCCAGCTAGAAATCTGCGTTGCTGTTATGTTACTTAGAATATGTGGTCCTCTTCGATTAAAGTGTGTTCTCTTACCATTTTCATCAGGTTCCATTTGCTAGAGCATCTTTAAATCGTGATGATATATTCATTCTGGATACAAAGTCTAAGATTTTTCAGTTCAATGGATCCAATTCATCTATTCAAGATAGAGCTAAAGCTCTTGAAGTTGTGCAGTACATTAAGGACACATATCATGATGGAAAATGTGATGTAGCTGCTGTTGGTAAGTCTTCTTTTGAATGACTTGATGACTTGTGCAACTGACAAATACAATTTTTCCTTTCTACTTACAAGAGGATGGAAAGTTGATGGCTAATGCAGAAGCGGGGGAGTTCTATGGTTTCTTTGGTGGCTTTGCTCCTCTTCCAAGAAAGGCGGCTTCTGAAAATGACAGGAATTCAAAGGCCTTGGCTGTGAAACTCTTTTGGTAATTTCTCTCCTATCGTATAAGACATGTCTCTCATCTTATGCAAAATCTTCTCATCTTGATAGCTTAAGTTTGCTTTCATAGCAAATACATTATCATCATTCAATTAACTAATGTGGGAAGTTTACCTTTTTCTAGCATTGAGAAAGGAAAGATAGTAAGTGTGCAGGCAGATTCATTGACCAAGAGTTTATTAGGTACAAATAAGTGTTACTTGTTAGATTGTGTGTGGTTGGGCAGAAATACATCTCTAGAAGAGAGGAAAAGCACTAGTGCTGCTGCAGAGGTAACAACAGCTCCTTTTTCCTTTTGGGGACAAATAAATGTTCCTTTTTCTATACAAATGCATTTAATGTGGATTACTTCACCAAAAGAATGATACACTTGTCCTTCCCACTGTTGACACCCGTTTTAAGCCCGCAAGTTGAGTTATTTCTCTTATTCACCTTTACAATGCTCTGAATTATCCATTATTTTGGAACCTTCTTTGAGCCTATTTTGATCCCATTTCTTCACTATTTTTTGAGCCCATCGAGCTTTGGAGGCCTTTGGCTTTGATTCCCCACCTTTCGGGTCCGTTTCGGGCGATCTGGAGGGCCGAACGGGCATCCAAACAAACCCCGCGCAGCTCTCCTAGGAGACCGCATTCACCATTTTTCATTTTTTATTTGATTTAATAATTCACCTAGAACGTGGTTTCATAAGGAACCGCGTTCATGAGAACGCGGTCCCTTGGGAACGACATTCAGAGAATTATTTTTATTATTTTATTATTATTATATTATTTGAATCAGACAAATCACGTTCTCAGGGGTTGTTCCTGGGCGCCCGTCAGGCTGACTGCTCTATTCCTTGGCCCTTTCATGACCCCATAGCCGCGGTTTTGGCCTAACAACGTTCATGTATCTGCGGTTGGTCGACCAACCGCGTTCTCGAACAAAGACCACAATGCCCGTGGCTGCGTTTTCTTCCCCTAAGGACTCTCCGGTGGCCCTATCTTGCACCGATTTTGATGAGGATAGCCCTCCACTTCGATTCTAATCATTCCAGGACTCTTATCCTCACTTTTATCTCGAGTTTAATCACATATATCCCCTATTTTGGGTGTTTATCCTCAGATTTAAAACCCTAGGGTTTCCTACTCCTATAAATAGAACCCAATTCACAGAACGCGAAGGGGGGTTTTTCTTGGTTCAAGGTGAAGCCATGCCACATCTCCAACTCGTATCTTTGATCCTGGCTTAAAGAGAGAAGTATTGTCTACGTTTTCCACGCTCAAGGGCTTCATTTCATCATTCCATTTCTTAGTTATTCCCCTCCCAATTCTCGATTTTATCACAATCTCTGCATTTCCTGCTACACATGCATTTTTCACCATATTGCATGCACGTTTCCCGCAGTTGTGCTGCGTGATTTTTTCTCCTATTTGTTCTATTCTCATCACAATATACCCACCTTTTATTTCCACCTTTCCACAGGGGTTAAAAACCCTTCCTCGATGCGTTCTCCCTCAATCTTTCATGCTCTTTTATCACTTCGGGATTTGATACTACACTTGCATATTCTAATGGGTTTTTCTCTTGTGTTCGGCTTTATTTTGTAGGAGAGCATGATTGAATGTGAGGCCCTCTACTTCTAGCCGACTGGAAGGAGAGCAGGTTGATAACACAAGATTCCCGCATCCCCAAATCAAGCGCGATCAAGTCTTCATCCTTTTTCCTAGGTACACGGTGCCGTTGCATCCCTTTCCCCATCCTTTGGCGTTGTTATCCCTTGGTGGCGATCACAATCAGTATTTCTATATCTTCATCGCCCCATTGTTCATGTTCATACTTCATGCATATGTTTATTTGTTTAGTTTGGGGGCGGGGTAGATAAAACATCTACAACCTTATTTTTTGACAATCATGGTGGGACACCTAGTGCCCATCGCGTTTTTCTTAATCCCATGCAACTTGGGTGTGTGTAGGTCTCTATTTCGATAGCATTTTCTTAGGTTTTCTGCATTTCTGCATTTCTGGGTTCTGAACGCGGTTGCCAGGTAACCACTTCTATGAGAACACGGTTCCCAGGGAACCACCTTCTGATTCTGGCAGATTCTGCGCACAGGCCCATAGGCGCGTCTTCCCTTGACGATTTAATTGACCTCCCAGGGTCGGATCGCTTTATTTTTGGTCTCATTTTGTAGCCCTTTTTTTTTTAATCAAAGGCCGAAAGGCACCTTTATTTTATTTGGAAAAGAGGATTACATAATCACAGGGGCATACCCCCGATGTGGGCCATCTTGCAAGACTAGAAAACAGAAAGAGAGTTACATGTGTCTGAAGGAGACTAGCCCCGGCCGATCTGCCACAAGAGGACCAAAGCAAGTTTTCGGGAGCTGAGAAGAAGAAGAGTAAAAATCATTGCGTTGAGCAATGCAAGCATGGGAGGCAAGAGCATCAGCCACTTGATTCCCCTCTCTGTACACATGTAAAGTAGGAATACCAGAGTCTTGAGCAAATTGGTAGATCTCCCGCCACCAACGGAGACAAGTCCATGAAGGAGGATTCCCCGTCCTCAAAGATGAGACCAAGGTAGCCGAATCAGAGTTGATAGCAGCAAGCTGTAACCCGTGGTGGAGAGCAAGACGTATGCCATCGCACATCGCACGAGTCTCGGCAACAATGCTAGTTCCACAGCCATAGTAATGTGAGAAGGCCATAATAAGATGACCTCTATTGTCCCTGATGCATCCACCACCCCCGCAGTGTCCCGGATTCCCCCTGCTAGCACCATCAACATTAAGCAATAGCCCATTAATGGGCGGAATCCATCTGACCAGTCTGATGACGATCGGGGAGACTTTGAAAGTCCAGCCAAAACTAGATACAAGCGCTAGCTGAGATGCCGTGGGGCGTTGCTTGAAAGACATATTGTCAAGGGCCATACTAATATTGCCATGAATGCTGCGAATGATACTAGGAATGGAGGGATTTTGATTTTCAAATCGTGCTTTGCACCTGGCCTTCCAAATTTCCCACATGATAAGTATTGAGGCATAGATAACAATGAACCCATGGAGGTTCTGCGTATTATGGGTACACATCATAGCCCACAGTCGCTGCGTGGTGTTGTGGGAAACGCCATGGCTGTGCATTAGAAATGGAGAAAGCCAGTTCCATAGCGCTGTAGCAACATCTCCATGTAGGAAAAGATGATCCAGGTCCTCAATAGCCGGAAGTCTACAACAGTTGCAGGCCGAGACTAATGGAATGCCGCAATCGACAATTCTTGAGTCGACGGGGATTGCTTTATGCATAACCCGCCAAGCGAACAAGGAGATGCGTCGTTGGAAACGATGGTGCCATATAACCTGCAGGGGTCGCCGTTGAGCGCTAGTAGGACGAAGTTGATGATAAGCAGACTTAACGGTAAAATTGCCAGCATCAGACGCCGCCCAAACACAGAGATCCTCTCCATGAGATAGTGGAATCCCATTCAGATCAAGGTTGGTCGGAAGCGACGATCGCAGAGGGTGTGAGGGATTGAGGATAACCTCCCGAACAGAAGGAGAGAGACCTGGATATGGAGCTTGTAGAAGTTGTCGAAGGGGCTGGCCACCCAGCCACACATCATCCAGGAAGCTAACAGAGGCGCCATCCCCAATAATCCATCTAGAATTAGCTACTACCACTTCGCAGGCCGAGTGGAAGGTGCTCCTGGGAATACCATGCAGACACCGTGGCTTGCAAGTTGGACCAATCACAGTATTGGTGAAGTGCCTGGCATAATCTGCCCACAATGATGAGCCCCGTTGGATCGACCAGGCGAGCTTCACGGCTAAGGATAGCTGAATATGCCAAATGCTACGAACTCCTAATCCACCCTCAAGGATGGGTCTCTGAATAACTTGCCAAGACACCCAATGCCGGCGTTGGTGACCATCGGAAGCACCCCAAAGAAAATCTGCGCAGAGGCGCTCAATATAATTGATGGTGGCTTTAGGAATAGATGCGGCAGCAGCCAAATAAATCGGGATAGAGCCAAGCACAGAATTAATAAGAGTGATCCTACCAGCTTGAGAGAGCAACCGCGAGCTCCAAGAGTTGATACGGCCAGAGATTTTTTCAATGAGCGGTTTGTAATCGGCCACCAAGGTTCTCCCTTGCCTGATAGGGACACCAAGGTAGGTAATTGCGCCATGTTGCTGACAAAACCCAGTGATCCGAGCAATAGAAATAGCTACTCTGGAAGGAGCATTCCTTGAAATAAGGAAGCTGCTCTTAGAGTGATTCACTTTCTGTCCCGAGGAAATTTCATAGCGCTTGAGGAAGTCCATGAAGTTACTAATGTTGTGAGCATGTCCATTTAGAAATACCAATGTGTCATCGGCATATAATAGGTGTGAGATTGATGGACAACCCCTTGGGACGGCATATGGCTTAATAGCACCTTGCTGATGGAGAGCCAAAATACCTCGACTAAGCACTTCCTCCAAGATGATGAACAAAGCAGGCGCAAGCGGATCTCCTTGTCTTATACCGCGAGTGGAATGGAAGAAGCCTGCCAATGAACCATTGAACAAAACTGAAAACCAGCAATTGGAGATCATCATAGCAATGAGGGAGGTGAATCTTGTTGAGAAACCAAATTTCTGAAGAACAGCAATGAGGAAGTCCCACTCTACTCGATCATACGCTTTCATCATATCAAGTTTGAAGATAGCGTTATGACCGTGCACCTTCCTACCAATTTCGGAAACCAATTGCCGGGATAAAGAAACATTGTCAATAATGTGTCTTCCTCGCACGAATGCACCTTGTTCCCTGGAAATTATAAGTGGCAGGATATCTACCAGCCGAGCACAGAATATGCGTGAAATGATTTTATAGCTGAAGTTGCAAAGGCTGATTGGCCGGAAATCACCGAAGTGGAGAGGGTATTGAACTTTAGGAATAAGCGCAATAATGCTGGAGGTAGCTCCTCGAGGGAGTGGGATTCCTCGAAAGAAGCCGTCAATGGCAGCAACCACATCCCTGCCAACAATCTCCCAACATGCAGTATAGAAAGCACCTGTGAATCCGTCCGGACCAGGGGCGCTCTCGCTACTCATCCCCCATACGGCTTCTTTGACCTCCTGGGCAGTTGGAGGAGATACCAAGGATTGGTTTTGATGTTTCGAGATACAGGTAGGGATAACGTTCAGTAATGACTGATCAATGGAATGGCTTTCAGTAGAGAGGAGATGGTGAAAAAAGCGCTCGGCCTCACTCTTCAAGGCCTGCTGATCATCGCACCAAACTCCTGCCACTTTCAGCCTGTGAATATAACTTTTCCGCCTCTTGCCTTGAACGACGGCGTGAAAGAAGGCTGTGTTCCGATCACCATCCGCAATCCAATTCACCTTAGCCTTCTGTGACCAGAAGACCTCTTGCCGGTGAAGTATGCGACGCAATTCTGCCTCCGCTGCTTCTAGGCCCATTCTATTCGCCTCTGTAGGATTAATATCAAACGTTGCTTGCTTAGTTTTGTGGCGACCCTCTGCAGCTTTGAGAGAAACCTCCAGTCTGCCGAAAACATTTTTATTCCAAGATTGGAGTGCCGCCTTAGTGGCTTTGAGTTTACTCTGGAGAGTAATAAAAGGATTGTGGCAGCATGGCTGAACAGAAGACCACGCGTCGCTAACACATTGTAAGAACGTTGGATGGTCCAGCCACATCTTTTGAAATACGAAACGGGACGGATGCCGCTGCACCTCCTGATAAAATAAAAGAAGTGGCGCATGATCAGAAGAGCGGCGCGGGAGGTGTTGGACCACCAAGCCAGGGAAAGTGGTTTGACAACAGGCGCTGATCAATATCCGATCCAGCCATGCCAGGATCGCTGCATCACCCAGCCTTTTGTTAGACCATGTAAAGCGTGGTCCAGTAAAACCAGCATCTAGCAGTCCTGTAGAGGAGATAAACGCATTGAAGTCCAGCATAGCAGTGGGAGACGGCCAAAGCCCTCCTTTCTTCTCGGATGGATCGGAGAGGCAGTTAAAATCCCCTCCGACAATCCAGGGGATGGAGATGTTCTTCGAGTAAAGTAGTAAGTCTTCGAATAAAGATCTCCTTTCAGCCGCGTCACAAGCAGCATATACTGCGGATACCTTGAAGATATCCACACCACCACGTTGAACAACTCCGGAGACCTGCTGCGAGGATTTAGCTTCCAACATGAAAGATAGAGGTGAATTCCAAAAGAGCCAAATTTTCGAATCCTCATCAAGGTTAGATTCATAATTATCCATACCCAAATATCGGCAGATATTGGCGGCCTTACTTATAGGGGCTTTAGGTTCAAAAACAGCAATGAAATCAAGGCTAAAACGGCGGACCAACAGCTTCAAAGATCGCTTAGAGGCCATGTTGGTTAAGCCTCTAATATTCCAAAACAATGAAGGGCAATTCATGAGGAGGTATACCCGGAAGCACCCCTCGCAGCCATTGCTTTAGACCTTGTTAAAACTCCAGCTGCTAAAATATCACGATGCGTATCCAAAGTAACAGGAGCCATAAGTAAGTTTTCGGCCTCAGCCCGGGCAGAAACATTAAGAGGAACAATAGCAAGATGTCCTTCCTTGCATGTGGAACGAGAATCCTCCCCAGATCTCATTGCCAAGGAAGAAGAACAACCCTGGGACACAGCCCTCGGTGCCTCCCCTACATCCAATTGTACAGAAATAGTATCTAGAAGATGAGCCCCCGATCTACCGTCAGCAGCTGAAACATGAAACTCCCGGTCATCAGCTCCATCACCTTGCCCCTGCACCTCCGCTGTTGTATTGGGATCCCCAGATTCCTCCGAATGGAGCTCCTTTGGGTCAACCGGAACCAGAGAGTTCGGAGGCACCACTTCCGGTTGGACCACCGGCTCAAGAAGACAGGTCTGAACAATAGGAGGTTCATCATTCATATTAGGCTCAGAAGTAAGAGGAGAATTTATAATCGGTGCTACAGAGGCATCTTTAACAGACTTAAGCTCCGAAAGCTTCTTCTGAACCACTCTCCATTCTGAAGTAGGTTGCACCCCAGTGGCCACCAGAGGAGCAGCCTTTTTAATTTTCTTCTTGCAATTATCAGAAACATGACCAATACGCCTGCAGAAAGAACAAATTGAAGGAACCCGGTGATAGATAATAGCTTGCCAGAAGCCCTCACCATCACCACAACCAATCCAAATCCTCTTCAGGATAGGCTTGGCAATATCCAGGTCCACACAGACAAGAGCCTCCGCAGTTTGAGTCCAAGCCAAAGTAGAATCATGAATACGAAGTACCTCACCCAGGCTACTAGCAATCTGACGAATGTAATCCTCATTGAACAAATTAACAGGCAAGCCAGGAAAGCCCACCCAAGTTGGAACAAGGGAGGGGTCTGCATGAAAATCAAAAGAACTCGACCATCGGAAGAAACGAAACAAAAAACCTTTAATATAAAGACTCTTCCGCACAAGCACCTTAATGAAATCCTCCTCAGAATTAAAACGGATTAACACATGACGTGGGTTAAGAGCGCTAAGAACTAGGTTATTCTGCAGAGAGAGCCGTTGCACCAGACAAGATTTAATGTCAAAGAAAGACGGCCGACCATACGAACATTTGACGACGATCGCGAACTTGAGCGGATCCACCGAACGCTGAATCTCTTCCTTAGAGAAGAAAACAGCCGGTTCACCAGCATCAGTGAAGGCTGGTGTGGACACCGAAAATTGCACACCCAGATATCCTGCTCGGCCCAGCATCAACAATGGTACCGAGTGAAGAAGCCCCGGAGAGGCTGCTCATCCGGACTCCCCAAATATGTACACTGCCGTGAAGCCATCTCCGGAATCACGACTGTGAAGAGAAGTCAACCACTGAGAGCCCCGCAATCTATGGGCCTCGAAGAAAATCAAATGGGCCACAACTTGTGCCTACAACGGGCTCAGAACCGCCCATTTAAGCCTTCAGCGGCACGCCCAGTTGAGGCTCCAGCGGCACGCCCCCAAGGCCTCTCAGCGGCACACCCCAGGGTTGCCCAACGGCACACCCATGTCCTGCTCCCCGGCACGCCCCTGGAGCCCTTCAGCGGCACGCCCCTCAGCGGCACGCCCCTGAAGCCTTCAGCGGCACACTCTCAAGCCCGTTCAGCGGCACAGCCGTTGGCCCTTCAGCGGCACAATCCTCCTGGCCGTCCGGCGGCACCCCCCCTGGTGGCCTTCAGTGGCACACCTAGGGCAGCCCCTCAGCGACACACCCAGGGCAGCCTTTTAGCGGTACGCCCCTCTGCCCTTTCAGCGGCACACCCACGGTGGCCTTCAGAGGCACGCCCTGCTTCACCGCTCAGCGACACGCTCCCGCGCCCATTCAGCGGCACGCCTGCGAGCGTCCTCAGCGGCACGCCTGCGAGCGTCCTCAGCGGCACGCTACTGCGCTTCGCCGGCACGCCCTTTGGGCCCTTCAACGGCACACGTTGGCGGCCTCCCGGCGGCACGCTTCCTGTGTCTTCCAACGGCATGCTGTTCAGCCTCTTTAACGGCACGTTCCGGTAGAACGACGTGATCCCCACGCCCTATGAATCCTTGGCGCGCAATGGGCTGCCCGAGGTGTCGGCCGGGGATTGAGACACGTTGCCTACTCCTCCTGCCACCCAGGACAAGGGAGTCAACTCCCATTAAATGCACTTCGGACGCCTCCCGCCTCCGAAGGCTCCCGCCACGCGGGGTATAAGACCCCTCTTCTTCGCTGCGAACGGGGGGGGGGGGGGCATCCACACAGACAGACACACAGAGGGAGAAGAGAAGAGAAGAAGAGAAGAAGAAAAGAAGAGAAGAAGAGGAAGAGAGGGGAGAGGGCTCCCTCCTGCTACTCCGTCCACCGCCGTCCGTGCGAAGAGAAGAAGAAGAAGAGAAGAAGAGAAGAAGAAGAGGAGGGGAAGCTCCCCCTGCTGCTCCATCCTCCATCGTCCGTGCGAAGAGAAGAAGAAGAAGAGAAGAAGAGAAGAAGAAGAGGAGGGGAAGCTCCCCCCTGCTGCTCCATCCTCCATCGTCCGCGCGAAAAGAAGAAAAGAAAGAAAAGAAGAGAAGAAGAGGGAAGAGAAGAACAGAGGGGAGAGGGCCGCTCCACCCACCGTTGTCGCTTGTGCGAAGAGAGAGGAAAGGAAGAGAGGGGAGAGTGTTGCAGCTCTACCCGCCGCCACCGCCTGAAGAGAAGAAGGAAAAGAAGAGAAAGAAGAGAAGAGGAGCAGGGGGAACGGCCTGCTGCCCTTCCACCTCCCCGCCGCTACTTCTGCTCATTTGCCTAAAGGGAGACGCCCTTCCGTTTCTCCTTGGACACCCAGGCCCAACGCTTCTATCCTGAGGCCCCTTGAGCCTCTCTCTCTCCTACCAAGATTTCCTTCGGCTTAGCCAACCAACATCCCCGGTCCACCCTTAGCCCCTCAGCGGTACACCCCGTTGAAGTCCTTGGCCGGCACACTCTTTGGCCCTGTCGGCCCTTCACCGGCACAGCCCTGCCTGGCCTTCAGCGGCACACCCCTATTGGCCCTCAGCAGCACACCCCCTTATGGCCTTCAGCGGCACACTCTTCAGTCCCTCAGCAGCCCCCTTCTTGGCCTCGCCCCCGAGCCCTTTCCTTCACGTTTTCCGAGGCTCTATGAAGGTGTTGCTCCCCCGGGGGCCCACCTCCAGTTGTCGGGTTCTGCCACTCCATGTGGGCGCATTCCCTTTATCTCCCTTACGCCCCGGGTCAAGGGGAGATGCTGCCGAATTCTTGTGAGAAAATAACAAAACATTAAAAGAAGTAAAAGGAAGCAACAAACGAATAGAACAATCAACGATAAAACGTTCCGACTAATCAAACCACTGCCGGCATCATGACGAGAACTGAACTGACTGGCCACCCGGCAACCCGAATGTCCGACCCGCAGGAAAAGGCTGAACAGAACAAGGCAAAGGGAGAAGTTTATATAAAACTGCATAAAAATTAAGATAAGAAGAAAAGAAAAGCCTTAAAGCAAATAATAAAAGAATAACCCTTTCAGCCTTCAGCGGCACGCCCCTTGAACCTTCAACGGCGCACCCCTATCGCCCCCAGCGGCACACTTCTTAGCCCCGGCGGTACACCCTGATTGCCCCAGCGGCACGCCCCTTGAACCTTCAGCGGTACACCCCCTTGAACCTTCAGCGGTACGCCCCCCCTGGCCCCCAGCGGCACACCCTTTCAGCCTTCAGCGGCACGCCCTTGAACCTTTAACGGCGCCCCCCTATTGCCCCCAGCGGCACACTTCTTAGCCCCAGCGGTACACCCTGATTGCCCCAGCGGCACGCCCCTTGAACCTTCAGCGTTACACTCCCTTGGCCTCCCAGCGGCGCACCCCCAGGCCCTTCAGCGGTACGCCCTCCTACCCTCCAGCGGTACGCCCTCTGCCCTTCAGCGGTACACCCCTTTTAGCCCTCCAATGGCCCATTCTATCTCCAGAAAATATGAGTAATAATAATAATAATAATAAATAATAACAAGTTCACAAATGAATAAATAAATAAGAACAATAAAAGAACAAATGATAATAATAATAAGCTAAAAAATAATAACAATAATAATAATTAAACAAATAAATGATAACAAAAAATAATAAACGAATAATAATAACAAACTCAATAAGAATGAATGATAAATAAATCAATGATAACCAAAATAAGTAATAATAATAAACTTAACGAAACACGACAAGCAAATGAATGATAATAAAACTAATAAACAATCAGAGCAAACCTCACAATAACGATAATAAATGAATAAACCATAAAAAAAATAAACAAATAGAAATAACGAGCTCACTCAAAGATATATATATATAAATCACCAAATAATAATGGTAAAATTCTAAATAATAATAAAACGATGGTAAAATCCACTTTGCAGCCCCGTCTCTCCCCCGTGACCCCGTGCCGAAGGAACAACAATGACGTCCTTGTGGGCTGGGCCTGTGCCTTGGGAGTTACCCCGAAATGGCCATGACCCGACCTCACCTCGGGCTGACATTCCGATTGAACCGGACTCATTTCTCTGGCCGGGTCTCTTCCGAGCCGCTACTAAAATTGCCGCACGTTCGGCGGACATTTGAACGGGTTCACCTCGATTTTCACCGCGTTTCTATTACGGACCTGCGTCCGAATATGAAAAGACTCGCGAGCAACCAACATGGCCGACGGCTCCCTCCCCGACATGGTCGTGAGCCGGCATTGCTCCGGGCCGATAGCTTGTTAAAGCGGATTCGTTTTAACGGGATTCGCTCCCGCTCTTTCATTGAAATTGCCGTGAACTCGGCATATATTTGTACGAGATCGCTTCCACCCACGTCGTACTTTCAATATGAGCCCTTGCCCGAACATGAAAAGGTCCGCAAGTGACCGACAGAATCGGAACAGAACGAGACGGCTCTCGCCACCCCTAGACTCCTTCCACGGGAACATCAATAAGACCTCCGTGGGCCACACCTGGACCTCGGGCCTGTCCCGATCATGGTCATCGTCAGGCTCATATCCTCGGTCTACAGCCTGTTCCTTTCGAATACGTTTTCGGTTCTAGAATCTAGTCCCGTGACTCTCCCCCGTTGCTCTCCGGCATCAAAAATATTAATGATGCCCACGCAAACTTCGTTTGGACCACGGGAGGCGCCCCCAGTATGGTCCTGACTCGATTTCGCACCGGGCCAATAGATTTACTGGTTTCCGGCTACAATAACTGAGATTCAATCGAATGTTTTCAGCGTCTTGGAGTAATATACTTGCCGTATCCAGGCATGCATATGTTCCAGGTCCTCCCGCGATGATTATAATATTATCAAGCCGGACTCCCGTCCGAATATTAAACGGTCTCCCGAATGACCGACATGCTTCGAACACCCGCTTCTCCGGACACGGGGCTTTTCAGCTGATTTAAGGGATATTCCCTCGTCGCCCCTTTGCACCGGAAATACTAATGACGCTCATGCAAGTCTCGTTTCGACCGCGGGGGGCCCACCGCAGTATGGTCGCAGCTTGCTCTTGCACCGAGCCAACAGATTTACCGGTTTTCGACCGCCCTAACCAAGGTTTAGCTGAACGTCTTTCGTTCTTCTGAACAATAAACTTGCCATACCTTGGCATACACACGCTCCGGTCTTCCCGCGACGATCGCGCGTTTTCCCGAGACGGACACTTGTCCGAACATTAAATGGTCAGCACATGACCGACATGATCTCAAGTGGTTTTCTTCTCGCCCTTGCGCGGGGACTTCGATACCCCCTAATAGACCTTTTATACAATCAATCTCTTGGCCATGAGGCCCTGAATCCCGGCGATTAATCAAGGGTGTTCCCTCGTATGGGGGATGTAAATGACGTCGTGACCTTTATGGCGCGGCGGGTTTTGGTCCCGACACGAACCACACAATCGTCTGACGAAGTCAGATCGAGCGCACCAGGGGCTCTTCGGAGCCCGAATAAATTGTCACTTCGGTGACTGGCACGCCCACGCACTTAATAAACGAATAAACCAACAAGAGAATAATAAGTGAAAAAAGTGCGTCCACAAGTCTGGCACGCCCGGTGGGACCAAACCACCCTTCATCTCTTCGCTGGGATTCAGGGCCTCATGGCCCCCTAATAAACGATGTTTGCATGCTTTGATGAATTGCAGGTGCTGTCTTCGCTAGCCCTATGGGGGGGAAATCCAGACTCGGCGCAGCTGCCTTCGCGGCCTCGAGGACGCTGCTCCGAAGCCTATGCAGCTTTTAGCAATCATGGGAGCTGTTATAAAAAAAAAGAAGAGAAAGAGAAGAGAAGGGAGGGGAAATCAAGCCCCCGTTTCCCTCAAGAAGAAAAAGAAGAAAAGAAGAAAAGAAAAAAAAAGAAAAAAAAAGAAGAAAAAAAAAGAGAGAAGAGAAGGAATTTGGCAAGAGGGGGTTGCACGGCCACGTCCATCGAGACCCGTGCTGAACAAAGATTACCACTGTGGGGTTGATGCGGTGGAGCGAACCACTCATCCCCTTTCTGAGGGGGTGAGCGCTCTCCTGCACCTCCGCCCTGGTCAATTATATAAAAAAGAAGAGAAGAGGAAAAAAGAGAAAAAAAAAGAAAAGAAAAATGAGAAGAAGAAAGAAAGAAAGAAGAAAAGTTGGCCAGCATCGCCGACCAAGAGAACAAGAAGAAGGACGGCATCCAGCCCGACTCTACGAGGCCCCGAGGCCGCGGTGCGCTGACCCGGCCCGTTCCTCCTCCCTGCTGCCTCTATCCGGCATAAGACGGCCCCTCGGGTGGCTGTTAAAAGACCCAACAAGCCGCAACTGTGGCTTGAAGAACTGCTGCTTGCTGTGCGGAATGCTTTATAGCAATGAGGCCGAACATGGCCACCACTCCCAAAGAGAGCATGCACATACCCCGCCATGGGGATGAAAAGAAGATATATACCCTGCTACGGGGCATAAGAGAAAAAAAAGAGAGGAAAAAAAAAGAGAAATACACCCCGCTCCCAGGGGCACATGAAGAGAATCCGCCCCGACTGAGGGGCGCACAAAGCAAAAGCTACCCCCCGGCTTCGGGGCATTTGAAGAAGAATCCGCCCTGACCTGGGGTCATAAGAAGAAATAGAGTTGCACCCCACCACGGGGGCATTTGAAGAAGCTACATCCTGCTTCGGGAGCATAAGAAAGAGAAGAATGCACCCCGACCTAGGGGCATTCGAAGAAGGAATACATCCCGGCCTTGGGGTCCATGAAGTAACATATATCCCCCACCCCGGGGGCATCTGAAGCAGGACACACAACATTCCCCGGCTTAGGGGAGCACGTGAAGAAAGGAATACACCCCGATGCGGGAGCACATAAGCATAAGAAGAAGAGACCACCTCGGCCTGGGGTCATGAGAGGAAGCAGAGTTGCACCCCGGCTTAGGGGGCATATGAAGAGAAGTACACCCCACCTTGGGGCATAAGAGGCAGAAGAATCAACCCCGACTCAGGGGTAACTGAAGGGAACTCCACCCCGACCTGGGGTCATGAGAAGAAGCAAAATACACCCCGTCCGGGGCATATGAAGCCAAGAAACACACCCCCGTCTCGGGGGTATTTGAAGAAGAAGCATACCTCGCCTCGAGGGCCTAGAAGCTATAAAAAAAAAAAACATACGCCCCGACTCAGGGGCATATGAAGAGAAGTCCACCCCGGCCTAGGGGTATTTGAAGAAGAAGCATACCCCGCCAGGGGACATAGAAGCCATAAAGAATC
Organism: Amorphophallus konjac; assembly: GCA_022559845.1. NCBI lineage: Eukaryota > Viridiplantae > Streptophyta > Magnoliopsida > Alismatales > Araceae > Amorphophallus > Amorphophallus konjac. Next base: position 413,808,654 of record CM040121.1, on the reverse strand, counting down.
CGCTCCCGTTTAGGGGTACTTGAAGAAGCTACATCCCGCCTTGGGAGCATGAGAAGAAAAGAGAATCCACCCCGGCTTAGGGACCTTTGAAGGAGCATACCCCAGGCTCAGAGTCCATGAAGCAACATTAACCCCCCCCCCCCCCCAGGGGGGGACATCTGAAGCAGAATAAACAACATCCCCCGGCTTTGGGAAGCATATGAAGAGAGGAATATACCCCGATATGGGGGCACGTAAACAAAGAAGAAGAATTCACCCCGCCTCGAGTGTATAAAAAGCAATAACTACACCCCGCATCAAAAGCGGCAATACACCCCACTTTGGGGGCACTAGAAGCAGAATATACCCCGTGCCGGGGGCATGTCAAGAAAAAGATACCTCGCTCTGGGGCATCAGAAGCAGCAATATGCCCCACCTTGGGAGCATCAAAAGCAACAATACACCCCACCTTGGGAGCACAAAAGGCAAACATCCGCCCCCCTCGGTATGTCGGGGCAAAAGAAAAGAATTTACCCCGAGCCGGGGACACTCGAAGAAAGAAGCACATCCCGCCACGGGGGCACATGAAGAGAACCCCTCCCGCCTCGGGAGTATAAGAAAGAGAAGAATACACCCTGGTCTGGGGGCTTTTGAAGAAACAACACACACCCCCTCCATGGGAGACAAAGCTACACCCCGACCTGGGGACACATGCGGAACATCCACCCCGCTCAGGGGGCACAAAGGGACGTACTCCGCCCTTGGCGCATAAGGAGCAGAAGCATCTACCCCGACCCGGGGCATAGAAACAAAGAGACATACAACCCGATATGGGAGCATAAGAAGAAAGATATACTCTGCCCAAGCGGCACTTGAAGAAACAACATACCCTGCTTCGGGGGGGCATAAGAAGCAAAAGATACACCCCGTCCCGGGGGCATTTGAAGAGAGCTACGCCCCGCACCAGGGGCATATGAAGAAGAAACACACCCCGCCTGGGGGCATAGAAGCCGTGAAGAATATACCCCCGTCCCGGGTGCATTTAAAGAGAGCTACGCCCCGTACCAGGGGCATATAAAGAAGAAACACACCTCACCTCGAGGGCATAGAAGCTACAAAGAACACGCCCCGGCTCAGGGGCATATGAAGAGAAGTCCACCCTGGCTCAGGGGTATCTGAAGAAGAAACATACCCCGCCTGGGGGCATGGAAGCCATGAAGAGTATACCCCACCATGGGGGCATTTGAAGAGAGCTACACCCCGCCTCGGGGGCATAAAAAAAACACACCCCAGTCTGGGGACGTAGAAGCCGAAAATACGCCCTGCCTGGGGGCACAGAAGCGAAAAGGCAAAACACACCCCCTCAGGGGGGGATGCATACCAAATGAAGCTACACCCCAACCTGGGGGAACACTAAGAGAAATACACTCCAGCATAGAAGCGTTAATGAGAAAAGAATAGAAGAAAAGAAAGAAAAGGCATGAGGCAGATGTGATCCTTGAACCCGCCTCTTCACGCAAAAGAAGAGGAGCAGAACAAGAAGAGACGCATGAGGCAGACGTGGCCCCCGAGCCCGCCTCACTACAGAAAAGAAGAGAAGAAAATGAAGAAGGGACACATGAGGCAGACATGGCCCCCGAGCCCGCCTCACCATACAAAAGAAGAGAAGAAAAGGAAGAAGAGACACATGAGGCAGACGTGGCCCTCGAGCCCGCCTCACCATACAAGAAGAAGAGAAGAATAGAAAGAAAAGATACATGAGGCAAGCATGGTCTTCATACCTACCTCCCTACAAAAGAAGAAGGGAAGAGAAAAAAAAGACATGAGGCGAACATGGTCCCTGCACCTGCCTCTCTACAAAAGAAGAGAAGAAAAAAAAGAGACATGAGGCACACATGGTCCTTGCACCGGCCTCTCCACAAAAGAAGAAGAAAAATAAGAGACACATGGGGCAGACGTGGTCCTCGAGCCCGCCTCACCACACAAAAAGAAGAGAAGAAAAGAAAGAAATGATCATGAGGTAACCATGGTCTTTGCACCTGCCTCCCTGCAAAAAAAAGAATAGAAAAGAAAAAAGAGACATGAGGTGAACATGATCCCTGCACCTGCCTCTCCATAAAAGAAGAAGAGAAGAAGAAAAAGAGCGATCATGAGGCGAGCATGGTCTCTGCACCTGCCTCTCTACAAAAGAAGAATAGAAGAGAAAGCACAATCATGAGGCTTGCACGGTCCTTGCACCTGCCTCTCCAAAAAAAAGGGGAAGAGAACAAAAGAAGAAGAGACACATGAGGCAGACGTGGCCCTTGAACCCGTCTCTCTACAAAAAAAAAGGAGAATCACAAGGCGAACATGGTCTCTACACCCGCCTCTACAAAAGAAGAAGAAAAAAAAAGAAAGAAGAGAATCATGGGGCGAGCAGGGTCTCTGCACCTGCCTCTCTATAAAAGAAGAATAGAAGAGAAAGCACAATCATGAGGCGAGCACGGTCCTTGCACCTGCCTCTCCCAAAAAAAGGGGAAGAGAACAGAAGAAGAAGAGACACATGAGGCAGACGTGGCCGAAGAAAAAAAGAAGAATAGAAGAGAAAGTACAATCATGAGGCGAGCACGGTCTTTGCACCTGCCTCTCCACAAAAGAAGAAGAGAAGAAAAGAAAGAAAGAGTCCCGAGGTAGACGCGGTCTGCGAGCCCGCCTCCCCACACAAAAGAAGAAGAGAGGAAGAGAAAGAAGGGTCATGAGGTAAACTTTTACCTCCGACCTCCAACCATCCAACAAATAGAAACCAACTAAACCTTCCGCCGACGGGGCGTTAAACCGACTAGACCTCCCGCCGACGGGGCGTTAAACCGACTAGACCTTCCGCCGGCGGGGCGTTAAACCGACTAGACCTTCCGCCGACGGGGCGCTAAACCGACCAACTTTCAGCCATCGTGGCTTCAAGCCGACAACTACCCTTTCATCGGCCTTCGGGTCGATAGCTTTTCAATCATCGGCCTTCGGGTCGACAGCTATCTCATCATCGGCTCCTAGCCGACAGCTACTTCATCATCGGCTCCCAGCCGACAGTTATCTCATCATCGGCTCCTAGCCGACAGCTACCTTATCATCGGCTCTTAGCCGACAGCTACCTCATCATCGGCTTCAAGCCGACAGCTACCTTATCGTCGGCTCCTAGCCGACAACTATCTCATCATCGGCTCCTAGCCGACAGCTACCTTATCATCGGCTCCCAGCCGACAGCTACCTCATCATCGGCTCCTAGCCGACAGCTACTTCATCATCGGCTCCTAGCCGACAGCTACTTCATCATCGGCTCCCAGCCGACAATTACCTCATCATCGGCTCCTGGCCGACAGCTATCTCATCGTTGGCCCTTATGGCTCACTCCCGTGATGTCCCCCGAGTTCTATAGCCCGCTTCCCTAATATCCTTTCAGCCCCTTGGCGGCCCGCTTCCCTAATACCTTTACTACCACCACACTTATACGTAACGATGATATTTTCCTATGCAAAAAAAAAAAATAACAAACAAACAAACAAAAAAACAAAACAAAAAAAATAAAACAAGACAACAACACCACCAAAAAATAAAAAAAATAAAAAAATAAAACAAAACAAAAAAGGAAGAAAATTGTAACAAAAAGAAAAAAGAGAATGCATGATTGCCCTGCTTGCGTGGTTGCTTAATATAGAATAATACACCTCCTTGGAATTTTCTAGGACCGTGTTTCCTTGCTAAATAATATCGCCCTAATTCCGGATGCACGCACGTCGCGGCGCACGCTCGAAGGGAACCCAATTATGGCAGGTGCACACGTCAAGGGGAAGAGTCATGGCTGAATCGCTAAGCTCAACTCACAACATAAACCTGAGGCAACGTTCCCACACTTAGCACTTAATGTGTTCAATAGCCATCGACTATAGGGATTGCCCGAATTTCTTCTTAGCACTCTACGGAGGCTCGAATTCCTGCACTCACGTGAAAGGCAATCGTGAGGAAAAAGCTGCCTACCCCCACTAAAAAGAAAAAGAAGAAGAGAGAAAAAAGAGAGGAAAAAAGAAAGAGAGACACGTGAATCCGAGTAGCCGGGAATCCCCATTGAGACACATGAGGAGACTCGCGCAAAATGGTGAAGCGAATTATAATAAGGATGAAACCTATTAGCCGGGAATCCCCATTGAGACACATGAGGAGACTCGCGTCAAACGGTGGAATCCGTAATAAAATCACGATAAGGATGAATCCTAGTAGCCGGGAATCCCCATTGGGACACATGAGGAGACTCGCGCCGAACGGTGAAATCCGCTACCAAAATAAACAGACGGGGGCTGTGTGAAGCTACCAAAAGTCGAAAGTCTGGAACTAATGTGTAGGCGCTAGAGTGATCCTCGAGCATCACCAGGAAAACCTGCATATCCCTATGGTTAGGGCTCTTTGCTCACACATTTGCACTGTCGCGCCACAGAGAATTGCCTCGGGTGAAATGCGTGAATTTAGGCTATGCATGCAAGACGTGCAATATCCTCTTGACGGGTGCACCACCCCTCGATTGTGTCTCGCGGCCCACACCGCATCTACGAATTACGGGTGATGTCCCTATCCTATCCCCTATAAGGGGAGCTGCCTTACTTATATTTATGTTGTGCCTGCTAATGAATGCTTGCATGCTTTTCTAAAAAAAAATATAATAAAAAAATGATAAATAAACAACAAAAAATGGGGGTATACAATAAACTCAATTTTGGCCATCGAAGCCTACTTTCCCCAGCTCTGGCTCGTAGGGCCCAATATTGGCCACCGTGGCCTACCTCTTGCCCTCGCGGCCCATTAATCTCCAAACTTCGGCTCCCGCAGCCCGCTTCCAGCCTTGGATGTTTTGGCCTCCATTATTGGCTCCCATGCCAACAGCTTTCAATCATCGGCCCCTGAGCCGACAGCTTTTCAAACATCGGCCTTCGAGCCGACAGCTTTTCAATTATTGGCTCCCATGCCAACAGCTTTCAATCATCGGCCCCTGAGCCGATAGCTTTTCAAACATCGGCCTTCGAGCCGACAGCTTTTCAATTATTGGCTCCCATGCCAACAGCTTTCAATCATCGGCCCCTGAGCCGACAGCTTTTCAAACATCGGCCTTCGAGCCGACAACTTTTCAATTATTGGCTCCCATGCCAACAGCTTTCAATCATCGGCCCCTGAGCCGACAACTTTTCAAACATCGGCCTTCGAGCCGACAGCTTTTTAATTATTGGCTCCCATGCCAACAGCTTTCAATCATCGGCTCCTGAGCCGACAGCTTTTCAAACATCGGCCTTCAAGCCGACAGCTTTTCAATTATTGGCTCCCACGCCAATAGCTTTTCAATTAATGGCTCCCATGCCAACAGCTTTTCAATCATCGGCCTTCGGGTCGACAGCTCCTCAATTATTGGCTCCCACGCCAACAGCTTTTAATCATCGGCTCCTAGCCGACAGCTTTTCATCATTGGCCTTCGGGTCGACAGCTTTTCAATTATTGGCTTCCATGCCAACAGCTTTTCAATTATCGGCCCCTGAGCCGACAGCTTTCAATCATCATCAGCCACGTCGACGGCTGTCCGGGGTTCTTCAAAAAAAAAAACAAAAGAGAGAAACAAAAGATAACAGAAAAAAGAAAGAAGAAGAGAAAAAAGAGAAGAGAGAATAGAAGAGGGGAAAAGAGAAGGGAAGAAGAGAAGAAGAAGGAAACAGATAAGAGAAGAGAAAAAGAGAATAAAAGAGAGAAGAGTAAAAAAAAAGATAATAAAAAAAAAGAAGAAGAGAGAAGAGATGAAGAGACCAATATGCTGCTTCAGTCCCCGACACCCCGTCGGCACTGATGAAGAGGCGAAGAGACCAACATGCTGCTTCAGTCCCCGACACCCCGTCGGCACTGATGAAGAGACAAAGAGATCAACAAACCATGTCAGCTCCCGACATCCTATCGGCACTGGCGAAGAGACCAAGAGAAAAAGACAAACCAGGCCAGCTCCCGACACCCTGTCGGCACTGGCGAAGAGACCAAGAGATCAACATATCATGCCAGCTCCCGACACTCTGTCGGCACTGGCAAAGAGACCAAGGAAAAAATAAACCAGCCCAGCCCTCGGCACCCTATCGACACTGACGAAGAGAAAAAGAGATCAACATATCAGGCCAGCTCCCGGCACCCTGTCGGCACTGACGAAGAGACCAAGAGACAACAAGCCATGTCAGCCCCCGACGCCCTGTCGGCACTGACGAAGAGACAAAGAGGTCAGCATACCATGCCATGTCAGCCCCCGGCACACTGTCGGCGCTGACGAAGAGACAAAGAGACGAGCAAACCACGTCGGCTCCCGACACCCCGTCGGCACTGACGAAGAAAAGACGAGACCAACATGTTACGCCAGCTCCCAACATCCCGTCGGCATCGACAAAGAGAAAAGAGACAAGTACACCCACGGGCACCGCCCGGCTCATCCTTCGCCTGCGCTACCCGTGGGTGGGGGGCATTTGTGGACACCGAAAATTGCACACCCAGATATCCTGCTCGGCCCAGCATCAACAATGGTACCGAGTGAAGAAGCCCCGGAGAGGCTGCTCATCCGGACTCCCCAAATATGTACACTACCGTGAAGCCGTCTCCGGAATCACGACTGTGAAGAGAAGTCAACCACTGAGAGCCCCGCAATCTATGGGCCTCGAAGAAAATCAAATGGGCCACAACTTGTGCCTACAACGGGCTCAGAACCGCCCATTTAAGCCTTCAGCGGCACGCCCAGTTGAGGCTCCAGCGGCACGCCCCCAAGGCCTCTCAGCGGCACACCCCAGGGTTGCCCAACGGCACACCCATGTCCTACTCCCCGGCACGCCCCTGGAGCCCTTCAGCGGCACGCCCCTCAGCGGCACGCCCCTGAAGCCTTCAGCGGCACACTCTCAAGCCCGTTCAGCGGCACAGCCGTTGGCCCTTCAGCGGCACAGTCCTCCTGGCCGTCCGGCGGCACCCCCCCTGGTGGCCTTCAGCGGCACACCTAGGGCAGCCCCTCAGCGACACACCCAGGGCAGCCTTTTAGCGGTACGCCCCTCTGCCCTTTTAGCGGCACACCCACGGTGGCCTTCAGAGGCATGCCCTGCTTCACCGCTCAGCGACACGCTCCCGCGCCCGTTCAGCGGCACGCCTGCGAGCGTCCTCAGCGGCACGCCTGCGAGCGTCCTCAGCGGCACGCTGCTGCGCTTCGCCGGCACGCCCTTTGGGCCCTTCAACGGCACACGTTGGCGGCCTCCCGGCGGCACGCTTCCTGTGTCTTCCAACGGCATGCTGTTCAGCCTCTTTAACGGCACGTTCCGGTAGAACGACGTGATGCCCACGCCCTATGAATCCTTGGCGCGCAATGGGCTGCCCGAGGTGTCGGCCGGGGATTGAGACACGTTGCCTACTCCTCCTGCCACCCAGGACAAGGGAGTCAACTCCCATTAAATGCACTTCGGACGCCTCCCACCTCCGAAGGCTCCCGCCACGCGGGGTATAAGACCCCTCTTCTTCGCTGCGAACGGGGGGGGGGGGGGGGGCATCCACACAGACAGACACACAGAGGGAGAAGAGAAGAGAAGAAGAGAAGAAGAAAAGAAGAGAAGAAGAGGAAGAGAGGGGAGAGGGCTCCCTCCTGCTACTCCGTCCACCGCCGTCCGTGCGAAGAGAAGAAGAAGAAGAGAAGAAGAAGAGGAGGGGAAGCTCCCCCTGTTGCTCCATCCTCCATCGTCCGTGCGAAGAGAAGAAGAAGAAGAGAAGAAGAGAAGAAGAAGAGGAGGGGAAGCTCCCCCCTGCTGCTCCATCCTCCATCGTCCGCGCGAAAAGAAGAAAAGAAAGAGAAGAAGAGAAGAAGAGGGAAGAGAAGAACAGAGGGGAGAGGGCCGCTCCACCCACCGTTGTCGCTTGTGCGAAGAGAGAGGAAAGGAAGAGAGGGGAGAGTGTTGCAGCTCTACCCGCCGCCACCGCCTGAAGAGAAGAAGGAAAAGAAGAGAAAGAAGAGAAGAGGAGCAGGGGGAACGGCCTGTTGCCCTTCCACCTCCCCGCCACTACTTCTGCTCATTTGCCTAAAGGGAGACGCCCTTCCGTTTCTCCTTGGACACCCAGGCCCAACGCTTCTATCCTGAGGCCCCTTGAGCCTCTCTCTCTCCTACCAAGATTTCCTTCGGCTTAGCCAACCAACATCCCCGGTCCACCCTTAGCCCCTCAGCGGTACACCCCGTTGAAGTCCTTGGCCGGCACACTCTTTGGCCCTGTCGGCCCTTCACCGGCACAGCCCTGCCTGGCCTTCAGCGGCACACCCCTATTGGCCCTCAGCGGCACACCCCCTTATGGCCTTCAGCGGCACACTCTTCAGTCCCTCAGCAGCCCCCTTCTTGGCCTCGCCCCCGAGCCCTTTCCTTCACGTTTTCCGAGGCTCTATGAAGGTGTTGCTCCCCCGGGGGCCCACCTCCAGTTGTCGGGTTCTGCCACTCCATGTGGGCGCGTTCCCTTTATCTCCCTTACGCCCCGGGTCAAGGGGAGATGCTGCCGAATTCTTGTGAGAAAATAACAAAACATTAAAAGAAGTAAAAGGAAGCAACAAACGAATAGAACAATCAACGATAAAACGTTCCGACTAATCAAACCACTGCCGGCATCATGACGAGAACTGAACTGACTGGCCACCCGGCAACCCGAATGTCCGACCCGCAGGAAAAGGCTGAACAGAACAAGGCAAAGGGAGAAGTTTATATAAAACTGCAAAAAAATTAAGATAAGAAGAAAAGAAAAGCCTTAAAGCAAATAATAAAAGAATAACCCTTTCAGCCTTCAGCGGCACGCCCCTTGAACCTTCAACGGCGCACCCCTATCGCCCCCAGCGGCACACTTCTTAGCCCCGGCGGTACACCCTGATTGCCCCAGCGGCACGCCCCTTGAACCTTCAGCGGTACACCCCCTTGAACCTTCAGCGGTACGCCCCCCCTGGCCCCCAGCGGCACACCCTTTCAGCCTTCAGCGGCACGCCCTTGAACCTTTAACGGCGCCCCCCTATTGCCCCCAGCGGCACACTTCTTAGCCCCAGCGGTACACCCTGATTGCCCCAGCGGCACGCCCCTTGAACCTTCAGCGTTACACTCCCTTGGCCTCCCAGCGGCGCACCCCCAGGCCCTTCAGCGGTACGCCCTCCTACCCTCCAGCGGTACGCCCTCTGCCCTTCAGCGGTACACCCCTTTTAGCCCTCCAATGGCCCATTCTATCTCCAGAAAATATGAGTAATAATAATAATAATAATAAATAATAACAAGTTCACAAATGAATAAATAAATAAGAACAATAAAAGAACAAATGATAATAATAATAAGCTAAAAAATAATAACAATAATAATAATTAAACAAATAAATGATAACAAAAAAATAATAAACGAATAATAATAACAAACTCAATAAGAATGAATGATAAATAAATCAATGATAACCAAAATAAGTAATAATAATAAACTTAACGAAACACGACAAGCAAATGAATGATAATAAAACTAATAAACAATCAGAGCAAACCTCACAATAACGATAATAACTGAATAAACCATAAAAAAAATAAACAAATAGAAATAACGAGCTCACTCAAAGATATATATATATAAATCACCAAATAATAATGGTAAAATTCTAAATAATAATAAAACGATGGTAAAATCCACTTTGCAGCCCCGTCTCTCCCCCGTGACCCCGTGCCGAAGGAACAACAATGACGTCCTTGTGGGCTGGGCCTGTGCCTTGGGAGTTACCCCGAAATGGCCATGACCCGACCTCACCTCGGGCTGACATTCCGATTGAACCGGACTCATTTCTCCGGCCGGGTCTCTTCCGAGCCGCTACTAAAATTGCCGCACGTTCGGCGGACATTTGAACGGGTTCACCTCGATTTTCACCGCGTTTCTATTACGGACCTGCGTCCGAATATGAAAAGACTCGCGAGCAACCAACATGGCCGACGGCTCCCTCCCCGACATGGTCGTGAGCCGGCATTGCTCCGGGCCGATAGCTTGTTAAAGCGGATTCGTTTTAACGGGATTCGCTCCCGCTCTTTCATTGAAATTGCCGTGAACTCGGCATATATTTGTACGAGATCGCTTCCACCCACGTCGTACTTTCAATATGAGCCCTTGCCCGAACATGAAAAGGTCCGCAAGTGATCGACAGAATCGGAACAGAACGAGACGGCTCTCGCCACCCCTAGACTCCTTCCACGGGAACATCAATAAGACCTCCGTGGGCCACACCTGGACCTCGGGCCTGTCCCGATCATGGTCATCGTCAGGCTCATATCCTCGGTCTACAGCCTGTTCCTTTCGAATACGTTTTCGGTTCTAGAATCTAGTCCCGTGACTCTCCCCCGTTGCTCTCCGGCATCGGAAATATTAATGATGCCCACACAAACTTCGTTTGGACCACGGGAGGCGCCCCCCAGTATGGTCCTGACTCGATTTCGCACCGGGCCAATAGATTTACTGGTTTCCGGCTACAATAACTGAGATTCAATCGAATGTTTTCAGCGTCTTGGAGTAATATACTTGCCGTATCCAGGCATGCATATGTTCCAGGTCCTCCCGCGATGATTATAATATTATCAAGCCGGACTCCCGTCCGAATATTAAACGGTCTCCCGAATGACCGACATGCTTCGAACACCCGCTTCTCCGGACACGGGGCTTTTCAGCTGATTTAAGGGATATTCCCTCGTCGCCCCTTTGCACCGGAAATACTAATGACGCTCATGCAAGTCTCGTTTCGACCGCGGGGGGCCCACCGCAGTATGGTCGCAGCTTGCTCTTGCACCGAGCCAACAGATTTACCGGTTTCCGACCGCCCTAACCAAGGTTTAGCTGAACGTCTTTCGTTCTTCCGAACAATAAACTTGCCATACCTTGGCATACACACGCTCCGGTCTTCCCACGACGATCGCGCGTTTTCCCGAGACGGACACTTGTCCGAACATTAAATGGTCAGCACATGACCGACATGATCTCAAGTGGTTTTCTTCTCGCCCTTGCGCGGGGACTTCGATACCCCCTAATAGACCTTTTATACAATCAATCTCTTGGCCATGAGGCCCTGAATCCCGGCGATTAATCAAGGGTGTTCCCTCGTATGGGGGATGTAAATGACGTCGTGACCTTTATGGCGCGACGGGTTTTGGTCCCGACACGAACCACACAATCGTCTGACGAAGTCAGATCGAGCGTACCAGGGGCTCTTCGGAGCCCGAATAAATTGTCACTTCGGTGACTGGCACGCCCACGCACTTAATAAACGAATAAACCAACAAGAGAATAATAAGTGAAAAAAGTGCGTCCACAGCTGGCGGCCGAAGGTTGAGGGCGACCCTGCGAGGCCGAAGAGAAGCAGCAAGGGCCTGCGCAAAAGAGAGCGAAGCCTGGGGAGGGCCATCACGACCCTCGATCGGGCTCGCCATGCAGCCCCTCCCCTACCGGGGAGGAGGACGAGGCCCGACGCACGCAGCCAAACCTTCTCAAAGAAACGCTCTTACGCTCTTACGCCAAGAGACACCCACCCTGTGTGCACATACCTTTTGTAGCCCTTTGTATTATCTTTCACTGCATATATCATTTGCATTATTTGGGCCACGTTTTCATAATTTAATCCTGTCATGAATTTTGAGTTTTCTGCACGAAATCTGTAGGCAGACCCGGGATAGGCTCTCTGGCCCGTCTTTCTTAGATGATTTAATTCGCTTCTCGAGGTCTGATTGTGTGTTTTTTGCTCTCATCTTGTAGCCCTTTATATTGTCTTCAGTTTCATATATTATTTGCATCTATTTGACCATGTTTTCATAATTTAAAATTATCTTCATTTTCAAGTTTTGTGCTGAAAATCTGCACACATACTCACATGTGTGTTTTCTTTGCTGATTTAATATACTTCTCGGGGTCTGTTTGTGCCATTTTTTGGCTATATCCTGTAGTCCTTTGTATTATCTTCGTCCCCATATATCATTTTCATTCATATTATTGTGTTTTCATAATTTAATCTTGCCTTACTTTTTCACTTTTATGCTAGAATTCTGCATCCACTCCGGTGCACATAGGGTCATGCATTGCATACCATAGTCGCATTCCTACCGTGTTAAGTGATCCTCTCACCTTCATATTCCATGGAGTCGACTAGGTGATCTTATCTGGGAACTCTGTAAGTCCCCGTGAGCAGTGGATTCCCACACGGACATTGGGCCAGTTGTACCTTCCCACCCCTTAGGCTTACATTTTGCATATGTGTGAGGGAGTTAACCTTAGTCAACCCAAAGTTTGGACCTTCCCTATAGGATTCCTATCTTGATGGAATTGTGCTTAAGTTAAATATATTAAAAGGCCCACCAAAACTTTGGAGAATAAAAAATTCCCATCATATTAACTTGTTTGATTTAGGTGAAATCCTTCACATTGTTTGTGTTGTTTGGGCTTGTCCAAGCCCATTTGTGGTGTTTTGTGTTGCATCTCCCATCATCCATATAGGCTTTTGTTGATAGGCCCATTTAGGTTAGCCCATTTTGTGTGTCCATTGTCCAGTCCCATTGTCCTCGGTCGGTCTTGCATTAGTCCTAGTGAGTCAACCCTCTCCTTTCTTTAGCCCTTCACGCCCTTGCTTCCCGTGCTGTATTTCCTTTGATATTCCTGTATTAAGTCTCCATTTGCCCTCATGGAGCATTACCGTCACCCTTTGTATCCATCTCTTTCTTCTCAACCCTCCTATTCCCGCGTGGAATCCTCTTCCCGCGTGGGCCCATCTCCTCGTGGTCCCTCTGACCTGTCCGAAGAATAGGCTAATCTTATGGCCCATCTGTCATGCCTTGTTCACCAAATGGACTCGGCCCAGGCCCAACAACTCATTGCAAATCACCTTAATGGGCCTTTTCCCCTTAATGGTCTTTCTTCCCTTAATGGACCTCATTCTATTAATTGGCCTTCTCCTTCTTATGCCGCTGGCCCAGTGTCCAATGTTCAAACTCATCTTAATGGGTCTTCCCCTTCTTATGCGGCGGGCCCAGTTTCCAATGGCCAATTCCATCTTAATGGGCCTCATTCTTCTCTTAATGGGCCTTCTTCCCTTAATAGGCTTGTCTCTCTTAATGGGCCTCCCTCTTCTGCCCATGTTGCTGCTGGCCCAATGGGTCCATATGCCTATGTCCAATCCAGGCCCATGTACCCTTCCACTTCCGGAGTGAGCCCTTATTCTTCTCAGCCCAGATCCTCTTATCCATCCCATTATCATAATCCCGACCCAAGTTCACAATCCCTTGCTCAAGTTGGCCCACATTTCTCTCAATCTCTCCCTACCCCAGAGATGATTGCTCAAACACAACGCAAACTTGATGAACTTTAACGTCGAATCGATCCCAAGTCCTCCTTAAGTGTACCATTCACTTTCCAAAATCTTCGACTTCCACCACCTTCACAAATTCCTACATATCGCAATTATGGTGGAGCCGGCGATCCGTTTGTGCACATTAAGGAGTTCATTTACGAGTCAGCCTAGTTTCAACATGACCAGTGCCTGATGGCCTATCTGTTCGGTCTGTCACTAGAAGGCCCATCTCGAAATTAGTTCTTCTCTCTTCTGTAAGAGCAAGTTGTGAACTTACAAATTGTCCAAGAAAAAATCATTCAACAATATCAAGACCAGGTTGGGCCAAAGTATTCCGTCGTGGATCTGGCCCACGAAAAGATGAAACCTGACAAGGAGTTCTCTACCTTTGCTGACTGCTGGCGTCGCCTCGCCGTGCAAGTCCCGGGGCATATTCCGGAGGGAGAGCAAATTAAGATGCTTATTTCTAATGCAACACCCAAGTATCGGTTCATTTTAGCCTTGAATGACATTACCTCCTGGCAACAGCTTTATAACCGAACCCGCTTTGTCCATCAACAACTCCATGGTTCCCTTGACCCCGAGTCCTTTCCACCCTCCACGTCTGCATACACTCCGCCATCCACACCCGCCTACTCTTCCTCCAAGAGTCAACCTTCCGTTTCCAGCACCTACTCTCCATCCATGAGTCAGCCTTTTGCCACATATCCCTTTGTGAGTCCACCCTCCACATATAAATCTTCCACATATCAACCTCCCATGAGTCAACCTTCTGCCATCCACAGTCAGCCTTCCACTTCGTTGTACATGCCTATGTCTCCAGCCCCAGTCAAGGGAACGTCACACCCCGAGTAAGTGGATGACGTCCACTACGTACCCCTTCCTCCCACTCACCAAACGCCATTGCCTAGTCCCTCCACCAGTCACCACGCACCATTGCCTACACAACCTCCACAACCTCCACCATCTCATACCCCTCGGCATCCGCCTGGCCCGAAGCAGGCTACTCATCCTCTATTGCTGGAGTGTTTTTATGATATTTTCAGGGCTTTGATGGTCACTTATGTGTTGCAGCTCCCTCCGATTTTGCCTTGCTGACCCGCGGTCGGGAATATGCTTCAGTTCTGTGATTATCATCGCCAGCAAGGGTATTTGGTTGAGGATTGTCCCGAGTTTTAGGAGTTTGTTCATGACCTGGAAGATAATCAAATGATTGATTGGCCGGCTAATCATAAGGCCATTTCACATCTTCGCAGTAAGCAGCAACAACAGCAAGTGTCGCCCAGGCAGCCGTTTCCATCTCTACAAGACCAGGGGCACCCCTGCAATTCTCCATCTGGCGATGCACCCGCTCCACCTACTCCACCATTAGCTTCACCATCTCCTACCCCGTCATCACAGCCTCCACCTATCCAAGCCTCTGCTTAGGCTAGTGCATCCACTTCCTCCATTCCTTCAGCTACCACCGCTTCCACTCCCATAGCCACTCCGTGGGTCGTGTTGATACGTCGATGATGGGTGCCATGGCCTCCCCCTTTGCCTTCACCACCGCCTCCATCTCCACCACCAGTACCTTCATCACCATCTCCACCCTCTCCTCCATCTTCCTCGCCACCCGAGCCTGAGCAAGCCGCGCCTTCACCTTTGCCTTTATCGCCTACACCCGAGTCCATCATTGCCGCATTGCCTTTACCACCACTCGATATCACCATTCTCGTTGAAGCATCCACACCTTCTGAACCTTCACCTCTGCCTTCCAAACCTACTACCTCCACTCCTCCATCCATTTCCACCCTACGGAGTGGGTGCGCATTGCCTTTGGTGCCCCTTGGGGCTGGTCCTCAGGGAGGCGATGAGCCGAGTCAGGACGAGGCTATGCCGATTCTACATTTCAACCTTCAAGATAATATCTGCCGCATGCCAATCCAAGTCTTGGTTTCCGGCCCTTTTGGGGATGATGTGCCTACACTTCCCATGATGGTTGCCAAGAAGAGTTCCCTTGCATTGGTGCCAGTTTCTTCCTAAGCGGGGCCGGTGGTAATCTCATTGCTTACCGGGGAGTTCACCATCGATGCTACTTTCACTTCTCGCTCCATTGCTGTTCAATTTACTGGTCAAGAAGGGTTCTCTACCTGCATTATGCTAACTCATACGGCCACCAAAGATTTGATGGATTCCATATTCAAGGGGCAATTGGCCATATCTTCTGCACTTTCCAAGGACATTCTGCACATTCTATGCAATCTACCTCAGTTTATTAGTAAGCCAGCCATGTCAACACCGCGCGTTACTCTCCCTCAATTTCATCATGTTCTTCTATCCAGGGAGTTGTGCTTCAAGACTAAGTGCCGAGTGGAGTTGCTGAACCTTATGCTCTTTGTGCCGAAGGATAAAACCCCATGGGTTTCTGATATTCATCACTATGAAGAGTTACTTGTTCAAGAATGGCCATCTACTGTTAGGACCAGGTGTCTAGGGGCAACCGCCCCGACAAGGCTGCATATTCATAGCCAAGCCAGGCCGCCTGCCAGGTGGACCCGTTATTCGAGGAGATATCTCAAATCAAGAAGCCCAAAGGTTAGATCCTACGCCAGGTGGATCCATGTTCAAGAAATCTCTGCCAAGAAGAGGCGACAGTGCAAGCTCAAAGGCCGTGTATTGTGCACTAAGGGGTCCGCTTCTTCTTCCTCTCCTTTCCATTCATCATTTTTTCTGCTCAATTCCCACCCTTGGGTGGTGTATCTTCCTTTCTCTGATCTAATTTCCATGGTTTTCTCCTCTCTTCCCCGGTCCACAAGCCTTAGTTCTTCTTCTTCCCGTATGGAGCCTCCAGATCCTCCTTCCTCTCACAATTCTAGGCCTCGGCCTATGTCCTCCTTTCGTCCCAGTTTCGGGATGTCATCTGATTCTTTTCCTCCAGAATTTCTAGATTCTATCTCTGATTCTGCTCCGACCCTATCAGATGACTATTATTCTTCTCCGACCCTGTTGGATGATTACCATTCTCCTTCTCCGACCACGTTGAATGATCACTCCCCTCCTTTCTTACCTTCGCAACAATCTTCTCATTGTCTTTCTATTCTTTATATCTCACCCTTTCGGGGTCGTCACCCTTTTTCTTGCTATTTTTGAGGCTTTAGTCCGCCTTGATCTCAGTTGATCTCTATTTATTCTATATATGGCTCCTTGTTATCAGGGTCTCTGCACCTTAACGAGGAAGTTCTAGCCCTCGTCTCTCTTTTTTTTTATCCTTCTTCATCCAATTTGATGTCTGCCGCTCCTCCATGTAAAGGAATCTTCAATCCTTGTGATGGGGACATCACCCACGATTCTCTCTGGCTCGGGACTTCGCTTCCTCCTGCAGAGGAATAGGATCGAGCTCCATGTTGAGCAGGGCCCCCACGACCCTTTGCTTTTCTACCTGGATCATTTTGATGTATTTCTTGCTTTTTGTTTGAGTCATTTTGATGTAATTTTCTCCTTTATTTGAGTCATCATCCTAGGTCCTAAGTCATTTCCCTATGTTTTAGTCTTCATCTACCCCTTGGTTGCTTTTTGGATAGCTTGGTCATTATGTGTAAAGCCAGGGGTAGTCTTGTCATGTAAAAAGTTTGGGTCCCTATAAATAGGACCCCTAACCCCCCTTGGTGAACTAATGAATGAATGAAGAATTTGAATTAAGCATTCCACAAAGCCATTGTGAGAATCCCCCTCTCTCTCTACCTCTCATTCTTTCTCTCTAGCTCTCTCTCCCCCCTCTCTCTCTAAAGGGCCGACCCCCTCTCTCTCTCCTCCCTCTCTCTCTCTAGGGCGCACTTGCCCCTTAACCTTCCCCCCTGCCAGCTCATCACCACCTCCCCCACTCTCCACTTGCCACATCACCAAGCCCCTTCACCTCCCAAGAAGCATTAATTTCCCCCATCAATTCCCTCCCCCTTCCTAGGTGACCCTTGCCATTCCCCATACACCCCTGCCTTTCCCCAAGGGAGAACCCCATCTCCCAAGCACCCATTCACATCCCCAAGACACCCCTTCCCCTTCCCTAGACCAAAATTAAACTCTCCATTAAACCCATTCCAAATCTAGGGAGGGAACCCTACCCTCCCTCCAAGCCCATTTGCGCCACCCTCCTATCCTTCACCAAAGCCACCAGCTCCCCACCTCTCCCCCTTGCTAGCTCCGCCCCCCTGCCATCTTCCCCGCTTCCCCTTCCCACCTTCCAACCCTTCCCCACCATCAACACCTCCATATCCTATACCCCTCCACCAAAGAAACCACCCCTTTCACCCATTCTTTCTACTAATCTTTGTGCAGCTGAAGATCTGCTGATCAACAGCCTGTTGTAGCGCCGGCCCCAACCACATCCCGGAGCTCCTGGAAGCATACCATATATTGCCGGAAAGCTCTTCCAGTCGGCTTCGCAGGCGAGGTGATCTCGCCTCAATCCGAGTTTGAAGCCATCCGGGAGAGCCGATCTTCATCGACTGTGCAGATCAGTCCCCTCAGCTTCTGGAGGAGCCACTTGGCCGAGAGCTCCTACCACAAAGCGTCCACCATCACCAAAAAGTGGCGTCCCATTCGGCATCCAGAGGAGCATTTTATGAATTTTCTCCCCCAGGTGCTCCGTTCTGTCCGTTCCTGGACTGAACAGACACCTGTTCACTTCTCGGACTGCTCCGGTCTGCTCCAACCTCCGCCAGTGCTCCCGCAGGCGCCATTTCGAAGAGGACCCGATGATGGTTCCAACGACTCCAGCCAAGTTAAAATCAAAGTTTGGGAGCGTTCATGATGACCACTCCTTCCTGCTGCTGAGATACCCCCGCTGTCAGAACCAGGAATCAGGGGCCCTGTTGGCGACCCGTCCACGGTCAGCACCGGCACTTCAGAAATTTGAAAAAATTCAGGAGTCATCCCGGGCTAGTCAGTGAACATTTGGTGCTGGTTTTGTCGACTTATGAGTTCGGGAGAGTCCTCGGCAGCGCCAACAGAAAGCATCTATCAAGTAGGCAGACAGGCGGGCAGAACCACGAAGGGCCTTCCGGCTTCTCCTATTAACCTCACTCCCCTCCCCGCCTGGCCGGCTTACCGCCCCTCCCTGTGTGGAGGTAGTGTTTGCTTGTACCCCTATTCTCCCCACCCCCAGTTCCCCCTCCTGCGTGAGGAGTAGTGCATGTAAATATTTACATAGGGTGAAGCTTCGTCGATGCAGTGTGCGGGGAACCCACACTTCCCCGCTCGCCCACGTCTCCGAACGGGGTTGGTTTCTTCAAACCGACCGGGTAAACTCTATCCCTTGCTCTCATTTTAGTATTTGTTCATTTAATATCCGTGGAATTGCTCCGCTGGACGGTGAGAGAGAGCCCGACCCCGAAGCTTCCAGCTTGCGTGCGATCACCGTGGACTTGTGCGAGAGAGTGACCCGGTGCCCTTAGGCACCTAGCCAGCCCCTTGATTGTGGGCACCGTACCCTTGGGAGGGCAACCATAACCCTGCTGGCCCTCTACCAACAAGGGCCTTGTTCCACTACCTCCACTCGGCATCACCGAGTCACCCCGGGAAGCGTGTGCGCACGGTGGTTTGGCGATTTCCAAAAATCTCAACTCTTACGATTATGTTTGCGATATAGGTCCAAGGCATCACAGCTAGCTGCTGCATTCCCAATAGCTTGTGTCACATCAATTTGGTATCAGAGCCAAGTTTTAGACTTGTCTCTACGAGTCTAGTCCTAGGGCATTGGCATTTGAGTCTCCCTTGCATCGTGTTTTCCATCGCTCCTTTGCATGACCACCCTAGGGAGACACCCCAAGTACCCATGGACCGATTTGATGCTGCCATCCACAACTTTCTTGATCAGCTAGATACCATCACCACCCGACTTGACCGGGTTGAAGCAAAATGAAACCACGGCCCTAGAGCTCGGCCCCCACGGGATGAATTTGGATGGGAAGCCAATGAACCCCCACCTAGGAACTACGGCCCTAGAGCTCGGCCCCCACAAGATGAATTTGGATGGGAAGCCAATGAACCCCCACTTAGGAACCATGACCTTAGAGTCTGGCCTCCATGGGATGAGTTTGATAGTGAAGGGTCAGACTATGATCCTTATTATGACTATGAGAGGCCCCGACATTACGGGCGCGAGGAAAGGCGTCCCCGAGATAACTTGGATAACCATCCCTTAGGAATGACACAGATCTCTAGGTCTCCTAGGTTCACTCCACGATCGGATGATCCTGAGGACATGGGACCCCGTCCCAACCTAGCCCCTCTCTTGAAGATCCCCACGCCATGTCCAAATGGAAGTACCCCATTTCGGCCCAGTCATCTTCCTCCCACCCCTCATCCGACAAGAGTCACCCCTAGTCAACCCATACCCCGACGAGAAGGGAGTTCCAATGGGCCAAGTGTGGGTGAGACCACTCAGGGAAATAGACAACAATGCTCTAAGTGTAGAGGCTTTGGACACTTCATCAATCAATGCCCTTCACGGGAGATGTCCAACATACTGACTGAAGAAATAGTTACCCTTACCCAAGGGGAACTTGAGGAGGTGATCGAAGTCCATGAGGCTCCCCTTGATTGGGAAGAGGAATATGAAGCCCAATGCCAAGAGTTGGGTCAAGAGAACTCATCCCTACCCAAAGAAAACCCATTGAGCCTAACTGGGTGCACCCTCCCCCGAGAGTTACAGGATGACCAACCAAGTCCCCCCACCCCTCCCCCCATGAGAATTGTGATTTTAGGGGAACCCCTCATTGAGTGGCTAAAGCAAAACCTCTTCCTCCACGTCACGCGCCCCTCCATGGATAACCACAACCCAATCGTGCCCACCCCACCACTCTACACAACCTACCATTCGTTCTGCTTTGTAGGAACCCTGAGGGACTTGATTAAGGGTATACTAAGGTAAATAGAGGTGACAAACATACTGGTCTTAAGAGCAAGCGACATGGGGTACCTTAGTTTCTCACACCCCTCTATCGGGTCCATCACCCCCATTTACACCAAGGGTCCTTGCACGAGTGAGCTCTTATTGTTTCTACCCGAGCCCGATGAGTTTTACACCACCCCCCTACCACAAGGAAAGGGTACTCCACCTAGGGAATCCACTTTGGTACTTACCCCATTAGGATACGAGTGCCTAGGCCACACTAGGGAGTGTATGCTTTGGAGTGCTCGAGGTCTAGGATGGGAAGAAGCCTCATTCCCCTCAACCCAAGTCCTCCTAGATCCGCATGATCCCTTCCCGCTAGCCCCTCATTGCCAACCCACCTCCTTGCCCTCCTACACCTTTCCCTACCCCTCGCCCCTTTGCAAGGAGCATTACGTTAGGTCCCATCGGATTCATGATTTCCACTTCCCCACGTGCGCTAGGGACCCCAGGTCTATCCCTTGGATTGAGGCCCACCTCCACTTCACCCACCCCTCGACCCATCTTGATCCTTTTGACCCCTTCCAATGGGCTTCCGAGTACTCATGTAACCAACCTGCATCACTCACCACCCACTCCTTCCTACCCTCACCCACCTTATTGGACCAAGCCCACTCCACTTTCCTAGACCCCTTCGACCCCTATGAGTGGAAACTTTCACACCAAGCCACACACATAGAAGATGCCATTTGGATAGAAATGCATGTGTCACTACATTTTGCATCGTTTGGTAGGGCTAGTAAGTCAAGTCATCTCATTTGTGTCACACACACACTAGGTCCAGTGCACGACATGTTTACATTTGGATATGCAGGTCCTCCCCCACTCATCATCAATCTTATGCATGATAGGAGTATACATGGAAGTCCGGGTCCTCTGGCATTCACTGCATCCATACCTGATAGAATCATTTATGGATGCCCCGGTCCTCCTAAGTCCGTCAAAATCAATGTAACACTTGATAGGGCTGAATTTGGTTGTCCAGGCCCTCCCTTCATCTCTATAGGATCATCATTCATGACAGTGCATGGCACCATTCGCAAACAACAAGAGCAACGAGGTATACAAGAAATTAGCCGATTCCCACCGCCGCCACCAAGAATTCTGTGTCGGTGATTTTGTGATGGTGAGGACTGAGAGATTATTCCCTAAAAATGTCTCAACATTGAGGTCTCGTGGAGCAGGACCCTTCCAGGTTCTGAGGCGCGTTGGCACTAATGCTTATGTGTTAGACCTCCCTGAGGAATACGGAGTAAGTCCCACTTTCAACGTGGCTGACCTGGTGCCATACAAGGGTCCCACGGTGACACCCAGTGAGGACATCCAACATGTTCCCTCCTTTGAGAGAGCCCCTACCCATAAGAGAGCTCCACCAGGCCAAAGGAACCAGCGTGAGCAAGTGGAGCGAATATTAGAAGAACAGATCACTACTACCCGGAGCAGGGGCTATGAGCGATATCTGGTTAGGTGGAAGGGACGGCCTCCGTCGGATGACACATGGGTAAGTCGGGAGGATCTCCAACAGCTGGACACTGACATATTGGAGCAGTATCGCAGCAGGGTGGGCCCCTACTCGACAGAGTCAAGCTTTTCGTAGCCCGGGGGAATTGATGGGGACATCACCCACGATTCTCTCTGGCTCGGGACTTCACTTCCTCCTGGAGAGGAATAGAATCGAGCTCCATGTCGAGTAGGGCCCCCATGACCCTTTGCTTTTCTACCTGGATCATTTTGATGTATTTCTTGCTTTTTGTTTGAGTCATTTTGATGTGATTTTCTCCTTTATTTGAGTCATCATCCTAGGTCCTAAGTCATTTCCCTATGTTTTAGTCTTCATCTGCCCCTTGGTTGCTTTTTGGACAGCTTGGTCATTATGTGTAAAGCCAGGGGTAGTCTTGTCATGTAAAAAGTTTGGGTCCCTATAAATAGGACCCCAAACCCCCCTTGGTGAACAAATGAATGAATGACGAATTTGAATTAAGCATTCCACAAAGCCATTGTGAGAATCCCCCTCTCTCTCTACCTCTCATTCTTTCTTTCTAGCTCTCTCTCCCCCCCTCTCTCTCTAAAGGGCCGACCCCCTCTCTCTCTCCTCCCTCTCTCTCTCTCTCTAGGGCGCACTTACCCCTTCACCTTCCCCCCTGCCACCTCATCACCACCTCCCCCACTCTCCACTTGCCACATCACCAAGCCCCTTCACCTCCCAAGAAGCATTAATTTCCCCCATCAATTCCCTCCCCCTTCCTAGGTGACCCTTGCCATTCCCCATACACCCCTACCTTTCCCGAAGGGAGAACCCCATCTCCCAAGCACCCATTCACATCCCCAAGACACCCCTTCCCCTTCCCTAGACCAAAATTAAACTCTCCATTAAACCCATTCCAAATCTAGAGAGGGAACCCTCCCCTCCCTCCAAGCCCATTTGCGCTCCCCTCCTATCCTCCACCAAAGCCACCAGCGCCCCACCTCTCCCCCTTGCTAGCTCCGCCCCCATGCCATCTTCCCCACTTCCCCTTCCCACCTTCCAACCCTTCCCCACCATCAACACCTGATGCGGGACGGACACGTGACCTGGGACTCTAGCTCACGATCGTCCCTATGCGAGAGAAGACGTGGGACCGGGCGCGGTTGAGAAACCGGCAGTGAGTCTTGGGTATCGGACTTTCCGCATTAACTCGGATCGAGTCACGGGACGGTACACTCAATCTCGCTCTCTCGCAGTGGTGATAATAGAATAACAAGCAAGAAACTTATCACATACAGCGGCATATACGAAGTAATACGAGTAAAGCAATGCCTACAAGGAGGGCAGCGAGTTTACCTCCACGCTCCGGGCGTGGGGAAGACGTTCCCGGCCAAGTACGGTAACTCCCGGTACAACGGTAAAAGTTAATTACAACAATGAAATCTATTGCCCACACCACACAGGGAGGTAAAGGGCTACAAGTGGGGCCCGAGAGGACCGACTCTGGGTTGACGGGCAGCAATCTGGAGGCGCGTACGGCACGAACTCGGCCTGCTGGTCCGACTCGGCACTATTCGAACTCAGTGGCTGACTCACTAGACAGCAAGCAACGGTTTCCAAAGGAACGTCGCCTTCCTGAGATCTTCCGGAGGCACCTCTTGGCTGGGACGATGGCGGGATGTCCCTGATCGACTCTCTGAAGGGGCGGTCGCTGAAGTTGACCTTTGATATTTATTTCTGAATTTTCTCCCGGACTGAGTTGTGCTGGCTGAATTCGGATCTACTCTGCACACCTTCACAAAAAGAATTCCTACGACCAGATCCAATGTCGGATTGATGCACAAGAGGTACTGATGGATAGAGGGCGCAGAGATATACAACGTATATTTTTGGTGGCTCCATCCACAGAACGGATTAAAAATAAAAATGACTGCAAACTGCCTTTTTTTCTGACTCGGACTGACAGACACACAGGACAGAGATGAATCTGCCTAAAAGAGACCTTTGACCGAGGGCTCCGTGATTTGTTTTGACTCAACGAAAATTATGGTGGAAGGGGGTATACGTGAGGAACACTAGGGAATTTTTGTGGATTTTCTAAAATTTTCTAAGTGGGTGGGGAAATTGCAACAATGAGACTCTATCCCGTAGATCTGCAAAAAGGCAGATTACTGAGAAGACAAACAAAAATATGGGAAAATTATCAAATAGACTCCAAATGACACGCAATTTTAACTAGAGGTTAGGGGAGATAGACAGAGAAAACTCTCAAAATTAGGGCTCAATCAGACAACAAGAATGAGAGATACAATTTCGGAGAAGAGGTTCTGTCCTGATGGAGACAGAACTCCGATGACGGTGGCGGCGGTGCGACGGCGGTGCGATGGCGGCGGCGGCGGCGGTAGAAATAGAAATCAGAGGGGCTAAGGAGAAGATAGAAGGGCATCACACCCAAGATTTAGCAGAAATCTATCTGCAAGAGGGGGAGGGAGAGAGGAACAAGGGCACACCCTTCAATGGCTCAAGCCAATTTCATAAATTTTCTTCATTAATTCTCTAATGACACTATACATAGGCTTATATAGAGAATGGCAAGGGGTGGGGGACTGAGAATTTTGTGGGAAAGAGGCCATTTTCTTCTCCCATGTGGTCAAAAACCCAAAATAAATAAATTACATATGGAGGGGGCACTCCTTTGACTAGGTAGGTAAGGTAGGTGGCCTCCCTTTGACATTTTCAACCACTTGTCTCCCATGTGTCCAATTGACCTTCTAGATGCCACCTAGGACTTTGACCAGCCCCACATGGATGAGGTGGTGCCACTTGGACCAATGAGGAAGGAGTGAGGGCCCCCTTGCTGGTCCTACAGATAATTTGCACAAAAACCCAAAGAATCTAAGGGAATGACACATTGGCTTATAAAGCCTTACAATTACGTACATACTTTCCCGAGCATATAAAAGCAAACAAAAAGGACACACGTGCAAAAATAAAAGTCAGTGCTCGACGTCGATTCCCATCAACTCTCCCCGGGTGGGAGGAACTCGACCCCGTCGAGTAAAGGGTGCGGCTGCTCGAGAAGCTCCGGTGGATCTGTCACCGAACCTAGAAGCGCGGAGTACGCTCCACTCCAAGTAATCGACACCTGCTCATCCCGTATAGATTCGATATGCACATGCTGCCATGGGAATGAGGCTAGAGGTGGACACTCCGGGGTGGGGTCACTCTTAAATGAAGGGAGGCGGCTCGAAGACTCACTAGGACTCATCGCTAAGTCCCTTATGTGAGTAGATCCGATATGTAGTGTTGAACCGATCCCAATAGTCCGACAAGTCTCATACTCGAAAGGAACTAACAACGCAAGCGTACAAAACCGACTCGACTCAACGTACGCACAGACACACAATGCACTCGACAAACAAACCGGACGAAACAAGGACTCACATAGACCTTAAACAAACCTAATGTTAGTCCGACCCGTACGTGTGTGACGGCGGACTAGGACACCCGAATATGTGCCATGCATGCATGTTATGCAACCGGTGGTTGGTGGCATGGGGAACACCTAAACGTCCAAATATGACCCAATCATGCATGGACGGCCCTTTGGATTTGGGAGAATTGAGAGGGCTAGGAGAACCGGGTGTGGATGTATCGAGGTTGGGCTTGGTGGGTGTAGATGACCCGGCCCGTGGGGTTGGGATGTGGTAGTGATCTCCCTCGAAGAAGTGGAGGAGATGTGGTGGGTCAAGGGATTCACTAAGGAAGGGGTCGAAGAATTTATGACCCCTTGTGGTGGGTTCCCACAAGTCACGGTCCCATATGTAGAAGTCTTGAAGGTGTGGATGGTCACCTTCATGCATTGTGGCGGGTGGGATGGTGATCATAGGTAAGAAGTATGATTCCTCCCTCGGATAAAAAGGTATAAAGTCAGGCTCGGCCGGCATGGGGAGGAATAAGAGAATCTCCGTGGTGACACAACCCACGGTGCACACGGAGGTAATGGACCCTAAAGTCGGATGGGTGAAGCTAAGACTAGTGGGTTGGTCGAAGCTTCGGGCCAATGAGTGTGTCAACTTCCATTGCGAGTCTAATCCCACAACAAGGTCATCCAATGTATCAACATGGTGACTAGACCGAAAGGTAGTGTGGTAGGAGTTGACGGGCACTATTGGTAGTATAGGGTCCATGGACGGGTAAGGAGGTGGGACCAATCCATCTTTGAGCCAACTAAGAAGTGGCTCGGCTATAAAAAGCGTACCCATTAGAAACACGGGTGGCTCGGGCTTTGGTGGCTCCAAATAGGAGGGCTCCGAAATAAGATCGGAAGGTGAGGGTGACAATGCAGCACTCTCGGGTGGTGAAGGATTGTCCTCCTCGTGGAGAAGGGGTCCTTGGGGTGACACCGGGATGTAAGGCTCGGGCAGGCCTATGCCATCCACTCGTGGACTCAACCCTTCCATCCGATCTACCGCTGTGGTCAACACATCCAAGCATGTATCCAACCGGTCTATACCTGTAGTCAACCCTTGCATTTGTCCCATAAGGGCTTGGAACATGGCGGCCACTTTGACGAAACTAAGGGCTCGGGGTGCGGCCATGGTTGCAAAGATGGGGTTGGATCCCCTAGGAATGGATATACAAGGCCATTTTTTTTGTTTTATAAGCAAAATGTTATGCCAACTAATGCAAGCACCTAGACACAACCAAGACTCGGCACGTGGCAGAGTTAATCGATCCGAAGATCACTCGCGCAAGTGTGCGGCCTTCCCGATAGGCGTAGCCTAACGTTCGGACAACACTTTTTGATATACCGAGTAAAGGGATGCAAATGCAACCTAGACCGACTTAGACAATGACTAGACGTAAATGACACTTTTTTTTGTTTTAAACACCCTAGACTCAACTGGTGCTCTGATACCAAATTGATGCGGGGACGGACACGCGACCTGGGACTCTAGCTCGCGATCGTCCCTATGCGAGATAAGACATGGGGCCGGGCGCGGTTGAGAAACCGGTAGTGAGTCTCGGGTATCGGCCTTTCTGCATTAACTCGGATCGAGTCACGGGACGGTACACTCAATCTTGCTCTCTCGCAGTGGTGATAATAGAATAACAAGCTAGAAACCTATCACATACAGCGGCATATACGAAGTAATACGAGTAAAGCAATGCCTACGAGGAGGGCAGTGAGTTTACCTCCACGCTCCGGGCGTGGGGAAGACGTTCCCGGCCAAGTACGGTAACTCTCGGTACAACGGTAAAAGTTAATTACAATAGTGAAATCTATTGCCCACTCCACGTAGGGAGGTAAAGGGATACAAGTGGGGCCCGAGAGGACCGACCCTGGGTTGACAGGCAGTAATCTGGAGGTGCGTACAGCACAAACTCGGCCTGCTGGTCCGACTCGGCACTATTCCAACTCGGTACTGCGCCAACTCAGTGGCTGACTCACTGGACAGCAAGCAACGGTTTCCAAAGGAACATAGCCTTCCTGAGATCTTCCGGAGGCAACACTTGGTTGGGACGATGGCGGGATGTCCCTGATCGACTCTCTGAAGGGGCGGTCGCTGAAGTTGACCTTTGATATTTATTTCTGAATTTTCTCTCGGACTGAGTTGTGCTGGCTGAATTCAGATCTACTCTGCACACCTTCACAAAAAGAATTTCTACGACCAGATCCGATGTCAGATTGATGCACAAGAGGTACTGATGGATAGAGGACTCAGAGATCTACAACATATATTTTTGGTGGCTCCATCCACAGAACGGATTAAAAATAAAAATGACAGCAAACTGCCTTTTTTTCTGACCCGGACTGACAGACACACAGGGTAGAGATGAATTTGCCTGAAACAGACCTTTGACCGAGGGCTCCATGATTTGTTTTGACTCAATGAAAATTATGGTGGAAGGGGGTATACGTGAGGAACACTAGGGAATTTTTGTGGATTTTCTAAAATTTTCTAAGTGGGTGGGGAAATTGCAACAAAGAGACTCTATCCCGTAGATCTGCAAAAGGGCAGATTATTGAGAGGACAAACAAAAATATGTAAAAATTATCATATAGACTCCAAATGACACGAAATTTTAACTGGAGGTTAGGGGAGATTGACAGAGCAAACCCACAAAATTAGGGCTCAATCAGACAACAAGAACTAGAGATACAATTTCAGAGAAGAGGTTCTATCTTGATGGAGACAGAACTCCGATGACGGTGGCGGCGGCGCGACGGCGGGGCGATGGCGGCGGCGATAGAAATAGAATTCAGAGGGGCTAAGGAGAAGATAGAAGGGCATCACACCCAAGATTTAGCAGAAATCTATCTGCAAGAGGGGGAGGGAGAGAGGAACAAGGGCACACCCTTCAATGGCTCAAGCCAATTTCACAAATTTTCTTCATTAATTCTCTAATGACACTATACATAGGCTTATATAGAGAATGGTAAGGGGTGAGGGGCTGAGAATTTCGTGGGAAAGAGGCCATTTTCTTCCCCCATATGGTCAAAAACCCAAAATAAATAAATTACATTTGGAGGGGGCACTCATTTGACTAGGTAGGTAAGGAAGGTGGCCTCCCTTTGACATTTTCAACCACTTGTCTGCCATGTGTCCAATTGACCTTCTAGATGCCACCTAGGACTTTGACCAGCCCCACATGGATGAGGTGGTGCCACTTGGACCAATGAGGAAGGAGTGAGGGCCCACTTGCTGGTCCCACTGACAATTTGCACAAAAACCCAAAGAATCTAAGGGAATGACACATTGGCTTATAAAGCCATACAATTGCATACATACTTTCCCGAGGATATAAAAGCAAATAAAAAGGACACAAGTGCAAAAATAAAATTTAGTGCTCGACGTCGATTCCCATCAACACCTCCATATCCTATACCCCTCCACCAAAGAAACCACCCCTTTCACCCATTCTTTCTACTAATCTGTGTGTAGCTGAAGATCTGCTGATCAATAGCCTGTTGTAGCGCCGGCCCTAACCACATCCCGGAGCTCCTGGAGGCGTACCATATATTTACGGAAATCTCTTCCAGTCGGCTTCACAGGCGAGGTGATCCCACCTCAATCCGAGTTCGGAGCCATCCGATAGAGCCGATCTTCATCGACTGCGCAGATCAGGCCGGCCAGCGACCTAAAGCAACTTCCTGGAGCCTCCACGGCCACATCCCTCAGCGTCTGGAAGCGCCACTTGGCCGAGAGCTCCTAACACAAGGCGTCCACCATCACCAAAAAAGTGACGTCCCATTCGGCACCCGGAGGAGCATTTTCTGAATTTTCTCCCCCAGGTGCTCCGTTATGTCCGTTCCTGGACTGAACAGACACATGTTCACTTCTCGGACTGCTCCGGTCTGCTCCGACCTCCGCCAGTGCTCCCGCAAATGCCGTTTCGAAGAGGACCCGACGACGGTTCCAATAAATCCAGCCAAGTTCAAATCAGAGTTCAGGAGCATTCATGATGACCACTCTTTCCTACTGTTGAGATACCCCCGCTGTCAGAACCAGGAATCAGGGGCCCTGTTGGCGACCCGTCCACGGTCAGCACTGGCACTTTGGGAATTCAAAAACATTCAGGAGTCATCCCGGGCCAGTCAGTAAACATTTGGCGCTAGTTTCGTTGACTTTTGCATTCGGGAGAGTCTGGCAGCGCCAACAGCAAGCATCTATCAGGCAGGCAGACAGGCGGGCACAACCACGAAGGGCCTTCCGGCTTCTCCTATTAGCCTCACTTCCCTCCCAGCCTGGCCGGCTTACCGCCCCTCCCTGTGTGAAGGTGGTGTTTGCTTGTACCCCTATTCTCCCCACCCCGAGTTCCCCCTCCTGCGTGAGGATTAGTGCATGTAAATATTTACACAGGGTGAAGCTTCGTCGACGCAGTGTGCGGGGAACCCACACTTCCCCGCTCGCCCACATCTCCGAACGGGGTTAGTTTCTTCAAATCGACCGGGTAAACTCTATCCCTTGCTCTCATTTCAGTATTTGTTCATTTAATATCCGTGGAATTGCTCCGCTGGACGGTGAGAGAGAGCCCGACCCCGAAGCTTCCAGTTTGTGTGCGATCACCGTGGACTTGTGCGAGAGAGTGACCCGGTGCCCTTAGGCACCTAGCCAGCCCCTTAATTGTGAGCACCGTACCCTTGGGAGGGCAACCATAACCCTGCTGGCCCTCTACCAGCAAGGGCCTTGTTCCACTACCTCCACTCGGCATCACCGAGTCACCCCAGGAAGCGTGTGCGCACGGTGGTTTGGCGATTTCCAAAAATCTCAACTCTTGCGATTATGTTTGCGATATAGGTCCAAGGGATCACAGCTAGCTGATGCATTCCCAATAGCTTGTGTCACATCACCTTGTTATCCTCTCCATTTTATTCTGTCAAGCAAGGAATACAAAACTTGCGCTACTCAAAGCTCGTTGATCAAAATCGCTTCAGGATGCTGGTTTTTCACTCTATGGATTGTAAGGTATCTTTTATTTTGCATAAGAACATGCTATCATTTCTATTACTTTTATTTTTATTGTGCATGGTTATAAAGCTGGTTCCTCACATAGTTTGAGTGACTTTAGTTGAGTTTGCTTAATTTAGTCAAAATGAGTTCGCTTCTGCAGCATTCTTAGGCTGGTGATAGCTCCATGCTGGGAGTCTAGTTTCTTTCCCCGGTCGTTGAGGATGACCTTTTGATCAGGGTTTTTCACACATTTCACAGCGAGCCATAGCCGATTTTCCTTTGAGCAACACCGTTGCTACTCTAGCCATACTATGGGTATGCACAAATGTCTTTTCTTTTCTCTGCTCGGCCAAGTGCAGGGACAAGAGATTGACAGATGAGATGACCAACTTAGGCGCTCCCTAATACGAGAGAGGTCTCAAATATGGGCAGTCTTGACCCTTGGAAATGAGCTTTCATGCTAAATCTAGCCAATAAGGGTTATCAAAAATAAATCAATGAATTATACAAAATTATGAGTCAAAGGCATGATAAGAGTGGCAATACAGTTCCCCGCGGGATGTCATGAGCCCGGTCGCATGTGTGCCTGATAAGAATGGGTCTCAAAATCAATGACACAAAGCCCCGGCGTAACAGACTGTATCTTTGAGGGGTAGTGCCCTGGAAGGAATTCGAATCCTGATGTCTCTCATCCTACATAAAGCTTATCTCTAATTTTTCTTCTACTTCTCCCTCTTAGGCTAGGTTGAATCCTGGGTATGACCTTAGTACGGGCACCGTTCTTTAGACGCGGTTGGTTGTGGCGAGCCACTCTCATATGCACACCCTGTTCAAGGGAACTCTTTAATAAGAGGGGGAGGGATGCAGATCCCTGGCCAATAGTTTGAGCCCGTCTTTGGGTGCTACAGATTGCTATGTCAAAATCCAAAAAAATCAAAAATTGTCAAAAATCTAAAAAAATCAGATATTGTCAAAAAAATAAAATAAAACAAAAAAATAAAAAAAATTAGAAAAAGTCAAAAATCCAAAAATATGTGTCTTTCTGTTCCCTCTTTCATGTGTTTTCTGTCTATTTATTTTGAGGACAAGTATAATACATTTGCTAAGTGTGCAGGTTGCAGGTTCGAGCTTCCTTGTTCTTCATCTTTCGCTTTGCCTCCTGCTCCATATCTTTTTGTTCTGTCTTCCTTCTTCAATCCACACTCTCGATCTGTTCTGAAGCTTGTGTCTTTCTCAGCTATTACCTTGCTTCATCTCATCATGTCTCCAAGGGAGGGCATTGCCTCATGATTGTGAACCTGGCGGTTCTGCTTCATCTGATCTTGGGCTTTGATTGAAGAGCGTATTTGTCATGTCTTTTGTCCCGCCGTGTCTTTGTCACACATGTCTATATCCCTATGTGCCGTCGCACACGTATTGTTTTATCCCTCCGTGTCTGTCATATTTTCGTCCCACTATATTTTCGTCCCACTGTGTCGCCATGCCATGTGTTGTTGTTGTCATCCCACACATATGTTGTCAGTGTCTTTTATCCCCCGTGGTTGTTGTCCCACGTGTCTTTATCACACCATGTCCTTATCCCACCGCGCGTGTTGTCCCACCGCGTTGTGTTGTCTTGCCCCACCGTCCCACGCTTGTTGTTTGTTCTTGTGATATTTTGTCTATATCATGATGTTATTGTCATGCTTCATTCATCCTTTTCATGTTATGTTTCGTTCATGGTCTTGTTATGTTCATTTCCCTACTTATTCATCTTTATTATGTTATCTTTATGCTTGCTTTGATGTGGTTGTGTCTTATACATGAAAAATCATAAAAATTTGGAAAATGCCAAAATCCAAAAAATGCCGCTTCTCTTGGTAGGTAAGGCTCTCTATCCCAGCTCATTGTTGTATTACTATATGGTATCTACCTTATTATAGCCTCTCAAGGATCGGCTAGTTGTCCGTATGTTCTGGGATCTGATGTTCCCCTTTAACAAAAACGATGATGATCTAAGAACATACAGTTAATCACTGGATAAGCCGCTCGGTTGAGTCGGGTGGGGGACGATGGACTCTGTCTCGCATGCCGTAGTTGCAAGAAGACTCTTGACCCTATTTTGTTCAGCCTAGCAATTGTATCCTTGAGTACTTTCTATTTTTATTCTTTCTTTGCATTCGTTTGGATGATTTCTATATTTTGGCCCAACATGCATCATGTCATTTTTGAGCATTCACGTCTCGTGATCCTCTTAGGGTTTCTCCTCAGCAATGGCTATTTGCACTTCAGCTCTCTTGATTAAGAGATCCTCATTCCACTCTAAATTTGAACGTCTTCTCTGATCTTCCCGCTTAGTCTGGTTGGCCAACGTGATTCATGTCTGGATTTTAACTTAGTTTTATTCCTCTTTTCTAGCTTTTCAGTTGTGTTCTTTTCGATCCCCTCATTGTTCGTGAATTGTGTCCCGAATGAGGTTGGTCGTGTTTTCTTTCCTCCCTTAGTTTAGTTCTCCAGACATGTCTCATTCGCTCATCCATTCCTTGTGGTTAGTTGGGCGTTTTCGAGAGAATTCCTATCGCTTGTTGGTTATGACGGGTGTCTTTTACCTTGATGCCCGCTTTTTAGTTCTCTCCGCTTCATCTCTGGTTCATCTCCATTTCTTATCGTTGTTGCTTTCGCTTCACCTCCTTTCCATTTTGCCTCCGTGTCACTTTTGCTCGCTCCTTTGTAAAGTAGACATCAAGGAGGGGCATCTGTTGATACCCATTTTAAGCCCGTAGGTTAAGTTATTTCTCTTATTGACCTTTATAATGCTCCGAATTATCCATTATTTTAGAACCTTCTTTGAGCTTATTTCGAGCCCATTTCTTGACTATTTTTTGAGCTCATTGAGCTTTGGAGACATTTGGCTTTGATTCCCAACCTTTCGGGTCCGTTTCAGGCGATCCGGAGGGCCGAACGGGTGTCCAAACAAACCCTGCGCAGCTCTCCTAGATGCGATCTCCTAGGAGACTGCATTCACCATTTTTTATTTTTTATTTGATTTAATAATTCCCCCAGAACGTGGTTTCACAGGGAACCGCGTTCATGAGAACGCGGTCCCTTGGGAACCACATTCAGAAAATTATTTTTATTATTTTTATTATTATTATTATATAATTATTTGAATAATGGTGGTGCCGCGGTTTGTTAGAAACTGTGCCCATATGGCTGCGGTTTCACACAAATAGCGTTCTCAGGGGCTGTTCCTGGGTGCCCGTCGGGCCGACTGCACTGTTCCCTGGCCCTTTCATGACCTCATAGCCGCAGTTTTAGCCTAACCACGTTCATGTATCCGCGGTTGGTCGAGCAACCGCGTTCTCGAACAGAGTCCAGAATGCCCGTGGCTCTGTTTTCTTCACCTGAGGACTCTCTGGTGGCCCTATCTTGCACTGATTTTGATGAGGATAGCCCTCCACTTCAATTCTAATCATTCCAAGACTCTTATCCTCACTTTTATCTCGAGTTTAATCACATATATCCCCTATTTTGGGTGTTTATCCTCGGATTTAAAACCCTAGGGTTTCCTACTCCTATAAATAGAACTAGTTCACAGAACGTGAAGGGGGGTCTTTCTTGGTTCAGAGTGAAGCCATGCTGCATCTCCGACTTGTATCTTCGACCCTGGCTTGAAGAGGGAACTATTGTCTACGTTTTCCACACTCAAGGGCTTGATTTCATCATTCCATTTCTTAGTTATTCCTCTCTCAATTCTATGTTTTATCACAATCTCTGCATTTTCTGCTACACATGCATTTTTCTCTATATTGTATGTACGTTTCCCGCAGTTGTGATGTGTGATTTTTTCTCCTATTTGTTCTATTCTCATCACAATATACCCACCTTTTATTTCCACCCTTCCACAGGGGTTAAAAACCCTTCCTTGGTATGTTCTCCCTCAATCTTTCATGTTATTTTATCACATCGGGATTTGATACTACACTTACATATTGTAATGGATTTTTCTCTTGTGTTTGGCTTTGTTTTGCAGGAGAGCATGATTGAACGTGAGGCCCTCTGCTTCTAGCCAGCTGGAAGGAGAGGAGGTTGATCCCATAAGGTTCCCGCATCCCCATATCAAGCGTGATCAAGTCTTCATCCCTTTTCCAAGGTACACGGCGCCGTTGCATCCCTTTCCCACATCCTTTGGCGTTGTTATCCCTTGGTGGTGATCACGATCAGTATTTCTATATCTTCATTGCCCCTTTGTTCATGTTCATACTTCATGCATATGTTTATTTGTTTAGTTTGGGGGCGGGGTAGATAAATTATCTACACCCACGCAGGAACTTCTTCGTGATCCTGACTCACTGAGAGCTAACATTATCCATGTTATTGAGAGATTTGAAACAGTTATGTTCCGATCCAAGTTTTATTCTTGGTGACATGTATTCTTACTGCATGTTATAGTGTGCAGCCATTTTGAAAATGTATTGTGATCCTTTTTGAAAGACAAAGGCCATAAGGGAATCTGAGAATGGTTCAAATATTTTGTTATCAATTATCTGTTTAATTTCATGTTTTCATCTTAATAGTAAAAAAAGATAGGTCAGTTCAATGAAACGCTACATCTGTCACATGTTTTTTGTTTGCTTTTGAGTTTCATATTGTTGTCTTCTTCTGGATGCATCCCCTTTTAAAACAATTAGATGGAATGTCTGAATTGATTGAGATTGTTTCCCCATTTTCCTGATATTTCAGGCACTTGTCTTTGGGGATCCAGATAATTTGCCCTCGATTTTTGCACGCACTCAAATATCCAGGCTTGATATTGTTGTTGACCCTTGTGTTGCATTGCTTGTGTTGATTGTCACTGCACTTTTGTGTGTGGGAATAAAGGAGGTAATCATTCCCTTCCTATGAGATATTTGCATCTGGCATTGTTAATGGTACTACAAAATTTGATATGTGCATTTTCTCTTCAGAGTTCATTTGTACAAGCTATTGTCACAACTGCAAATGTCTGTGTCATGATTTTCGTATTTGTCATGGAATGCAGTGGGCAGTGTAAGTTTCTACTTGCTCTAAAAATTATTGATGCTATTTCCACAGCATCATTCACCATAATTTATTGGATTAGTTTGCCAATAATCCTTGCGATGCTTTAACTATAGGTATGTGATCACAACGAGAGCTGTTCTTGCACTTTGTGCAACCTTAATGGGCTCGATTCTACCTCAGGTACGTGACGAATTAGATGATTGTTTTTGTAGTGGTATGGATTGCCATGTCTGAGAATAAATAACTAAATTTTTATTATCATTCTCTTTTGTTTTTAATAGTGGAATCTTCTATATTCACTAGACTCAAATATGTGAAGGCATGACATTTCCTGACATAAAATAATGAAAAATGTAAAGCTAAGAAAACTAATATAACTTGATATTTTATCCTAATGCAACTAAGAAATAAGCAAAAATATTTGGAAAGACGTTGCCAGTGAGCATTCCCTTGAAATAACTCTCAATAACGATTTGGCATCGGCACCATTATTCCTTTTACATTAGTTTGGATTTGTTAAATCAAATGAGGGACCTAAGCATTTGACAAAAAAATTCTTAGCAGTTGTCCTTGGCATCAGCCCTCTACAAGGTGGTGTGAAGTACACGATCAAAATAACTTCAAATGGAGGATTTGTTTTTTTGAAGTGGTTGTGGCCACAGTGTGTTTGGCTGAATGGTAGGATTCTATGCTGGCATTGGTACGGAACACCAACCCCCCTCCCACACCCCCCCCCAAAAAAAAAACAGCAACAACAACAAAGAAAGGGAAAATAAAAACAACTACAAACAATTTGATGGCAGGAAGAGAGTGGTATTCCATGCTGAGATTAGTGTGACATACAAGAATTCCTCTTCTATTTATGTTAAATTTTTGTTTTGGAAAACTTGGTCCAACTCATGCATGGCTTCTGTATGCTGTTTACCTTTGCCTTTTTCCCATGTTGGTAAAGTAAGTTTTCATGTCTATGAGACATTTGATGCTTGGATTTGCAAATGTTGTTCGTCAGGAAAGTGTTTTAGTAAACAATTGGAGAAGTCTAAGCTACACCCTAGCAGCTTATTACTTTAGACAAGTTTTAGAGGTCTGCTTAGAACTAAGCTCAAAAACAAGTGGTTTTATCGGTTTAAGATGGGTTGTGTTTGATGGTTTTAGGTACCTAATCCCCCCAAAATGATGTCCTCCAATTTCTTGGCAGCCTGTGGATGTGCATTTTACATGTACACTGACAAAGTATAATCCATAATCAATGACATGTTGCAACTGATTAAGAAAAGACATCTGGAGAATCTCGTATGCGGAAAAACATAGAAATCCATGTGCTTTGAAATTTCCACATTTAGTCTGCCCTATCTCCCTCCAAAAACGGGGGAAAATATTAAAGTGTACTAAATGTCTATGATAAATCTGCTCCATCCCCCTTCTAAAATAGGGAAAGACACATTGGGATACATATGTTTTCTCCTTGTTCTTTTTTGTCGAACTCCCTTGGATGCTTTCATGGAGGATTTCTTGCAGTTCATTTCTCCTGTTATTTGTCATGCATGATTTGATTACTGTACTATTGTTCATACACCCTCTGCCTAATTTGACAAGAATTGTTCAGTTATTGATTGATCATTATGATATGTTTGCCTGTTTAACAGCCAAGAATATTGATGGCTATGTCAAGAGATGGACTATTACCACCTTTCTTTGCTGATGTCAACAAGAAAACTCAGGTTCCCGTGAAAAGCACAACATTGACTGGAGTCTATGCTGCAGCATTAGCCTTTTTATGGATGTTTCTCAGTTAGCAGGAATGGTATGACGACCTCTTTATTATTTTTGACAAGGAAGATAAAATCATGTCTTTTTGTATTGAAAAGGAAATTGAATGTCACTCTGAAAAACACATGGTTTAGTAGTTTGATTAGTTACCATTTTTATGTAGGTGAGTGTGGGTACACTGCTTGCATTCATGATCGTTGCAGTTTCTATCTTGATCCTTAGATATGTCCCTCCTGAGGAGGTATGATTGACATCATATGTTCAAGGGTCAATTGATTCAGTCTCGTCACTACACAATGTTCCGGTAAATGGAGGTGAAAAACAAAAGGATAATATAGGAACTTCCCATGCAAATGATCTGGAAGCATCACTTGAGAATCCTCTTATAATGAAGGAAAATGATCAAGGTAATGCTAGTCTTCTAGTAGATATTCCCTTAGTATGCTAATTTGTCTCAATTTTATATCACTTATTGACAAATGACCTCTTTGCATATGAAATGATGAAGATGAAGCAAGTAAAGAGGATCGGCGAAGCAAGGCAGCTATGAGCATAGCATTTGTGTGCATTGGAGTAGTCATCCTTACTTTAGTAGCTTCAGCTATATTCTTGCCTAAGTAAGTCGATGCACGGAACAGTTCATCTCCCAGCTCTTGATTCCCTTACTAACATGGTGATATATGTTAGACTGCCCCCCTCATTTTCGATATATATACTGATTGTAATATAATGTTTACACTAATTTTGATTGTGTATATATTTTCACATACATGCACTTGTTTGTTGTTCATGAAACTTTGCTATATTTTTGTGATTGCAATGTTGATACATTGCCACAATCATACATGATGATGATATTTTGCTTATATAATATCAAGTTATGATTTGAATGTGAATGTGCAGATTTCTTGATCTATGTGAATGATGTGAATGTGCAAGTTTTGAATGTATAAAATTTGTGAATGTGAATGTATAGATTTCTTTATATATGATATGTGAATGATGTGAATGTGCAAGTTTTAAATGTGTACAAGTTATGGTTTGAATGTGAATGTGTAGATTTCTTGATATATGATATGTGAATGATGTGAATGTGCAAGTTTTGAATGTGTAAAATTTATGAATGTGTACAAGTTGCAGGTTACTTACGGTTCATATAGGCATTATAAATGAATTTATTATGCAAATAATTAGTTTAGGTTATCTATGGTTCAAATAGATTATCTACTATTAATATACATTATTTAGGATTAAGATTAAAAAAACATTCACCTACGGTTTGTTCATGTTACCTACGTTTTATTAACAGCTCGAAAAATCGTAGGAAACTACTTATTTGAGTCATAAGTAATTATCTTATAATTGTTAGTGAAAATTGCACAGGTACCAATGCGATAAAAAATCATAGGAGAAAATACCTACGTGAAATAAATCATAGGTAAATACCAACTACGACTTACGCGACTGTAGAAAATTACCTACGCAACATTAACTATAGGTAACTATTAACAACCACCTACGCAAAAAAATCGTAGGTAAAATACCTACTTGAGTTAAATCGTAGGATATTACCTACTACATATGTCGTAGGTATAAAACTGTGTAGGCATGCCATGTACGCCGTAGGTAATTACCTACTCGACAAAACTCATAGGTAATTACCTACCACATTCGTCGTAGGCAAAAATTGCATAGTTAAATCCTTACCTACGCGACATAATTCCGTAGGTAATGAGCACCCCTATACCTATGCTATATTGTTGTAGGTATTGACCGCACTATACCTACGGTATTATGTCGCGTAAGAAAAAGTTTACATACGCAATTTTTTGCCTACGACACCACGCCGTAGGGAATGTCGTAGGTAAAGGTTTTACCTACGGTTTTTTTGGCCTTTACCTACCACATTTGCCGTAGGTAATGTAAGGTTCCACACAGCACTACCGGGCAACGCAGTGGATAACAAAAATTTTATTTGCCCGAATCCGGCTGCATGGAATCCCAGATCCATACCCTGATCGACGTTTTAATCACCCCAACCCCTAACTGCGGGTTGCATATTTATACCTTGCGCGGAACGACGCTGTCCGCAAAGCCCGATGCAGAATACCGAGCCGCACAGATGCACGGCCTCTAGAGCAGATCGACACGGATCCTTGCACAGCGACGCTACCCCCGACATGACCTTCCCCGACCCTTTCATCTTCTAGAGAGAGAGAGAGCAAGAGGGAGGAAGAGGGGAGGAGCTAATCCTCCTTCTTTAGCCTTAATGCTTGATTAGCCAAAGGGAGTGGAGAAGCTCTCGTAACATGTCTATATATATGATTTTGGCCATTTCTAAAAGAACCCATAAGGACCGAAATCGTCTATATATCCTTTTATTATTGTACATATATATTAAGCCCTCTTTTAAACTCATTTCCAAAAGGAATTAAAGAAAATTAATATATACATTTGTATAATAATAATCCATCACCCAAGAATTCATTGTGTGTGATTCTCTAGGCCCTTAGTCACTCTAGTTTAAGGCCCATTAACTTCTAATTCCCAATTAGAAGTAAATTAAACTTATTATTCGCTTCTACTAGAGCCGAACAATAGTTTAATTTATTCCGAACCTTTGATCACGTTGGGTCAAGCAAATCCGCGTGATCCTAGAGGACGTCGGGTTTAAACCAGCCGATCTGGTACCTATAAGTCTATAGTTACCGCATCGATATAATCCCTCGCTCCTTCTATGAGTCTGGTACGATCGAGGGTATGGTTTCTGTCAAACCCCATGATCGTGCCAGTTGACCATGACCTCTTTTAAAGTGTATGACGTCCATTCTAAACGAACTCACAGGACCCTGGTCAGGGATTTAACGGAGCGTCAATGTCATTACCTATTAACTATCAGATATATACCCGACAGTGAGCGATCCCCTCTTGACCATTGATGATCTTCACACGTATCCTGGAGTGGTTAATGACTCGGCAACTCATGACTTATGGTTAAAGTTACTTAGCCAAGTAATTAAATCATTCCAGTCCTCGTGTAAGATCTGATCAATGTCTTAGGTCAAAGGACCAACGATGCTACTGAGACCGTTGGATCTTCAGTTGACATTAGGTATAATCAACCATCTGAAGATCTAATAGCGGATCAATTCAGTGTACATCCTCCAAGGACATACACCTACACATATGTGTTGGTGCCCCGCACCAGAGACCATGAGACTGGTCCATAACACATCATGTGTACTGGTTTAACAGGTAATCAAAGTCCCCGAGTGATTACCCTCCAACCAGGAATAGTTTAAGGTATGTGTCCATGTAAAGTCAGTCTCACGTTCGAGATCCTATCTCGAGTTGACTTTACAACCACATATCCTAGGGACATCGTAAAGTAATACACAATCACATATTTACGCTCAAATACCACTTTATTAACAATGAACAAGATCGTACATATATCGGGTCTACCCGACCCAAAATTGGCCTGTAGCACACCAATACTAACAATCTCCCACTTGAACTACAGTCAATTGCCCACAACCTTGAGGCCCATCTTATCCCGATGGCGCTCAAATACAGTCTGTGTCAAAGGCATAGTCAGTGGATCTGCTATGTTGTCTTCTGACGGTACACGCTCTACCGCCACATCTCCACGATCAACAATCTCCCGAATAAGGTGGAAGCGCCTGAGAATACGCTTCGACCTTTGATGAGATCTCGGTTCCTTCGCCTGAGCAATGGCCCCATTATTATCACAAAATAATAGGATGAGAGCTGATATCTCGGGAACTACGCCAAGCTCCAAGATAAATTTCTTCATCCAGACGGCTTCCTTAGCAGCTTCAGCTACAGCAATATATTCTGCCTCCGTCGTCGAATCTATAGTCGTATCTTGCTTGGAGCTTCTCCAACTAACTATCCCTCCATTCATCATGAACACAAACCCTGACATGGATTTGCAGTCATCTGGATCTGACTGGAAACTAGAATCCGTGTAAGCTCTAAGCTGTAGGTCCTCTCCTCCATAAAGTAGAAAAAGATCCTTAGCCCTTCGCAAGTACTTAAGGATGCCTTTTACTGCCTTCCAGTGCTCTTCGCCTGGATTTGTCTGATATCTACTGACAATGCTCAAAGCATTGGTAACATCAGGCTGTGTACATAGCATTGCATACATGATTGACCCTATGGCTGAAGCATAGGGTACCTTATTCATGTGTGCCACCTCCTCAGAAGTTTTAGGACTCATCTCCTTAGATAGGCAAATTCCATGTCTCATGGGAATGAGACCTCTCTTGGAATTTTTCATCCTAAACCTTTTGAGGATAGTGTCTATGTACATGGATTGGGATAACCCTAGCATCCTTTTAGATCTATCTCGATAGATCCTTATGCCCAGCACATAGAATGCTTCTCCCAAATCCTTCATGGAGAAGGTCTTGGACAACTAAGA
Organism: Amorphophallus konjac; assembly: GCA_022559845.1. Lineage (NCBI taxonomy): Eukaryota > Viridiplantae > Streptophyta > Magnoliopsida > Alismatales > Araceae > Amorphophallus > Amorphophallus konjac. The sequence continues at coordinate 413,767,192 of CM040121.1, read as the reverse complement.
CTTAGTTGATGTCAACATCCCTACATCATTCCCAATGAGTAAGATGTCATCAACATAGAGGACCAAGAAGGTCACAGAGCTCCCACTGACCTTCTTGTAAACACAGGGTTCATCTTCATTCCGAATGAAGTTGAAAGATTTGACAGTCTCGTCAAATCTTAAGTTCCAGCTTCGAGATGCCTGCTTTAATCCATAAATGGACCTTTCAAGTTTACATACCTTATTAGGATGTAGCTTGGAGGTGAATCCTTCAGGATGTACCATGTACACCTCTTCTGACAGATTCCATTAAGAAAAGCTATCTTCACATCTATTTGCCAGATCTCATAATCCAGGTATGCAGCAATGGCAAGGAGGATTCTGATTGACTTAACCATGGCTATCGGCGAAAAAGTCTTGTCATAGTCAATGCCTTACCTTTGACGATATCCTTTCGCCACTAGTCTAGCCTTGTATGTGTCAATCTGTCCATCTGCTCCGATTTTTCTTTTGAAAATCCATTTGTAGCCGATAGGGACTTTCCCTTCGGGTACATCAACTAAGTTCCAAACTTTGTTGGTGTACATGGACTGGATCTCTGAATCCATTGCCTCTTGCCATTTCTCGGAGTCCGCATTATGGATTGCATCCTGGTACGATTGAGGATCTTCATCCTCATCGATACATACCTTAGAGGACCCCTCTAAGACATGTCCAACATATCTCTCAGATTCTCTCGGTAGTCTACCAGATCTCCGTAGTGTCAGTGTTTCACACTGAATAGGATCAACCGATACAGTTTCATCTAATGAGTCTGTGTCTACGGGTTGTGGTTCTTGGACCTCGTCCAATTCTATCTGGCACCCACTATTTTTTTTGAGTAAATATTCTCTTTCCAGAAATACAGCTCTCTTAGCCACTAAGACCCTTTACTCAGAACGGTGATAGAAGTAATATCCAAACGTCTCCTTTGGATATCCCACAAACTTACACTTATCGGTTCTCGACTCAAGCTTATCACTATCGTTCTTCTTTACATGAGCAGGACACCCCCAAATTTTAATGTGATTAAAATTTGGTTTCCTGCCCTTCCATATCTTATATGGTATAGAATGAACATATTTACTTGAGATCCTATTCAATAAATAAGCCATAGTCTCTAATGCATAGCCCCACAGAGATAATGGTAGTCCTGACATAGACATCATGGATCGGACCATATCTAACAAGGTCATGTTTCTCCTTTCGGATACACCATTATGTTGTGGTGTATACGGTAGAGTCCACTGAGAAATAATTCAACAGTCTTTAAGATAAGAAGTGAATTCATGACTAAGATATTCACCTCCTCGATCCGATCGAAGAGCCTTAATACTCTTGCCAGTCTGTTTCTCTACTTCATTCTTGTATTTCTTAAACTTCTCAAAGGCTTGTGATTTATGTCTCGTTAAATAGACATAGCCATATCTCGAGAAGTCATCAATAAAAGAAATGAAATAGAGGTGACCCCCTTTTGACTCCATGGACATGGGTCCACACACATCCGAGTGTATGAGCTCGAGAAGGTCAACAGCCCTCTCACCATGTCCACTAAAGGGAGCCTTGGTCATCTTCCCCATGAGACATGACTCACAGGTGTCAAATGGCTTGTATTCGAATGTATTCAAATAGCCATTTGAGTGTAGGTGAGATACTCTTTTCTCGCCAACATGACCAAGCCTGCAATGCCATAGATATATAGAATTCACTTCATCAGCATTGGAAACTTGCATAACATTAGAACGTGTATCTAATACATAAAGACTATTGACTAATGAACCATTGGCTATAACCAAACCATTATTCATTATAGAGCACCCAGTGCTATTAAAAGCCAATGTATATCCAATGTTATACAAACCAGAGATTGAAATAATGTTCTTAATAATATTAGGAAGATAATAACAGTCATTCAACTCCAGAATGACTCCTGAAGGTAAACTGAGGCGTGCAGTCCCGACAGCTTTGGTAGCAACTAAAGCTCCATTGCCTATCCTCAGTTCAATCTCCTTTTTGCCCAGCCGCCTTCTATTTGCCAGCACCTACACAGAATTGCAGATATGAGATGCACATCCAGTATCCAATACCTATGATGTGGATTCCATATATGACAAATTAAGGTCTATGACAAAAATACCTTCATTTAGAATTGCATTGCAATTCCTTTTCCAATGTCATGTTTCCCCACATCGAAAACACTTATCTTCTTTTTCATTCTTCTTGCCCTTCCCTTTGTCAACTTTGGCGAGTTGCTTACCCATGGCCTTCTTCTTTCCCTTCCCTTTGTCACCTTTGGTGGATATCTGGGTGACCTTCCTTTTCTTGTTGGCCCGGCCAACAATCATTATAGAAGAAGATGGTTTATCTTTCTGCATAGTTCCTTCAGCACTCTTTAACATGTTGAGCAGCTCCGGGAGAGTTGCATCAATTCTATTCATGTTAAAGTTTATGATGAAGGAAGAAAAGGAATCGGGCAATGACTGGAGTATAATATCAATGCACAGTTCAAGATCCAACTTGAACCCCAGTGCATTGAGTCTCTCAATCCACTCCATCATTTTCAGTACATGAGCCTGTACTGAAGCACCCTCTGACATCCGTGTCCTGAAAAACTTCTTGGAGATGTCATACCTCTCAATCCTACCCTGCTCCCCGAAGAGCTGGCGTAGATTAAGAAGTATGCTTCTACAATCAGTCTTTTCGAATTTCCTCTACAGCTCGGGAGCCATAGAGGCCAACATGTAACATTGGGCAAGGGAAGAGTCTTCAGACCATTTGGCATAAGTCATTAACTCGCCCTCGTCGACATCGGGAGCTGGCTCAGAATGAACCATGTCCAACATGTAGGCTATTTTTTCAGCGGTGAGGATTATGCGTAGATTACGCAGCCAATCCGAGTAGTTCGGTCCAGTCAGTCTGTTGACATCCAAGATGCCGAGGAGGGGGTTGGACGACGACATTGTAATCTGGATAAGAAATAAAAGATAACTTAGCATGCGTTCAAATTCTAACTTAGATGTGATTTTCTACCTTAGTTAGTCCCACTATTTTTCGATCGAACTATGTAACCCTTATTATGTAGAACGGGAGATCAGCGAGATCAACCTAGTGGGTCAGAATCCCAACGAGACTGAGGTACGACCTTGTGGAAAGCACAACAAGTCATACACCATCTCAAGGGTAGTCAACAGGCACTTGCATCTAATGTAATATCTGATATTCAACCCCCGAGAAATCATCCCCTTGTGGAAAGCACAATAAAGGATATTCTCGGTTAGATCTAACCATCATTACTACATAGCAGTGAGTTCATGACCTGACCCTTGTGGAAAGCATAATAAGGCCGAGTTCAATTCCTCACCCTATTGAGACCGAGCCTTGGAGTTGTATCCCGCCCCCAAACTCATGGACCTTGTGGAAAGCACAACAAATCCATGAAATGAAGACGTTCATTCACTCCATAATGATGGAGGGCCACGACGACTCCTAGAGCCACGCTTACCAGATCTAAAATTAAATCGCGAGGGAATTTGATTTTATCTTGATCTCACCCTAGGTGATAATATAAATATATCCAATATATTTACCGTACCTAGTAGTTTGCACAAAATAAATGCATCCAATGCAGAAATTAAATCGCAAGTGATCATGGACTTTAACCCTAATGTAACTAAGACATCCGGCCCGCTTCCGAAGCAGTTGGATCGTCCTCGTCAGGTGTACTCCGCGCTTTCAAACTCCGACGCCGCAATAATTACAACTTTTACACGGCACGCAGGTCGGAAAAATTAAATTATATGTGACTCAAATTCCATCAGCCTTTAGGGCGAGTACAACATTAAGTGAGATAGAAGTACATAGGAATTTTAACAGAGAGAGAAAAGAGGTTCGCAGACCCCAATTAATTACATTAACCAAGTCCATGATCACTCGCCAACCCATTCATTCAAAATCAATCAAGGGTTATTTTTTGAAAATAATCCTTACTTTTAGATTTAAAATGGGATGTGCAAACAAAAATAGGCTAGCTTTGTTTAATTTTAAAAATCGAAGCAGGATTAACTAAAATTAAACATATAAGCAAGCCAATACAAGGTAAATAAAGCATATCACATGAAGAACCATTATTTATTACAGGGTCATTCATATTTGAATCTGATTCAAAGAAGTTAGATAATTAAGATACTTATTTAAATTTAAATTTAAATTTAATTATACAATAATCAAATTTAAATTTAAATTTTAAACATGACAATCATTTAAATTTAAATTCAAACTAATTATCTAATAATTTTGTTTGAAAGTAAATTTAAATAATGTAATTATCCTCAATTATCAATATTCTAAAATTCAAATTTTGAATTTAACAATTATCTAATAATTAAAATTTTAAATATTTGAATTTTATAACATTTAACTTCAATGAAATTCAAATTCTGAATTTACTAACTATCTAATAATTAAAAATTTGAGAATTGAATTTTACTGAAGTAACTTCAATTATTACCAATTTATCTCAAGGTAAATAGTAATTATCTCACCTTAATAAATTCAAAAGGGTTAAATAAAATTTAACATTTGACATTTACTATTGAGATAACACAATCATTATTTGAGATAAAAAATTAGATTAATTTACTGTGCATATATATATATATATATATCACATATGTATATATATTTACACAAATAAATTAATCAAAAGCAAAAAAAAAAATTTAAAAAAAAGTGTCGGCAGGCGCGGCCGCCCACGTGCGCGACCGCAACACGGGCGCCCGCCTGAGTTGCGGCCGTCGCCCGCGAGCGCCCGCCGCGTGGCGGGCCGCGCGCCGGCCACGCGGCGCCGCCCCCGCACTCGGATGGGCGCACTGTGCCCTCAAAGGCGGAGTGCGCCCAGCGCCAAATATATATATATATATATTGTAACAAAAAAAATTGCTCCAGAGATGCCCAGCATCCTGGAAGAACAGAGATGCCCAGCATCTCTTTCTACAAATAATAATTGAAGATTTTAATTGCCCCTAAAACATGGTTCTATACGGTGATAAAACACCGACCAGAGTACGAACCTGACTCTGATACCACTGTAAGGTTCCGCACAGCACTACTGGGCAACGCAGCGGATAACAAAAATTTTATTTGCCCGAATCCGGCTGCATGGAATCCCATATCCATACCCTGATCGACGTTTTAATCACCCCAACCCCTAACTACGGGTTGCGTATTTATACCTTACGGGGAATGACGCTGTCCGTAAAGTCTGATGCAGAATACCGAGCCGCACAGATGCACGGCCTCTAGAGCAGATCCACACGGATCCTTGCGCAGCGACGGTACCCCCCGACACGACCTTTCTCGACCCTTTCACCTTCTAGAGAGAGAGAGAGCAAGAGGGAGGAAGAGGGGAGGAGCTAATCCTCCTTCTTTAGCCTTAATGCTTGATTAGCCAAAGGGAGTGGAGAAGCTCTCGTAACATGTCTATATATAGGATTTTGGCCATTTCTAAAAGATCCCATAAGGATCGAAATCGTATATATATCCTTTTATTATTGTACATATATATTAAGCCCTCTTTTAAACTCCTTTCCAAAAGGAATTAAAGGGAATTAATATATGCATTTGTACAATAATAATTCGTCACCCAAGAATCCATTGTGTGTGATCCTCTAGGCCCTTAGTCACTCTAGTTTAAGGCCCATTAACTTCTAATTCTCAATTAGAAGTAAATTAAACTTATTATTTGCTTCTACTATAGCCGAACAATAGTTTAATTTATTCCGAACCTTTGATCACGTTGGGTCAAGTAAATCCGCGTGATCCTAGAGGACGCCGGGTTTAAACCATCCGGTCTGGTACCTATAAGTCCACAGTTACCGCATCGATATAATCCATCGCTCCTTCTATGAGTCTGGTACGATCGAGGGTATGGTTTCTGTCAAACCCCATGATCATGCCAGTTGACCATGACCTCCTTTAAAGTGTATGACGTCCGTTCTAAACGAACTCACACGACCCTGACCAGGGATTTAACGGAGCGTCAATGTCATGACCCATTAACTGTCTGATATATACCCGACAGTGAGCGATCCCCTCTTGACCATTGATGATCTTCACACGTATCCTGGAGTGGTTAATGACTCGGCAACTCATGACTTAGGGTTAAAGTCACTTAGCCAAGTAATTAAACCATTCCAGTCCTCGTGTAAGATCCGATCAATATCTCAGGTCAAAGGACCAACGATGCTACTGAGACCGTTGGATCTTCAGTTGACATTAGGTATAATCAACCATCTGAAGATCCAATAGCGGATCAGTTCAGTGTACATCCTCCAAGGACATACACCTACACATATGTGTTGGTGTCCCGCACCAGAGACCATGAGACTGGTCCATAACACATCATGTGTACTGGTTTAATAGGTAATCAAAGTCTCCGAGTGATTACCCTCCAACCAGGAACAGTTTAAGGTACATGTCCATGTAAAGTCAGTCTCACGTTCGAGATCCTATCTCGAGTTGACTTTACAACCACATATCCTAGGGACATCGTAAAGTAATACATAATCGCATATTTACGCTCAAATACCACTTTATTAACAATGAACAAGATCGTACATATATCGGGTCTACCCGACCCAAAATTGGCCTGTAGCACACAAATACTAACAGGTAAAACCTAGTTTTCCCGAAGTGTGCATGTTTCGAGCGGGCCCTGCGGTCACGTGGTCACTTATTCTTAATGATTGGCACACGCCCCTAGGACATGCGGCTCGATTTCTAGAAAGGTCCTAGGTAAGCATATTCCATTTGTTGACATGAACTAATCAGAAAATAGCTCAGAAATGGAGAATTATCCATTATGCTCTACTATAAATATCAGCATTCGCCTTGGATAAGACGAGAGACGCCCTGAGCATTTTCGAAGAGCACCTGAGAAGAGGAAAGAGAGGAGAGTATTCCAGTAGTTGGCCTGTGCGATTCTAGTACTAAGAGGGAAAATCTGAAAGCAATTTGAGAGAGTTTTTTCTTCCCCAATTCATTATCTGGCCATTGATTAAAGAGGCGGAGCAGTTTCAGATCTGAGTCTAGATCTACATTTACAGTTTCTAGATTTCTATCTAAGGCTACATTTGTGTTTCATCATTTCGATTTGTTATTTTTCCTTCTGAAACTCTTCTTCTGCCTTTCGTTTGTAGTCACTGTTATTTCAACGTCTTTCGATACCCTATTTTAGGGATCGGAGTGTGCTTGGCTACTGAGCAACTGTGTGTGTGGTCGAGGAGCCTTTTCCTCGAGCCAAGCAGTCTATCAGCATCTGTAGCGGACTAGCTCCGCATGTGTGTGTGTGTGTGTTTTCACTTTGGCAAAGAGTGAAATCCTCACCGGGTTGGTGGGGGGTGGACATAGGTATGCTAGATAGCAGCCGAACCACCTAAAAATCTCTTAGCAGTGGGTTGCGTGATTGTGTGGTCTGATCCATCACTTCTACCACCTTCACAGGTTCAATCGTTAGTCTGTGCGTCATCCACTATTCTACTCATGGTCAATTTGATTTCTAATATGCAACCGAGTTTAATCTGTTATATCGAATTTAATCTATTCTACTGCTTTTCTAAATTTTTAATTGGGCTAGTTTTATTAGTGGGGATCTATTCACCCCCCTCTAGATCCACTCGTACCACCCATCAATATTAAGTACTAGTGCGACAGAAGTTAAAGTGAGAAAGCAATCACATTGTTATACACAATAGGATTTATACTAGTTCGGTCGTGACCTCTAGTCAAACCTACGTCCAGTTCCTCAGAAAAATCCCTGAGATTCCACTACTCTTTCCAAGACACGTTACACCTGGCTATTTTTCTTAGTTGTTCAGCCACACCTTGGGCACTCCTTCATAATCAAAGCCCCAGTTGAATTTTTCGGGTATCAGCCAAACCTACACAGAATATTGTCCTTCTACTGGACACCCTTGCTCGCAAGTGATAACTTCATATTTTTACATGCTAATTTCACATGTTTTGGATAAAATTCAAAGTAAATTGTTAATTATGTGTGAAAATGTTCACAATAATAGATTTTTATTAACACTTGAGCTTTCATGAAAAATGATAAATATTTGGGAGTAAATTGTGTAATGAGATTTGTTAGTGATTAACAATGTTTGATATCACATATGCATTTCTCTAATGACAGGTGCAATGCTGTATGGGGGTCGGAAGGCTCAACCAGCAGGTCAAGGGAATTTCTTTGGCAGCTATTTAATGGGCTCAAAGGCTTGTTGTATGCATGAAACACATGCATGGGTATTGGGCCTCCTTCAACGAAAAGGGCCAAGTGGGTTGCATGAGGCAGCAAGGTGGCATCAATATAACATAAAATTCATATGCATAAGTTGACAAGTGCCATGCATGAATCAAGCAAGGTGGCTGAGGATATCACGTGTATATGAGTTGCAGCAAGATGCAATATTGGCAAGACCTTGGGCTTAACTTGGATATCAGTAATACATGCATGGCTCTGCTACTAACGTAGCTAGGTGGTGAGGTCTCCTTCATGAAGATGGTTAAGTGGGTTGCATGAAGCACATACAAGCATCACGTGCATGGCAATACAAGAAACACAATACATGCATTTACAAAAGCTTAGTTGCATATGCATGGCTGGGTGGTAAGATGGCATTATAATATGCAAACAAACATCAAGGTGGCTGCAGTATGAGCATCACGTGCATACTTAGGTGTTACAATGGCACCCAACCCCACCACGTGAATGTGCAGCAGACGTAGCCGCTCGTTGTATGGTTTCACCGGAAGATGCAGTACATAGCGAGGGGCATGAGTGTCTCCCTAAATGCAGCGAGGATAACGGCAGTACGATGGGTGTGTTGGCAGGGACCTTGCGATGAACTCCATGTGGACGCTGTCACGAAAGATAAAGCACCTACATCCGGAGAAGACGGCAGAGCATGAGGCCGTTCGCTCCTTGTGCGAAGGAAGTGGCTGTGGTTTGCTCTGTGCGCAGTGCCGCAGCTATGTGAGCAGTGGGTGGCAGCCATTCACCCGTCGATGAGATGCTCGTGGGTTCCGTTCGCATCCAACTGCAAGCGGAGGTGACGGCATAAGGCGTCGTGGATGATACCGGCGAAGGAGAAAGAACCGGCGTTGATCGTGGAGGTGGTTCGGTGGAGATCCTGGCATCGTCCATACCCCTATAAAAGGGAGGTGCAGGGGACGCAAGAGGGGGTTCTGCTTCTATTTTTTTTGGGGTTATCTCGGGTTGGTTTTTTGTTTTGGGTTTTCTCCTGGGGTTTGTTGTTTTTTTTTTGGTGTTCGGTTTTCTCTTTGGGTTTTATGTTTGCGTCGCAAGCCTCCTTGGCCGGAAGTGCAGGCGTTGCCGCAGGGGGGGTTCTCGGTTTTGGGCTTGGGGGCGTCGCAAGCTTCCTCATCAGCTGGAGGTGCAGGTCTCGGCTGCTTCTCGTGCGGCCGTCGCTGTGCATGCAGTCTCCGCTGATCGAGGGCCCTTGTCCGCTGCCACGAGTCTCCTGGGTTCGGCTCCGTGCGCTGCTGCTCTGTTAGCAGCACCCCCGGGTGTTGTCCTCGGCGAGCTTCTTCTGCCGTAGCTGTGTTCCCGGTGCCGCAGTAGGCCTCTCCGAGCGTCCATCTGTCTCGGGAGGAGGTCCCGTGCTGCCGCGGCTCCTCTGCTGGTTAGCTCCGTGGGTCACGAGCCTCCTCGGCATGGTGTGCAGCATCCGTCCATCTCGCGAGTTTCCTCTGCTGCAGCATCCAACGTGTGCCGTGACATGCTCCCTCTGCCGCTCGTGTGTGGCGTCCACAACAGTTCGACGGGGAGAAAGTGCAGCATCACCTTCGCGTGTGGAGCCTTCTCAGTCGCGGCGAGCTTCTTCTGCCGTCCGTGGGCCTTCATCCCTTGCTGCTATTCAGGGACCTGTGGTGACGAGACGGAGAGACGGGGAGAGGGCAGCGAAGGCCCCTTCCGTGCTACACATGCTCTTTTCCTGTTCACTGATACTCTCGTGCTGTTCACTTCAGTTTTTTTTTCCTTTTTCTATTGAAGCATTTCCTTCTTAGTTTATGATATTTATTTCACTAAGTTTTGTTGTCTTAGATTTGTTCATTACGCTGCAAGCACATTCTCTCTTTGATATTAATTTAGTGATAGTGTTTTATTTTTATTCATCATCTTTATCTATCTCTCTCTCTCCTTTCTCTAAAAAAAATAGGCGTCTCACTTTTTGTTGTTACTATTGCGATTAAATAAATCAATTCGTGTCTCAACTTTATAAAAGTCTATTCACCTAGGTTAGTTAATTTCAATTTGTCAACTCTTCTTTCAGTGTTCATTTGTCATAAATTGTGATTATAGAAACTCAAGATTTTCTACCTTAGAATCTGAATTTCTCTGTGGAATCGACTCGGACTCACTGCTTATCTATTCTCTTTTTAATTAATTGTGGGCCGATAATTAAATTTGGTAGTGGATGTATTAACGGCATGTATTTTTAACTATCAATTTTTGGCGCCGTTGCCGGGGAAGTTTATGATTTTTAGGTCGTTAATCTTGTATTTTTGTACATAAATTGACACTAATAATTTCTCTTTTTTTATTTTTGCAGGAAAATCAAAAAAAAAGTGGTAAGTTTTCTTTGTCATTTATTTCAAAAAAAAATGAGGGAACGCTTTTTCAAGTAAGTACTCACATTTCCCTCCTTCATTTGAGTTTATTTTCTTTATTTTTCATATCTTGTGGTTAGATAGGATCATTAATTAAAAAAAAAATTCACTTGAACTTTAATAAAAATCATCATCTCAAGATTAGCAACCACATTTCCATGTCTTAGGTCATGCATCATATAGGTTAGAATTATTTTTGTTATTTAATTTTGTTAAATGCATCATTGAAGATTGCGGGGGCAAGGTGAGTTCTTCTATCTTTTTCTTAATCACATGACATTCAAATTTGCATAGAACCCCTTGTTTGACTATGTGGTGTTGCATTTCATTTAAACTATCTTAAGGGCAAAACCCATAATCACATAAGGTGAGGATTTGATCACCCTTCCTTGGCCCACAAATCACAACTCTTCATTTTGCATTTCCCAAGCCTAATAAAATCTAGTAGACATTGGCCCTAGGGTTCACTTTGAGATTTGATTTCACTTGGGCCCATTATCAATTTGGAAACTAGTGTCTAGGAAAGAGGTCCGATGGCAAACGCCTTAAGTGGGATTATGATTTATTAATTAGGACCCTACATCTGTAGGGGGAGCCTCCCACAACCCCACCTCTTTCCTGGCTAGTGGACTGATTTGGTAGTGGACTTGGGCTGGATTTAAGTTGATTTGTGAGAAAGCTAACATTTGAGCCCACTTAGTGGTTGAACCTTAAGAGAAATTGTGCTTGTATCACCATCTAAAGGCTGGTGTCTAGGCAAGAGGTTAAAAGGCTACGCCTAAGTGGATCCGTGGTTCATTAATTAGGAGCTTGCGAAAGCAAGGGGAACCTCCCACGATCCTACCTCTTACCTGGCCAACTTGAAGGTCGGTGTGTGCAAGATTGCAATTGAACTTTGGGGAATTCTCACTATTTGTGCTCTTAAGTCCAAGGAGCCCTAAGTCTTGTAGGTTAATTTGTTGAACAAGTGTTTGCAAAAAAATAAAAAAAAATTTGAATCAATTCTTGGAGTTCATGCAAGGTAGAAGATCCCAAGTTCCACATTTAGTTGAACCTATCCAAGAAATAGAGAGGGTGATCCATCAAGCCCAAAATCCCATTCAAGAAATGGCTAATCAAGGTGAATTACCCAAGCAGATGAAGGAATACATCATTCCTTCTAGCTATCAACCTTCCACATGTATCCATCTTCCGGAAGTGCCAGCAGCCCAATATGAGATCAAATCTAGCACGATTCAAATGCTCCCTTCATTCCATGGGCTTACAAATGAAGACCCATATAAGCACTTAGATGAGTTCTTGGAGATATGTTCCACTGTGAAAATTCAGAATTTCACAGACGATGCCCTAAAGTTGACTCTATTCCCTTTCTCCTTGAAAGATAAAGCCAAATATTGGTTAGGGACCTTAGGAAGACCCATTCGGTCATGGGAAGAAATACAAAAAGAATTCTTGAAGAAATTTTATCCTATAGGTCGGACCAATACAATGAGAAGAGCCATCACTGGTTTTGTCCAAAATCCAGGGGAATTGATTCATGAATCTTGGGAAAGAATGAAGGAGTTATTAAGAAAATGCCCACATCATGGGCTATCAAAATGGCAAATTGTGCAAGCTTTTTATGAAGGATTGACTGAACCTTATAGGCAAATGGTTGATGCCTCTTGTGGAGGCGCTTTCATGAGTAAGAGTGAAGAAGAAGCATATGCCCTCTTTGAAATGTTAAGTGAGAACTCCATCAACCATGCCTCTCTTTCTTCATATGAAAAATCAGTAGGGCCATCTAGAAAAGCTGGGATATATGAGGTCAAAGAGAGGGGAGAATTTGAGCCTAGATTAGATGTGAATGCCTTGACCCAAAAATTGGAGAAAGTTGACCTGCTGACTCAACAAGTTGGCGAACTCATTAAATTGAATAAACAATCGCTCAATACTCAATCACAACCATCTTTCCACTCTCGCCAACACCAAGTCCATGAGGCATGTGTGCTTTGTGAAAGCCCAGCCCATCAAGTGGATGAATGCCCTGCTGCAGCTCAATTACCACCTGCTATCCAAGAGCAAGTCTATGCAGCCCAAGGACTCTCTAAACCCAACAATGACCCATTTTCAAACACATACAATCTGGGTTGGAGAAATCACCCAAACTTCTCTTGGAAGCCCCAGCAAACCCAAAAATTTCAACCCAAGCCCCAACCTCAGGCCCATTTTCAAAATCAAACTTTCCATAGGGGCCAATTGTCACAACAATTACCCAATCACCCTCAATTCCCTTATGGCCAATCATCTTATGGCCAACCCTCATTTGCTCAGCCTGCATATGGACAATCTTCACATCCTCCTCCAATTTACCAACCACCTATGCAACCTCCACCAATGGCCCAAAATGATGACAAAATCAATCAATTACAACAACTCATTTTGGCCCAAAACCAATCTTTCCAAACCCAAATGGCTGAAATGAAGGCCCAGATTGGCCAACTCTTGGAAACCAATGTAAGGAGAGATCCGGGTCCACTTCCAAGTCAACCCATTCCCAACCCTAGAAATTATCCTCCTGATTTTCAGCAGCCCCTTCCACTCGCCCCTCAAGGGCAATTCCAACAAGGCCCAAACCCTCCAAAGGGCCCCCAATTTGAGAATGCCAAGGCCATCTCAGCCTTAAGAAGTGGTAAAACTCTGTCAGATCCTCATCAAACTCATGAATCCAATCAAGCTTCATCCAGTCAAACCCAAGAAGAAGAAGAACCCATTTCCACTCCTATAGTGGATAGTGAGGCAATCAACAAAGAGAAAGGGAAGGCAAAGATAGATGAATCACCTGAAAGCTACAAACCTATAATTCCCTTCCCTAATGCCTTGGACGCTAGGAAAGAAAAGAAAAAGAAGAACAATCAAGCTTCGAATGAAGAATTGATGAAATTGTTCAAACAAGTCCACATCAACATTCCCCTCTTAGATGCAATCCAACATGTACCTGCATATGCTAAATTTCTCAAGGAAATGTGCACTCAAAAGAGGGAACCAAAGGTGAATCTGGAAAGAATTCTATTATCGGAGGATGTTAGTTCTGTCCTACTAAATCAACTCCCCCAGAAAATGAAAGATCCTGGCACCCCACTCATATCTTGTGTCATTGGGGGGTCACCTTTGAAAATGCTCTGTTGGACTTAGGAGCAAGTGTCAATCTCCTCCCAACATCTGTGTACCAAAAGTTTGGTATGGGAGAACTCAAATCAACCCCTGTCATTCTCCAACTGGCTGATAGATCTGTTAAGACACCTAGGGGGTTGGTAGAAGATGTCCTTGTCAAGATAGACTCTTGCTATTTTCCAGTTGATTTTCTAATCCTTGACATGGAGTCTAAATCAGACTTAGCCCAAAGCCCAATTATATTGGGCCGTCCCTTCTTAGCCACAGCCAATGCCAACATCAATTGTAAGTCTGGGCTTATGGACATCTCTTTTGGAGATCAGAAGATGACACTAAATGTCTTCAAGGCGTCTAAACAAATAAGGGAGGAAGAAGATTGTTACATCATTGATGTGATTGATGAGATGGTAGAAAATGACCCTCCCGTGACCAGAATAGAAAACTTTGACAAAGCTGAAGACAAAGAGCCCATTTCAGAGGTCAATACTCTTCATCAGTTTGAACTTTTGTCTGATGTGAAACATGAACCTTCACTTCCCTCCATCCATGCCCCACCACACCTAGAATTGAAACCTCTACCCGATTCCCTGAAATATGCCTTCTTAGGGGATGAGAGGACTTTGCCTGTCATAATAGCATCTGATCTGACACCCACTCAGGAGGACCAACTGATTGATGTCCTCAAAAGACATAAGGAAGCCATAGGTTGGTCTGTGGCCGATCTTAAGGGAATATGTCCATCAGTATGCATGCATCACATTTATCTGGAAGACAATGCAAAGCCATCTAGGGAGATGCAAAGAAGACTGAACCCTCACATGAAAGAAGTGGTCAAGAAAGAAGTGGTCAAATGGCTTGATGTAGGAATAATATATCCAATTTCTGATAGTCCATGGGTCAGTCCAACTCAAGTGGTACCCAAGAAAGCTGGGTTAACTGTGGTGAGCAATGACAAAGGAGAGCTGGTACCCACTAGATTACCCACAGGGTGGAGAGTGTGCATAGATTATAGGAAATTGAATGAGGCCACTAAGAAGGACCATTTTCCCCTACCATTCATTGACCAAATCTTGGAGAAATTAGCTGGCCAACAATATTTCTGTTTCTTAGATGGTTATTCAGGATATAACCAAGTGGCCATTTATCTAGAGGATCAAGAAAAGACCACATTCACATGTCCTTATGGGACATTTGCATTTAGGAGAATGCCCTTTGGGTTATGTAATGCTCCAGCCACTTTTCAGAGATGCATGATGGCCATTTTTTCAGATATGGTGGGGAACTTCTTAGAAATTTTTATGGATGATTTCTCAGTCTTTGGAGACTCTTTTGAAGTATGCCTAGATAATTTGACAAAAATTTTGGAGACGTGCATAAAAAAGAGGTTGATTCTAAGCTGGGAGAAGAGTCACTTCATGGTAAAAGAGGGCATAGTGTTGGGCAACATAGTTTCTGAGCGGGGTATAGAGGTGGACAAGGCCAAAATTGACCTCATTTCTAATCTTCCTCCACCCACCTCAGTTAAGCAAATTCGGTCTTTCCTTGGCCATGCCGGCTTCTATCGCCGGTTTATCCAAAATTTCTCTCAAATTACCTGACCTATAACCCTTCTCCTAGCCAAGGATGTCCCATTCAGTCTTGATGAGCAATGTTTACAAGCATTCAATATTTTGAAGGAAGCTCTGACCAAAGCTCCAATCCTTCAACCACCTGATTGGTCCCTTCCCTTCAAAATCATGTGTGATGCTTCAGATTTTGCTATAGGAGCAGTCTTAGGACAGAGGATTGACAAATGCCCTGTGGTGATTTACTATGCTAGTCGCACTATGGGTGATGCTCAACTGAATTACACCACCACTGAAAAAGAACTCTTGGCTGTGGTGTTCGCCCTTGAAAAATTCAGATCATATCTCTTAGGATCCAAGGTCATCATCTACTCTGATCACTCAGCCTTGAGATACCTCATGTCCAAAAAAGAAGCCAAGCCCCGTTTGATTAGATGGATCTTACTCTTGCAAGAATTTGATATTGAAATTCGGGATAAAAAGGGGTCTGAGAATGTGGTGGCTGATCATCTCTCTAGAATTCTTGTGCAAGAAAAGGAGCCCATAAGAGACTTTTTTCCTGATGAACAACTCTTGTCCATTAGCCACATCCAACCCCCTTGGTATGCCAATATTGTCAATTATCTGGCTGTTGGATTGACCCCTGAAGGTTGGTCTAAGAATGAGAAGGATAGATTCTATGCTCAGATAAGACACTATTTTTGGGAGGATCCAGAATTATTCCGTATCTGTGCGGACAATGTCATTCGAAGGTGTGTCCCTGAAAATGAGCATCAAAGCATTCTCACCTTCTGCCACACTCTTGCTTGCGGAGAACATTTCTCTGGGAAGAAAACTGCTGCGAAAGTCCTCCAGAGTGGTTTTTATTGGCCCACTCTCTTTAGAGATGCCCATACTTTTAGTCAATCTTGCCCAAAATGTCAAACCATGGGCAATATATCTCGAAGAGACATGATGCCCTTGAACCCCATTCTTGTGGTGGAGATTTTTGATGTATGGGGAATTGATTTCATGGGACCATTCCCACCATCTTCTGGGCATGAATATATTCTAGTGGCTGTGGATTATGTCTCCAAATGGATTGAAGCAGTAGCAACTAGAACCAATGACCACAAGGTGGTCATGAAATTTGTGCAAAAGAACATTTTCTCTAGATTTGGATTCCCAAGGGCTATAATTAGTGATGGAGGTAGTCACTTCACTAACTATCAATTCAAGAGTTTGCTGAAAAAGTATGGGATCACTCACAAAGTGGCCACACCATATCATCCCCAAACAAGTGGGCAGGTAAAAGTTTCAAATCGAGAAATCAAGAACATTTTGCAAAAGACTGTGAGGACTGATAGGAAAGATTGGGCTGAGAGATTGGATGATGCATTATGGGCCTACAGAACAGCATATAAGACCCCTATTGGGATGTCACCCTTCAGATTGATTTATGGAAAAGCCTGCCACCTCCCAGTGGAGCTGGAACACAAGGCTTATTGGGCAATCAAACAATTTAACTTGGATTTGACCCAAGCTGGATCACACAGGGCCTTGCAATTAAGTGAGTTAGAGGAGCTTCGTGAGGAATCCTATGAGAACTCCAAAATCTATAAGGCCAAGATGAAAACTTTTCATGACAAACACATCTCCAGGAAAACATTTGAACCTAATTAAAAGGTCTGGTTGTTCAATTCTAGATTGAAACTTTTCCCTGGGAAGCTTAGATCTAGATGGGATGGGCCATACATTGTAGTTAATTCATTTCCCCATGGTGTTGTTGAGATCTGTGACCCCAAAAATGGCAACACTTTCAAAGTCAATGGTCAGAGACTCAAACCCTTCATTGAAGGAGTCTCAAATGAACTGATTGTGGAAGAAATTGCATTAATTGAACCAAGTTGAATTCGCTGATGTCTGGCTGAAGACATTAAACTTAGCGCTAATTGGGAGGCAACCTAATTCTTTTTCATAAATAAAGGAGAATGACTGATTGCTTTTCTTTCTAGAAGCAAGGAGAATGGGCAGCATCTCTCTCTACAGCAACATTTCATCTTGCTCAGGTTGTACCTTTCCCTCTCAAAACATTCACTCTATATTGTCCTAATTTTCTATTTTAAGCATGTCATTGAGGGCAATGTCACTTTAGTTGGGGGGTAGCTTGTGCTTAAATTTCAAGCTTGTACTTAAATTTCATCAAAATGCTATAAATTTTTTCATGACATTCCCCTAACAAATGCTTCAGGGTCATTTTTCATGATAAGAAACATTGTCAAAATGATAAGGCTTAGAATATCCACTGGTGACAGCATTGAATTAACGGGTGAATTAGTTGGTTATGTTTTTAGCATCTTCCTCGGAATACACTCAGATTTTTTTGAACTCACACACATCCGCACACTAATGAGAATAGTAGGTATTAAACAAAAGGATGATGAGTTTTTTGCTTAAAACTTAGGCGAAGATTGAAAAATTCTGCCGAGTCATTGAAGATCTATCGTGAGGAAAAAGCTATTTGCCTGTAAATAAGTGCAAAGCACCAAAAAGAAAGAAAGAAAAAAAATATATATGATGAAAAACTCATGGAAAATGCTCCTGATCTTAGTAACCGGGCCTGCTTCTCTTAGCAAGAGTTGAGGTTCGCGTCAAACAGTGAAGGAATGTGCAGCACCATGATGAAAAAAAAATGATGATGATCAGGCAGAGTGAAGCTACCTGTAATTCGAGAGTCTGATTTAAAACAAGTAGAATTGGAAATCATTGTTAAGTAATAAATAAATAGAAGGCTCATTCATTCAGTTGTCCGATATCCACTAATCAAATTAGATCACATACACAAAAGAGATACAAAAACAATTGTGAGTGTAACCTGAGGAAGTGTCTAAATACATGGATTGACGAAGTTTATTCTTGACATTTATTGCTTGAACTTGCAGTATTCTATAGTTCAAAATCATGATGCTCACCTTCTTGTCATGAAACGTGATATATGAACTCTAGTTAGTCCTAAATTTATAATTATTTGCATTGCTAAGGGACTAGCAATGAGTAAGTTGGGGGGTGTGATAACTTCATATTTTTACATGCTAATTTCACATGTTTTGGATAAAATTCAAAGTAAATTGTTAATTATGTGTGAAAATGTTCACAATAATAGATTTTTATTAACACTTGAGCTTTCATGAAAAATGATAAATATTTGGGAGTAATTTGTGTAATGAGATTTGTTAGTGATTAATAATGTTTGATATCACATATGCATTTCTCTAATGACAGGTGCAATGCTGTATGGGGGTCGGAAGGCTCAACCAACAGGTCAAGGGAATTTCTTTGGCAGCTATTTAATGGGCTCAAAGGCTTGTTGTATGCATGAAACACATGCATGGGTATTGGGCCTCCTTCAACGAAAAGGGCCAAGTGGGTTGCATGAGGCAGCAAGGTGGCATCAATATAGCATAAAATTCATATGCATAAGTTGACAAGTGCCATGCATGAATCAAGCAAGGTGGCTGAGGATATCACGTGTATATGAGTTGCAGCAAGATGCAATATTGGCAAGACCTTGGGCTTAACTTGGATATCAGTAATACATGCATGGCTCTGCTACTAACGTAGCTAGGTGGTGAGGTCTCCTTCATGAAGATGGTTAAGTGGGTTGCATGAAGCACATACAAGCATCACGTGCATGGCAATACAAGAAACACAATACATGCATTTACAAAAGCTTAGTTGCATATGCATGGCTGGGTGGTAAGATGGCATTATAATATGCAAACAAACATCAAGGTGGCTGCAGTATGAGCATCACGTGCATACTTAGGTGTTACAATGGCACCCAACCCCACCACGTGAATGTGCAGCAGACGTAGCCGCTCGTTGCATGGTTTCACCGGAAGATGCAGTACATAGCGAGGGGCATGAGCGTCTCCCTAAATGCAGCGAGGATAATGGCAGTACGATGGGTGTGTTGGCAGGGACCTTGCGATGAACTCCATGTCGACGCTGTCACGAAAGATAAAGCACCTACATCCGGAGAAGACGGCAGAGCATGAGGCCGTTCGCTCCGTGTGCGAAGGAAGCGGCTGTGGTTTGCTCTGTGCGCAGTGCCGCAGCTATGTGAGCAGTGGGTGGCAGCCATTCACCCGTCGACGAGATGCTCGTGGGTTCCGTTCGCATCCAACTGCAAGCGGAGGTGACGGCATAAGGCGTCGTGGATGATACCGGGGAAGGAGAAAGAACCGACGTTGATCGTGGAGGTGGTTCGGTGGAGATCCTGGCATCGTCCATACCCCTATAAAAGGGAGGTGCAGGGGACGCAAGAGGGGGTTCTGCTTCTATTTTTTTTGGGGTTATCTCGGGTTGGTTTTTTGTTTTTGGTTTTCTCCTGGGGTTTGTTGTTTTTTTTTTGGTGTTTGGTTTTCTCTTTGGGTTTTATGTTTGCGTCGCAAGCCTCCTTGGCCGGAAGTGCAGGCGTTGCCGCAGGGGGGGTTCTCGGTTTCGGGCTTGGGGGCGTCGCAAGCTTCCTCATTAGCTGGAGGTGCAGGTCTCGGCTGCTTCTCGTGCGGCCGTCGCTGTGCATGCAGTCTCCGCTGATTGAGGGCCCTTGTCCGCTGCCACGAGTCTCTTGGGTTCGGCTCCGTGCGCTGCTACTCTGTTAGCAACACCCCCGGGTGTTGTCCTCGGCGAGCTTCTTCTGCCGTAGCTGTGTTCCCGGTGCCGCAGTAGGCCTCTCCGAGCGTCCGTCTGTCTCGGGAGGAGGTCCCGTGCTGCCGCGGCTCCTCTGCTGGTTAGCTCCGTGGGTCACGAGCCTCCTCGGCGTGGTGTGCAGCATCCGTCCATCTCGCGAGTTTCCTCTGCTGCAGCATCCAACGTGTGCCGTGACATGCTCCCTCTGCCGCTCGTGTGTGGCGTCCACAACAGTTCGATGGGGAGAAAGTGCAGCATCACCTTCGCGTGTGGAGCCTTCTCAGTCGCGGCGAGCTTCTTCTGCCGTCCGTGGGCCTTCATCCCTTGCTGCTATTCAGGGACCTGTGGTGACGAGACGGAGAGACGGGGAGAGGGCAGCGAAGGCCCCTTCCGTGCTACACATGCTCTTTTCCTGTTCACTGATACTCTCGTGCTGTTCACTTCAGTTTTTTTTCCTTTTTCTATTGAAGCATTTCCTTCTTAGTTTATGATATTTATTTCACTAAGTTTTGTTGTCTTAGATTTGTTCATTACGCTGCAAGCACATTCTCTCTTTGATATTAATTTAGTGATAGTGTTTTATTTTTATTCATCATCTTTATCTATCTCTCTCTCTCCTTTCTCTCAAAAAAATAGGCGTCTCACTTTTTGTTGTTACTATTGCGATTAAATAAATCAATTCGTGTCTCAACTTTATAAAAGTCTATTCACCTAGGTTAGTTAATTTCAATTTGTCAACTCTTCTTTCAGTGTTCATTTGTCATAAATTGTGATTATAGAAACTCAAGATTTTCTACCTTAGAATCTGAATTTCTCTATGGAATCGACTCGGACTCACTGCTTATCTATTCTCTTTTTAATTAATTGTGGGCCGATAATTAAATTTGGTAGTGGATGTATTAACGGCATGTATTTTTAACTATCAGCAAGCAAGTATCACTCCTTCTCAAGGTGATACAAGTAATAATCAGAAAAATACACAAATGTTTCCTCTCATTAGGCTTGTGGTGTACAGAGTAATTTAGTGAGTTTAAGATGAAAGGTAGGAATAGAGATATCCAATCTTGAACTACAAAAGGCCTTTTAAAGAAATATTCCAAAGGAATGCAACAGGCTAGATGAAATCAACAGAGAGAGATTTCAAAAAAACTGTAGTGGATGATTTGCTGTGAGCTGATGAATTGAGCAGGAGGAAGAGTTGCAACTGATTTGCTTGCTTGTTTGTTCTTCAACTCTTAGCATTGCTTATTTCTGGCTAAAAGGTTTGCTCAAGAAATCTTAGGAAGTATTAAGACGGCTTTTCCTGAAGGCTTGAAGACTTCTGCAAAAATGGCTTTTCAAAGATTCTGTAAAAAGGCTCTACAAAAGCTTGCTAATTCATCTTATGATATGCCTATTTATAGCCTTCACAGATACCACTGTTAGACTATATTTTGAAGCTGTTTGACATAGATTAGTTTAACATTAGACTCCAAAAAATAATCGTTTGTCACAAGGTGTAGTGGACGTTGGGCTCAAAAATATATTCGTTAGAAATAGGTGCTTCAAAGCTTCTTGTTTCTATAGCAGATTTTCTTTAGTCCTTGTAGGTCAATCAGACTGCAATGAAGATCTCTGTCAGGCGTGATTTCTTGAAGTCGGAATACCTCTCCGAGGTATGTCCATTTTGCTATCATTCATGCAAGAAGCATTTATGTAAAGTATCCATATCCGAAATATGTTATGTGATGTTTTTTCCTTCTTTTACAGCTCTTGAAACGTGTCTGTACGTTGTTTGTGTAGATGTCTTTCTTTTGGTTTTACCTGAAATAGTGTATTGCAATACTTGACCTTTTTTGGTCGTCAGAAGAGCGTAGTATGAGAAAGGAAGTTTTTGCATGTCTTGTAATAAATGTAGAGAAGTTTTTGCATGTCTAGCAATAAATGGTTTGTACGTATACATTGAATGCTAGTATTTGAAATTCAAACTCTATTTATGATAGTTGCATGTAGTATTTCGAGATAGTCGAAGTTTATGTAACTTTGAGCTAAATAGTTAGTTCGACTATGTTAATTTGAATGCCCATACTTAGATAGTCTAACGATATATATCTCTTGATAGTCGGTTTCCTGATCGATTAGATTTTCAGATAGTTGAAGGTATCAACTATGTCAATAGTCGGATTGTGCTAAATTCTTAGGAAGTTGTTTGCATCAACTATGTGAGTGTTTTCGACTATATATACAAATAGTCAAATGTATCGACTATGTGTGCAGATAGTCGAGCATTTCGACTAAGTTCAATGTATTGATTATGTAAGTAGATAGTCGCCCGTATCGACTATGTGAGTGTATCGACTATGTGATCAGATAGTCGGGCGTATCACCTATGTGAGTGCATTGACTATATGAGCAGATAGTCGGGTGTATCGACTATGTGAGTGTATTGACTATATGAGCAGATAGTCAGGTGTATCGACTATGTGAGTAGATAGTCAGACGTATCGACTATGTAAGTGTATCGACTATGTGAGTAGATAGTCGGGCTTATCGACTATATCTGTGGTTAGTTGAATATATCGACTATGTTACCATATAGTCGATTGTAGCGACTATGTTTCCTAGTAGTCCATTGTACCGACTATGTTCTATAACAATTATATTTCCTAATAGTTTATTACGACGACTAAGTTTTTCATCGACTATGTTCTTTGATATATTATTGTATCGACTATGTTTTCATATGACTGAGTGAATCGATTATGAATGAATATCTTTAGATAAGTGTAGTTCTGACTAAGATGATTAATAATTGTTCCTTTATTTTGACAATCATTTTATGTGTTTGTTATCTGTTTAACTTGTTTTTATCAATTTATTTTGTTATCACCGAAATCAGTTTCATTCATCAAGGGGCACTTATGATATATATGGAGGTGTCAGCCTAACATGTCTAAATCTCTGCCCCCTTGCTATGAGGGCCTTGTGGCAGCACAACAAACCCACACAATCTAAGGACTGCTCACTTAGACTATAACTACAGAAGGTTATGTGGGTCATTCCTAATGCCTCACGTTGAACAACCTAATATTTGATCGAGGAAAATTTTTAATTCAATTTTGGCCTCATCAATAGAAGTTCTACATACATATAAGAAGTTTGGAGTATCGTGTATATTCTAAATATATATATGTAACTTGTAGCACATTCCACATATATCATATATATGTAACAATAATAATGGATGATCATGGACTTTTTCACCTAAAAACATATTATCAGAACCAGTTAGTAATACACGCAATTATGGTAAACACCTAAGTCTTGGAGCATCAAATGCTCCCACTGGATGTGAATAATCTCTCGAGATCCTCGTTAGCAGGTCTCCTTCTTCGTGTCCATTCGCTTCTCATTATTACAAGCAATATTTTAAATTAGGCATGCTGGGACACAAATATACATTAAATAATAATGAGAAAACTTGAAATAGTCAAGGGGAGTACAATACAAGGGGGAGATAGAATGTACAACCCAGATTAATAGGAGAGAGAGAGAAGGAGGCATGTAGGCCCAAATAATCACATCACATTAAATGACATTCACCACAATCACCCTCATTACAAGATATCTAAGTCCATGATCATCCATCTACACACAAGACATATCACATGTATTTAATAGTAATTATCATATAATTACCATGATATATATCATTAATTTCATAAATATAATAAGTAATTTTGAAAAATGTTGATATTGGCATTCAACTAAACAATTTAGTTAAACAAAATAAGTCTAAACATATTTAGACCACCACCATTCACATTTGTTGTAGGGGCTTAGTAGTAATTTACTGTTAATTAATCTCATAAGAATCACATTCTTAATTAATTCACTACAAGAAAAAGTGACATTTCCAACACAAATTTAATCCGTCGAAAATCCGTCGGGAAAGAGAGTTCCGACTGATTTCCGACGGATATGATCCGTAGGTTACGCATTGTCGGAAATTCCGACGGATAAATATTCCGTCAGAAATCTGTCGGAAGTTTCCGACAAAAAAAGAGTAGACAGAAATCATGTCGGTAATAGTTGGAGCGTCAGGTTTCCAACGGAGTTTGTATCCGTTCGTAATTCCATCGAAAATTATTTCCAATGGAATGCAATCCCGTTGGACATTCCGTTGGAAATTAATAAATATAAATATAAATATTTTTCGATGGAATTCCTGTTTCGTCGGAGATTCCGTCGAAAATTGTAAGGTAAAAATAAATAAAAATATAAATGTTTTCCGACGGAATTCTTATTTCATCGGTTATTCCGTCAGAATAATTCCGACGGATCCGTCGAAATATCCATCGAAAAATATTTTTTATTTTTTAAAAAAATAGATAAAATTTATATAAAAATCTTGTTTAAATAAAAAACATAAAACATATCCATCACAAGCAAAATAAAAGATATGCAAGAAATGAAACACAATAACATTTTTTAATTTTATAATAATAAATAAATCAAGAAATATCCTCCGCATCCTCCATATCCTCATCCTCCCTGTCCTGCTCGTCTCCTCCGTCGCCACTCGCTGGAGGATCCTATATTAATAAAATAATAATATTAAATATGCATTGATAAAAAAATATATTGAACAGATAAATTAAATATTATCTTTGACTATATAAATTTAAATCAGATATAATACACTTCTGAGCGCCAGGCTCAAACTGGGTATCCGATTTAGATTTCGTCAGCTCTCACAAGTCACTTTTACCTCCCATGTCGTGTTGGAACAATCAGCAAGCCGATCAAATTGATATTTTAAATTTTGGAACTCCGAACCCAACTTCTTTAATTTTAAACTATGTGCATTTGAAGAATGCACTTTTGAGCGTCGGGCTCAAACCGGGTATCCGATTTAGATTTCGTCAGCTCTCACAAGTCACTTTTACCTCCCAAGATATGTTGGAATGATCGACACGCCGATCAAAGTGATATTTTAGATTTTGGACCCCTGAACCCAACTTCTTTAATTTTAAACTAAGTGCATTTGAAGAATGCACTTCTAAGCACTGGGCTCAAACCGGGTATCCGATTTGGATTCCATCAGCTCTCCCAACTCACTCTCATCACCCATGTCACGTTGGAATGATCGGCATGCCGATCAGGCCAGTATTTTACATTTTGGGACTCCGAACCCCTAGTTATGTGAATTATTTTAAACAAAGTTAGCTTTGAAAACTAGCTTTGTTTTGATTTGAGTAATTTGAGCGTCGAGCCCAAACCGGGTATCCGATTTGGATTCCGTCAGCTCTCCCATGTCACTCTCATCACGCAAGTCATGTTGGAATAATCAGCACGTCTATCAGAGTGATATTTTAGATTTTGTATGCCCCGAAACCAACTTCTTTAATTTTAAATTAAGTACATTTGAAGAATGCACTTCTGAGGGACGGGCTCAAACCCGGTATCCTATTTACATTCCGTCAGCTCTCACAATTCACTTTTACCTTCCAAGTCATGTTGGAATGATCGACACGTCGATCAGAGCGATATTTTAGATTTTGAATCCTCGAACCCAACTTCTTTAATTTTAAACTAAGTGCATTTGAAGAATGCACTTCTGAGTGTCGAGCTCAAACCGGGTATCCGATTTGGATTCTCATCTACTCCCACAAGTCACTTTTACCTCTCAGGTCGTGTTGGAATGATTGGCACGTCGATCAGAGCGATATTATAGATTTTGGACCCCCGAACCCCTAGTTATGTAAATTATTTTAAACAAAGTTTACTTTGAAAGCTAACTTAGTTTTGATTTAAGTAATTTGAGCGTCGAGCCCAAACTGTGCATCCGATTTGAATTCCGCCAACTCTCACAAGTCACTTTTACCTCCCAGGTAGCGTTAGAATGATCGGCACGTCGATCAGAGTGATATTTTAGATTTTGTACCCCCCGAACCCAACTTCTTTAATTTTAAACTAAGTGTATTTGAAGAATGCACTTCTGAGCGCCGGGCTCAAACTGGGTATCCGATTTAGATTTCGTCAGCTCTTACAAGTCACTTTTACCTCCCAGGTCGTGTTGGAATGATCGGCACACCGATCAGAGTGATATTTTAGATTTTGGACCCCCGAACCCCTAGTTATGTGAATTGTTTTAAACAAGGTTAGCTTTGAAAACTAACTTAGTTTTGATTATTGTAATTTGAGCATCAAGCCCAAACCGGATATCCGATTTGAATTCCGCCAACTCTCACAAGTCACTTTTACCTCCTAGGTCGTGTTGGAACGATCGGCAGGCCGATCAGAGTGATATTTTAGATTTTGTACCCCCCGAACCCAACTTCTTTAATTTTAAACTAAGTGCATTTGAAGAATGCACTTCTGAGCGCCGGGCTCAAACTGGGTATCCGATTTAAATTTCGTCAGCTCTCACAAGTCACTTTTACCTCCCAGGTCGTGTTGGAACGATCGGCACATCGATCAGAGTGATATTTTAGATTTTACATCCCCAAACCCCTAATTATCTAAATTGTTTTAAATTAAGTTAGGTTTGGAAACTAACTTAGTTTGGAATTGAGTAATTTGAGCATTGGGCTCAAATCGAGTATCCGATTTGGATTCCGTCAACTCTCACAAGTCACTTTTACCTCCCAGGTCGTGTTGGAATGATCGGCACACCGATCAGAGTGATATTTTAGATTTTGGACCCCCGAACCTAACTTCTTTAATTTTAAACTAAGTGCATTTAAAGAATACATTTCTGAGCACCGAGCTCAAACCGGGTATCCGATTTGGATTCCGTTAGCTCTCCTAATTCACTGTCATCACCCAAGTCGCATTGGAATGATCGGCATGCCGATCAGGTCAGTGTTTTACATTTTGGACCCCCGAACCCCTAGTTATATGAAATATTTTGAACAAAGTTAGCTTTGAAAACTAACTTAGTTTTGAATTGAATATAATGAGCGTCGAGCTCAAACTGGATATCCGATTTGGATTCTGTCAGCTCTAAGAACTTACTTTTACCTCCTAGGTCATGCTGGAATGATCAACACGCCGATTTGCTCAGTATTTTACATTTTGGACCCCCGAACCCCTAGTTATGTGAGTTTTTTAAAACTAAGTTAGCTTTGAAAAGTAACTTAGTTCCGAATTTAGTAATTCGAGCGCCAAGCCGAAATTGGGTATCCGATTTGGATTCCGTCAGCTCTTCTAAGTCACTCTCATCACCCAGGTTGTGTTAGAATGATCGGCATGTCGATCAGGCCAGTATTTTACATTTTGGACCCCCGAACCCCTAGTTATGTGAATTATTTCAAACAAAGTTAGCTTTGAAAACTAACTTAGTTTTGATTTGAGTAATTTGAGCGTCAAGATCAAACCAGTATCCGATTTGGATTCCATCAACTCTCCCAAGTCACTCTCATCACCCAGGTCACGTTGTAATAACCGACACACCGATCAGGCCAGTATTTTACATTTTGGACCCTCGAACCCCTAGTTATGTGAATTGTTTTAAACAAAGTTAGCTTTGAAAACTAACTTAGTTTTGATTTGAGTAATTTGAGCACCGATCCCAAACCGGGTATCCGATTTAGATTCCGTAAGCTCTCCCAAGTCACTCTCATCACCCAGGTCGCGTTGGAATGATCGGCACGCCAATCAGGCCAGTATTTTACATTTTGGATCCCCGAACCCCTAGTTATGTGAATTCTGTTAAACAAAGTTAGCTTGGAAAACTAACTTAGTTTTGAATTGAATAATATGAGCGTCGAGCCCAAAATGGATATCCGATTTGGATTCCGCCAGCTCTCACAAGTCACGTTTACCTCCTAGGTCGTATTGGAATGATCTACACGCCGATTTGATCAGTATTTTACATTTTGGACCCACGAACCCCTAGTTATGTGAATTATTTTAAACTAAGTTAGCTTTGAAAACCAACTTAGTTCCGAATTGAGTAATTTGAGTGCTGAATCAAAACCTGATTTATTCCTATATCAAATAGGGTCTTATTACTTTGAATCTAAATTCATGTATATTCATTGATTTTAGAATTGAGAAATTTTGCCAAAATAAAAATATAATAAACACTCACCTGAGGGGGTTGTGCCGTGGTCGTGGATCCATGAGGGAGAATTCCCGCTTGGGAGAGGAGGCCAGCAAGTGAGTACAACATGCGCCCCTCCTAGCTCGACATCTCTATCCTCATCTGTAAATCAGACATCTCCGCTCAGATGATGTCTCTGATGTCGTTGGAAGAAGTACTGGTGCCGGGTGGGGGCGTGCTAAAGGCACTGCTACTGGTCGGGGCAGCGCCTGAAGTCGCACATGATGATATCACCGGGCTAGTCTCCAGGCTCTGCCCAAAGCCATATAGCCGGCCTTTCTTTGATACGCCAGCTGCTGCCACTCATGTCGCTGGATCTAACTCTGGCTGTTGTGCGTCTCCCTCCCCGTACTTCTCTATCAACTGTCTGCTATATGTTTCCTACAAATTGAATACAAAAACTTGTAAATTTCATATGAATGAATCATATTTAAATGAAAAGGAAAACTTAAAGAAAAATTTGCCCAGAGATATAAACTTACTACTACTGAGCGGGCTCTCTCACTAACAAACTGATATGTCCCTTTCTTTTTGTGTGTTCTGTCGAACATCTCCCGGAACGACGGAGCTCGATTGAGCTCCATGGCTTGTTTTACAATTCATAGTAAAAAAATGTTATATATATGAATAAAATATAAGAAGATAATTTGAAAGATTACTTACCAATTTTTGTTTATGAGTCGCGAAAGAGACGGACCCATTAGTATGCACATTTGCGTCTGGTTGTGACGCCATGTTTGCTACGGCTTTTTGGGACTTTTCTATTCACTTTGGCTCGGCCCATTTGTCACATACAGTGTCCCAATGCTCCTTCCTCATCCATGGAGGGTGGTGCTCCTTCCACAACTATCGATCTTGAGTCCCACTAGCATTTTTCTGAGCCCTTACTAGGGCCTCATGCAATGTCTTTCGGTAATTTGTCTAGATACTAGCCTCCCAGGTAGAATGACCTCTCGCCGCGTCATGTCCACTCATGAACTGATAAGTATGCTGTAAATAAATTAAGTTATATGGGTTAGTACGTATACTATTCTGAATTGAGTTTGGGAAATATATGAATTAAATGATTAAATTACTTACTATAAACATGTCGAATAATAAATCTTGGACGCCCATCGGAAATTCCCTGAAAGATATTGCCAGCCCTAGAACATGTGCAACTACTAGTTTCATAGAATAACAGATAGCCTCGCTAGGTTCTAATTTATCACTACAAGTCCCAATGTTAAAATAGTTGGCATTAGACAGTTGAAGGATAAATAATGAATGTAATTCATAACCATATAAATTTACCCAGAGATCCAACACAGCAGACGTCCATCATGGGCCCCGCCTCCCTCGCCCTCGTGAGTAGTGCCGAGGGACTGTAGCAGCTGAGTGGAGGAGCTGACAGGGGCACTACGACTTGTAAGAATTAAATCACATAAGCATAACATTTAATCAAAGAATATTTGGCTATAAATTGAAAGAGACATACCTGTAGCAGGAGGTGGTGGGGGTATGCCCTGCATAGCTGGTGGGAGGGCACTGAGACCTGTAAGAATTAAATGTCATAAGCAAATGGAATATAATAGAAGAATATTTTGCTAGAAATTAAAATATACATACCTGAAGCGGGAGGTGGTAGGGGTACGTGTGCCCTGCATAGCTGGTGGAAGGACACTGGGACCTGTAAGAATTAAATGTCATAAGTAAATGGAATATAATCAAAGAATATTTTACTAGAGATTAAAATATACATACCTTAAGTGGGAGGTGGTAGGGGTGTGCCCTGCATAGCTAGTGGAAGGACACTGAGACCTGTAAGAATTAAATGTCATAAGTAAATGGAATATAATCAAAGAATATTTTGCTATAGATTAAAATATACATACCTGAAGCGGGAGGTGGTGGGAGTGTGCCCTGCACAGCTGGTGGGAGGGCACTGGGACCTATAAGAATTAGATAGCATAAGCATAACATATAATCACACAACAATTCATTGCATTTTCAAAATAGACATACCTGTCAGCTGTGGTGGTAGCGTTGTCTTATGTGCAGGGCGTGAGCCACCACTCGGGCCTGTAATAAATAATTAAATCTTTTAAGCTGATATATAATTAATACACTTATATAGCTAAATCAGAGAATAGATATACATGTGCTCGAAGTAGAAGCCAAAGAGGAGGGAGTAGAGCCCCGCCCACTTCCCTGTCTCCTCCCACTCCTACTACAACCTCCTCAGACCATCTCTTTATTGAGAACAATAAAATTAATGCATATTAATCCATAATTATATAAGATTTACACATGTCATTAAAAATTATGTAAAAATGTAAAAATATCTTACTAAATTATCCAATATTATCTATTTCCTCTTCAGATGCTGATGATATATCTAACTCAACCTCATCTTCATCATCCTTAGTAACCTCATGAGATTCAAACTCTTCATCTTCATCGGACTCCTCCTCCCCTATAACATCAACATTTAGGTCCATCGGATCGACTTCTTCCACTTCATTTCCCGCATGTAGCGATAGTGGCTCATCATATTCATCCAAATGAAGATGTGTGAAACCGACAGTACCAATTTTGTCTGATTGAAACTATTCGACATTGGCATCCTCTGAAACAGTTTCAATCATATTCAACTAATAAGTGGGAAAAAGTCTTGCTTTAACCTTACAAACTACCCACCAATCTTTATTCTTGGAGGATGAATAGCTTGAATAATACACTTGTTGGGCTTGTGCGGCCAAAATGAACGGTTCATATGTTTTAAGTTTAGACCTATGTTTGACATCGACAATTCCATATGTTATGTCATGTCGAATATAATTAGGATCAAACCAGTGACACTTAAATAGGAATACATGATTGTCTTGTCCCAGGTACTACAATTCTATGACTTCCTCAAGAATACCATAATAGTCCAGTTCATTTTCAATGTATGCACTTCCCTTAACACATACACCGCTGTTCATCATAAACTTATTTCGTCCATAATCCCTCGTGTGAAATATGTATCCATTCACAATATATCCTGGATAGGCACATGCAACTTTTGAGGGGCCATAACTTAACTCCTGGACTCTTTCATCAGTAATAAGACCTTGTTCAACCTATATGTAAATCAAAGTAGTTAAAATATTAACTGTAATGCCCTGGATCCTTCGGATGGGAATCGGAGAGCTTTCGAGTGAGCCTCCACTAGTCGTAACCTGACGACACTTTCGTGTGTCGGCCCACCTGGGAGTGGTGGCGGGGCAATTCCCAGTAGAGACAGTTTGTAGGCTGGTTGCCGTGGGCCCCTTTGTCTAGCTGTTTGAGTCCGACGAGAGGGGAAAACCAGCTAGAGGCCTGGATCAAGACATTGAGCCTGTGTGCGCACACGTGGTCAGGGGCGTTAGACCAGCGTCGACGGGCGTGACCCTAACTAGTCACTCGTTACTTTTGTTCCTTGGTTACTTGTTCGGTGTCTCAGTTACCGTGTTCGAGGCTAGTGGGAGATACCTGAGGTGCAGTGTAAGACGTTAGTGGACGCATCTGCCTTTTCTTCTAGTGAGGTGGTACTTCTGTCACATGACACATGATTCGTGTCTCGTGTACTGAGTCTTAGGTTGGGGTTTGTCTCTGTGGATGAGCCCGCATGACTGGGATGTAGTGATGTGTTCTGGCTATGTAGCCAGAGTTTCCTTATATTGGTTCAATGATTCCCGACTATGAGTCTGAGAATTCGTGTTTCTTACCGATAGGCGTAGCATGCGGCTCAGTCGTGGTTTCTTCGACTACTGTCGTTGTGGCTGTCACTCCGTTGTTGTTGTTGTTCCTACTCCTACTACTGCTTTTCTTGTTTAGCACTGTTGTTATTGCGTTTGTTTCATGGTAGGGATCTGCGGGACCCCTACTGAGCTAGTGAGATGACGCTCACCTCTGACTTTTCAGGTGTAGCTGTTCTTCCTCGTGGTTCGGAGGTGCAGTGCGGTGGTTCTTCGTTACCAGCTTTGCCAGTGTCTGGCTTCCCCCGACTTGAGAGTACGTTTCTCTTTCTATTAAGCTGTACTTTAGTTGGACTAGACTCTGCTAGCTCTATAGTTAATTTTTTTAATTAAAATGTAATTTTATTTTTGCTATTTTAGCAATTCTGATCATAGTGATATAATTGTTTACTGCTGTATCGTGAAGTTCAATGTACTCACACCCACCTTTCTTTCCCTTCGGAGCCTTACAGCTCTTGGGAGGCCTCTCAAGATCCAAGTGGTATCGGGTTTACTCGGTATCCGAATGCTGGGTCGTCACATTAACATTTACCTCAACAAAAGTAAATAGGAATGTATAAATTCAACGATCAACACTAACTCAATATCTCAGCCATCTGACAAAAAACTTCTCACGTTCTTTTTCAACCTCCATGTCTTAGATATTTGGGTGTTTTGTACTAATTCTGAATCAAATTCTCTGCAATATGAATACACTACTACCTTAAATGGCAAGAAGAAGCATAAACAACTTATGTACATAAGGAAATGTGAGTTAATAACTTACTCAACATAGGGTTGAATCTCAATACAATTCAGAAGAATGTATATCTCTGCGGCGTACAATTCTCTATCTTTGAGCGTCCGAGTCAAGCAATGTCTGAACGCACATCTAGGATGTTTTAATATAGAGAGCCGATCGGACGAATCAGTAACTCTCCCAT
Source organism: Amorphophallus konjac (assembly GCA_022559845.1). Lineage (NCBI taxonomy): Eukaryota > Viridiplantae > Streptophyta > Magnoliopsida > Alismatales > Araceae > Amorphophallus > Amorphophallus konjac. Next base: position 413,734,320 of record CM040121.1, on the reverse strand, counting down.
CATCATTACGTGGAGGTTGAGTACGATGAGTTTGAATTCTGGCTCAAAGTACATCGAACAGAAGTTCAACATTTCTTCCATAATATATGCCTCAGTAATCGAACCCTCCACATTTGTCTTGTTGCGAACTTTCATTTTTAATTCATACAAGCATTTACAACTACAATTCAGATGGCCATGACATAAATATCGTACACATGTAGCGGCCAAAAGAAAAAAATTCTCACATACCTCTTAAATGGATACATCCATCAAAATTGTACCGGCCCTCTGACTCTAGCCTCGTATGGCAAATGGATAATCAAGTGCTCCATCGAATCAAAGAATGTCAGAGGAAATATCTTCTCTAGCTTGTAAATAGTTGTGACCACATTTTCTTCAATAGTTTGTACATCCTGAAGTCTGAGTTCTGATGCACATAAAATTTTAAAAAATTGACTCAGCTCGGTCAGTGCTCCCCATACAGGCTTTGACAACAAGTCACGGAATGCAATGGCACTAGCCTTTCCATGAACACATGACGGTCATGACTTTTCATTCCATATAGTTTTCCCTCATTAATATTCACACAACGGGCTATGTTAGACACATATCCATATGGGAATCTCAACTATTTAAACCACTGGCACACTTCCTTGATCTGTGTATCGCTAAGCACATAAGTTGCTTTAGGCTGTATAGTTTTTCCATGTACATTCTGCAGTTCTAGTTTTGGACGTTTATAAAGCATCTTCAAGTCCATACGTGCTTTGGCGTTGTCCTTTATTTTGCCTTTTATGTTGAGGATCGTGTTGAACACATCATCAAAAACATTCTTCTTGATATGCATGACATCCAGATTGTGTCGTATTACAAGAGTTGACTAATAAGGTAATTCCCAAAAAATACTTTTCTTGTTCCAGTTGTGATCCTTTCCAAATCGAGGGAGTTGTCGTGTGCTACCGGACTGTTGTACTACATTTGGTAAATTTTTCACCCGTGCCGCCATATGTCGACCAGACACCCGTTGTAAGTCTGTTTTATTCATTTCAATAGTATTTTTCTGAAATGAGTCCCTTTACCTTTGGAAAGGATGGTCACTAGGTAGAAACCGCCGATGGCAATCAAACCAGCATGCTTTCCCACCATATTTCAATACAAATGATTTAGTATCTTCCATCCAGTAAGGACATGCTAACCTCCCATGTGTGCTCCAACCAGATAGCATTCCATATGCAGGGAACTCACTTATCGTCCACATCAGTGCAGCTTTCATAATAAAATTTTACTTCCTACATGCATCATAAGTAATAACTCCACCAGTCCATAAAAATTTCAGTTCATCAACCAACGGTCTGAGATATATGTCCAAATTTTTTTCTGGACTTTTTAGACCTAGAATTACTAAGGATAAAAATAGATTTTCTCGCTTCATGCACATGTCAGGCGGAAGGTTGTACAGTGTCATGAACATAGACCAACAAGAGTAAGACGCCACTGAACCACCGAATGGATTAAAACCATATGTGCATAAACCCAACCTAACATTATGTGGCTCCCTTGAGAAAGCAAGATGACTACGGCTGAAGTGAGTCCAAGCTTCACCATCGGCAGGATGACTGATTATATCATCGACAAGACATACTCTTTCGGTGTGCCATGTCATATGTCGAGCCGTCTTTGAGGACATATACAACCGCTGCAGCCTAGACGTAAGAGGGAAGTATCGCAATGCCTTGTAAGGTATATCTTTTTACTTTGAATTATCCCCTCTCTTAGGTTTGAATCTGTCATGATGACAACTAGAACATGATATCTTACATGCATCCTCTTTGTAATATAATATACAGTGATTCAGGCATGCATCTATTTTCACATATCCAAGCCCTAGCTCATTGACCATCTTTTTTGCACGGTAAAAAGTTTCTGGCAACTTCTCGTCTCGAGGCAACATACTCTTGATCAAGAGGAGGAGACAGTCAAAACAAGTCTCATTGATGTGACATTCAGATTTCAAGTTCAACAACTGTGAGACCGTAGACAACCCAGTGTGCTTTTCACAACCATCCCACAGCGACTCATCAGCATCCCTAAGTAGTTGATAAAATCTTTCAATTGTCTTATTCGTGCTTTTTCCATGTATGCATGTTCCTCATGAACATTAAAGCTAGGACTAGCAGCATCTACAACCATATCCATGTATCCACTTGTGCCTGCAGCATTATCGGGCTCATACGACAAGACATCATCACCATGACACGTCCAATTCATATAACCGTCCACGAACCCTTTCTTGTACAAATGATGATGCACATCCCATGGTGAACGCCACCTCAAGTTTTTACAACCTAAATAAGGGCATCGAATTTGACCATCGCGGTCTATTGCTGCATTTGGACTCCCCAATGTAAAATGAATGAAACTCTCAACTCCATGTTTAAACTCAACAGAGACCACCCGGTCAACAATTCTATGATACATCCATGAACGATCTGTCAACATTTTGCCTGCACCAACTAAATGTTAATACACAAATAATTTTGAAATCATTACTCCTGAAAAGAAGCCCGACCCTTTCCTCACATCATTCGTCATAGACCATTTGTAGAGGAATGGTGTATTATTTAGAGTATCACTTTTTAACCCATCCATGAAGGTTTGATCGCACAATCACTTACTATATGTGTTGTACGATATGCTGAAAATTTCAAAAACATCTCCCCACACTTCTCTGATATACCAAAAATATTTATTGATTAAGAAATTTTCTTAAACACTTACGAGTAAGTGGTTAAGAAAAAACTCAAAATCAATAAAGGTATACCAGAGAAGAGTGAGAAGATGCAACAGAAATTCTCAACAACCCATACAAACACATATAGTAAATAATTGCCTAAGTGCGATCAAACATTTACAGACTGTCCAAACGGGACAATTCAAGACTTTGAGAAATATATATACATTCTCGTAAAAAAATGAGAACATATACATCAATCCTAAAGTCTTGAACAGGAAGGTTTATTGACACGGGTTTAACACGCTCTCCTGAGGTGCATGTAATGTTAGGTCACACCCACGCACCTCAGCTCACATGGAATACCCCATGTAATTAAATAACATAAAGTTTAATAACATCAAACTAAACAATTTGTTTCATTCTAATAGTTGATTGTAATATATAAAACTAAAAAAAACACCATAAATAAAAACACTATAAAAGGAGTCTAAAAATACTTACATCCCAAGCTGAAAAAATTGGACATTTTGTGAAAGGTGATTCTATTATTATTTCTGGTGAAAATTCTAAATTTGACATTTTGTGCTTCAAATGGCAATGTTTACTTCTCAACCTTCCCCCTCTTAGGACTAGAACTAGGTTTAAAAACTTGGCATAGCCAATCGATGGCACATTTCGTCAGGCCGATCTAATCCTGGCTTGTCTTTCCTAAACCTTAGGGATGGATCGACATGGATCTGACTGGATTGGTTTATCTGGCCAAGGGTTGCTCTACATTGCCTGAGTCCGAGTACGACAAGATAGTCACTGCTATTGTTTCTAAGTAGACATCACTACTTTTCTGCATAAATTAGATGGACATACTTCACCACTTTATTGATGTTTATCCATATCTGTTTGGTGATAATTAGGGTTGTATTTCATCCTTTTAGTGTATTTCAATTTTGGATTGAAAATGATGGATGACAGAGGATATAAGTTTCCAAAAGGGGTATGTCTATCAAGACAAAAGGGCCATGTACTAGCTGTGCAAAACCAAAGTCTCTAATATGTATTGTAGCTATTGGATCTGCTTATCCTATATCGATGTGTTTTGGATTGGTGGTCAAGTTCAGCAGTTGACCAGAACTATGTTCTTCATGGCACATAAACCCAACATTGCCCAGGACAATACCCTTTTTACCACAAGCTGTATGTAGGATGATAGAAATATTGAAGGGGTTGGACTTCCTGTGGTACCAATAAACACAATAATTAGTTCAAATCATGCAATAAAAAATGCTAGCAAAAATAATTAGTCAAAAAAGTAAATTTTATCATACATTTTTTCTGGGAACAACTGCTAAGCCGAGCCTTATTAGCCTCTAGCATCCTAGAGACTTCACTGTTAAGCCCAGGCGGTCTGCTGAACTTTCAACATATACATGTTTCATTCTTTTCTTTGCCTTTCTTCCTTTGATCTTTACATCTGGCTTTCACTTGGTGCATTTTATTCTTTTGTTTCCTTTTTTTCAGATGCACAACACCCGTTTGTGAAAATGCCCATGTGCGTAGTGGGCTGGGAATGCTTGCATGCATAAGAAGTTAGCAGGCCAAGAACTACTAGTCTGCCCAGCAACATGGTTCTTCTTCTTTGATCTTCCATCTTGAATTCTGGTTTGGTTCATCTTATTCAGTTGTTTTTTTTAAAATTAGTTTTATTTAGATTCATGCATCTTTTTCCAAAAGGGGTTAATGGGGCTTTTGAAATTCGGGTCAACTGAATTTGGCTTGGCCACTTCACTGCTGCTGAGGGGTCAAAGGAGGGGTCGACCCCTTGAGGTGGGAGGGTCACTTCACTACTGCTTTGAATTCATATAATTCCAATCTTTTCTTCCTTTCATTGTTTCATTCTTCTTCCTTTTTGCACATAGGGTGACTGGTTTCAAAGGAGGGGTCGAAATGCCCATGTTTGTTGAAATGCCTGCATGAGAAGCGAGGATTGGGATTGCCTAGTGCCCAGGAAGAAATCAGCATGTCTCCTAACTTAAGCCTTCAATTTGAATTCTTAACAAGTTCAAATTATTTGTTTATATATTTTTTTTGTTTCTGCAAATCATCACTCTTCTTTCTTCTTCTTCTTTTTATATGTGTTTTCTTTAGGATTGGCAAGACCCCAATGCTGGGGTCTGCTGACAAGAGATGTGAGTCGACCCACTGCTCAAGGTGGGTCGACCCACCTTCAGTAGGTCAGCAGATCCAACGATTAGCTTTTTTTGTCTTACTTCTTTTGCTCTTAGTTGCTTTCTTATTAATTTGATCATCTTTATTGTTTTTCTTTTTTTGGCTCATGTGTGCAATGTGCAATTCTGAATTTATGTATGCAATATGCAATTCTGAATTTATATATGCAAGGATGCATATGAATGCTATTTCAGTAGAACGGGCAGGAAGGTCCTTCCACACAAAAGATATGCATGCATATTTTTTTATCAACTTTTCTTTATTTTTATCATGCTCATTTTGCTTCATCATTTAAGTTTCAGTGGGATTCAAGGGTTATCAAACCCTAGATCAACTGACATTCACTGCATTCTTTCTCTTATCTGTCCGCATTTTAATCTCCTATTTACAGGGAGTTCGGTCGACCGAACTAGTGCTAGCGGTTGACCAAATTTTCCAGAAGCAGGGAAACTTGCTGGGTAGGTCGACCTGTCCAAGGTTGAACAGGGATTTTACATGTGGAAAAGCAATTTGCTGTGTACAAGGGTTTCATATGAAGTTGACACTTAGCCTTTTTGATGAATTAATGAAGTTTCTCACTCCTTTTAGTGCTGGGTTATGCAGAAATAATAGGGAATTCATGTGTAATTTACTGTGCACATGGAATTCTTGAACATGCTCATGTGTATGAGCTTTTATAGGTATATGCAATCAGAAAGAAATTTCTGTATTAATGCACATGTGAACCTTTTCTGAACTTAGCTATATGCCAATGTGACTTCTGAGTTCATGCATGCAGATGCATTTCTGATTTCCTATATGCAAAATGAACCCCCTGGGCTTATACATGGGAATGCATGCTTGAACTCAAGCATGTAGAATGGAATTCTTGAATTTGTTCATGTGGGATGACATTTACACTGTCTCAACTTGAGTTTCCAATTTTCCCACTTTCGAAACTAAACCTACCTTTATGATTGCAGTTTGCTTCAAGGTTCCTAAAGGGGATATTGTGTGAAGATCACCAAACACAGGGCGAGAGGAGGGCTAGACTGGGCACTTGGGGTATGGGGTGCGTCGACGCACCGTGCACAGTGCGTCAACGCACTTCCCAGCCAGCAAGTGGTACACGGGGTTTTGGTCAAGGATGCTTTGGGCTAATTCTGTGCCTTTGGCACATGCAGAGAAAAGGATGCAAGCCAGGGATGATTTGGTCAAATCAAGTACACATGGCATGCTAGAATTTGATTGGTTTTTTTTTTTATGAAGGATGACCCTTGGTACATGGTGGAGTTCTTGACTCGCGCATAGTGAGAATTTCCATCCGAACGTAATTCGGATTTCTTACCCACACCGTTTGATATACCCGAAGGGTCATGATATGTAAGTGCTCAAAAGAATGGATCGTACATGAGATCCTCTTCTTAATTTTATAAATTCATGGGCAAATGATGAATGCAAATGCCATGCTTATGCTAATACGATGTAGATCTGGGGTAAACCAGTGAGAACTACCATGTCTGATTACTTCATGCAAATTCAGTGAAGTTCAGTAAGGTTTTATCACAGTGAACTGCCATGCATGATTAGTTCGTGCAAATTCATGGAAGTTTATCAAAGCTATGCAACATGGAAGAGTTTCCTTTTAATGCAGAAATCCATGTACCCACTTGCCCCATTCACATTTGGCCCGCCCCTTTTGTTTCAATTTGGCCTATGACATTTGGGCTCTTCTCATATAGTTTGCCCCATTCATCTTTCTTCTTCTTTTTTTCCTTTTTTTTTTGAGTGCCAACACTTGTCTTGTTGTTTGTTGTTTTTTTTTAAGAGCATCAATTCTAGCAGGCTTGGAGGTCTGTTGGCAGACAAACATCTCATATATGGCAGTGGTATGCAATATGCCTAAATGCATATGCCATTCTCTTGCTTTAATTATGCTTGTTGGGTCAATTTCAATTGTTTCCTTTTTTTGATCTATCCATGGGTGTGCATGTATGATGCATATGAAAATACAGCAGGGCAACAGGGGGGAAGACCCTTGCTGCCAGTGGACATCCAGCAGGCCAGCAGGGTCTGCTGGCTGAAGGGCAGGTCGACCTGAAGCACAGATCAGGTCGACCTGCTCTTGCTTCCAGCAGCCTACACTGCCATACCCCATGATGGGCTATTCAGATTGGGTTGATGTAATGCATGGAAGGCAAAATCGGACGGGATAGGATCGGATTGCCCGATCTGATCGGATTTTAGGCGAAACAACCTGATCCCGATCCGGCCTGAACTGATCCACCCCCGGGATTGGCCGAATTGCCTAGGATCGGCCAGGAAGAATGCATTATTTGTTAGCTACTTAAAATTATTTACTAGTTCTATTTTAATGCCAATTCCCAACTAGCCTTAGATCCATGTAATCTAGGAGTTACAGACCTGCAAATCCACAAATTTTGTGTAAACTTTTTACAGTTGGCAAACCACCTAGAATCCTAAGAGTCCAGACCTACACGTCAACACACCTCGGTTGAATTTTGTAGTTGGCAGGTCACCTAGAATTCTAAAAGATGACCTCATGAAAATAAAGATCTAGGCATGTCTTGAGAAGGTTTCAAGATACAATTAAACTACTTTATGTTGGTCCATCCAAATGGCATGCTAGCAGATCACATGATGAATGAGATGGAAGCCACAAATGCCATGCATTTTTCTGTTTTCTTTGTTTTCTTTCTTAAGGAGAAACAAATCACAGAAAAGATAACCACAATTCAGATATAGCAATTTCCTTATTACTCTCCAGCTCATAATCCTGTGTCTCAAACTTTGTGCCAGCTCATGGCATGTGCATCCTACTATGAGTTTTAAATATTTTTTTGTCACACAGAACCATCTCCATACTCTCTTCCCAATATTATATACACAACAATGCTATACTTGTAAAAAATGCAGAAGACTGATGCACATACATACATGCACGTAATCAATGCATGCACCTATTTCACAAAATGATGAGCAAATGTCACTTATTTCACAAAATGCATGTTTGGGATCGGGCGATCCTATCCCGATCCCTGATTTCACCTTCCCTTAACACGAGGGATGCTTATCCTCTGAAATAGGCAGGGCATCCGTACGCATGTGGGTTTGTGAGCTTTGATTTCTAGCTTCTTCCTTTTTTCTTTTATCTTGTTCATTGTTGCTTTCACAGTGGGTTTTTTTTTTGAAATTGAGTTGATTATTACATTGTTTTGTGCCTGCATTGGTTCATATTGATTCTAGTGTTCAATGACTTGCTCATGGTGTCTTGAGTTCAGTCCATTTGCCATCATTAGTCTTCAAATTTCCCAGAAAAAATCCGACAGCATTTCCCTAGACCCAGAGCTTGGGGGGGGGGGTTTAATCAGGTAGAAATCCGTGGAGGATATGATCTGCGTTAGTCAATTCTGTGGTAAAATTGAATTGTCTGCAAACTGTCATTGCAAGTGCCAAAAATACCGAGAGGATACAATCTGCGTTAGTCAATTGTGGTGACCCACCTCCTCTACATGTCCAGCAGTTTGTCCTTGATGAATGTCGTAAATGGAAATTGGTCTGTGTCGGGCTGCACAAGGTTGCTCCACTAGAGTCGGATGAGGTGTAAATGTTACTTGGATTCCCCGAGAACCATACAAGAGGTGGTGGCATAAGTAGAACTGAGAGATACAAGTCACTAGGTAACTCTTTTCAGGTGGACACAGTGGCTTGCTTACCATCTCTCTGTATTGACACAGGGACTCTGATTGACATTGCAGACGTGCAGGAGGTGAACGAGGGGAGACTTAAGCAACTGATCAGCAAATATGGTGGCTTTGATCCTGTCATTGGTGGTAGTCCATGCAACAATCTAGATGGAAGCAACATGGTGAGTAGAGATGGACTGGATGGCGAGCACTCTTATCTCTTTTATGATTATTTTCACATTTTAGACCTTGTAAAATGTATTATGAGAAAAACTTGATGATCCATTGTAATAACTAGTTTTTTTTCACTGTAGAAGGAAGAAGGAACTGTTCTAATTTTCCACTGAGCACATTATAAATGAGTTGCTTGTAGTCTTATAGGATCTACAACAACTAGTCCTATTGCCAATCTGTTCTTTTTAAGTACTCATGACTTGTGATAAAGATGTCTCTTGTGAAAGAATTAGGTCTATCTATTTTTGTTGTGTAGTCTGATTTGGGCTTCTTCAGGTCCATCTATTTTTGTTCTGTAGACTGATTTAGGCTTCTTCAGTCTAGATTGTGAAAATTGTAGGAATAAATTTAAAAAATTACAAATGTGCAAAATTAATGTGTTTCCTATTGAATCAGTCAATCTGATGATTTCGGAACCTAGAAGTGAGAAAATTGTTTGCATTCATCCTCTATGTTCTCTCTTATAGTCCCAAAAATTGAAAAAGCGGCACATAAACTATGTTCGTCAACCACGTTTGTATAGTGGTCATAATTCGTTAGATTTACATAATTTTATATAATTTCCAGTCCAGATATATACAAGTCCCAAAGCTACAGTTAAACAAAAATAAAAGTACAAAGCCTTAAGGCATACCCCGACTGGCAGAAGCCAGATGAAAATTAAAGTCGTAACTTATATACAAGAGCGCGTCAGCTAGGGCCAAAATACGGTCACCTGCCTCAGCCATGTTGTGGTCGCCTCGTGGTTGGGTGCTGCACGGACTCCTCCGAGGCCTGCACCTACACCTCCTCCTATCGCTGATGCCTACGCTCCTGGCGTCGCCCTACACCACACCGAGCCGCCTGCCTATATATGCCTCCTCCTGTCCCGTCGACGAGGACCACAGACAGGGGAAGAGGATGTGACTGGCTCCTCCTGAACCATCTGAGGGAGACCCTGCTGGAACTGCAACACCCGACCATGCTCCTGGGCACGTAGCAGGTCTACCTCCAAAATCGCTGCCGTCCGGAATGCTACTTTCAACTTGGTGACCCCGGACACCATGAGGGTCCTGACGAATCTCTGTCCTCAGTCCAGCAACGAACTGCTGAGTCAAAAATCACGGACCCGCCATGGCCGGCGGTGCATACCGGCTCAACTCCCTGAACCTTGCCCAATACAGGGCAACTGGCAGCGCTCCCTGAGCCAATGCCAGAAACTGGGTGGACAAATCAAAAAACTCTGCTACTATTGGCGCACCGGGGACTGCATCTACCAAAGGGGGCGGTGCTCCACCCTGCATGTCCAGGGCCCTTGCGGCCAACTCTGGCTGGGACCACGCCTCCCCCCTTTGCACCATCGCGGATCCTTAAACACACAAAAATGAGAACATACACATCAATCCCAAATGAGAACATACACATCGATTACTAAATCCAAGAGTTAAATCAAGTAAAATTATGAGGTGAACGCATAAAGTTATTCTACTTTAAGTTGGGGCTTTCCATCACAAGTTATTCTACTCATAAAGTTAAAATTGTTGCATGCATTGAGTTGGCTTCTCAGGAATTTTGTCCTAGAGTAACTTTGAAGCTGCCAGGATTATCTTTCACTCTTGATTTCTTAGTTTTACCATTGGGTGGTGTCGATGTTATGCTTGGCACCACTTGGATGCAACCTCTCGGAGATATTGTGTTCAATGTTTCTGAGATGAGTATGCAATTCACTCTAAATAACAAGACATATATTTTGCAAGGGGTCTCTGATTCTGACATTAGTCTAGTATCTACCACCAAATTTACAAATGCATTGTCAAAAGCAAGATCCATATATTCCCTATAGCTTTTTTCATTAGAGGTCACACCATAGGGTTCACCTGCATTTCAGGAGTATCCTGCAGACCTGAGATCTTTACTTCAACAGTATGTTTCTATTTTTTCTGAGCCACAGGGCCTTCCACCTTCAAGGCCATATGACCACACAATTCCCTTATTGGATGAGTCCATTGCTATTTCACAGCCTCCATACAAACATTCTCCTTTCCAGAAGAACATCATTGAGAAGCAAGTTTCAGATTTACTCTCGCAAACTCATATTCAATCCAGCATCAGTCCTTTTGTTGCTCCTATTCTATTAGTCCAAAAAAGAGACGGTTCATGACGCATGTGTGTGGATATCGGTCCTTAAATCAGCAAACCATTAAAAACAAGTTTCCCATTCCTTTGATTGATGACTTACTTGATGAACTTCATGGGACTAAATATTTCTCCAAGTTAGACTTAAGGTCGGGATATCATAAAATTCGGATGCATCCTAAGGACATCCACAAGACTGGTTTTCGTACCCATGAAGGTCACTATGAGTTCTTAGTCATGCCCTTTGGTTTATCAAATGCGCCATCCACATTTCAGGCTTCTGCACGGCCGTGGCGGAGCTGGTGGAGCAGGGGGCATGGGGAGCCGTGGATGGACGAGGTCCGGTCGAAGATGACATGGGCGAGCTCTGCGCACGTGCATGAAGAAGCCAGCGAGCATTCAATGCTCGGATAGGGGAGAAGAAGAAGAAGCACGGGGAGAGAGAGAGACAGCACAGGATGAGGGACATAGAGACGGAAGAACAGTGCATGGATTTTCTTCCCTTCTTTTTTTTTGAAAAATCCTTCTCTCTTTGTCTTTTGCCCCCTCTTTTATCCTTTTTGTGCATCTGGCCCTTCTTATCTCCTTTTTTTGCATTGGGCTTGGCCCAATCAACAATAGCCCATTTTTCCTTTTTTTTTTCAGTTGGGCTTTCTCATTGTTTGGCCCCTTTCTTGTTTGGGTCATTTCATGTTTGGGCCCTTTCCCTTTCTTTTCTTTTTCTTTCTCTTTTCAATTTTTCATTTTTTTCATTCTTTCTTTTAAAACGCCAACACCCCCTCCCTCCCCACTGTACGTACCCCCTCCCCTCCCCACCGGATCGGCCCCCCTCCCTCCCCTCTCCTCTCCCATTGATGCCCCCTCTCTCGAACCCCCGGCCCTCCCCACCGTGTTGTTTCAGTGCCACTAGTGTTGACGTTGAAGAACACTTGTACAGACTTGCAAATGAGTTAGGTATTACGGTAGTCACATCTTCCCAGGTAGTGAGCGGTCATGTTGCCACATCCTGATTTACCTCTGTTCTCTTTGATCGTGTGGCTCAACATTTCTGATTTCTTTTTATACCTTGATTCCCCCACTCCCCCATTATTCTTAGATCTGGCCTGCTTTGATACCGTTTCATATTCCATGGAGTTACCGACTGATTGATGGCGAGGGCAAATGGGATCTAAACTCAATATCAACCATTCGGTTAGCCAGCCGCACCTTGTGAGTGCTAATGATTCTGCCGCTGGGCATCCTTTACCTGCTCTTCACCAGATCCACCGTACAGGTAGACCAACTTGGATGTGCTGGTGTATTTATATCAAGAGCAGCGGTTCCTTCTTGTCTACAGTAAAACAACCAATCGTGGCATGTTTATTGGCCTTGGCGAGTCCACGAGGCAGTGTGCATGGATCGCTCAGCCATTGGATTCTATCGCATGGAGATGGAGAAACAGGGTTAAAGGACAGCACCGATGCCATCTATTGGATCGGTTAGAATAAGATCGGCTCACCAAACAATGTATTGTACGTGAAAGGAGATGTTAAGAGCTCGTATACACGGCCCAGCCAATTTTTATACCAGCATGCAGCTCCAGCATTTGTACGAGTTCAACCCATTTTTAATAGTGTACAGAAGCGTCATTTAATCTTCCCTACCAATGTTTTTTTAACGAAACCAGAGAGATGTGTAAAATTGATAGCCAAAACAACAGCCCGAAGGCTGTCCCTGTTTCAAATTTTATTGTCAGATGGGTGCTCATGTGGCAGAGACCAATACATACTTCGTTGGTAGCGTCGCTTGCTATCGAGCAGGTTGCTTATCCCAACCAATTCGGGGAGGATCTAGAAGTTCGCAGCTGGTTGTATGTTGATTCCTCTTTTACATGGTATCCCGTTCCCGGTCGTGGTTTGGACGGGGCTAGTTTACTCTTTTTATTAGAGACGAGACCTTGAATTCATGTTGGTGAGAAGTCATGTCGGATGAAATCAGCTCCCGTGTATTTACAACCAGAGCATAAAAGCCAGTCAACTGACCGACTTCGATTGGACTTTTGTTTCAGACGCAAGCTGTTGGGTCTTCTCGAAGAGCACCTCTGGCTGGCCGGACTGTGTATTCAAAATGTAGTGCAGGGCTTGGGCGTAGGCCAGCTCGCTTATTCGCGAGTCCTATGCAACCTATGGTTTGTAGGGCTGCAAATGAAAATCCGGTTGTTTTATTCCTGATCTGATTCCAAAATATTAGAAATCAAATTCGAGTTTCATTTTGTTTCTGAAATGTGCATGCTGTTGGGAGTAACGAACTCTAAACAAATATTAGAAACAGGAACTGATGTCTCCATCTATGTCCGGCCGCCTCCTAACTAACCTCAGAAACAATTTAAATCTTCATTTTTCATTCTAACTGATTGAATTTTGTCGATTATATCACAGGGTGTGTAGGGATCCCATGAGGTTGCTGCCAGACCCAATCCCATAACCGCGAGCCACCTGAATAGGTTGGTCATGGCCGGCCCATCGAGCTCGACGAGTCGACTGGACTGATTCTTGTCATCATCTTCTTCTTCTTCTTCTTTTCACAAAAGCCAATTTTATTAAGAAAGGAAGACTGAACGGAGTGATAAAAGTCACATATAATGACGTGTGGGGCAAAAGTCAGATGAAGGGTAAGACGACTCTTGTGACAATGACAATGTCAGCCCATAAGAAAATCTCTTTATATGAGTTTGGCCAATCAAAATATTTAGGTAGAATATAATTATTTTCATACCGTTTCTGATTCAAAAGTTATAAAAAAAAGAACGGAAATCAGAAACAAGTGATTTCTACCCCAATTCGGATTGCAGTATTTTTTATCGAAACTTGGTTCTCGACTTCGATTTCTACCTCTTGGCAATACGTGGTCGTAAATTACCGTGTACACAGTTCACTACCATTTAAAACAAGAAGCCACAGTACACAACAGTAACATAGGCATCATCTGCTGAAGTTGGAGTCCATCCAATCCCATTGAACAAATTCTCATAATATCATCCTCCACTGCATGGAGCTACGAACGTTGGCAGAGGGAGTGAGGGATGATAATGAGAAGCGCCGCGGCAGCCCTCCGTCGTGCAACACGGAGATTCATCCTGCGATGCCATGCAATGTCGGAAGTGTTAACCGTGTGGACAGCTTGCCGGACCTCAAGAATAGAAACCGGACAGAGAGGACGGCAAGAATAGCAGCAAAACAGATGAGGTGGATGCTAAAACAGGGCACCGTAAATCAGTGTAAATCTCTGTAAATTAGGCAGTAAATCCTGTGCATTCTATATATTGTATATATCTCCCAATATATAACAAGATGGAGAGCTCTCGATGAACACATCAAGAGAGCCTTCTCTCATACCAAGTGTGTGTGTGCTGTGTTTCTAGCTCTCCCACTCTCTCCGTTTTTACATGGTATCAGAGCTATTTGCCTCACAGCCTGATCCTCCCTGCTCTCATGGCCCAAACACCTTCCGCTAGTTCTTCATCCCCCCCTCCACCCTCCACCATCCTCCCCCCTGTCTCTACAACAACTACTGATCTCTCCTTCGACTCCCTTTCTCTGGCCACACACCCTCCAGTTGTGTCTGGCGTGATGTCTCTCCTCACCATCAAGTTGAACCATGAGAATTATGTCCGCTGGCGCCGACAGTTCTCCGCTGCACTCCGCGCCAACGGCTACTTGGGCATCATCGACGGGACGGACGTGCGCCCTCCCACAACCATCACCGGAGCCGATACTGGTAGCCGCATCAACCCCGACTATGTGGCGTGGCAACGACGCGATGTTCTGGTCATGTCTTGGCTTCTTGCGTCCATGTCAGATGCCGTAGCAGCTCTTGTCCCTGACTGTGAAATAGCTCAGGAAGCATGGTTGTCCATCGGTCAAGCCTTGGCTTCTCACTCCGGTGCCCGGGTTCTCCAACTACGAACTCAGCTTCAGTCTCTCTGCCGAGGTTCGTCTTCCATCACCGACTATATGCAGAAATTCAAGGGTATTGCTGACAGCCTCGCTATTATCGGAGAACCTGTTCGTGAGCAAGATCTGATCATGCAAGTTCTTGCCGGGCTCGGCCCTGCATACAATACATTTATTCCCTCTGTCACCACTCGCATTCGCGATACCAAACTAGAAGACTTGCATGCGATGCTCCTCGCCCATGAGAGTTTCATGCATCATTGTGAGCAGTCTGAAGAAGCGGTTTTTTCCTCTGCCAACTCAGCAGTAGCTGGTCGCGGCTCTCCCTCTGATGACCAATCTTGCCGTGGCAACTCTCGCGGGGGCAGTCGCTCTGGCCGTGGACACGGCAAGGGCCGTGGACGGGGACGTAATCCCTTCTGTCAAATCTGCTGGGTCTCTGGCCATCACTATGCTCATGAGTGCCCCGAGCGCTTCAATCAGCGCTTTGTCGGTGGCCCTCGATGATGACCACAACATCAGCCCACAGCGCCCACCGCGCCTCTGCTTCCGGGGGCGCCCGTCACCGCCTTCCATATTGCTGCGGGATCTCTTCCTCCATCCACAGCATGGTACCTTGACTCTGATGCCACACATCACGTGACGCCTGACTATAGTCATCTTCTGGCCGCTGCTCCATATCATGGGTCGGACACAGTGCGCGTCGGTAATGGTGTAGGTTTGCGGATTCATAACCTTGGAGTCACAACGCTTCCCACCCTTCCTCGCCCCCTTTTGCTAAATAATGTCTTGCATGTTCATGCCATAACCCGTAATCTTCTATCTGTTCATCGTCTCACTACCGATAACGATGTCATCTTTGAATTTCACCCAACCTTTTGCCTTGTGAAGGATCGACAGTCGGGGACGATTTTGACACGCGGACAACTTGATAATGATCTCTATCACCTCCCGCCGCTACACCGCCATTCTGTTGGGTCCACGCC
Organism: Amorphophallus konjac; assembly: GCA_022559845.1. Lineage (NCBI taxonomy): Eukaryota > Viridiplantae > Streptophyta > Magnoliopsida > Alismatales > Araceae > Amorphophallus > Amorphophallus konjac. The sequence goes on along the minus strand of CM040121.1, from coordinate 413,718,428 downwards.
CTCTACGCCATCCACCATTGTCTTCTCTGGCGAGCTTTCTTCCTCTCCAGCATGGCACGCTCGCCTAGGTCATCCTGCGTTGCAGACTGTGCAACGTATTATATCTACTTTTGGCTTTCCTTCATTCTCGTCTACCCCCTCTCTGTGTAATGCATGTATGCAGGCCAAGTCTCATAGACTCCCATTTCAGTCGTCTGACTCGCGCTCCGCAGGTGTTTTAGATCTTATACATTCCGATGTTTGGGGACCTGCTCCCGTAGTATCACATTCCGGTTATAAATACTATGTTATTTTCATTGATGATTTTAGCCGATTCACTTGGCTCTTCCCTTTACGTCTAAAATCTGATGTGCATACTGTCTTTCTACGTTTTCAACGTCATGTGGAGCGCTTATTCGGCCGACCCATCAAGGAATTCCATTTAGACTGGGGTGGTGAGTATCAAGCTCTTCGACCCCACCTTGACTCTGTTGGCATCGTACATCAGGTCTCGTGTCCTCATACCCCTCAACATAATGGCGCCGCAGAGCGGAAGCATAGACATATTGTCGAGACTGCCCTGGCTATGATGCTCCATGCATCTGTACCTCCCCAGTTTTGGGATGAGGCAGTCATGACTGCTCTCTACCTTATCAACCGTCTCCCCACCCCTCTCCTTTATATGCGCACCCTGTACCATATTCTCTTTCACAAGGACCCTGATTATGCCTTCCTACGGGTCTTTGGGTGTGCCTCCTACCCCTGGCTACGCCCTTACGCCTCCACCAAACTGAGCCCTCGTTCCGAGCGTTGTGTCTTTCTTGGTTATAGCCCAAACCATGTGGGGTATCGGTGTCTTAACCCCCTCACCGGCCGCATCTATGTCTCTCGTGACGTGGTTTTTCGTGAGGATGTCTTTCCCTTTACAGGAGCAGGACATGCCACAGGAATTCTTGGACCTGCACCCCATTCACTATGGGTCCCAGCCGCTGCTTCTCGGGCTCCAGCCTCTACCAGGCACCCAACGCCGCTGCCCAAATCGCCTCCACCTTCTCCTGTCACAGCCTTGCCTCCTGCCACCCCGGCTGCTCCTTCTTCACAGATCTCGCAGTAAATGGACGCTCCCTCCACTTGTGGCACGACGCCTACATCCTCTTCTCCTACCAATCCACCGTGTCGCATGCGTCGCCTGAGCGACATCTATGCCACTGCACCCCAGGTGCCACAGACATTTCTTGCAGCTGTCCTCGTCGAGCCCACATGCTTCTCTCAGGCGGTCAAGGTGCCAGCCTGGCGTGCCGCCATGGCTGTGGAATTTGACGCCCTCTTCCGCAACGGCACCTAGGATCTCGTTCCTCGAGATGATCGGATGAATGTTCTCGACTGCAAGTCGGTATTCAAGATCAAGCGTCGGGCTGACGTCACTATTGAGCGACACAAAGCACGTCTCGTAGTCAAGGGCTACCGGCAACAACCCGGCGTCGACTGCTTTGACACGTTCAGCCCAGTTGTCAAGATTACTACCGTCCGTCTCTTATTGGCCATCGCTGTGAGCTCTGGGTGGCTTCTTCGGCAACTTGACGTGTCCAACGCCTTCCTCCATGGCGATTTGGAGGAGACCGTATTTATGGAGCAACTGCCTGGCTTTGCTCATCCTCAGCTGCCGCACCATGTTTGTCAACTCCGCCGGTCTCTCTATGGGCTGCGCCAGGCCCCACGAGCTTGGTTCAAACGCCTCAGCAGCTGGCTTCTTGCACAACAGTTTACTGGATCCCAGACTGACACGTCTCTATTCTATCGCTGTCATGGATCATCCAGGATCTTCATCTTAGTATACGTGGATGATATACTTATCACCGACAATGATCCTGGGGGTGTCGCTGCTATCATTTCCTCCCTCGCAAAGACCTTTGTTGTACGTGACCTGGGCCCCGCCCACTACTTTCTGGGCATCGAGCTACTTCACCAACCGTCCGGTTGCCTGCTCACCCAATCCAAGTATGTCTCGGACCTCCTCCAACGTACTCGGATGGCTAGCGCTCGACCTATCTCCACTCCCATGGCCAGCGCAACTTCAGGTGATGCTCAACAAACCTCTACCTTTGAAGACGTCTCTCTCTATCGCAGTGTTGTGGGCGCCCTCCAATACGCCACCATCACAAGGCCAGACATCACCTTTACGATCAACCGGGCGTGTCAACATATGCACATGCCCACCACTGCCGACTGGGCACATGTCAAATGCATCTTGAGATACTTGCAAGGCACATCCTCACATGGTTTGTTTCTTCACAAAGCTTCATCCTGCCATCTTCATGCATTCAATGACGCCGACTGGGCCGGCTCATCTCAAGATTGACGTTCAACAAGTGGTTATGCCATCTTCCTTGGGCATAATCTGATCTCGTGGAGCTCAAAGAAGCAATCGACGGTCTCTCATTCCAGTACAGAGGCGGAGTACAAGGCTGTGGCGAACGCCACTGCTGAGCTGCTCTTGCTGCTCTCCCTCTTGCGAGAGCTTGGTTTCTCCACTCCTCCTCCGATTCTCTGGTGTGATAACATTGGGGCTACATACTTGGCGGCCAATCCAGTCTTCCACGCGCGTACCAAACATGTGGAGATTGATTTCCACTTCGTTCGAGAACGGGCCGCTGCTAAACAATTGGTTGTAGCATACGTCTCCACACAGGATCAACGGGCGGATATCCTCACTAAACCATTAGCTCGGCAACGGTTCACCGCGTTACGTTCCAAGCTCAATGTACTCCAAGCCCCATTGACTTTGCGTGGCCGTGATAATGAGAAGCACGGCGGCAGCCCTCCGTCATGCAACACGGAGATTCATCCTGCGATGCCATGTAATGTCGGAAGTGTTAACCGTGTGGACAGCTTGCCGGACCTCAAGAATAGAAACCGGACAGAGAAGGATGCCAAGAATAGCAGCAAAACAGATGAGGTGGATGCTAAAACAGGGCACCGTAAATCAGTGTAAATCTCTGTAAACTAGGCAGTAAATCCTGTGCATTCTATATATTGTATATATATCCCAATATATAACAAGATGGAGAGCTCTCGATGAACACATCAAGAGAGCCTTCTCTCATACCAAGTGTGTGTGTGCTATGTTTCTAGCTCTCCCACTCTCTCCGTTTTTACAAGGGAGACTGAGAGAGAGAGAGAGTGCGATTGAGTGAGGGAGAGGGTCTGTGAGTGTGTGTGTGTGTGTGTGTGTGTGTGTGTGTGTGTGTGTGTGTGTGTGTGTGTGTGTGTGTGTGTGTGTGTGTTACAAAGAGAGGGAGAGGGACAGGATCGGGAGAGGGGGAGGGAGATAGGGAGAGGGAGGGGGTCGAGCACCCCCGGCCGATGCCCCCTCTGCCATATGTGTGCGTCCATGTGTTACAGAGAGGGAGAGGGAGTGAGGGAGACCAAGAGAGGGAGAGGGAGAGGGAGAGGGAGGGGGTTTACTGGAGCCGGCGAGGACGGCGATCGAGGACGGCCACTGCGAGGAAGGCCACGGCCCCAGCGTCGACGGCGAGGACGACTCCGGCGGTCTCTCGTCGGCAAGGAGACAATGGAAAGAGAGAGTGAGAGGGAGAGTGGAGGGGGGAAAGGGTAGAGAGAGTGAGAGGGAGAAAGGGTTCGACCGTGGCGGGAAGATGAAAACTTCCGATAGAACTTATTTCCGTCAAAAAAAATTGAATAATTTTTGACGAAAAATGTTTTGTCCGAATATCCGTCAGAAATTGCGACAGATATTCCGACAGATATTCATATGTCGGAAATACCAATGGCATTTGCGACGTAATTTTATCCATCGTAAATTTCGACAGATATTCCGACGGATTAATTTTCGTCGGAAAATGCCATCGCTAAAACAGCCTTTTCTTGTAGTGTATGTCCATGACCACTCTCATGTGATTAAATATGATGACTTGGTACTGTAAAAGGATTTGACCTATGAAGAAAGACCCATCTGTTAGGTCCCTTGCTAGGGTGCAACCGGATCTAGAGGGGGGGTGAATAGATCCCTTAAAAATATGCCCTCTTATAAACTTATTTGACCAGACAAGCTTCTTGTTTGAGCGCACAGTAGATATAACAATATAAAAGATGATACAAACAAGGAGTCATTAAAAACAATGGACCTGAAGTAGCAAGGTCTTAGAAGACACATGTAGCGGAATGATCACAAGCACCTAAGATTTACATGCTGAGATTCCAAATAACAGAGAACTTTCTAAGGTGTGAGTGTGAGCCATTGTTCAAAGAGCAAGAATGTTGGTAAACGGTGAAGGATCACAATATGTGCAGTGTTCGGCCATATCAGAAATGCAGAAATAAAACTATAAGTCCATGTGAAATGGAGACAGGAAAAATGGAAGCAATCACACAAGGACACACCACTACACAATAGATTTTTAAGGTGGTTCAGTCTGCAAACCTGCAGACCTACATCCACCTCTCACCAAACCGGTGAGGCTTTACCACACAAGGACGAAGTCCTCAACACACACACACACACACACACACACACACACACACACACACACACACACACACACACACACACACACACACACACACACACACACACACACACACACACACACACACAATGGGACGAACCCCCCACACACACACACCCACAAACAAAAAGAAAGAACAAGCTGCAAGTGCAGTAAAAACACTTCCGATATCTAACCATAGGACCAGACACACACTGAAATGCAGATCAGAAATTGCAAGAGGAAAAATGCAAGACAACAATAAGCAAGACAAATGTAGCTTCAGAGAAATTTCATGAAGCTTGCTTCTTCAGCTCTCATCTTCTCCTTCTCACCTCTGGACTGGGCCGGACCAGAGTTGGGGCTGCTCACCTCTCTTTTCTTCTCAGATATTTTTCATGAATAGCTTAGGACTACTCACTCTTCTCTTCATCTCTTCTCTTTTTCTTCCTTCTCTTTTTCTTTCTCTCCTTGGTACGAGCTAACAAATTTGTCACTCAATGCATTGCTCGGCCAACTCGTTCAAGGTGGCCATTTCTTCATATTTATTGTAATATCATGGATTCTTCGGATCGGAATCGGAGAGCTATCGGATCGCTTTCGTGGATCCTGATACGTGTTTTATGATCCACGCGGGTTTTTCCTGTGTATAACTTGCGGAACCCTGTGGAGAGTTGACCGTTGAGTTTTACGACTCAAGGACGCTACAAGTGTGTTGTGCTCGTTCCAAGGATCGTGAAGATTATTTTTCTATATTTTTATGAATTTATATATTTTCGTGCCAAAAATTGGATTTTAGGAAATATTGCTAATTTCCTTTTTTTCTTTTTATTCTTCTCACTTCTCTCCTCTCTCTTCTCTCACTGTTCACTCTCTCCCCCTCCGTTCACTCTACTCTTTCCCCCTCTCCTCCGGCTACAGACGGAGGAGGCCAGGGGATGTCGTGGAGATGCCGTGGAGGTGTCGTGGAGCGTGTTGGCATGAAGAATGGAGCGTGGTGTTGGCGCGACCCGTTCGGTGGATTCAAAGCCGACGTGTAGTTCGTGTGTTGGTTTTCGGAGTATTGTGGCCGTTTCGGCGCGTGAGATCTTCGGTGGAGGTAGGGGGACAGATGCCCTACTCTTTTACTGCGTTCTCTCATGATTTCAAGCTGAACGGTGTGAGTTTGAGCGAGTTTTGCCTCGGTTGGGCGAATTGCATGTTCGGGGGGCTGTGAGCCGAGTTCGCCATTCCCGGCGACGGTTTTCAGCTTAATTGGTTTCATTCGAACTCCTGACATGTTAGGATTTCACTTCCACTAGTTTTACTGCATTTGGATGCCATTTAGGGCCAATATGAGCCCGGGAATCCATGTGACTCATTTTGGGTCGATTCGTTGGAATCGCCCGTTTCTTGCCGTTTAGTAGTTGTTTTGATCCCCTGCGGCTTGTGGAAGGTGTATAACATGTCTATGGTTGTTTCCCCATTGTTTAGACACGATTGGGGGATGGAAATACCGGGTTTTGAGCTTCCCTACTATTTTCTTGCCGCTATCCGCTTAGCGGTTCTTCCAGAGACCATTTTTGGTCTTTGGCGGCCCATTAGAGACCGCTAGGTTGAGTGTATAAGTCGGTTTGGCTTTGTGGTATCGCGACCGACCGCAAGGTCGTTGCTTGCGGCCCTTAAAGGATCGCTAAGCTTTGCATAGTGGCCTGAGGATGACCTCTAGGCTCTGAGTGACGGCCAAAGGGTGACCGCTACTCTCCACGTTGTGTTGGCTAAGTCGGTTCGCTGGGTAACGGCCATGCGACTGACTGCCTCTGAGGTGTTGCGGCCCATTTGTGACCGCCACCTGTCATTTTATGTCGGTTTAAGTCGGTTAGGTCTAGGGGCCTATCTCCGACCGCATGGGTGTCCTTGGCGGCCTTGGGGTGACCGCCAGGCTTTGTGGAACGGTCCTAGGTAGACTGTTAGGTGGTTTTGACCGGTTAAGTCGGTTTAACTATTTTGGAGTTTGACTGGGCGTAGCGTCCATGTTGTGACCGCTAGGGTCAAGCTTGCGGCCCTGAGGAGACCATCTGGTTCCAGTAGCGGCCTCAGGCGGACCGTAAGACTCCTGCTTTTGTGGATTTTGTATCTACAGTTTTTCTTAAAGGTTGCGGCCCTTTGGATGACCGTCAGGTTAGTCTAGCGGTCAGGGTGAGACCGCCACCTGCCCAGAGTGTTATTTTGTGTTGGTTTCCTTTTCGGTTGATGTGGCTTTGACCCCTTGGTTAGCCCACTGTTCCGTGGATGTCTTGGATGTCCTATGAGGACTATGACTGTGTTATAGGGTGTCTGAGAGTGCCACTGTACCAAGTAGTGCTTTGTATTATATCGAGGGTCATTATGGTTTTTGGTCAACCCGGTTGTGACCCAGCGGTTGACACGTGACCTCGTGAGTGTCTCGTCTATCCTGTGAGGATCGAGACATGGTTTTGGGCACTTGGAGGTATTATCTTACCTTAATTTGCATGTCAATGTGGTTCGAGGGCTTTTGGTGATCCCTCATGTTCCGTGCTTTGTGTTATGCGGAATTGTGAGTCCGTTGTGTGGCTCGAAGCCGAGGACTCATTGTTGTTATTATTGTTGTTATGGATCCGGCTGTTCTATGCCATCTTCCATAATGTGTTTACCGTAGTTTTTGGCTTAGGGACTAGGCTGATTAACAGCTTGTTGCAGTGATGTGCGACGATCTTGACCCGAGTCTTGTGACTCAAGGATCATTGTCAGCAGGTCTAGTTGATTGTCCTGAGTCTGGTGGCAGTTGTGTACTGCATTACACTCCGTAGTACATGCGATAGGTGTGTGCTTACCCTGTTTGTACTTCGGTGTTCGCTGTTTTGAGTCTCTGTGTCTAGTGAGGCTCCACTAGTCGTAGCCTGACGACACTTTCCTGTGTGTCGGCCCACCTGGGAGTGGTGGCGGGGCGAGTTCCCGACAGACAATTTTTAGGCTAGTTTCCGTGGGCCCCCTTGCTTTGCGGTAGCGTCCTACTAGGGGGGAAACTAGCTAGAAGTATGGCTCAAGGCATTGGGCTTGTGTGTGCACACGTGGTCAGGGGCAGTTGGATGAGCGTCGACGGGCGTGACCCTGACTAGTCACTCGTTACTGTTGTTCCTTGTACTTGTTTCTTTGTGAGTGTCTCAGTTACTGCCGTGTTAGGCGTGTGCGAGATACTTGAGGCGCAGTGTAAGACGTCAGTGGACGCATCTGGTTGTTCTTCTAGTGAGGAGGTGCTTCTGTCACATGACACGATGACTTGTGTTTTCGTGACTGGTTTCCGTCACGACTGACGTGACTTGTCGGGTAGTCTATGTTGGCTTCACCCGCGGTCTAGTCTAGTCTAGCGTGCACGATGGTGAGCTCGTGTATGTTTGTGCCTTTGACTGTGTTGGTCTTTGGTAGGCTTTACCTGTTTTGGTAGGCTTTTCACGATAGAGTTTCGTGATTCGACAATGGATCGGTAACGCTTGACTTTGTGAGATTGGGGTTCGCCTTTCTGTTGCTGTTCGGAGTAGTTTAGAGGGCCGAGGTTCCTTCCGCTGCCGTGTTTTAGTGTTACGGCTTTCCTCTTTACTTTTATAGTTGTTACTCCTATTGTTACATCTTTGCTTTAGTGTAGCACTGTTGTTACTGCGTGTTTTGTGGTAGGGTTCTGCGGGATCCCTACTGAGCCAATGACACGAGGCTCACCCCTGACTTTTTAGGTGTAGCAGTTCTTCCTCCTGCTGGGTGATACCTACTGCGTGGTTCTTAGTTGCCAGTGTCGGGTTTACCCCGACTTGAGAGTACATTCTCTTTCCTGTTGGACTGTACTTATCTTTCTGTTAGACTGGACTCTGTTAGTTTAATTGTTATCGAAAATGTAATTTTATTTCTACTACTTTAGTAATCTTGATCATTGAAATTTAATTGCTAACTGCTTTATCTTGAAGTTCAATGTACTATCACATACCGTTCTGTCCCTTCGGAGCTTTTCCTCTCTTGGGAGGCCTCGCAGGTTCCAAGTGGTATCGGGTTTACCCGGTATCCAGAGTCTGGGTCGTCACAGGTGGTATCAGAGCAGAGTTCAGAGTTGTTCGGAATTTTTCTGAGCTAGTTGAGCTTTTGTTTGTGATGTACATGGGAATTCGAGATATTACAGTATTCAGAGTCCTTAAGGTCCAGTACAGTAGGCAGCTACCATAGGTTTTGCGATTATTTATTGCTTTGCTTTCACGTGTGGTCTTGTGCGTGCTGTGTTGGCACTGTGCGAGATGGTTTTTACTCTCGTCAGGATGTGACTGATGTTCTTCTTTTGTCATGGTGTTTGTCTCGATTATGCTATACTTGGCAGAGTTCGCCGGCAGGCATGAATCTGTGGTGCAGTGATCAAGATTTTTTTTCAGTGGTTTGTTCAGGTGACTGGTGACGTTATCGTTGGAGTGATGGCCGCACACATTTTTATGTTGTTTTGGTCGTCCCAGCTTGAGGTTTGTTCAGCCCCTGAGGTGTTAAGGTTGTGTTGAGGTGGTCAATTGGATGCCTTCATTGAGAGAATGCTCAGGCGAACATAGAATTTTCCTTCCTGGTGAGCTACTGTTAGTCGGGCTTGATTCTTCTCATCTTGTCTGGTGGCGTCTTTTCAAGGTAAGCTTTGGGAGTGCTGTCTCAATGAGGCCTTTGTCCTGTGTCTGCTTAAGTGTGGATTGTGTTAGTTCTGAACCCGATTTGCTCTTGGTTCGGCGGTTGCTTGGCTTTGCACCCAGTATGTGTGTTGGGGGCTGTTGTGCACCGTGTCTGATGTGCCGTGTTTGGCGGCTATTGTGCTGTGAAGGTTCAGTAATCGTGCTAGGATGTGAGGATAAGCTAAGATTAGCGTTCTTTATGCTGAAGCTGGTGCTCTTCGTAGTTTACACTCTGGCGACTTGTGATCGGTTGTTAGCAGGATCGGTACTCAAGGCGTGGTATATTGCCATTTTGTGAATTGCGATGGCGCCGAGTGTGTGCTGAGATGCAGATGCCGAGTTATTTGGGATGCCTGTGTGCGTTCTGTGAGTGCGCAGCAGAAGCGTGTGGGCTTGTAACCCACAGGTCGAGGATCATTTGGTTAGAAGATTATGGCCAGCCGAGAGGTTTGTTTCCTCGGTGTGATTATCGTCTTGGCTATGTGTGCCTTGATGCTGTTGGTTGCCATGTCGTGCTGGAGGCATTGTGATGGTTGGCACCGGCTTGCGTGAGGATTGGGGAAATATGTCGGCGTATATGCTGGTCGAGTACCCTTTCTTCTCTATATTTTTATTGGGAGTTGTGCTCTCGGGACGTGAGCGTGGTCCTTGAGATGCGTTCTCCGAGATTATTGTTGTTGTTTTTGTGGGTCCTTGTTGGTGGTTGTGTTCAGCTTGGGAGGAGTTCCCTGTGAGTCTGATTTGGCATTGATTGGACTGAGGTCTTGTCGTTTGACTTTGTTGTACTCTTCTGTCATGGTAGAGTTGGCATGCGACTCGAATCAGATGTAATGTCTAAGTCAGGACTGACTTGATTGTGCTCGTGGTCCAGTGCTATCGTTGGCGTTCGGCGTGCCAATTTTGTTGTTATTCTTGGCGTGGAAGCCGATGTTGTGGAGCAGTCAGCTGAGAGGACTGTTGATGGGAATCGACGCTGAGCATGTACATTTTATTTTGCATTTATGTCCTTTAGTTTATTTGTATATCTACGGGAAAGTATATGCGTAATTGTACGGCTTTATAAGCCAATGCGTCATTCCCACGGATTGTTTGGGTTTCTTTGTAATTTGTCAGTAGGACCATCAAGGGGGCCCTCAGCCCTTTCCCATTGGTCCATGTCACTCATGTGGGGCTGGTCAACCATCCTAGGTGGCCATCTAGAAGGGTTGAATGCCATTTGATCACATGGGAGACAAGTGGCTTAATTAGTCCAAGGTGGGTTACCTACCTCACCTACCCATTCAACCCCATTAACCATGGTCAAGGGGGCGCCCCTCTCCCCTTAATATTTTATTATTTTTTGTGTGTTATTCACATCCAATCTAGGCCCTCCATCCTCCACCCCTAGATCTAATGGTGTAGATTAGATTTGACACATGGCATATAAAAATGTTGTATTTTCCATTTGTTAGCATTAATGAAGAGAAAATTGTTGGAAAATCAAGAGTGTTCTTGAGCCCCTCCTCTCTCCCTTTGGTTTCTCTCCTCCAACCTCCAGTTCTAGAGTGATTTCTATCTTCTATCCCCTCCCCTCTATCTCCGGTGATCATCTGTGCCGCCGCCGCCGCCGTTCGTGCCGCCTTCGAGCCGCCACGAAACCGTCTTCGATATTCTGTCCTGCTGGATAGAGGTGTCTTCCCAAAATTCCTGCTACCAGCAAAGGCCTCTTCGTGGTCTGTAATTTTTATGGTGTGTTCTTATATTCCACCCTATCATCCAAAAAAAAAATTCAGGTCCAAAATCCCTCGTTTAGTATTTTTTCATTTTCGTGCATCTTTCATTCCCAGATCTATTTTGTCTCTATCTACAGTGACAGCAGCCCTGTGTTTCTCACCTCCGGCCCTCTTTTTGATTTTTACAAACCCTCCCGATTTTACTGGGAGTTTTGTCCATCATCCCCTACATCCACCATTTTTCTTGATTTTTTATCCACCCTCTATCCATTTTTCAAAATTCATGTTCTATCTCAGCTACAGTGCTTTCAGCCCATTTCCAGATCCGACCCACTGTTAGTGAAAAACTCCTATCAATTCGTATCCATATCCAAACTTGTCCAAACCAGTTTTACCGTTTTTCTAGCTCAATTTCCCACAACTTTCATGAAGCGGTCGAAGTCTGAATTCAAGGTCTTCACAGAAGTCAAAGGTAGTTCTCAGAGAATAGCCCTGCAGATCTGAGTGTTCGGCTACTGTACAATAGGAAGTTGTAAATTCATTAAAGCCAAAATCTGTGCAGATCCAGGCTAGATCTCTAGGCCTAAGTTGAAGGATTTGAAGTTAGCTTTCCAACGGCGCCAGTCTCGTGTCGATCCGACATCGGGGCTGATCGCAGCGCCCGTTCTCACCGGGACGCGTGCTGAAAACCAGAAGCTGCAGATCCGTGGCCGGTTATTCCGACCGGTGCCGAACGGAGCCGCCCGGCCTCCGGCCGACGAACCAGTGTGCCGCCAGCCCGGGGAGTGCTTCCCTAAGTGTCCCCACTACAGCGGTTCCATCGGGTCCCACACGGCCCCTCCGGGTAGCACGTGGGCCCCACAGCCACAAGTTCGGGTGCTGCCGAAGAGACGCGAGAAGCCGCCCGTCAACCCGAATTCGGTCCTCCCGGGCCCAGTTGTGTAGCCCTTTACCTCCCTGCGTGGAGTGGGTGATATTTCATTGCTGTCATCATTGTGTAATATTTATCCCGGGAGTACGAGTTTCGGCCGGGTCCGTCTTCCCCACGCCGAGCGCGTGGAGGTATCGCATTCGCTCCCTTACTTGGCATTTTACTTACTTCATATATATTTGTTTATGCCGCTGCTAGAGAGCATGTGTAGGGATATCTAGCTCGCTTTATCTATTCATTACCGCTGCTGCGAGAGAGTGCGAGACCGTCCCGTGACCCGATCCGGGCACACGAGAGAGCCGATCACCCTAACTCATTGCCGGTTTCTCAACCGCGCACGTCTGACGCTTCCCTCGTTAAGGGACAACCGCGAGCTTGTCGTGTCCATGGTCCCGTCCCGCATCAACTATGTTTCCTTGTTTAAGCTGATCCTTGTTGTGTCTGCTGAGTGTGTTATCGGTAGTTGTTTTTGTGGCATGGGTCGTGTCTCCTTTCCCTGTGAGGCGTAAGCGATGATGCCCTATTTCGGAGGTGTCAGGCTTGTGTTCACTTGTGTGCCATGCTCGTTCTGTGGATCGGTGTCTCTTGAGAACCGGAGTGTGTGCCTGTGATTGTGGTCTTGCAGTATCCCTCTGAATTGTATTTTTTCGAGAATTACGTTATCGTGATTTGCATTTTGAGGTTTGGCTGATGCTTGGAGAGCATAGCCAATGTTTGGGTTTGTTCTTCCCTTGTTCACTTGTTGGCTCAATGAATTTCGAGGACGGAATTCCTTTAAGGGGGGAGGACTGTAATATCCTGGATTCTTCGTGCAATATCCTGAATTCTTCAGATCGGAATCAGAGAGCTATCGGATCGCTTTCGTGGGTCCTGATACGTATTTTACGATCCACGAAGATTTTTCCCTTGTATAACTTGCGGAACCCGGTGGAGAGTTGACCGTTGAGTTTTGCTACTCAGGGACACTACATGTGCGTTGTGCTCGTTCTGAGGATCACGAAGACTCTTTTTTTGTATTTTTCTGAATTTATGGTTTTTTGTGCCAAAAATTAGATTTTAGGAAAATTGCTAATTTCCTAATTTCTTTTTCTTATTAACCCTTTTCTCTCTCCTCTCTCTCCCCTCACATCTCTCATTTCTCTCCCACCGTTCTCTCTCCTCTTTTCTCCTGTCACTACGGGGCACGCGACCGTGGCGAGGTGGGTGAGGCGGTGACGCTGTGGAGCTGTCGTGGAGCGTGTTGGTGTGAAGAATGGAGCGTGGCGTTGGCGTGATCCCTCGGTGGATTCAAAGTCGGCGTGGGCGGGTTCGTGTGATGATTTTTGGCGTATCGTGGCCGTTTCGACGCGTGAGATCTTCGGTGGAGGTAGGGGGACAGATGCCCTACTCTTTTCCTACGTTCCCTCGCGATTTGGAGCCGAACTGTGTGAGTTTGAGTGGGTTTTACTTCGGTTGGGCAAAATGCATGCTGGGAGGTGTGAGCCGTGTTCGCAGTTCCAGGTGACAGTTTTCAGTTCAATTGGTTTCATTTGAACCCCTGGCATGTTGGGATTCATTTCCCGTCAGTTTTACTTAATTTGGTCGAGAATCGGAGTCGGTATTAGCCCGACTGTCCACGTGAGTCATTTTGGGTCAATTCGTGGGAATCACCCGTTTCTTGCGTTTTTGCGTGTGGTTTTCCCCCTTCCGGCTTGTGAAAGGTCGGCAATGTGATTGGAGTTGTTTCCCCGTCGTTCTGGTGACGATCGGGGCGTGGAAATGGGTTTTTGTGTAGATTTTCCGTGTTTCACTCTGTGATGAGAACGCGCTACCACAATGCACCGTGTCTCGTGAAGGAGATGAATAGTTAGGTGGTTAGGAACGCGCCCCAGGCAATAGGCGTGATCCTATTGAACGCGCCCTATGTGATAGGCGCGATCTCTGTTAACACGACCCAAGTGGGGAGCGCGTGTCTGTATTGTCACGCTCGAACTTCTGGCCGCGACTATCATCGCAACCTATGTGAGTGCCACGTCTCTGGGTTATTGCGACCCAGGTAAGCGCCGCGTTCTGATGACATCGCGACCCTCTGTGCGGGCGCGATAATCATCGTGACGCAAGGTATAGGCACGTTAATGTTTTCTATTTTTCGTGTCTTATTTGAGCTATCTCGGGTTCCGGTGAACCCAAGATTCGATGCCTTGTTGGCTTTTGGCTCGATGGAAGCCTTTGGTGTTCCGGGAGAGTCATATGTGCATCAAGGGATCTCAGAGGAGCAATTTTATGCCGAGCATCATAGTGTTGGTTTGGTTTCCGGTTAATGTGGCTTTGACCCCTTGGTTAGCCCACTGTTCTGTGGATGTCTTGGACGTCTTATGAGGGCTGTGACCGTGTTATAGGGTGTGTGAGAAGGCCATTATATCGAGTAGTGTTTTGTATTATCAAGGGTCAGTATGCTTTCTCGTCAACTTGGTTGTGACCCAGTGGTTGACACGTGACCTCGAGAGTGTCTCGTCCATCCTGTGAGGATCGAGACATGGTTTTGGGCGCTTGGAGGTACCTTACCTCGATTTGTGTGTCATGTGGTTTGAGGGCTGTCGGTGATCTCTCATGTTCCATGTTTTGTGTTATATAGAATTATGAGTCCGGTGAGCGGCCCAGAGGCCGTGGACTTTCATTATTGCTGTTATGGATCCGGCTATTCCGTGCCGTCCTCCGTAAGGTGTTTTACCGTAGATTTTGGCTTAGGGACTAGGCTGATTAACAGTGTATTGTTGTGATGTGTGACGGTCTTGACCCAAGTCTTGTGACTCAAGAATAGTTGTCAGCAGGTCTAGTTGACTGTCCTGAGTTTGGTTGCAGTGGTGTACTACATTATGCTCCGTAGTACGTGTGATCGTGTGTGCTTACCCTGTCTGTACTTCGGTGTTCGCTATTTTGGAGTCTCTGTGTCTAGTGAGGCTCCACTAGTCGTAGCCTGACGACACTTTCCTGTGTGTCGGCCCACCTGGGAGTGGTGGTGGGGCAGTTCCCGACAGACGGTTTTTAGGCTAGTTTCTATGGGCCCCCTTGCTTTGCGCTAGCATCCTACTGGGGTGGAAAACTAGCTAGAGACCTGGCTCAAGGCATTGAGCTTGTGTGTGCATATGTGGTCAGGGGCGGTTGGACGAGTGCCGACAGGCGTGACCTTGACTTGTCACTCATTACTGTGGTACTGTTGTTCCTTTTACTTGGTACTGTTGTTCCTTGTACTTGGTACTGTTGTTCCTTGTACTTGATTCTTTGTGAGTGTCTCAGTTACCATCGTTCCAAGCATGTGCGAGATACTTGAGGCGCAGTGTAAGACGTAAGTGGACGCATCTGGCTGTTCTTCTAGTGAGGAGGTGCTTCTGTCACTTGACGCATGACTCTTGTGACTTGTATTTTCATGACTGGTTTCTGTCATAATTGACGTGACCTGCCGGGTAGCCCGGGATTGGCTTTATTCATGCTCTAGTGTACCGTACACGACGGTGAGCTCGTGTATGCTTGTGCCTTTCACTGTGTAGGTCTTTGGTAGGCTTTACCTGTTTTGGTAGGCTCTTCACGATAGGGTTTCATGATTCGACAATAGATCGGTAACACCCGACTTTGTGAGATCGGGGTTCACCTTTCCGTTGTTGTTTGGAGTAGTTTAGAGGGCCAAGGTTCCTTTGGCTGTCGTGTTTTCTTGTTACGGCTTTTTCCTCTTTACTTCTGTTGTTTCTACTCCTGCTTTGTTACTACTTTGCTTTAGTGTAGCACTACTATTATAGCGTTGTTTTGCGGTAGGGTTCTGTGGGATCCCTACTGAGCGAGTGACACGAGGCTCACCCCTGACTTTTCATGTGTAGCTGTTCTACCTCGTGGCTGGAGGTTCCGCTGTGCTGTAGTTCTGTGTTACCAGCGTTTGCCAGTGTCGGGCTTCCCCCGACTTGAGGGTACACTTCCCTTTTCTGTTGGACTGTACTTCTCTTTCTTTGGACTAGACTCTGTTAGTTTAATTGTTATCGAAAATATAATTTTATTTTTGCTACTTTAGCAATCCTAATCATTGAAATTTAATTGCTTACTGCTTTATCTGGAAGTTCAATGTACTATCACATACCGTTCTATCCCTTCAGAGCTTTTCCGCTCTTGGGAGGCCTCGCAGTTTCCAAGTGGTATCGGGTTTACCCGGTATCCGGAGTCTGGGTCACCACAGTTGGTATCAGAGCAAGAGTTCAGAGTTGTTCAGAATTTTTCTGAGCTAGCTGAGCTTTTGTTTGTGAAGTACATGAGAATTCGAGATATCGCAGTATTCAGAGTCCTTAAGGTCCAATACAGTCGGCAGCTGGCATAGGTTTCGCAATTGTTTATTGTTTTACTTTCGCGTGTGGTCTTGTGTGTGCTGTGTTGGCACTGTGCGAGATGGGTTTTTCTCTTATCAGGATGTGACGAAGTGTTCTTCTTTTGCCATGGTGTTTGTCTCGGTTTTGCTGTACTTGGCAGAGTTCACTGACAGGCGTGAATTTGTGGTGCGATGTTCGAGATTTTTCCGTGGCTTGTCCAAGTGGCTATTTAGAATTATCATTGGTGTGATGGCCGTGCACATTTTATGTTGTTTTGGTCATCCTAGCTTGAGGTTTGGTCAGCCCCTGAGGTGCTGAGGTGTTAAGGTCGTGTTATGGTGGTCGATTGAATGCCTTGATTGAGAGAATGCTCAGGCGAACCTAGGATTTTCCTTCCTGGTGAGCTACTGTTAGTCGAACTTGATTCTTCTCATCCTGTTTGGTGGCATCTTTTTGAGGTAAGCTTTGGGAATGCTGTCTCTGTGAAGCCTTTGTCCTGTGTCTGCTTAAGTGTGGAATGTGTTAGTTCTGAGCCTGATTTGTTCTTGTTCGGCGGTTGCTTGGCTTTGGACCCAGTTTGTGTGTTGGGGGCCGTTGTGCACCATGTTTGACGTGCCTTGTTTGGTGACTGTTGTGTTGTGATGGTTAAGTAATCATGCCAGAACGTGAGGATAAGTTGAGATTAGTGTTCTTTGTGCTTTGTGCTGAAGCTGGTGCTCTTCTTGGTTTGCACTCGGGCGACTTGTCATCGATAGTTAGCAAGATCGGTACTCGAGGCGTGGTATATTACAGTTTTGTGAATTACAATGGCACTGAGGGTGTGTTGAGATGCGGATGTCGAGTTAATTGAGATGCCTGTGTGCATTGTGTTGAGTGCGCAACGGAAGCGTGTGGGCCTATAACTCACAGGTTGAGGATCGTTTGGTTGGAAGATTCTGGCCGGTCGAGACGTTTGTTTCCTCGGTGTGACATCATCTTGGCTATGTGTGCCTTGATGCTGTTGGTTGTCGTGCCATTACTTAAGGCTTTGTGGTTGTTGGCACTGGCATGCGTGAGAATTGGGGAAATATGTCGGCATATCTGCTGGTCGAGTACCCTTTTCTTCTCTGTATTTTTCTTGGGGGTTGTGCTCTCGGGACGTGGATCGTGATCCTTGAGATGCATTCTCCGAGGATTATTATGGGTCCTTATTGGTAAGATGCTCGCGGTGTGGCTTGTAGGTTAGCCGCGTGTTCAGCTGTAATTCTACCTTGTTGTGACCCAGCTTGCAGTTGTGCCCGTGGTTCTGTGTTGAGAACGGAGTCGAGATTCTGCAGGTGTTGTTGTTATTGGTTGTGGTTGTGTTCAGCTTGGGAGAAGTTCCCTGTGAGTTTGGGATGAGAATCGACGCCGAGCACTACAATTTTTAATTTATATTTGTGTCCTTTTAGTTTGCTTTTATATTCTTGGGAACGTAGGTTTGCAATTGTAAGACTTTATAAGCCAATTTGTTATTCCCTAAGGATCTTTGGGTTTTTATGTAAAAGTTCAGTAGGCCCAGCAAGGGGGCCCTCACTTTTTCCCCATTGGTCCACCTAAGCCCTAGGGGTCCATGTGGGGCTGGTCAAATGCCAAGGTGGCTTCTTAAAGGATTCTTTCCTTCTTGGACAAGTCAAGGGGACAATGGGTGAAAAATGTCCAAGATGTCTCCCCTTAAGTCAAGGGGGTGCCCCCCCATTAAAATGACATTTTATATTTTATTTTTTTAGGCCAATTGACCACATGGAGGAAGAAAATGCTACCCCTCCCCTCTTTCCCACGAATTCCAACCTCCTCCCCCTTCCTCCCCTTCTATATAAACTCATGTATAGTGTTTTGTAAGGTTTAATGATGAAAAAATTATGAATTTGGTTGGAGCCAAAGAAGGGTGTGCCCTCCTCCTCTCTCCTCCCCCCCTTGTAGATAGAATTCTGCCATTCCATGGTGTGAGACCCATTCTATCTCTCCCTCTCATCCTCTGAATTCTGATTCTGCCGCCGCCATCGCGCCGCCGCCGCCAGCGTCGGAGTTCTGTCCAAATCAGGATAGAACCTCAGCTCCGGAATTTTATCTTTTGTTCTTCTTGTCTGATCGAGCCCAAACTTTGAGGGCTTGTTCTACCTGCCGCCCCTAGTCTCCATTTTAAATTTCGTGCCATTTGGCTTTCGTTTGTTATTTTTCCCTTATGTCTTGTTTCCCCCCTGTAATCTGCCATTCTGCAGATCCACAGGATAGTGTCACTTATTCGTATTTTTCGCACCCGCTTAAAACTTTCCAACAAATCCACAAAAATTTCTCAGTGTTCTTCACGTTCCCCCCTACCTCTCATAATTTTTTCAGCCCCTGTAAAAATCATTTACTCCTCGGTCAAAGGTCCGTTTCAGGCAGATCCCCTTCTGTCCTGAGTGTCTGTAAACAGATCCATAGAAAAAATACAGTCTTACAGAGCCTCCCAATCCTCATCCTTTCATTGGATTGAGCTGAAAAAAATATATGTTGTAGACCTGGGAGTCCTCTTTCCAACTCCATCAGTCTCCCCTCGATCTGATTTCAGATATGAGAGAATTAATTCATGCAGCTGAGGCGTGCATATATGTTTCTTGTGCAGGTTTGAAATTACAGTCCGGGAGAAATTCACAAACAAATATCAAAAATCAACTTCAGGAGCCGCCACTCCCAGGAGTCGACTAGGGACGTCCTGCCAACGTTCCAGCCAAGTGGCGCCTCCAGAAGATCTCAGGAAGGCGACGTTCCTTTGGAGGCCACGGCTTGCTGTCCAGCGAGTTAGAATCGAGTTGACGTAGCACCGAGTCACCGCAGTACCAAGTTGAACCAGCAGGCCGAGTTCGCCCCAAAAGTCCATCCAACTTGCTGCCCGTCAAACCAGGGTCGGTCCTCACGGGCCCACTTGTAGCACTTTACCTCCCTGCGTGGAGTGGGCAATAAAATTCACTGTTGTAATTAAGTTTTTACCATTGTACCGGGAGTTACCGTAACTGGCCGGGGTCATCTTCCCTACGTCTGGAGCATGGAGGTATCGTGTTCGCTCTCTTACTCGGCATTTGCTTTACTCATATTTATTTGTATATGCCGCTGCATGTGATAGGTAACTAGCTCGATATCTATTTTTATCACCGCTGCGAGAGAGCGAGAGTGACCCGTCCTGTGACTCAATCCGAGTTAACGCGGAAAAGTCGATACCCGAGACTCATTGCCGGTTTCTCAACCCCGCACGGTCTAGCGTTTCCCTCGCATAGGGACGATCGCGAGCTAGAGTCTCAGGTCGCGTGTCCGTCCCGCATCAATTTGGTATCAGAGCGCCAGTTGAGTCTAGGGTAGTCTTTGTGTCTAAGTCCACAAAAAAAAAGGTGTCTAAGTCTAGGTGTCTCATTTGCATACCATTGTTCGGTATATAAAAAGGTGTCGCCCGACCGTTAGGTTACGCTTATCGGAGAGGTGATTCACTCGCGTGAGAGGATCTTCGGATCCCTGGACTCCGCCAGGTACCGGATCTTGGTTTTGTCTAGGTGTAGTCGAGTCTCATTTCAACTTTGCATTTGCATCGCATTCTAAGTTGTGTCTAGGTGCTTGCATTAGTTGGCATAACATTTTGCTTATAAAACAAAAATAAAAAAAATGACATTGCATGACCATTCCTAGGGATCTGCTCCCATCTTTTGGCAGCTATGGTCAGCCCATACCTCAGGCCCGACCAAGGCAACCAGTCCGTGTCCAAGTACATTAGGGACTTCGAAGTGTACCGGTTAAGATGTGAAGTCGGGCTGGATAATATCGAGGCCGGAACTCAGTTCTGGAAGGGTTCGCGGCTTCACTTCCAATTTGAATTATTTTGCCGCCACGTGAAAACTTTGGGGGATTCCTATAAGGTCGCTCTGGAGGTCGAGCCATTTGAGTCTCGGTTTGATGCTGCCATACGGCAAGCCAATGCCACCCTTCGACAAGCGTCTACCTCCCAGCCGATTCTCGATCCGGTCGGACCCCCACTTGGGCCCCCACCCCAGTCGGGGAATCCTTTCCCACCCATGAGAGCTCCCTTACCATCACCCTCACCTTCCGATCTTATTTCGGAGCCCTCTTATTTGGAGCCACCAAAGCCCGAGCCACCCGTGTTTCTAACGGGTACGCTTTTCTTCGCCGAGCCACTACTTAGTTGGCTCAAGGAAGGCTTGGTCCCACCTCCTTACCTATCCATAGACCCCACCCTACCCTTAGTGCCAGTCAACTCATTCCATACCACATTTCGGTCTAGTCACCATGTTGATACATTGGATGACCTTCTTGTGGGATTAGACTCGCAATGGAAGTTGACGCACTCATTGGCCCGAGGCTTCGACCAACCCACTAGTCTTAGCTTCACCCATCCAGCCTTAGGGTCCATTACCTCCGTGTGCACCGTGGGTTGTGTCACCACGGAGATCCTCTTATTCCTCCCTATGTCGGCCGAACCCGACTTCATACCCTTTTGCCCGAGGGAGGAACCATACATCCTACATATGATCACCGTCCCACCTACCACAATGCATGAGGGTGACCATCCACACCTTCAAGACTTCTACACGTGGGACCGTGACTTGTGAGATCCCACCATAAGGGGTCATACCTTCTTTGACCCTTTTGACCCCTTCACTAGTGGACCTCCCGAGCTACCATATATACTTCACTTCTTTGAGGGAGTCCACTACCACACCCCTTCCCCACAGGCCGGGTCGTCTATACTCACCAAACCCGTTCACGATACTCTTACATCTGACCCTCCTAGCCCTTCCAAGTCTCACAAATCCCATAGAAAGTCCAATGTGTATGCATGGTCTGTTGTGCCCCTTAGGCACAAGCATATGGTATCTTGTTTTGATGATAGCAACACAGTGAGAGTTTCACAGTGAGCCATTCATTGTGTTTAGTGTACATGCATTACTGCTAGTTACTGCATATGCAAACACTTGGTCGATGCATTGCATTCTGTCAGTTATCAAGTCTATACATCCATTGCTTCAGTTCAATATCTGCTTTGTGCATACATTGCATCGGTGCATTGCTTCTTCTGTGCATATACTGCATCAGTGCAAATAGTTGCTGCATGCGTCTGTTAAGAAGTCTGTACATTCTTCAGGTGCATCATCTCAGCAAGTCCATACATTGGTCTTGAACATATAGGAAGTCTGTACATCGGCTAGGCAGCAAGTTTGTACAGCCCTTGATTAAGGCAAGTCTGTATATCGCATCGGTTCATGCATTCTTCAAGTCTGTACAGAGTCCATCGTCTTATGCATTATCTTCAAGTATGTACAAGTCTATACAGTCAGCGTCTCATATGTATATTTGAGTCAAAGTCTGTACAGCCTAAGTCTACACATCGTCCGTCTCAATTAGCGTCTTATGCATAGGCTAAGTCTACACATTGCAGCATGCATTGTCTTCAAGTATGTACAGCGTCTAGCGTCTCATCCACCGTCTCAGTTGAGAGTTGAAGTCTGTACATCGGGCGCTTCATTCGTAAAGTCTGTACATTGAGCGTCTCATGTTGCGTCTCATTCATCAAGTCTATACATCGGGCGTCTCATGCAAGTCTGTACATTGGGCTATCACTTAAAGTCTATACATCAGCCTGTTCGTGTTCAAGCTTTTAAAGTCTAGACATTGTTCTGTAGCACACACACGAAGTCTATACAGTGCTGAATAGACTAAGTCTATACATCAGTGTCTTGTGCATGCATCATTCAAGTCTGTACAACCTGTGTTCACAACACAAGGTCTGTACATCATTCTGCTCGCACAAACGCCAAGTCTATACATTGGCTTTGCTTGCACGAGCTGAAGTCTATACATCGTTCACTTGCAGCATTAGCCAATGTCTGTACAGCCTGTGCATCCTTTTGATTCAAAGTCTACACATTGCATGTTAGCATGCTCGCACACACTAAGTCCATACACTTGCTGCTGGCAAGTCTACATCGCATAGCATGCATGCGTCCAAGTCAGTACATCGCATAATGCATGTGTTCAAGTCTATACAATGCTGCGTGAAAGCAAGTCTACACATTGTTGGCTTTACCTATGTTCAAGTATGTACAGTCTGTGGGTTGCTAGAACCAAAGTCTACACATTGTCTCAGCACACACACACACAATGTCTGAACACTAAGTCTGTACATCGATAGGTGGCTTGTTCATGCATCATCCTAAGAGTCTATACACTCATAACCTTAGCCATTGCACTATGTGCTTCAAGCCACACTAAGTCTATGCAGTCTGTGTGCTTCATGCATTTGTGCATCGTTCACTCTAAGTATATACATTGCTTCAAGCATTCACAAAGTCTGTACACGCTTTAGCTATGCATTCACAACGTGAAGTCTGTACATACTTTGTCTTCGCTTTGCAAAGTCCATACATTGCAAAGTCTACACAATGCATTACAATACAAAGTCTGTACAAGGTGTCGACATTAAACTGATAATTCTCTCTGTCTGACAGGTTCCGTTCGTGCAGAGCTTAATGAAGGGCACGCGATCCGAGATTGGAAGGGCTGACGGGAGGATGACACGTGGCCAAAACACTTGGTCGGGAACTGTGGAAGACACGCGCCCAGTGCTGCTCCTGCTATGACTGCTTATAAAAGGAAGCCTTCTTCCACAGAAGAAGACTGATCGAATATACAGGAGCCTTGAAGGAAAAGCAGAAGTGCAGAGAGCCCCTTTCGATCCAGCAGAAGAGAAAAGAAGAGAGAAGAGAAAAGAGAGAAAAGGAAGAGAGTTGAGAGAGTGAAGAGTTGAGAGAGATGTTCCTCAGATCTTTGGTTCAAAACCAGATCTAAGGTTTGCTCACTTGTTTGAGCTATATTCTCTGCAGGGATTCTTTTTATCTTTCGTTTGCCTTTTGTTTTATTTTTCAAAACTCTTGTGTTCAAGCTGGGTGCCAGCACTTGCAGTGGAGGATTCCACTAGACGGCTAAGCTGTATTGCCCAGCGGTTTTGCTGAGGAGGATTCCTCTGGACAGTAAGCTGTGAGGCTCAGCAGGCGAGGTGGATACCTCGGACAGCAAGCTGTGAGGCTCAGCGGATTGTAGGCAAGCTGTGAGGCCCAGCGGTTCAAACTGTGAGTCAGCAGTAATCCACACTCGGGTTGAGTGTGGGGTGGATGTAGGTCTAGAGGATTGAACCACCTAAAAACCTTTGTCTACTATGTGATTGTTTTGTGGTTTACATAGCTTCTATACTTCTGTCTTTGCGCAGTAGATGTTTGCTTAGGACGATTCTTCATCTATTCTGGCTGGTATTCGCATTGTGCCCACTATCTGTTTAGTAGAAGTTTTCATTCCGCATTTGTTTCTGCTGCAGTAATTTTTTAACAGGTGACTGATCTATTCACCCCCCTCTAGATCACCCTTTAGCGTTCCAACATGGTCCACTTTAGGAGGTCAAGGAATTCCACATTCTGCCAACCACCGGTTGCATCTAGTGTATGCATGGCACATATTCGGGTGTCCTGGTCCCCCATCGCCTATGAGTAGGTCGGACTAACATTAGGTTTGTTTATGGTCTTTGTGAGTCTTTGTTTTGTTTGTCTGTCGTGTGTTTGTGCATACGTCGAGTTGAGTCGGTTTGTACGCTCGCGTTGTTAGTCCCTTTCGAGTATGAGACTTCTCGGACTTTGGGATCGGTTGTACTTCACATATCGGATCTAGTCACATAAGGGACAAGCGGTGATTCCTAGTGAGTTTTTGAGCCACCTCCCTTCATTTGAGAGTGACCCCACCCCGGAGTGTCCTCCTCTAGCCTCATTCCCCAGCAGCGTGTGCATATCGAATCTATACGGGATGAGCAGGTGTCGATTACTTGGAGTGGAGCGTACTCCGCGCTTCAAGGTTCGGTGACGCAACCGCCGGAGCTACTCGAGCAGCCGCACCCCTTACTCGACGGGGTCGAATTCTTCCCACCCGGGGGGAGTTGATAGGAATCGACGTTGAGCATTGACATTTTTAATTTGCATTTGTGTCCTTTTAGTTTGCTTTTATATCTTTGGGAAAGTAACTTTGCAATTGTAAGGCTTTATAAGCCAATTTGTTATTCCCTATGGATCTTTGGGTTTTTATGTAAAAGTTCAGTTTGTCCAGCAAGGGGGCTCTCACTCCTTCCCCATTGGTCCACCTAAGCCCTAGGGGTCCATGTGGGGCCGGTCAAATGTCAAGGTGGCTTCTAGAAGGATTCTTTCCTTCTTGGACAAGTCAAGGGGACAATGGGCGAAAAATGTCCAAGATGCCTCCCCTTAAGTCAAGGGGGTGCCCCCCCCATTAAAATGATATTTTGTATTTTATTTTTTTAGGCCAATTGACCACATGGGGGAAGAAAATGCTACCCCTCCCCTCTCTCTCACGAATTCCAACCTCCTCCCCCTTCCTCCTGATAGGTCCAGAGGGGGGTGAATGGACCTTTACCCGTTAAAAATTAAGGATTAAAAATTAAGTTTAGATCTCATACATGAGTTTCCGAATTAGAGCACAATGGTCAAACACTAACCGCAGAACGAACTGCTTGGAGGATAGGGAAGGATCGGCCTAAACAAGCATCTACCGAATATCCAAGCCCAGAAGAGAAAAACAAGCACACGGCACGGGGATTTTTAGGTGGTTCGGTCCTTCAGACCTACATCCACCCCACACTCAAACTGAGTGTGGCTTCACTAACAGCTGGGCAACACAGCTTGCCAACAAACGCTGATACACAGCTTACCCAGGGGAACAACCTCCCCTCTTCCTCCTACTCGGAGGGAACCACTTGCAACCCACGGTCACTAGAAACCAGAGACTCACGTCTCTCTTCCTCTATACCAAGAGGGAACCCCACTTGTAGCAGTCCCACTACCAGTGAACTAGCCAGTAGCAACCTACTGCCGGTAACCCACCAGAGGCCTAGCCTCTCTTCCTCCAGACCAGGAGGGAACCCACCAGTGACTCCCCGTCACTAGCAAACCAGAGGTCTAAGACCTCTCTTCCTCCAACCGGAGGGACCCCTTGACTTGCAAGCCACAAGCCAAGGACCGGAGGACAAGCCTCCCTTCCTCTAAACCAGAGGGAATCCTCAAGTGACAACCTGCCACTTGCAACCTGGAGATCAGATCTCCCTTCTCCTGTACCACCAGGAGAAACCCGATCCCCAACAGGGCAATCGGAAGAACAAGACTAAACAAGGTAGCAAAAGGAAGAATAAGAAAACATGAAAATGACAGCGATAGAAGCTGGAAATAAAACGCAAGATATATAGCTCTCAATGAGCATAGTCGTTCTGGATTTGATCCACGAACAGACTGATCAGATCCTCAGTAAAGCTCTCTCTCCTCTTCCTTTCTTCTTATTCTTTCTCCTTCAGTTTCCGCTCTCTCTTTTTCTTCTCTTCTTTCTCTCGTCTTTCTGGATCGAAGGACTCTCTGCCTTTCTGCTCTTTCTTCTATATCTTTCTCTTTTTCGATCGTCCTCCATCTGAAGACGAAGGTTTCTATTTATATCAGCAGCAGTAGCAGATCCGGTTCAGAATGCGTGTGCCTCCCACGCTTGATCCAGAATCTTCTTGCCACGTGTCCTTATCGGATTGGTTCCTCTAGCATTGGATCACGTGCTGCCCAGACACTGAGGAGTAATCTTCCTCGGATCCCTGCAAGCAGATTAATTACATTAATGCTCAGGGTTCGCTATATGTAGCTGAGATAAGTTGGTTGGCCATAAGAACAAAGAACTGCATGAGATATATGATAACAAAACAAGATGCACTATACTGTGACTGACACGAGGTACGTTAGATGAGTTTAGCACGAGATAACACGAGAACGACACGAAGTACACGAGAACACAGCTAACACAACAACGAAGACGACACGAAGTCAGATGAAGACAGTATGAGGTGAGAAGAAGATAACACAGAGTGAAGCAATAGAAAGACACGCGATCAGAAGAGACCAGGACGAAAATAGAAGGAAGCAACACGGAGATACAAATACAAAAGAAACACGAAGACACGAATACAAAGACAACACGAAGACACGAATACAAAGACAACACGAAGACACGAATACAAAAGACAACACGAAGACACGAAGTGAAACAACACTTGAAAACACAAGAAAAACAACTCGAGCACACAATAGCTCGAATGAACGACTCGAAGACGAGGCAACATGAGCTGACCACGACACGGAGATAAATAAAAGAAACCGTCACGAGTTGAAGACAACACGAAGATGAAAACAGAAACCGACACGAGTTGAAAACAACACGAAGATGAAAACAGAAACCGACACGAGTTGAAAACAACACGAAGATGAAAACAGAGGAATTGACACGGAGTGTGGTCAAGGCGAGAAGGACACGAGGTCTAGGAAACACGACACGAAGACATGAGATAGACACGTCTTCAACAACACGTGATGAAACGGTGGAAGCAGAAGAACAACTCGAGGAACTACAGTAATTGACACAAAGACACAAGAGCAAACATAGAGGACTGACTCGAGATAAGCAACTAAGTGCTAACGACACGAGGTTCATACAGAAGCAACTCAAAGTTCATCAGACCAATTCGAGCTGCTTCAGAAGAATCAGCACGAAGTCAATCAGCACACAACTTAACACGACACGAGGTACGAAAGGACGACACGGCGTGTTGAAAACACAAACAGTACTAAAACTAAAACGACACGAAGGCAAATAGTACAACACGAGGTGTTATACACAAACATGACGAAGTGCCAACCAACACGAAGACAGTCCCTGAAAATACCTGAAGTGAAATGAAGGTTTATTCTTCACAGAAAAATATTCTTTGTTCACTTCCACAGAAAAATATTTTTGTTAATTTTTCACAAAGAAATATTTTTGAACACCACTAAGACTTATAGTGTTGTCATCATCAAAACATGTAAAGATTCAACAAGACTCAACAATCTCCCCCTTTTTGATGGATGGCAACACTATAAGTCTTGAGTCTTTACAGAAAAAAGAATTTCAACCTTTCCAAGGCTAAACTAACATTAGCACCACTATTAAACATTTTTAAAGTGTCAAATAACCATTCTCAATGAATAATAAACATTCTCAACGAGCTAGCAAAGGCCTGATTTCTCCCCCTTTGTCATCATCAAAAAGAAGGAAACAATAAGGATGCAACAATGCAAATGATATGAAATTTAATTAATAAGTCTAAGAGTGTGAGAGTGAAAGCCTCAAAATGGGCAACAAGATACAGAGCATTGTCTTTTCAAGAAAAGAGTCTGGCATGTCTGCTAGAAGGGCCACGCGGCCTGCCATGTGGTGGTCTCCCCCTTGGAGAAGCAGAGGTATATTCTTGAGGTGGAGTTCTACTAGAAGAACCTTGACCAGGTGCTGAACCCAAGATAGATTGAAATTCCTTTAGGTCATTTGACAGTTCAGCTAGCCAATACACCACATCGCTTCTGACATGTGCCACTTCAGAAATGATGTCGTCTTGGCGAATATTAACAGTTTCATATCTGTCAGTCAAAATTGTCATTTCTGTTAAGAAGGCGACCAATTTATCATAGATCTGCTGAACACCTGGACCTAGAGCACTGGATGACTTCTTCAAAACTTCTAAAGATGTTCTGATCTCAAAGCAGTGATCTATAATGTTGGTAGATTGTTTGAAGGAGGAAATTTGAACATCTTGTAACTTACGCAGTGCTTTTGCTATCTTTGAACAAACCTCCTGCAAACCTTGCATCAAGGATCTGTTGACATCATCTGAAGCCTTTTTGTTGAGTAGGAACCTTTTCCATTCAGTGAGGAGAGATATCTCAAGCTTCAGTAGCCTGGAATGTACTTGATTGATGTTGAGAGTGACATATTTGAGCAGATCATCTAATTTCTTATCTTGTTTCTGCATCTGCTGAGTCAAGTTTATGAGGAGTTCTTCAATGTTGGGTGCCCGAGCAGATTCAATGTTGGGCGCCTGTGCAGATAGAAGTCTAGGTGGACCTAGAGGTGTACCAAAAAATTCTTGCACTGGCGGTTGGTTGACTATTGCTGGAGCCTGATTTTCAACTTCAGCTTGTGTGTCTTTGACAGGAGCTACAATTTCAGGTTCCTCTTCCTCATTTGAAGATTCTGTATCCAATTCTATGACAGGAGCTTTTTCTTGACTGTTATCCCCTCTATCTTCCATGAGATCATGATCTGCAGGGCTGTCAACAGGTGCATGTTCAAGACTTTCAGATGTAACCAAGTTGGTAGCCTCTTCCAAGCTTTTCTCTACAGTTTCTCTTAGAATCACATTAACAAAATCAGCAAGTTCTTGATCAGTACTTTCTTGCTCTTTAGCTGGCTGTTCCACGGGCAATATCACCTCTTCAGATGTCTTCCCAAAAGAATCAAACAGACCATCAATATTTGCACCTAAATCGGTCTGAATACTTTCTTCAGACAACCTGATTTCTTCAGATGCAACCTCAACTAGCCTCTGAAAGGAAAAAGATACTTCAGTGGGTGCAGCAGACGTAATAGACTGTGGTTGTTCAGCTGGTGTATTCTGTACAGCAATCTCAGAAACTAATTGCACACCAGTTTGAGCTAAGTCTTGAGATCGTTCCAGATGCTCCCCCTGAGTTTGTGATTCCTTGACTTTTTGGGCCTTAACTTGCCCCACCATTGAAGAGCCCTCCAAGCCCAAAAACACTGAAACAAAATTCATATTAAATATGTTTTGGGCCTTAACTTCAGATGCAGCCTCTCCATCCAAGCAAATCTCTGAATACTTGAAGATGTCCGTCAGATGGGCGGCATAGGGAAGGTGTCTCTTGGATCCAATACATCCCTTCATGACAGTAAAAATGATTTCTGGCAAACATATCTTTACATTCTGAATCAGAGAAAACAGTAGAAACCTCTGTGTGTCTGTGATTCTACCCCTAGCTCCAGTCTGTGGTGTGACTATAGAAGCAATTATGTTTTGAAGGAGCTTGTGAAGAGGAGGAAATGACGAGGTTTGGAAAGCTTTCAGCTTCACTTGCCCCTTGTCAAGAATGTTACTGGGTTTACCAGTAATAACCGAAAACGCCTCATGCAGACTGTATCTGTACCCTATCTCCACCTCTTCCTTTTCTGGAATACTTAGAGCTTCATGGAGAGAGTTGCATGTCACTGTTATCTCAACCCCTTTAACAGTCGAAATCAATGCAGACTTATCTCGGCTCAACAACAAGTTGTTGTAAAATTCCATCACCAGGCTAGGGTAGAATACCCTGTGATCTTCCAAAAATTTCCTCCATTCCTGAAACTCGAAGATCTTCAAGAGTTCTGGAAACTTCAGGACCATGGATTCATCACCGAAATCAACTATCCTCGGAGGAATGATTTTACCACTCTCTAAAAATACGGTAGTCTGGGAAGGCCTGGTACCTTGCTCTGAAGACATTCCCGCAGCAGCTTCTGATTCTAGACAACGTTGCTGCTTGGACGGAGGCTCCTCAGCAGTTTCCTTTCCTTTCCTCTTCCTTTCAACCTGAGCGGCGGATGCTTGCTGATCCATTTGCCAAGACTCCTAGAGTATCAACTCTCTCTTGCCGGTTGCTGCTGGAGGTGAAGCTAGACCCAAGAGAGGAAGAGATCTCTATAGGGAAAGGAAGTGAGCGGGAAAAGATAGAGATGAGTTTGAAGGAACACTCATGGTGGAGCGGCACGAAGATGAATAGGAAGCGGCAAGGGGAAACGAGGGTTTGTGGATGAAGGCGTGTGAAACAAGAAGGGTTTTGTCGGGTTGCTTTTCACTCTTATCAAACTTTTTCTGGAAATACCCAAACTACCCTCAGTCATGATGTAACACAGCCATTGCCGGTTAAAGTTTGCCCTTCAATATATGGACTAGTTATATTCTTCCAAATTCCATGGTCAGTTGCCTCAAGGTATTAAATCAACATGATCACAAAATTAGCTGTTAAAGTTGCTTAACCTAGAGAGAGTCACGATTAAATTACTCCTTATGTTTGTCAAGCAAAGAAATAACACATCGATGTCAAGCAGATTTCATTTCTTCATTTAATGGACAAGAGAAGGCATACAGGGTCAACCAATTTGTTGAGCACAAGGTAGAATAGTCCCTTTTTACACAAGGAGACATGTTTATCAGACACCAGAAACCTTGGTTACTCAGGACGGACTACCTTTATGCCAATCAAAGCCAATGAAATTTTTTCTTTGTTGACTTTTCCCCCTTTTTTGTATTATTTTAACATTTCTATATAGAGATAGCTAGTTGTATCATGACAGAAACTCTGGACTTCTCTGATCTAGAGTGTCTATTTCTCCACAAAAGCCATTGCTCTGCCACAAAGAATGGTGTATTCCCTGGTGGCACTTCTCATGATTTTAAACAAAAGACAGATATCTTACTTAACACAATTTTCATCTCACAGCTCTCTTCACATAAGTTTCAGTTAAATCGAGATCCTCAACAAGTTTTTCTCATTTAACAGGAAGTTTTATAATATGTTGACCAACACTTGAGAGGAAAACTTAGAAGGATCAAGGACCAAATATAACCCCCATACATTGAAGTTCTTTATTAACATGTGTAAGTTGTTACACTAGATATTGGGTGGTTTAAGGTATACAGATCACATCTGATAAGAGCAAGAAGACTGTAAGAAAAAAAATTTCTTCGAGAGAATTTCTGAACCAAAAGTGATAGGAGAGAGATAAGAAGGTGGCAGACCGAATGGAGAGAGATGAGATGAGCAGCACTCTTATCAGCAAGCCAACAAGTGAGAGATCACTGAAGACATTAAGCACCAAGGACGCTTACAAATATAATATTCTTGAAGAAGTTCTGTCTCACATCCAGAGAAGCTCTTGGGCAATAAACTGCAACCTCATGAGATGACAGATCTTAACACCAGATTAACTGCATCGGCTGACAAAATTCTTCAGAAACCAAATGGCCTGTCAAACTCCTTTTCAGCCCACTCAAGGACATCTCACACACGACTCTTGGAAGTATTAATTATTTATTGAATGCAGTGTTTGCCATGAAAGTTAAACATGTGAGTTTGTGAGTCATGATAATTCTATCTAGTCCAAAATAGGCAATTTATATGAACAACAATAAACATCATTCTGATGGATTGGAGATTGAATTCAGATTAGGAGGGAAGCAGTAAATTTACCTGGAGCATTCAGACATGGGGTCCTTTTATGTGCCCTGGTTTATTACCCCTTCATTCCATCCAAGGCACACCTGCAAAGTAAAGTTATTTTGCACAAACAGGTACCCAAGAAGTCTTGGGTCCTAACATGACAGTATTACTTCTAGCAAGTTTTCTCAGCACATTTTTAACTTGATAGCAAGGAGCAGCAGCTTTCAGTACTGATTTATGCATATCCTTGTCAGCATGAATCCTATGTGCATAAACATGAGACTCCTTGTTAACAGAATAAACATTCTGTTTGCCAAAACTAGTTTAGTTTTGATATCCTGCCAGCCAACAGGTTGCAATCCTGTGACCTGGCTTCCCACATTTGAAACACTCATTGTGCTTGCCTCTAAAGACATTTCTACCAAATGCATTTTTATTCGCAGGGAGATTAACAGTTTTAGAATTAAGTTTTCTACCCTGAGCATGCCAGCAGTCCTTGACTGTATGGCCATGCTTCCCACAATGGGAGCAGAAAGGAGACTCTCTCCTATAAGATCTTGCTCAACATTCAGTGACCTTATGCCCAAGCTTGTTACAATTAAAACATCTGACATGCTGGTTCGGAGAAGCAGTTTTGTTGATATTAAGAGCATGTTGGTTAGCATAAAATTTAGCATGATGTGGGAGTGGTTTTTTCTTTCCATTAGCAAACCAACATCGAGCAAGGGTGTGGCCTAATCTACCATAATGCGAATATTCCCTTTTCTTTGAATGAACATCAGGATTTCTATCACGATATTTCCTAGCATCCATATCATCTTTTTCCATCAATCTACATTCATGCATCAAATGGCCAATTCTATGGCAGTAGTAACATGGCATTTTCTTTTTCTGAACCTCATGATTTCTGTCATGAGTTTTCCTAACATGCATTTTACTAGTATTCATGTCATCTTTTCCTTTCAGTTTGCATTCATGCATTTGATGACCAGCTTTATGACAATTAAGGCATGACATAGGTTTCTTGTTAGCATGGGATTTAAAGTCAGGATGCATGTATGTAATAGAATCCACTTTGTTCTTCCCTTTTTGTTCTACAGTTGTCTTCAGACTTCTTTGAGCAGTGAATTGAAATACAGAAGGACTGGCTAGGCTAGCAGATGCAACATCTGAAACAGCAGAAGTTTGAATCTTATTTTCAAAACTCTTTTTCTTTGTTGAGTTATAGCCCAACCCTTCTTTTTGAAAATTGACTTTAACACCTAACAATCTGTCCAGATTTTCTTGTCCTTCCACAAATTTTGACAAGGATTTCTTCAAGTCTTCTATTTCATTTTCCAGAGAAACAATGTGTATTTCATAACTGGCAATCTCTTGTTCATTGCAATTTACACATTCACTTAGCACCTTGTTTGCGATTTTATAGTCCTCAAATTCATTTTCCAGATTGCTCAGTTTATCAGAATCTTCAATGCAAATAGGTTTTCCTTTTTCTAAGGTTAGAAGTCTCTCAGACATACTACTGTTCAACATTTTCAATTTTTCAATTTCTCCCTTGAGCTTGTCATTCTGGACCAACTCATTTATTAAAATCTGATCTTCACACGGTGGTTCAAATTGTTGATTAGATTCAGATTTTTCAGTTAGCAATTTGTTTTCTTGTTCAAGGTTTTTAATTTTCTGAACATTTTCTTCAATGATTTTCCTGAGAGAGTCATTTTCAGATTTAAGTTCATTCAGTTCTGAATTAACAGATTCTTGATTCTTTTTCTTTAACAATTTAATTTGACTCTCAAGCTTACGAATCTCAGCTATGGAAGCATCATTTGTTTGTTCCAATTTTAAACAGTTTTGACATGAAGAGGAATTTGCACTGGTTAACCTAGTACCCTTTCTCAGTTTCTTATGTTCTCTTTTTAAATTTTCATATAGCCCCAACAAGTCAGCATAGCTATTTTTCCAATCATCCATAGTATAATGTTGAAAAGGGTTTACCTGATCATCATTGTCCTCTTCATTACTTTGATTGTTGCTGTGATCAGTCCCATTGGCCATCATGCAGGCGTCCTTCTTTGACTCGAAGACTATTTTCAGTTGGTCCAAAATTTCAGTGGCTGACCTGCAATGATAAAAACATGAATGTAAAGCTTTGTCAGTGGCAGCCTTCAGAATTTTCATAGCCTTCTCGTTTTGATCACACATGTATCTATCATTGTCAGTCCATTTGGACATTTTCTTTGGCAGTTTGTGTGGACCATGTGAAATCAACTTCCACATATCCGGATCACGTTGTTTAACATAGGTACGCAGACTTCTAAGCCACAACTTAAATCCAGAACCTCTAAAGATCGGTGGGTGCTTCATTGAAATCAGTTCAGGAGTAAAACCAAGTAGTAAGACCAAAACAGAAATGCACCTATCAGACCAGCAGGATCCCCTACAGATCGTTGAATCTGGAGATATAGGGAACCACTCTGATACCAATTGATAGGTCCAGAGGGGGGTGAATGGACCTTTACCCGTTAAAAATTAAGGATTAAAAATTAAGTTTAGATCTCATACATGAGTTTCCGAATTATAGCACAATGGTCAAACACTAATCGCAGAACGAACTGCTTGGAGGATAGGGAAGGATCGGCCTAAACAAGCATCTACCGAATATCCAAGCCCAGAAGAGAAAAACAAGCACACGGCACGGGGATTTTTAGGTGGTTCGGTCCTCCAGACCTACATCCACCCCACACTCAAACTGAGTGTGGCTTCACTAACAGCTGGGCAACACAGCTTGCCAACAAACGCTGATACACAGCTTACCCAGGGGAACAACCTCCCCTCTTCCTCCTACTCGGAGGGAACCACTAGTAACCCACGGTCACTAGAAACCAGAGACTCACGTCTCTCTTCCTCTATACCAAGAGGGAACCCCACTGGTAGCAGTCCCACTACCAGTGAACCAGCCAGTAGCAACCTACTGCCGGCAACCCACCAGAGGCCTAGCCTCTCTTCCTCCAGACCAGGAGGGAACCCACCAGTGACTCCCCGTCACTAGCAAACCAGAGGTCTAAGACCTCTCTTCCTCCAACCGGAGGGACCCCTTGACTTGCAAGCCACAAGCCAAGGACCGGAGGACAAGCCTCCCTTCCTCTAAACCAGAGGGAACCCTCAAGTGACAACCTGCCACTTGCAACCTGGAGATCAGATCTCCCTTCTCCTGTACCACCAGGAGAAACCCGATCCCCAACAGGGCAATCGGAAGAACAAGACTAAACAAGGTAGCAAAAGGAAGAATAAGAAAACATGAAAATGACAGCGACAGAAGCTGGAAATAAAACGCAAGATATATAGCTCTCAATGAGCATAGTCGTTCTGGATTTGATCCACGAACAGACTGATCAGATCCTCAGTAAAGCTCTCTCTCCTCTTCCTTTCTTCTTCTTCTTTCTCCTTCAGTTTCCGCTCTCTCTTTTTCTTCTCTTCTTTCTCTCGTCTTTCTGGATCGAAGGACTCTCTACCTTTCTGCTCTTTCTTCTATATCTTTCTCTTTTTCGATCGTCCTCCATCTGAAGACGAAGGTTTCTATTTATATCAGCAGCAGTAGCAGATCTGGTTCAGAATGCGTGTGCCTCCCACGCTTGATCCAGAACCTTCTTGCCACGTGTCCTTATCAGATTGGTTCTTCTAGCATTGGATCACGTGCTGCCCAGACACTGAGGAGTAATCTTCCTCGGATCCCTGCAAGCAGATTAATTACATTAATGCTCAGGGTTCGCTATATGTAGCTGAGATAAGTTGGTTGGCCATAAGAACAAAGAACTGCATGAGATATATGATAACAAAACAAGATGCACTATACTGTGACTGACACGAGGTACGTTAGATGAGTTTAGCACGAGATAACACGAGAACGACACGAAGTACACGAGAACACAGCTAACACAACAACGAAGACGACATGAAGTCAGATGAAGACAGCATGAGGTGAGAAGAAGATAACACAGAGTGAAGCAATAGAAAGACACGCGATCAGAAGAGACCAGGACGAAAATAGAAGGAAGCAACACGGAGATACAAGTACAAAAGAAACACGAAGACACGAATACAAAGACAACACGAAGACACGAATACAAAGACAACACGAAGACACGAATACAAAAGACAACACGAAGACACGTAGTGAAACAACACTTGAAAACACAAGAAAAATAACTCAAGCACACAATAGCTCGAATGAACGACTCGAAGACGAGGCAACACGAGCTGACCACGACACGGAGATAAATAACAGAAACCGTCACGAGTTGAAGACAACACGAAGATGAAAACAGAAACCGACACGAGTTGAAAACAACACGAAGATGAAAACAGAAACCGACACGAGTTGAAAACAACACGAAGATGAAAACAGAGGAATTGACACGGAGTGTGGTCAAGGCGAGAAGGACACGAGGTCTAGGAAACATGACACGAAGACATGAGAT
This sequence comes from Amorphophallus konjac, assembly GCA_022559845.1. Lineage (NCBI taxonomy): Eukaryota > Viridiplantae > Streptophyta > Magnoliopsida > Alismatales > Araceae > Amorphophallus > Amorphophallus konjac. The sequence continues at coordinate 413,682,634 of CM040121.1, read as the reverse complement.
AGACACGTCTTCAACAACACGTGATGAAACGGTGGAAGCAGAAGAACAACTCGAGGAACTACAGTAATTGACACGAAGACACAAGAGCAAACATAGAGGACTGACTCGAGATAAGCAACTAAGTGCTAACGACACGAGGTTCATACAGAAGCAACTCAAAGTTCATCAGACCAATTCGAGTTGCTTCAGAAGAATCAGCACGAAGTCAATCAGCATACAACTTAACACGACACGAGGTACGAAAGGATGACAGGGCGTGTTGAAAACACAAACAGTACTAAAACTAAAACGACACGAAGGCAAACAGTACAACACGAGGTGTTATACACAAACATGACGAAGTGCCAACCAACACGAAGACAGTCCCTGAAAATACCTGAAGTGAAATGAAGGTTTATTCTTCACAGAAAAATATTCTTTGTTCACTTCCACAGAAAAATATTTTTGTTAATTTTTCACAGAGAAATATTTTTGAACACCACAAAGACTTATAGTGTTGTCATCATCAAAACATGTAAAGATTCAACAAGACTCAACACCTCCCCTTCTATATAAACCCATGTATAATGTTTTGTAAGGTTTAATGATGAAAAAATTATGAATTTGGTTGGAGCCAAAGAAGGGTGTGCCCTCCTCCTCTCTCCTCCCTCCCTTGCAGATAGAATTCTGCTATTCCAGGGTGTGAGACCCATTGTATCTCTCCCTCTCATCCTCTGAATTCTGATTCTGCCGCCGCCACCGCCGCCATCGCACCGCCATCGCGCCGCCGCCACCATCGTCAGAGTTCTATCCAAATCAGGACAGAACCTCCGCTCTGGAATTTTATCTTTTGTTCTTGTTGTCTGATCGAGCCCAAACTTTAAGCTTGTTCTACCTGCCAACCCTAGTCTCCATTTTAAATTTCGTGCCATTTGACTTTCGTTTGGTATTTTTTCCTTATTTCTTGTTCCCCCCTGTAATCTGCCATTTTGCAGATCCACGGGATAGTGTCACCTATTCGTATTTTTACCACCCCCTTAAAAATATCTCAAAAATTCACAAAAATTCCTCAGTGTTCGTCACGTTCCCCCCTACCTTCCATAATTTTATCACCCCCTGGAAAAATCATTTACCCCTCGGTCAAAGGTCCGTTTCAGGCAGATCCCCTTCTGTCCTGAGTGTATGTAAACAGATCTATAGAAAAAACACATTCTTGCAGAGCCTCTCAATTCTCATCCTTTAGTTGGATCGAGTTGAGACAAATATATGTTGTAGATCTGGGAGTACTCTTTCTAACGCCACCAGTCTCACCTCGATCTGATTTCAGATCTGAGAGCATTAATTCTTGCAGCCGAGGCGTGCAGATCTGTTTCCTATGCAGGTCCGAAATTACAGTCCGAGAGAAATTCACAAATAAATATCAAAAATCAACTTCAGGAGTCGCCACTCCCAGGAGTCGACCAGGGACGTCCTGTTAACGTTCCAGCCAAGCGGCGCCTCCAGAAGATCTCAGGAAGGTGACATTCCTTTGGAGGCCACGGCTTGCTATCTAGCGAGTCAGAACCGAGTCGGCGCAACACCGAGTCGGCGCAGTACCGAGTCGGACCAGTAGGCCGAGTTCGCCCCAAAAGCCCGTCCAACTTGCTGCCCGTCAACCCAGGGCCGGTCCTCCCGGGCCCACTTGTAGCCCTTTACCTCCCTGCGTAGAGTGGGCAATAAAATTCATTGTTGTAATTAAGTTTTTACCATTGTACCGGGAGTTACCGTAACTGGCCGGGGTCGTCTTCCCCACGCCCGGAACGTGGAGGTATCGTGTTCGCTCTCTTACTCGGTATTTGCTTTACTCATATTTATTCGTATATGCCGCTGCATGTGATAGGTAGCTAGCTCGATATCTATTTTTATCACTGCTGCGAGAGAGCGAGAGTGACCCGTCCCGTGACTCAATCCGAGTTAACGCGGAAAAGCCGATACCCGAGACTCATTGCCGGTTTCTCAACCGCGTACGGTCTAGCATTTCCCTCGCATAGGGACGATCGCGAGCTAGAGTCTCAGGTGGCATGTCCGTCCCGCATCAGTTTGATTTGGCATTGAGTGGACCGAGGTCTTGTCGGTTGGTTTTGCTGTACTCTTCTGTCGTGGTAGAGTTGGCATGCGACTTGAATCAGATGTAATGTTTGAGTGATGACTGACTTGATTGTGCTCGTGGTCTAGTGCTGTCCTTGGCGTTCTGTGTGCCAGTTTTATTGTTGTTTATGCCACGGAAGCCGATGATGTGTTGGAGCTATCAGCTGAGAGGACTGTGTTTCCTTATTTAAGCTGATGCTTGTTGTGTTTACCGAGTGTGTTATCGGCAGCTGTTTTCGTGGCATGGGTCGTGTCTCCTTTCCCTGTGAGACGTAAGTGACATTGCCCTGTTTCAGAGGTGTCGGACTTGTGTTCACTTGTGTGCCATGCTCGTTCTGTGGATCGATGTGTCTTGAGATCGGAAGCATATGCGGTGATTGTGGTCTGGCAGTATCCCTCTGAATTGTATTTTTCGAGAATTGTGTTATCGTGCTTTGTGTTTGAGGTTTGGCTAATACTTGGAGAGCGTAGCCAATTTTTTGGGTTTGTTCTTCCCTTGTTCACTTGTTAGCTCCTTGAGTTTAGGGGATGAAATTCTTTAAGGCGGGAGGACTGTAATATCCTAAATTCTCTGGATCGGAATCGGAGAGATATCGGATCGCTTTCGTGGGTCCTGATACGTGTTTTACGATCCACGTGGGTTTTTCCCTTGTATAACTTGCGGAACCTTGTGGAGAGTTGACCGTTGAGTTTTGCTACTCAGGGACGCTACACGTGCATTTTGCTCATTCTGAGGATCGCAAAGACTATTTTTTAATAGTTTTCTAAATTTATAGATTTTCATGGCAAAAATCAGATTTTAGGAAAATTACTAATTTCCTAATTTCTTTTTCTTCTTAACCATTTTCTCTCTCCTCTCTCTCCCCTCACGTCTCTCATTTCTCTCCCTCCGTTCTCTCTCCTCTCTTCTCCTCTCACCGCGGGCGTGCAACCGTGGCGAGGTGGGTGAGGCGGTGACGCTGTGGAGCTGTCGTGGAGCGTGTTGGTGTGAAGAATGGAGCGTGGCGTTGGCGTGATCCCTCGGTGGATTCAAAGCCGGCGTGGGCAAGTTCGTGTGATGGTTTTCGACGTATTGTGGCCGTTTTGGCGCGTGACATCTTCGGTGGAGGAACGGGGATAGATGCCCTACTCTTTTCCTACGTTCCTTCACGATTTGGAGTCAAACAGTGTGAGTTTGAGCGGGTTTTGCTTCGGTTGGGCGAAACACATGTTCGGGTGGTGTGAGCCACATTCGCCGTTCCAGGTGACGATTTTCAGTTCAATTAGTTTCATTTGAACCCCTGGCATGTTGGGATTGATTTCCCGCCAGTTTTACTGAATTTGGTCGAGAATCGGAGTCGGTATGAGCCCTACTATCCACGTGAGTCATTTTGGGTCGATTCGTGGGAATTACCCGTTTCTTTCATTTTTGCGCGTGGTTTGGCCCCTTCCGGCTTGTGGAAGGTCAACAATGTGATTAGGGTTGTTTCCCCGTCGTTCTGGCGATTGGGGCGTGAAAAATGGGTTTTTGTGCAAATTTTTCGTGTTTCAATCCATGACGAGAACGCGCTGGTCGTGTGCGCCACGTTCTCTGTAGCGACCCGGATTCCGGATACCCAGCATACCCGGTAGGACTACCGGATACACGTGATACCGCATGGAACCCGCGAGGCCTCCCAAGAGCGGGAAAGCTCCGAAGGGATAAGGGCATGTGTAGAGTACATTGAAGCCACAGAGATATAACAGAAGCAATTACATTTCATTAGATCGGTTTGCTAAAGTAGCAGAAATAAAATTACTTTTTAATTAGCAGTTTCAAATTAACAATTATATCCTAGAGTCAAGTCCAAAGCTAAAGACAACAAGTCTAGCACAGTACAGTCGACAAAAAGGAAAGACGTACCAAGAAGTCGGGGGAAGCCCGACGTAGGTACCAGCTGGCAGCAACGGCACGCAACGAGCACGCGCACCAGGAACCACGCGGAAGCAGACGAACAACGCCACCCCACCTGAAAAGCAGGGGTGAGCCACGTGTCACTGGCTCAGTAGGGGTCACATGGATCCCCACTGAAAAACACGCAGTAACACGGAACAACAACAACGAAAACAACAGGTGTAGTAAAACGGGAACTACACTACAAAGCTGTAAAACTACGCGACAAGCAGTAGCAAACAGACAGGAAGTAGGAGTAGGGAACAAGTAAGAAAGGGGAAGAACCCGGGCCAGACAAGTGGCGGCCGAACTACCCTCGGCACCGCAAACTACTCCAAGCAACGACAGAAGGGCGACTCTAATCTAACAAAGTCAGAAGTTACCGATCTGCCGACCCAACACCAGGTCTAAGACAAAGACCTGCAATAACAGACAAAAAGGTCTAGAAAAGACCACACAGACGACCAACAGACTCGATCACACAAACACGACTAGAACGTCATGCACACTATCCCATGCATGACCAGAACATCATGCATGTGACAGAATACTGACCTCGGGCACAGCCACGGAAAGGCCAACCCAGAAAGGTCACGACGCACAAGAAACACCGAGAGTCATGTGTCACGTGACGGAAGCACCTCCTCCTCATAAGAGGAACAGCCAGCTGCATCCACAGACGTCTTATGCTGCGCCACAAGTGTCTCACCTACAACACCACGGAAGCCACGGCAGAGTCGCAGACACGTGCTGAACCAAACAGGAACAACATCAACAATAGAACAAGTAACTAGTCAGGGTCACGCCCGTCGGCGTAGGTCCTCAGTCCCTGAAAACGTGTGCACACACTGGCTTTAGCCTAAGCCAGGTTCTCTAGCTAGTTTTCCCCCTCGGTAGGACGCTACCGTTGGCTGGGAGCCCACGGAACTAGTTTACAAACCGTATCTCGGGAACACCCCTCCGCTATTCGCTAGCGGATCGGCACTCAAAGACCTTAGGGTAACAACAAAAGGAGGCTCACAAAACACAGAGACTCTAAAACACAAGTGCCGAAGTGCAAGCAGGCAAGAACGCCCCATGACACATACTTCAAGGCACCAATGGCAGCACAACCACTGCCAACAGACTCCGGAGAAGGCAACTAGACCGACCGTGTAACGATCCTGAGTCGAGCGACTCAAGGCAAGATCGTCACAGACAGCGGAACAAGCCGCCAATCGGTCTAATCCTAAGCCACAAGAAATGACACTCCGCAGAAAATGACCCACGGAGACCTGAGGGAACACCGAAGACCCTTAGGCACGCTTGGACATGCAAACCATGGTAAGACGATATCTCGAGGCATCCATAACTAGTGTCTCGGATTGGACAGAACCGCCAAGACACCCACACAAAAGGTCGCCTGTCAACCCCTGGGTCACCCCGGGTTGACCGGAACCCGACCAAAACACATACATAGGTAGGATAGAGAATCCCACCACAAGCAAGAAGACTCCTGGCCACCTTACAACGTAGTCTTAACCCACATAGGATGTCAGGAGACATCCACGGGACAACGGGCAGACCACAAGGATAAGCCAAGACAAGCAGAAACCAAAACAACGGAAATCGGAGCATAAGGATTGTAACGCACCACCCATAGACCGTTACACGAACTTGACGGTCTAGCTCAGGCCGTTACACTCCAACCGTGACGGTCCAACGCAGACGCGTCACACACATGTGACGGTCACAGGGGAACCGTCACACACACTACCCTAACCAACCTCAAAAATGCACAAGGCACGTAACGGCCTACACCTGGCACGTTACACAGCTCTGACGCGCCCAACTCGGGCCGTCAGGGCCAATAGACCTCAAACCAAAACAACACTCGATCCATGTAACACACTAGACCAAGCGCGTTACAGCGGCCTAACGTACCAAGACAGGCGCGTCAGGGCCAACAGACCCAAAACCAAACGCGCAGGCCACGTAACGCACCAGGGCAGGCGCATTACGCCAACCTAACACACGGGAGCTGACGCGTCATGGCCAACAGACCCACGTCTAAAACCTGAGACAGACAGAACGTAATGGTCCACGCCGGACGCGTTACAACACTGTGACGCACGGGGGCAAGGCCGTTACAACCAACAGGCACAGCCACCCAAAATCAGCCCACAAACAGAGTGTAACGGCCAGCGGCAGGTGCGTTACACACGCCTAACGCACCAGAACACAACCGTTAGGCAGACCGACTCAATCGATCAAAATCGGTCAAACAGAATGTAACGGCCTGGGGCAGGCGCGTTACACAGACCTGACGCCCTAGGGCAGGCGCGTCAGAGGAACCGACTTAACCCAAATGCTAAACGACAAAACAAGCGTAACGCGTCTCACGGAACGCGTCAGAGGGCTGTGACGCGCCACCCCTGGGCCGTCACACCCTCAAAACCACCAAGAACTAAAAATCGCCCAGACACTGTGACGGTCTATCGTGGGGCCGTCAGAGCATGTGACGGTCCCTGGAACGACCGCCACACCAGTCACGGCGGGAAAACAGAGGGTTGGCCAAATCGGCCCGTTCCACGCCCCATTCACGCCGAAGCGCAGGGGAAACAACCCTCGACGATGAAAAACTACATAAGGAGGCTAAAAAGCCCACATGCACGGGTTAAAACGCTAGATCGGGTTGATTTTAACAAATCGACCCTAGAAGAGTCAACGAGGTTCCCGGGCTCCTACCGGCCTCGAATGACCACCGATCGGCACGAAACAAGCATGGATGGGATCCTAACGTCCCAATGGTCAGTTCAACACAAACCGAGCTACAAATGGTTGCCGTTTTTCGGCGAACCCTACAAAACCCAAAAATCACGGTTTAGCCTAAACAAGCCCAAACTCGGCCGTTTCTGCGCCAAACGACGTGCAATGGCCGGGAAAACGGAGAGGAGGAAGTGAGGAACCATCACCCTACCTCCACCAAAGAAACCGTGCCCCAAAGGGACTAAACCGCGCCGAAAACCACGCCGCGAGCTCAAACGTCGGCTTTGAATCCACCGTTCGGGATCGCGCCAAAACCACACCATCTTCGCTCCATCGTGCACCCAGTCAACTCCACAGCATCCCCAACACGTGCCCTTTGGCCCTCCGTCTGCAGTCGGAGCCAAGGAGGCTTGAGAGGAGAGAAACGAGGAGAGAGAGACGACGGCGGCGAATGAGAAGGAGGAGAGAGAAAAAGGAAAAGAAATTAGGAATTTTCCTAATTTCTGAAAAATCCGATTTCTGGCCCTATCTTCAAAAAATACGTAAAAATAGTCAAAACGACCGGCTCGGAGAGTACATCATCGCTGCAGCATTCACGAGTCGAGGAACTGACAAATAAACTCACCGTAGGGTTCCGTAACTAGTACGAGAGAAAAATCCACACGGATCGTAAAACTCAACTCGGAAGCCACTAAAGCGAACCGAAACTCACCGAAACAAATCCAAAAGATCCAATGAAGATCCAGCAAGACCTACCAAGGATCCAGAGCATTACATCCTCCCCTCCTTTAAGAAATTTCGCCCTCGAAATTAAGGACTAACAAAGGAGAAGCAGGGAAGAACAACCCAACAACACCACCACGGAAACAACACAAATCTCGAGAAACACAGCTCAGAGGAACACTATCAGACTATAATCACGAGCACATGCTCTGGATCGAGCACGACACAAGCGAACACAAGTCCGACACCTCCGAAACAAGGCAACGTCGCTCACGTCCCGCAGGGAAAGAGACACGACTGCCACAACAACAGATAACGAGGGAACAAAACAACAGACATGGCGAGTATCAGCCCACACAAGAAAACACAGTCCTCTCAGCTGACAGCTCAGCCACATCATCGGCTCTAGTGCCAAAGGCAACAGGGAACACCTGGCACACAGGATACCAACGACAACAGCAGCACCGGACCACAAACACGATCAAGTCAGCACTCACTCAGATATTACGTCTGATCGAGTCGCAAGCTAACTCTAAGGAAGAAGAGTACAGCAAAGCTAACCGATAAGACTTGGTCCAAAACAGAGACACAAAATCATAGAGAAACAGCGCTTACAGAAACAACACAACGGCAGCACCTGCAGGTTTCCGGTTCCACTCTGAACGCAGAACCATGGAACTCAACTACAAGCAGGGTCACAACAAGACACAAGAACAGCTGAGCACACGACCACAAGGAATGGGTCACGCATCAGACTGCTCACCAAGAAAAGACCCACAATAACGAGAAACGATAACAATCTCGGGGAACACAACTCAAGGACCACCAACACGCCTCGAGAGCACAACGCCCAAGAAAGAAATGCAGAGCAAAGGGTACTCAATCTGCAGGAATGCCAAAAATTTCCCCAATACTCGCAAATGCCAATGCCAACACCAGAAAACCACCAACAACGGCACGGCAACAGACGACATCGAGGCACAAGAAGCCAAGATGAAGTCCCATCGAGAAAGAACAAACCTCTCGACCAGTGGGTAGCCAACCCACACGCTTCAGCTGCACTCTCAACAACGCACACAGGCAACAGAGTAACCTCAGTAGTCGCATCTCAGCACACACCAGACGCCTTCGCAATCAATAAAGATCGCAAATAATAGGCCACGAGTACCGATCTCGTGAACAACCGATCACAAGGAGCCTAAGTGCAACAGGAGAAGAGCACCAGCTTCATCACAAAGCACAAGGAAAAGCGTTAATCTCAGCTTACCTTCATGTCGTAAAAAAGATAAATGAGCCTTCACAATACATCAGCCGCTGGACACGGCACGACAACCACGGGGCACAGCAGCTCTTAACACCATGATGGAGTCCAAAGCCAAGCAACCGTAAAGCAGAGAACAGATCAGGCTCAAAACAAAGCTGTCCACACTTAAGCAGACACAGGACAAAGGCATCACTAAGGCAGCAATTCCAAGGCAACCCTCGAAAAGATTCCACCAGAAGGGACGAGAAGCAGGAAGCTCAATCGCAAAAGCTCACCAGGAAGGGAAATCCTAGCTTGCCTGAGCAGCTTCTCAAACACGGAATCTAATCGAGCACTTCAACAGAAGCGAAACACATCAGGAGCTGAATAGACTCAAGCTGGGACGACCAAGACAACATGAGAACATGTACGGTCATCAAACCAAGGTTAAAGGTCAACAGCAACCTGAACAACACACAGAGAAAACCTCGAACAACGTACTACAGATTCAAGCCTTCTGGCGAACACTGCCAAGTACAACATGATCGAAACAAACACAACGATGAAAAGAAACACCTCGTCACATCCTGACGAGAGCAGGACCATCTCACACAGTGCTTGAACAGCACGCACAAGACAACATACGAAAAAAAAAACAATGCGATAAAGAAATCGCAAACCGAAGCCAGCTGAAGACTGTACTGGACCTTCACGACTCTGGAAACTGTATATCTCAGATTCCCATGTACTTCACATGACAATGCTCTGATAGCTCAGAAAAGAACTCCGAACATCTCAGAACACTGCTCTGATACCAAGCTGTAGCGACCCGGATTCCGGATACTCGGCATACCCGGTAGGACTACCGGATACACGTGATACCGCATGGAACCCGCGAGGTCTCCCAAGAGCGGGAAAGCTCCGAAGGGATAAGGGCATGTGTAGAGTACATTGAAGCCACAGAGATATAACAGAAGTAATTAAATTTCATTAGATTGGTCTGCGAAAGTAGTAGAAATAAAATTACTTTTTAATTAGCAGTTTCAAATTGACAATTATATCCCAGAGTCAAGTCCAAAGATAAAGACAACAAGTCTAGCACAGTACAGTCGACAGAAAGGAAAGACGTACCAAGAAGTCGGGGGAAGCCCGACGTAGGTACCAACTGGCAGCAACGGCACGCAACGAGCACGTGCACCAGGAACCACGCGGAAGCAGATGAACAACGCCACCCCACCTGAAAAGCAGGGGTGAGCCACGTGCCACTGGCTCAGTAGGGGTCACGCAGATCCCCACTAAAAAACACTCAGTAACACGGGACAACAGCAACGAAAACAGCAGGTGTAGTAAAATGGGAACTACACTACAAAGCTGTAAAACTACGCTACAAGTAGTAGTAAACAGACGGAAAGTAGGAGTAGGGAACAAGTAAGAAAGGGGAAGAACCCGCGCCAGACAAGTGGCGGCCGAACTACCCTCGGCACCCCAAACTACTCCAAGCAACGACAGAAGGGCGACTCTGATCTAACAAAGTCAGAAGTTACCAATCTGCTGACCCAACACCAGGTCTAAGACAAAGACCTGCAAGAACAGACAAAAAGGTCTAGAAAAGACCACACAGACGACCGACAGACTCGATCACACAAACATGACTAGAACGTTGTGCACACTGTCCCACGCACGACCAGAACATCATGCATGTGACAGAACACTGACCTCGGGCACAGCCACGGAAAGGCCAACCCAGAAAGGTCACGACGCTCAAGAAACGCCGAGAGTCACGTGTCACGTGACAGAAGCACCTCCTCCTCACAAGAGGAACAGCCAGCTGCGTCCATTGACGTCTTATGCTGCGCCACAAGTGTTTCGCCTACAACACCACGGAAGCCACGGCAGAGTCGCAGACACGTGCTGAACCAAATAGGAACAACAGCAACAACAGAACAAGTAACTAGTCAGGGTCACACCCGTCGGCGTAGGTCCTCAGTCCCTGACAACGTGTGCACACACTGGCTTTAGCCTAAGCCAGGTTCTCTAGCTAGTTTTCCCCCTCGGTAGGACGCTACCATTGGCTGGGAGCCCACGGAACTAGTTTACAAATCGTATCTCGGGAACACCCCTCCGCTATCCGCTAGCGGATCGGCACTCAAAAACCTTAGGGTAACAACAAAAGTAGGCTCACAAGACACATAGACTCTAAAACACAAGTGCCGAAGTACAAGCAGGCAAGAACGCCCCATGACACGTACTTCAAGGCACCAATGGCAGCACAACCACTGCCAACAGACTCCGGACAAGGCAACTAGACCTACCGTGTAACGATCCTGAGTTGAGCGACTCAAGGCAAGATCATCACAGACAGCGGAACAAGCCGCCAATCGGTCTAATCCTAAGCCACAAGAAACGACACTCCGCAGAAAATGACCCACGGAGACCTGAGGGAACACCGAAGACCCTCAGACACGCCTGGACACGCAAACCAAGGTAAGATGATACCTCGAGGCATCCAGAACCGGTGTCTCGGATTGGACAGAACCGCCAAGACACCCACACACAAGGTCGCCTGTCAACCCCTGGGTCACCTCGGGTTGACCGGAACCCGACCAAAACGCATACAAAGGTAGGATAGAGAATCCCACCACAAGCAAGAAGACTCCTGGCCACCTTACAACGTAGTCTTAACCCTCATAAGATGTCAGGAGACATCCACGGACAACGGGCAGACCACAAGGATAAGCCAAGACAAGCAGAAACCAAAACAACGGAAATCGGAGCAGAAGGATCGTAACGCACCACCCCTAGACCGTTACAAGAACTTGACGGTCTAGCTCAGGCCGTTACACTCCAACCGTGACGGTCCAACGCAGACGCGTCACACACACGTGACGGTCACAGGGGAACCGTCACACACACCGCCCTAACCAACCTCAAAAATGCACAAGGCACGTAATGGCCTACACCTGGCGCGTTACACAGCTCTGACGCGCCCAACCCGGGCCGTCAGGGCCGATAGACCTCAAACCAAAACAACACTCGATCCACGTAACGCACTAGACCAAGTGCGTTACAGCGGCCTAACGCACCAAGACAGGCGCGTTAGGGCCAACAGACCCAAAACCAAATGCGCAGGCCACGTAACGCACCAGGGCAGGCGCGTTACGCCAACCTAGCGCACGGGAGCTGACGCGTCAGGGCCAACAGACCCACGTCTGAAACCTCATACAGATAGAACGTAACGGTCCACGTCAGACGTGTTACAACACTGTGACGCACGGGGGCAAGGCCATTACAACCAACAGGCACAGCCACCCAAAATTAGCCCACAAACAGAGTGTAACGGCCTGCGGCAGGCGCGTTACACACGGCTAACGCACCAGAACACAACCGTTAGGCAGACCGACTCAATCGGTCAAAATCGGTCAAACAAAATGTAACGGCCTGGGGCAGGCGCGTTACACAGACCTGACGCCCTAGGGCAGGCGCGTCAGAGGAACTGACTTAACCCAAACGCTAAACGATAAAATAAGCGTAATGCGTCTCACGGAACGCGTGAGAGGGCTGTGACGCGCCACCCCTGGGCCGTCACACCCTCAAAACCACCAAGAATTAAAAATCGCCCAGACGCTGTGACGGTCTGTCATGGGGCCGTCAGAGCATGTGACGGTCCCTGGAACGACCGCCACACCAGTCACGGCGGGAAAACAGAGGGTTGGCCAAATCGGCCCGTTCCACGCCCCATTCACGCCGAAGCGCAGGGGAAACAACCCTCGACGATGAAAAACTACATAAGGAGGCGAAAAATCCCACATGCACGGGTTAAAACGCTAGATCGGGGCGATTTTAACAAATTGACCCTAGAAGAGTCAACGAGGTTCCCGGGCTCCTACCGGCCTCGAATGACCACCGATCGGCACGAAACAAGCATGGATGGGATCCTAACGTCCCAACGGTCAGTTCAACACTAACCGAGCTACAAATGGATGCCGTTTTCTGGCGAACCCTACAAAGCCCGAAAATCACGGTTTAGGCTAAATAAGCCCAAACTCGACCGTTTATGCGCCAAACGACGTGCAATGGCAGGGAAAACGGAGAGGAGGAAGTGAGGAACCATCACCCTACCTCCACCGAAGAAACCGTGCCCCGAAGGGACTAAACCACGTCGAAAATCACGCCGTGAGCTCAAACGTCAGCTTTGAATCTACCGTTCGGGATCGCGCCAAAACCACACCTTCTTCGCTCCGTCGCGCACCCAGTCAACTCCACAGCATCCCCAACACGTGCCCCTAAGCCCGTCTGCAGCCGGAGCCAAGGAGGCTCGAGAGGAGAGAAATGAAGAGAGAGAGACGGTGGCGGCGAATGAGAAGGAGGAGAGAGGAAAAGGAAAGAAAAACAAAAAGAAATTAGGAATTTTCCTAATTTCTAAAAAATCCGATTTCTGGCCCTATCTCCGAAAAATACTCAAAAATAGTCAAAAACGACCGGCTCGGAGAGTACATCATCGCTGCAGCATTCACGAGTCGAGGAACTGACAAATAAACTCATCGGAGGGTTCCGTAACTAGTACGAGAGAAAAATCCACACGGATCGTAAAACTCAACTTGGAAGCCACTAAAGCGAACCGAAACTCACCAAAAACAAATCCAATAGATCCAATGAAGATCCAGCAAGGCCCACCAAGGATCCAGGGCATTACATTCTCAGTGGAACGCGCTACCACGATGCACCGCGTCTCATGAAGGAGATGAATAGTTAGGCGGTTAGGAATGCACCCCAGGTAATAGGGTCGATCCTATTGAACACGCCCTATGTGATAGGCGCGATCTCTGCTAACGCGACCCCAGTGGGGAGCGCGTCTCTATATTGTCATGCTCGAACTGCTGGCCGTGACTATCATCGCGACCTATGTGGGTGCCGCGTCTCTGGGTTATTGCGACCCAGGTAAGCACCGCATTTTGATGACATCGTGACCCTCTATGTGGGTGCGTTAATCATCGCGACGCAAGGTATAGGCGCGTTAATGTTTTCTATTTTTTGTGTCTTATTTGAGCTGTCTCATGCTCCGGTGAACCCAAAGATTTGATGCCTTGTTGGCTTTTGGCTCGATGGATGCCTTCGGTGATCCGGGAGTGTCATATGTGTATCAAGGGATCTCAGAGGAGCAGTTTTATCCCGAGCAGCGTAGTGTCAGCTTTGGTTTCCGGTTAATGTGGGTTTGACCCCTTGGTTAGCCCACTGTTCCGTGGATGTCATTGACGTCCTATGAGGGCTGTGACCGTGTTATAGGGTATCTGAGAGGGCCATTATATCGAGTTGTGTTTTGTATTATCGAGGGTCATTATGGTTTCTAGTCAACCCGGTTGTGACCCAGTAGTTGACACGTGACCTCGAGAGTGTCTCATCCATCCTGTGAAGAACGAGACATGGTTTTGGGTGTTTGGAGATATCTTACCTCGATTTGTGTGCCATGTGGTTTGAGGGCTGTTGGTGATCCCTCATGTTCCGCGTTTTATGTTATACGGAATTGTGAGTCCGGTGAGCAGCCCGAAGGCCGTGGACTTTCATTATTGCTGTTATAGATCTGACTATTCCATGCCGTCTTCCGTAATGTGTTTTGCCGTAGATTTTGGCTTAGGGACTAGGCTGATTAACAGCCTGTTGCTGTGATGTGCGACAATCTTGACCCGATTCTTGTGACTCAAAGATCGTTGTCAGCAGGTCTAGTTGATTGTCCTGAGTCTAGTTACAGTGCTGAACTACATTATGCTCCGTGGTACGTGCGATAGTGTGTGCTTACCCTCTCTGTACTTCGGTGTTCGCTATTTTAGAGTCTCTATGTCTAGTGAGCCTCTACTAGTCGTAGCCTGATGATACTTTCCTGTGTGTCGGCCCACCTGGGAGTGGTGGCATGGCAGTTCCCGACAGATGGTTTTTAGGCAAGTTTATGTGGGCCCCCTTGCTTTGCGGTAGCGACCTACTGGGGGGGAAACTAGCTAGAGGCCTAGCTCAAGGCATTGGGCTTATGTGTGCACACGTGGTCAGGGGTGGTTGGACGAGCGCCGACGGGTGTGACCCTGACTAGTCACTCGTTATGCTGGTGCTATTGTTCTTTGTACTTGGTTGTTTGTTAGTGTCTCAGTTACCACTATTCCAGTCGTGTGCGAGATACTTGAGGCGTAGTGTAAGACATCAGTGGACGCATCTGGCTGTTCTTCGAGTGAGGAGGTGTTTCTATCACTTGACGCATGACTCTTGTGACTTTTATTTTCATGATTGGTTTCCGTCATAATTGACGTGACTTGTCGGGTAGCCTGGGATTTGCTTTACTCGCGGTCTAGTCTAGTGTTGCATACACGACGGTGAGCTCGTGTATGCTTGTGCCTTTCACTCTGTAGGTCTTTGGTAGGCTTTACCTGTTTTGGTAGGCTTTTCACTATAGGGTTTCGTGATTCGACAATAGATCGGTAATGCCTTACTTTGTGAAATCGGGATTCGCCTTTCTGTTGCTGTTTGGAGTAGTTTAGAGGGCTGAGGTTCCTTCGGCTGCCGTGTTTTCTTGTTACGACTTTTTCCTCTTTACTTCTGTTGTTTCTACTCCTGCTTTATTACTGCTTTGCTTTAGTGTAGCACTGTTGTTACTGCGTTATTTTGTGGTAGGGTTCTGCATGATTCCTATTAAGCCAATGACACAAGGCTCACCCCTGACTTTTCAGGTGTAGTTGTTCTGCCTAGTGCCTGGATGTTCCGCTGTGCGGTAGTTCTTTATTACCAGCTTTCGCCAATGTGGGGCTTCCCCCGACTTGAGGGTACCTTTCCATTTTCTGTTGGAATGTACTTGTCTTTCTTTGGACTGGACTCTATTAGATTTAATTTTTTATAGAAAATGTAATTTTGTTTCTACTACTTTAGCAATCTTGATCATTGAAATTTAATTGCTTACTGTTATATATGGAAGTTCAATGTACTCTCACACACCTTTCTATCCCTTCGGAGCTTTTCCGCTCTTGGGAGGCCTCGTAGGTTCCAAGTGGTATCAGGATTACCCGGTATCCGGAGTCTGGGTTGCCACACTTCGGATCAGAATCGGAGAGCTATCGGATCACTTTCGTGGGTCCTGATACGTGTTTTACGATCCACGCGGGTTTTTCCCTTGTATAACTTACGGAACCCTATGGAGAGTTGACTATTGCGTTTTGCGACTCAAGGATGCTACAAGTGCGTTGTGCTCGTTCCTAGGATCGCGCAGACTATTTTTTCATATTTTTCTAAATTTATGGATTTTCGTGTCAAAAATTGGATTTTAGGAAATATTACTAATTTCCTATTTTCTTTTTTTTCTTTTTATTCTTCTCACTTCTCTCCTCTCTCTTCTCTCACCGTTCACTCTCTCCCCCTCCGTTCACTCTACTCTTTCCCCCTCTGCTCCGGCTACAGACAGAGGAGGCCCGGGGATGTCGAGGAGATACTGTGGAGGTGTCGTGGAGCGTGCTGGCGTGAAGAATGGAGCGTGGTGTTGGCGCGATCCCGTTCGGTGGATTCAAAGCCGACGTGTGATTCGTGTGTTGGTTTTCGGTGTATTGTGGCCGTTTCGGCGGGTGAGATCTTCGGTGGAGGTAGGGGGACAGATGCCCTACTCTTTTACTGCGTTCTCTCGTGATTTCGAGCCGAACGGTGTGAGTTTGAGCGGGTTTTGCTTCGGTTGGGAAAATTGCATGTTCGGGGGGGTGTGAGCCGAATTCGCCATTCCTGGCGATGGTTTTCAGCTTAATTGGTTTCATTCGAACCCCTGACATGTTTGGATTTCATTTCTGCTAGTTTTACTGCATTTGGATGCCATTTGGGGCCGGTATGAGCCCGGGAATCCATGTGACTCATTTTGGGTCGATTCGTTGGAATCGCCCATTTCTTGCCGTTTAGTAGTTGTTTTGATCCCTTCCTGCTTGTGGAAGGTGTATAACGTGTCTAGGGTTGTTTTCCCGTCGTTTAGACGCATTTTTGGCGTGGAAATACCGGGTTTTGAGCTTCCCTACGATTTTCCCACCGTATTTGCTTAGCAGTTCTTCTAGAGACCATTTTTGGTCTTTGGCGGCCCATTGGAGACCGCCAGGTTGAGTGTATAAGTCGGTTTGGCTTTGCAGTCTCGCGACCGACCTCAAGGTCCTTGCTTGCGGCCCTTATAGGACCGCTAAGGTTTGCATAGCGGCTTGAGGAGGACCACTAGGCTCTATGTGACGGCCTAAGGGTACGTTCTCTTTCCTGTTAGACTGTACTCATCTTTCTAGTGGACTGGACTCTGTTAGTTTAATTGTTATAGAAAATATAATTTTATTTCTGCTACTTTAGCAATCCTAATCATTAAAATTTAATTGCTTATTACTTTATCTGGAAGTTCAATGTACTATCACATACCGTTCTATCCCTTCGGAGTTTTTTCGCTCTTGGGAGGCCTTGCAGGTTCCAAGTGGTATCGGGTTTTCCCGGTATCCGGAGTCTGGGTCGTCACATTTATAGAGGGAAGTTACAATCTGCACCTTTGAGCTTGGAGGAAGTAATCTGGGCCATTAGATCACCAGTCTTGAGTTTTTGTGATTCTGCAGATCTTGATACATGCTGTGAAGGCTTCCCATTGACTTGGAATACAAAATGCTTCTATGAAGTAACCTTCTTCTCAGTTGTCTGTCTGGAGCACCTTCTAGATCTGCATTTGATTGGCCCTCATGGCAGTAGAAAGGTTTGACTGAAGTCTCATTGGTTGTGACCAAAAACTGGAGTACAGAGACAACTAACCTTTCCTAAATCTGTCTATTGACAAATCTCCTTTCAAAAAGGTTGTCCTTGAGTCTCATGATGGAGAAGGACATCTCTCTATCCTAGGAGCCTTTTTCCAGACCTCAAAAACTATGTTTTTGGAGGTTTGCATCTCTAATTTTAATCATCTGGAAGAGCTTTGAAGCAACCATGATTTTGACAAAAATAGACTGAAAGTCTTCTGGTGCGTCGACGCAGTAGGGTCATGGCGTCGACGCATCTTCATGTATTTTTGAGTCTACTGGGGAGCTGGTCTTGATGGCATCGACTCTGGGTGGATGGTGCATCGACGCATTCTTAGATAGATGCATTTACAACGCTTTCTCGAAGGCCATTACGTCAACGCCCTGAAAGAATAGGGCCGACGCATCTGAGGAAGACGCGTTTGAACCAGCTTCTGGGAGGCCCTTGCGTCGATGCCCTGAAACTATGGGGTCGACGCATCCTTTGCTGACTGCCCTATCAAACTGTAGTTGAATCTCGTGAGGTCGACGCATCCAAGCTGTGGGGTCAACGCAGCTTGAGTATTTACCTTTGGCTGAACTTCCTTTGACGTGAGAAGGAGTCGACGGTGCAAGTCTTGGGGTCGATGCAGCCTATGGTTCTCTTTATTTTCTGCTCAAGCCTTTGCACCTTAATGTCATCCAATCCATAGCTCCTTGCCCTTGATGTTTTTCACAATCTTTTTTCAACTTGGTTTCACTAAGAGGAATGCCCTTTGCTCTTTTGTTTGAGCATATCCAACGCTCCTTCCTTGCATTCTCATTTTTGCAGTTGTTGCAAGCTTGACCTTGCATGGCTTGCTACTGCTGCTGCTGATCCTATTGTTTGCTTGCTGTTGCTTCCCAAGTCAACTTGGCTGAGTGCCTTGATCTATCAATATCACTCTTTAATCCTCCTTTAATCTTGAGATGTTTACACAATAGTGTTATTTCAAGATGAGTATAGCATGGAGGCATCCAAAGTATTATCATGTACATTAAAGCATAGTTGAATCAATTCAATAGTATTATAGAGAGTCATACTCAGACATCATCAAAATCATAGAATCATGCGTGTACCACACATGCACAACATTCTCCCCCTTTTTGATGATGGCAACTATGCGTCATTATGAGTCACATCTCAAAAGAATGTAATCATGAAATAGACGATGATTCATCAAAATATCTCTCCCCCTATAAATAGATGATGACTCATCAAAACATCTCTCCCCCTTTGCCATCAACAAAGAGGGCTTAGATTAAAGCCATTTACAAAGTCAGATTATGCGCACATGGGGTTGCATGAGATGAGTAAAATTTAAATGCCAAAAGTAAGTAGGCGAGCAAACAGACAGATATGAAAGGGAAGAACCAACTTGTTGGATCCCTTCCTTGGCATAAACAGACCAAACAATTCAGCAACAGGCTTGTTGGGTGCCCCTTTTCGTTGGGTCCACTGCTGGGTCCCCAATTGTTAGGTCCCTCCTTTTTGTTACTAGCCATGAATTCTGGAGCTGTATATATGGATAGATTTTTTTGAGTTATCTGGTTTTCAGATTTTTAGTGTTTTTTATGCAATGCATGGAATAAGGAAATGCAATCTAACTACATGCATGAGGAAGAGGAATCAATTGCAGAAATTCTAACACCAATTATAGATATTCAAGAAACCAAGGACTTCACATGACAATGACTTTCCATTATCTCTTCCTATGAAACCATCAAAAGTTGAATATTTATGTAAGAAGGAGATGTACAAGAAGTGGAACTAATGCATGCTAAAATAGGAGCTAAAGTAAAGAATTGTAGTGGAGAGGGATTGAACAGCTCATAAAGAGTGAGGCATCAAACTAGGCTCACACATCAGGGGTTTTCATTTGAAGAACCAATATTCTCCTGTTGGCCCGTTGGAATGGCAAGCAAGAGGGGGTAAATTGATTGCGACTAATTAAAAATTTTCAACCTAACAGAGCTCAAGAAAATAAACACACTTGCTTGGTTACCAAAGAGTTAAGCTATACAATCACAGTAGAGCATAGTCACACACATGTTCGAAGATGAAATTGATAAACACACTCGTATGCAAGCTAAGAATAAATAACCAACATGTCTCAACTGAGCCCACACAATAGAGCGCAAGCACAAACAAGCACGCCACAACCAAACCACGAGAGCCATATTTTAAGGTAGTTCGGACATAGCCAAGTGCGATCCTATATCCACCCCTCTCAACTCGAGAGGATTCACTAGAACAGCGCTGCTCAAAGGCAGCAAAACCACACACACACGGGGTAAAGACCCTAAGACATATGCCAGTGAAAAACGTCAGCCCACACACACTGGTGGAGATGATATCTCCTCACACACCCACGAAAAAATCTCTCAAAGTTATGACAAGTGTTCAACTCAGATGAATACAATGGACTCAAATAAGATAAGACACTGTGAAAAGAGTTTCCCCCTGATGTTGCTCATGATTCTTCACTGGAGGAGGAGGAAGCCGATAGTTGATGACATTTCTTGTAGAGTAGGGGTGGCCGGTGATGGAAATCTCGCCTGGATGATGGATGCAGTGAGGGAACAGCTCCAAAGACCTTGAGATTGTTGATCCCATGGATTTGAAGTTGTTCTCCAGCTATTCACGTTGCTCTTCTCCCCTTTGCGTTTGGAAGGCGGCTCTCCCTCGAACTGGAAGCTCTTCTTCTCGTGGTTGCTCTCTCTGTTCCCTTGGATCGGATGCCCTAATCATTGGGGATTTATACTCCAGACAAAAAGGCATATTATGATGGACAGGAATAATTGATTTTCCATGCTTTCATTGGCCAGGAGAACGTGTGCCTTTTTCTGCACATAAAAGAGCGTGATCCGAAGAGTTAAGGACGTTTAGGATGATTAAGTGGATAAAACACATTAGATCCAATCAAACATATGAGCTTCTACCTAATACACATTAGAGTGGGTGATTAGGTTAGGTATAAACCTTAACCAAGGCCTAAGAACCCAGAAAACACAAAGGGTTAAGCAGAATGGCACGTGAGGGCGAGTGCAGATAAGGTGTCGACCCCTTGAACAAGGGGGGACGACCCCTTGGAAAACAAGGTTCTATTTTCAGAACCTTGAGTTACAATTTTTGACCCCCTAGAATGAGGGTGTCGACCCCTTGGCAAACAAGGTTCTGGTTTCAAAAGTTGGAGTTACAGGTGTCGACCCCTTTAGGAGGGGGGTCGACCCCTTTAGACAAAAAAAATAGTTCAGATAAATTTCAATCAATAAAAGGAAACTCCTTTGATTTAATCTCTTGATCACTTACCTTGATGGATTCTTTGAAGACTTAGAGGCCCTTTTTCACTTGTCAAATTCTTAGTACCAAATTAAGCAAACGGATGACCTCACCTTTCACATGCCAACCCTCCTTACTTACTTTTCAGTTCACATGGAAGTATTTACATGATGATCTTGTGAGTTTTTGCCAGGCTAGCTGCAAAACACAAACTGAGGTTCATGAAGGAATAAGATGCTCAAGAATGAAACAACGGAGATTTCACATACAATAATTATTGGCATAGCATTTTGTCATCGTTAAAATCAACATGGGACACAACAATCTCCCCCTTTTTGATGATGACAAAATCCTAATGCAATTTAAGCACAATGAGTTAAATCAAGCCATCGAACCATGAAGCCTCCCCCTTGACAACTACAAGCCATCCAAAGAATTTTCATGAACGATCAAACTCTCCCCCTCAACCACAGCCCATTAAAAAAAATGCACACTCACAATATTAGTAGCATAGAGCACACAAGCTCACATTCATTCAAAGCCACTGTAGCAACATGCTCATTTGTTTAATGCTCAAGTTCATTCTTTCAAAGTCAGCAAGCTCATTCATTCAAAGCCACAAGTTCACATCCATTCAAAACCATAAGAATTCACATTCAAAAACCATTGTGGCAATATAACATAACAGATTAACAAAAACTAATAGCAAGAATTGCATTCCATTCTCCCCCTTTTGTCATTAGCAAAATGAGACTTGCGTTGTAGGAGCACACTGATATAAAAAAGTCATGATGAGAGATAAGAATGAGGACATGACCTACATGCTTAACAAAGACAAGGAAATAGTGAAACTAAGTGATATTCAAGCATGCAGGCACATTGCATGCAAATACTAGTTTAATACTGATAGACAATGAAGTAGTCTCAAAAATGGATAAGATAACATGGGCACCTCCCGAGTTTGACTTTGAGGAAGCTCAGATCATTGAGAGAATGGATCTGAGGGTCCAGACATATGTTTCCAAATGCGTTGTAACATTAGGTTTTGATCCTCAAGAGTCTGGTTGATAGAATGGAAAGATTGCAAGTATCTCTCATGATGAAGCTTTAGCTCGGCTACATCCTGTACCAACCTATCCATCTGCTGTCCAATTTGATTTATTTGGGTCTGCAATGGGTCTAGTTCAGTGCCCTCTCTCCTAACTAGAGGATTAGCTCTGCTAGATGGTCCTTCATCAGTTTCCATTTGATCAGTGTATTGTGTATTGGGTTCTTCTTGCTCTTGCTGTTCTTCTTCAGAAGAGTCACCATCTGTTTCAGTTTCTTGCTTGTCTTTTCCTCTGTTCTTTTTCAAATTTCTAACTAGTTGTCCATGTTTATCTAATTCATAACCCATCCGAGTCTGTAGACCTTTTATGTTGTAGAGATCACCGTCCTTCAACTCTTCACATATTTCATCATCAAGATTCAACAGCATAAATTCAAAGATTGGAGTCAGATGAGCAGCATATGGAATACTCCTTCCTTTTTGCTTTTTACATAGCAAGATTAGATATATCATAAGAGCAGGTAGGTCAATTTCCAAACCATTGAACAAACAATAGAAGAGAAATTTGTGAACACTTGTTACTTTATTTCTGCTTCCCCCTCGTGGATAAATGATTGTGGTGAACAAGTGATGTAAAATTCGCTGCATAGAAGGAAAGGTGTTTGCATATAAATTTTTATTGACATCATCTTCTTCTTCCAATTTGTATTCAGTCATGATTTCATAAGTTTGGATAGGATCTATTTCTGTATTTTCCATGGTTCCTCATGTTCCAGTGGGAAGTTTGAACACATTGCCCAACAGTTTAGCTGTAACCTTGAGAGATTTTCTTTTTATCACTGTAAATACCATCCCATTCGCCGTAGACAGTTTAATGTAAAATTCTTGTACTAGAGAATGGTATATTTTTCGATGGTCAGACATGAAGGAAAACCAATTTGATTGTGCAGCAATGATATCTACCAAACCTGGTACTATTTTCTCCGAATCAGTAAAATCAACAGCTCTTGGTCTTAGAACTTTTCTTGGGATGAATGGTGTTTGTTGGGAAAGTCTCCTCACCTCAGCATGCACTTTCTTAGATCGGTGTGGTCTTTGCTCCAAGCTAACTACAACACTGGCTGATTTAGGACCTCCAGCTGCCGTCTTCCTCTTAGGTGACATTTGAGGGGAACACTTACCTAGAACACCACTACAAATCCTCCTTTTTCTCCTTGGATCGTTGAGTGGAGAGCTGGCTAAGATAGCAGACGAGCCTCCACACATCACATGAAATAACTTGCATGCGCTGGCTACGAAGGAAGTTCATCTTGAGGATCGACAATGGTTAGATCGCGGATTTGCCGCAAGATGCTCCGCTGATTTCAGACGTTTAGGGCTTCGAAAGGGAAAAAGGGTTTAGGGCTTTGAAGGCGACGCAGATGGTCAAGGTAGGGGATGCCTTATTTAACTAGAACTGGACCGGTTTTCATTTTGTTCAAGGGGGAATGGTCGGTTCAAGTTGTCAAGGGGTTGGATTTAGAGACAGAGCATGTAGATGGTGTCGACACCTTCATGAAGGGGTGTCGACCCTCGTTGAGGCATCCCTTAAAAACTCCAAGAAATAAAGCTCTAATGATCCAAGGATGATTTTTCTCACTAAATTTGCTAATGAACAGTTATAATGGCTTGATGGATAGGTGAAATATACTTCAGTGAGTTGAGTTACAAGCACATCTAAGTGCAAAGTCAAGGACTCGCCAACCAATCCTATCCTTAAACTGCTCATCCTCATTTCATATCAAGAGATGTTCCTTATTTCATTCAAGGATAAAAGGGCCTTAGAAAGTTCAAGAGGAGGGTTAATATATACCAAATTCATTCAGTATCATGCAGGGTTAATGTTCAAGCAATAATTATCAAAATTATTTTTTATTTCACACAAAAATGCACATTGAATGATTAGTATGATATGGACAGTATGTGCTGAGTACTGATCTCTAGAAAATGCATGCTCAAGTGATGTTTTCCTGAATGCACAATGATAGGATGCAGTGTGGTATAGACAAATGTTTTTATAGAGCAATGTTGTGCCTCTGTGATTTTGATGATAGCAAACACTATAAGTCATCATGTGTTTGCATGAAAGATTTAATGATTGCATCTCTACACTGAAACAAGACATTCCATTAAACACTTGTTGTATATGCATCATAATTGTGTTTCATGTGTATATGCATCATAATTATGTTTCATGTGTCTACACTTGCGTCTTAGCACATACCAGGTCTAAGCATATATTCATATTGCGTCTCACGCACACCAAAGGTCCAAGCATGTCAGGGTCGGTGCATCCTTTGCATCATGAATTGTTGCGTCTCATGTGCATTTGTGTCTCAGTGAATGTACTGCGTCTTATATTGCGTCTCATGTGCATATGCGTCTCAGTGCATGTGCTGCATCTAAGTTTGCGTCTCATGCTATGTCTAAGGGAGCACAAACATTAGGTCGGTGCAAGTCTTGTTAGACCATAGTCAGTGCAGATTTTTGTAGAGTCAAACAAGGTCGGTGCAATGTCTTGTCTTAGCAAGGTCAGTGCAATATAGTCGGTGCATGTGTCTGTCTTATCTTGCGTCTCATATGGCCTAGGTCAGTGCATGTGTGCGTCGGTCGGTGCAATGTCTTGTCTTAGCAAGGTCAGTGCAATATAGTCGGTGCATGTGTCCTTCTTATCTTGCGTCTCATGTGGCCTAGGTCAGTGCATGTGTGCGTCTTACTTTGCGTCTCAAGTGGCTTATGAGGTCAGTCCATTCCATGTAAAGATTACACACATAGTCGGTGCAATTCACTGTGTGTTGCACATAACGTCTGTGCAAGTCACTGTAGAAGGCATACAAGGTCTGTGCATGTCCTTGTACATGTTTATAAGGTATGTGCACATCAGTCGTTAGGCAGAACAACGTCGGTGCACATTTGGTGTTAGCCTTGTGTTGACACTGAAATTATTCCTAATACTTCCTGACTTCTGCTTCTGCAGGTCGTGAGTTCTGATCGGGTGCTCCTGTGCTGACAGAGAAGAAAAGAAAGAAAAGAAGAGAAAGAATGGCGGAAGCCGAACAAAGATGAGACCAAAGGAAAGAAGAAAAGAAAAGATGCTTGGCTCCAATGGATAGCCGCTAAAGCAAGACCCGAGAGCTCGGAAGAGTATTTGGGACCATCCCCGAAGAAGCAACCAAAAAGCTACAAATACAAGTGAAGCCGGCCCGGTAGCACAAATTACGGTGCCAAAGGCCATGCGAGCGGAAAACCCGAGTGTCACGCCCCGAGCGCGGAAGATACTCGGATATGCGCGACGAGTTTATATCAATCATGTCAATCAGAGTAGTAGTGTATTCGACACCAAAACAGAGATGCGCAAAATATAAAGATAACCCAATCCTTTATTTCATAATGGATAGACTATTACAAATCTAATACTCTATTCAATTAAAAAGGAAAAGTACATAGTTGACTCAAGAAAATAGGAAAAAGACTAGATGACACTTGGAGAAGTTCTATCTCTTTCACTCTTGACCATTCCCATCCGATTGACTTCCCTCGTCGTCGGAATTACCTGAAAAGTAGGGAACACACGGAGTGAGCGAACGCTCAGTAGGAAATTATATCTCAAGCGCTAGCAAGGGGTTTAAATAATTACATCTTTCATGTATGTACTGTAGCTATGTATGCTCATATAAAACGATAAGATAGAGAGAGAATTTATCAATAAGACAGCAAGATGAACTAGTCCTGAGCTTTCAAGAAAAGATAACAAGATATTCAAGCAAGTACTTTTTAGCAAGTCATGTCAAGAACTTTGGCTATCATGTATCAAGCAAGTAAGTAATTACCCTTTCTCGGGTCACGCAATTCATGTCATGTCAAGTACGAGTCAAGTACAAGATTTGTGTGGAATGTCCAATCAAGCTAGTCATGCACTCGGTATAATGCCAGATACCTTATCATTCAACTCCCATGGGCACAAGTACTTTCGGGTGCTCCTCCCAGGACCAGATCGGGCCCTATATGCGCAGGCATTTATCATGTATATTTGACATCCACTCTTGTATATATATAGCCAATATGGAATTTCAACAATTTAAGCTTGTAGACACGTAGGATAACTTTGAGAGAATGGAGTCCAAAAATATGACATTGGACATAGATAGGCGATAACAACGGTATAATCACGATGAACGATGAAACTAGGTGGAATTAAGTTCCCTTAACTCGGGTACCATGACAATTGAGGTCCACATGAACAGTATATCAAAGGCAAGATACCCTCATTCTTATTATAGAATTGAGGTCCACAAGAACATCAACAAATGGCATGATATCATCATCCCATTAAGAATTCTCATGATATACTCTTTGCATATCATAAGGGCCGGTATACCATGTTTCTTTAGAGTGACATGGCATTCAATAGTGTAATGGGTTTTTAGGGTACAACCAGCTCAGTCGACCTTGAGGGAATCCAAGGTACGAGGAGTCTTACGGAGGTCTCTATGACTAACTCGCTAGTCCAAAGGAACGGAATGTCCAATGGAGAGCTTGTATGTCAATGAGAGTTGAGGATGATCGATAAAACATCATGAAACGTGGGACTATACTCACGGAGTGGAGATAAAGTGCCGATATACATATATATAGATATACTGAAACCATCGGTTATCAGAAATAGGTAAAAATATTTTTACAGGAAAATAACGACTTAAGTAAAGTCACTACTCAAGTAATGAACGCCTTAGATAAGGGCGTTTATCTATTTTTCCTATTTTGCAGGAATTTCAATATTTCAGTATTTTACCAAAAACGCGCCTTGGTGAAGGGCGTTTATTTACAATGTGACGACGTAATCAGTGGTCGTCCATTCTTTCCTTCTATTTTTACAGAGTATATATTTTCAGAATTTTCTCAAAACACGCCCTGGACAGGGGCGTTACTTTTCAATTCACGTCCTGGACAGGGGCGTTAGTCAAGTGAGAGACGACCTATACAGGGTCGTGAATTCAAGAATTTACAATATTTCAGGAAATAAAATTCCAAGAGACAAGAGACATGATCATGATAGAAAATTAGCAGGAATTCACAGGTCGAGTCATGCAATATATATTAGATTGGATATTTCATATCTATTGAATTTTTAACGTGGATCAATTATTAATTACATGTGATTTTCATGAGATTAACGCCTACAGGGCAGGGCGTCAAATCTGAAATTGACAACCTAGTGCAGGTCGTTTCTTTAAAGTAGCGCCCTGGACACGGGCGTCTCTTGCAAAAATATTACAGAAACGTGTAGAAACCATCAGGAAACTTATATACATGACATGCATGATGTGTTACTATGAATTTAATTTGTTTGGGCTACGTTGCTTGAGAAAACCTACCTTGATAAATATTTGAACGGATGCAGGTTCTGGGAAAAAAATGATACTCTGTTTATAAACAGAGTTTTCTGACGTACTGATAGCCAAGTAAGATATATGCTTCCCTTGGCAACAGATGAGCTTGGGAAGATGCATAAGATGTTGGTTGATGACGAAGAATTCCCCGTTCTTCCCTGTCAACCGTCTGCAGATCCTATAAAAGAAAAAGAAACTATATACCTTAGTTTCTTCATCGTACGTAACAGAGGAGAAAGCAGAAGAACGTTACCTAGTTCTTCACCGGAGCTTCTCAACCTGTAAGCAGAGAAGAGTATGAAGAATCATTAGTTCTTCATGCGTTGATCAAACACACAATATAAGGAAGAAGGAAGAAGAAGAACCTGCTGTTCTTCGTATACCTTAGAAAACTCCGAACGCCAAATAGCGTTCTCAATTCAAGCAGTAGGTTATTTATAAGATATTGGGAATCCCAATAAGGTTAGTGTTCGATTAGAAGTAATACTTCCATATTAGAGTTATTACTACATTCGAACCCTTTCTCATAGTTATCAACTTACCCTGGATAGACTCCTGGGTCGAACGAAACTCGAACTGAATTAACGACCTAGGTCAGGGCGTCGAATTTAAATTGACGCCTTGTCAAGCGTTGTTTCTTGTTGAAACGCGTCCATGCAAGGGACGTTACGCTAACTTGCCCTTTTTATTTATTTTGGTCGTTTAAAATTTGACGCCTTGATGTGTGGGCGTCCTTTCTTCAAAACATGCCTTAGGTGAAGGCGTTTTATTGTAAAGTAGCGCCTATATCTGAGGTGTTATTTTCATCAGGGTTTAATTATTTTTATTCCAAGCTCTTTCGTTTCTTTATTTAATCTTTTAATCTATTTTGATTTATTTGATTTATCAGGGTTGCTACACCCTCCCCCACTTAAAAAGAATTTGGTCCCCAAATTCCATATCATACATTTACATATGGAGAGTGTAGAGTATGTACCTTTCTAAAAATAAGTCTGGAAATCGCTTCATCATAGATTTCTCGGTCTCCCATGTAGCTTCTTGTTCTGAATTCTTATTCCATTGTACTTTTAGCATGGGAATAACCTTATTCCTTAGGGTACGTACTTCTCGATCTAAGATCTTCATAGGCTTCTGCTCATATGTGAGATCCTTCTGGATTACTAGGTCTCCATGTTCGATAATATGTGATGGATCATGCACATACTTCTTCAACATAGATATGTGGAACACATTATGTACTTAGGACAGTTGAGGTGGCAATGCGATGCGATAAGCAATCTCGCCAACTCTTTCTAGTATCTCAAAAGGTCCGATAAATCTTGGTGTAAGCTTGCCTTTAACACCAAATCTTCGTATTCCACGTCTAGGCGATATCTTGAGAAATACATGATCTCCAACTTGGAATTCGAGATCTCTTCTTCTTGTGTCAGCATAAGCCTTTTGTCTAGACTGAGCAACTTGCTGTCTTTCTTTGATCAATTGTATCTTCTCGGTAGTGTCCCTTACCATTTCTGGACCTAACAGTTGTTTCTCTCCAACGTCGTCCCAGCATAAGGGTGATCGACAACTCCTTCCGTATAAGGCTTCAAAAGGTGCCAGTTGTATACTTGCCTGGTAGCTATTATTGTATGCAAATTCGACCAGAGGCAAGTGATCATGCCAGTTCCCATCAAAATCAGTAATGCATGCTCTTAGCATATCTTCGACTACTTGATTGGTTCTCTCGGTCTGACCATCCGTTTGAGGATGAAAGGCTGTGCTAAAGTTAAGTCTCGTTCCCAATGAATGTTGTAGTCCTTTCCAAAAATGAGAAGTAAAACGGGGATCTCTGTCAGACACGATTGAAACAGGAATACCATGTAATCTGACTATTTCCTTGATGTATAGTGCAGCTAAGACATCAACTGACCATCGACTCTTGATTGGCAAGAAATGCGCTGATTTAGTCAATCGGTTAATGATAACCCATATTCCATCATGTCCTCTTTTTGATTTAGATAAACCCATGATGAAATCCATACCAATATCCTCCCACTTCCATTTAGGGATATCTAGAGGATGTAGCTTTCCAACAGGCTTTTGGTGTTCCGCCTTGACTTGTTGGCACGTGAGACAACGTGATACGTAGTCTGCTATTTCTCTTTTCATGTTGGGCCACCAAAAATTTCTTTTTACATCTTGGTACACCTTGGTAGATCTAGGATGAATCGTATACCTTGACCTATGAGCTTCATCTAAGACCTTCTTCTTCAATTCTGGGCAGTCCGGTATACAAGTTCTATTCTTGAACATTAATCTTCCATCAGAAGCTAATTGGAAATCCGATTGTCCTTCTAATCTGCCTTTGATTTCTACTAATGTAGGATCATCATTCTGAAGTGCTTATATTTCAGACAATAAATCTGACTGTATGCTTACATGAGATAAGTGACACATCTAGGGTCCGTGTTCATGCTTATATTGAGTTCAGAGAATTGTTCCAGCAATTTCCATTCTTGAATCAGACAATTGGCTAACAGTGCTCTCGGCTTTCGACTAAGGGCATCTGCTACATGATTACCCTTTCCGGGATGATATTGTATATTGAAGTCGAAGTCCTTGAGATATTCCAGCCATCGTCTTTGCCTCATATTTAGTTCCTTCTGTGAGAAAAGATATTTGAGACTCTTGTGATCGGAGTATACAGTAAACTGTACTCCATAAAGATAATGTCTCCATATTTTGAGTCCAAATACTACCGCGGCCAATTCTAAGTCATGGACGGGGTAGTTCTCTTCATGCTTCTTTAATTGACGAGAAGAGTAGGCTATAACCTTCCCTTGTTGCATTAGAACACACCCGAGGCCAATGCCAGAAGCATCAGTGTATACCTCGAACTTTTCTCCTTCAATTGGCAATGCTAAGATAGGAGCTATAGTAAGATGATCCTTGAGAGTTTGGAAGCTTCTTTCACATTCCTCATCCCATTCGTAACGTATCTCTTTGCGAGTTAACCTCGTAAGTGGTACGGCGATTTTAGAGAAATCCTTGATGAATCGCCTGTAATAGCCGGCAAGACCTAAGAAACTTCGGATCTCGCTAGCATTGGTTGCTCTTTCCCAGTTCCTTACAGCTTCAACCTTTGATGGGTCTACAGACAAGCCATCCTTTGATATAACATGTCTGAGAAAAGTCACTTCTTTAAGCCAGAATTCACACTTGCTAAGTTTTGCATATAATTAGTTTGTCCTTAATATTTGTAATGCAATCCTCAAATGTTCCTCATGCTCTTCCTTGGTCTTGGAATAAATCAATATATCATCAATAAAGACCACCACGAATTGATCCAAATAAGGCCTGAATATACTATTCATTAACTGCATAAAGGCAGCAGGGGCATTTGTTAGTCCGAAAGGCATAACAACAAATTCATAATGGCCATACCTGCTTCTGAATGCGGTTTTATGAATATCCTCGTCTTTGATTCTTAGTTGGTGATATCCGGACCTAAGATCAATTTTGGAAAAGTACATGGATCCTGAAATTTGATCAAACAATTCATCGATTCTCGGCAGTGGATACTTGTTCTTGATAGTGAGATGATTCAACTGTCGATAGTCGATGCATAATCTCATGGATCCATCTTTCTTCTTTACAAATAGTACAGGCGCTCCCCACGGGGAAGTACTTGGTCTAATGAATCCTTTCTTAATGAGTTCCATCAATTGCTCCTTTAACTCCTTGAGTTCAGCAGGTGACATCCTATAAGGTGCCCTTGAAATTGGACCAGCACCAGGGACTAAGTCAATGGTGAAGGCCACTTCTCTTTGCGGGGGTAATCCCGGCAAATCTTCCGGAAACACGTCCAGTAATTCTTGCACTACTGGAATGTCTTCTAGCTTAATCTCCTTAGCTTCTTTAACTGTGACACATGCGAGGAAAGATGCACATCCCTTCCTGATGAGCTTGCTAGCTCGGAGAGCTGAAATAATAGGGGATTTGCTCCGACTCTTGGGGCTAGTAAATACTAGTTCTGGAAATTCCTTGAATGTAACCTTACTATTGCGGTAATCAACCGTTGCCTGATACTTGGATAACCAATCTGCCCCTAGTATAACATCATACTCTTTCAGATCTAAACATATGAGGTCAATAGGGAGATTTCTACCCCGAACCAATACTTCGCAGTTTTGGTAATGATGTGTAATATCAGTCTCATCATCCAGAGGAGTAGACAAAACTAACTTTATCCATTCCGGTTCTAGGGGTAATGGGTCAGCAAACTTCTTAGAAACAATAGAATGCGATGCACCAGTATCAATTAAGACATATGCATTCCTGGAATAAACTTTCAATGTACCTTCCACTAAGCTGCCTTCTTCTTCTTGCTCGGTCTCCTTGATTGCATGAAGACGAGCATTCTTGGTTACTGGGCGCTTTCCGTCAACGGCTTGATCGTTAAGTAATGGGCAATCGGGAATCCGATGCTCACGACTCCCACAACGGAGACATGCTCCTAGTTTCCTCCAGCATTCTTCTGCTCTATGACCCGCTTTATCACAATGTTTGCACACTGTATTTGGTGAGGTAGTGGTGATAGAGAAGGGCCTCATTAAACTTTTGGTCTTGTGAGGATGCTCCTCCATTGCTAGGCCTTTTCTTGAAGTTGGGTTTAAAGGAACCCGAACCTGTAACTTGTTCCTTCTTATCCTTACCACGAATCCTATCAGGCAATTCCGTGGCATCTTCTAATAGTTGAGCTCGGCGTACTATCTCCGAGTAGACTTGAATGTCCATCGGCGCCAGTTGAGTAATAGCTTGGGGCCTGAGCCCATTAAGAAACCTCCTAGCTTTCATTTTCTCGGTGCTAACTAGATGCTTAGCATACCGAGACAATCTAGAGAATTGGGCCTCATACTCGGCCACTGACAAGGATCGTTGTTTTAATGCGGCAAACTCTGCAGCCTTCTTTTCCTGAACTCGGTCCGAGAAATATTTCGCGTTGAAGTGTTCAACGAATTCTTCCCACGAAACCTGATCTTGATTTATAGTAGCCTCTATTGATTCCCACCAGCATCTAGCATCCCTTTCTAACTGAAAAGTAGCTAATAAAACTTTATTCTGATCCGTGCATTGCATAACACGGAATATACGTTCTATCTCCCTAATCCAGTGTCCAGCGTCATCTGGATCAGTAGAACCCGTGAACTTGGGTGGGTTCATGTTCTTGAAAGTCTGGTGGAGACTTCCTGCTCGTTGTCCACCTCCTTGTGGTACTTGTTGCAGCACTTGAGTCATGCCTTGAAGGGTACGCTGCATGTTGCGCCATTGAGCACGTTCGGCAGCCATTATCCTACAATTACAATAACTAGATTAATATGTGCTTGTATTTAAAGACTCATATACTATGTTAACTTTAACCCTTGGTTCTACCCAATCTCACTGGTTGAAGGTTAAAACTTATCCTTGGACTTGGGTTTTCCTAGGAATTGAATACCCTAGGCTCTGATACCACAAAAACTGTCACGCCCCGAGCACGGAAGATACTCGGATATGCGCGACGAGTTTATATCAATCATGTCAATCAGAGTAGTAGTGTATTCGACACCAAAACAGAGATGCGCAAAATAGAAAGATAACCCAATCTTTTATTTCATAATGGATAGACTATTACAAATCCAATACTCTATTCAATTAAAAAGGAAAAATACATAGTTGACTCAAGAAAATAGGAAAAAGACTAGATGACACTTGGAGAAGTTCTATCTCTTTCACTCTTGACCATTCCCATCCGATTGACTTCCCTCGTCGTCGGAATTACCTGAAAAGTAGGGAACACACGGAGTGAGCGAACGCTCAGTTGGAAATTATATCTCAAGCGCTAGCAAGGGATTTAAATAATTACATCTTTCATGTATGTACTGTAGCTATGCATGCTCGTATAAAACGATAAGATAGAGAGAGAATTTATCAATAAGACAGCAAGATGAACTAGTCATGAGCTTTCAAGAAAAGATAACAAGATATTCAAGCAAGTACTTTTTAGCAAGTCATGTCAAGAACTTTGGCTATCATGTATCAAGCAAGTAAGTAATTACCCTTTCTCGGGTCACGCAATTCATGTCATGTCAAGTATGAGTCAAGTATAAGATTTGTGTGGAATGTCCATACAAGCTAGTCATGCACTCGGTATAATGCCAGATACCTTATCATTCAACTCCCATGGGCACAAGTACTTTCGGGTGCTCCTCCCAGGACCAGATCGGGCCCTATATGCGCAGGCATTTATCATGTATATTTGACATCCACTCTTGTAAATATATAGCCAATATGGAATTTCAACAATTTAAGCTTGTAGACACGTAGGATAACTTTGAGAGAATGGAGTCCAAAAATACGACATTGGACATAGATAGGCGATAACAACGGTACAATCACGATGAACGATGAAACTAGGTGGAATTAGGTTCCCTTAACTCGGGTACCATGACAATTGAGGTCCACATGAACAGTATATCAAAGGCAAGATACCCTCATTCTTATTATAGAATTGAGGTCCACAAGAACATCAACAAATAGCATGATATCATCATCCCATTAAGAATTCTCATGATATACTCTTTGCATATCATAAGGGCCGGTATACCA
The DNA here is from genome assembly GCA_022559845.1 of Amorphophallus konjac. NCBI lineage: Eukaryota > Viridiplantae > Streptophyta > Magnoliopsida > Alismatales > Araceae > Amorphophallus > Amorphophallus konjac. The sequence goes on along the minus strand of CM040121.1, from coordinate 413,648,729 downwards.
TGTTTCTTTAGAGTGACATGGCATTCAATAGTGTAATGGGTTTTTAGGGTACAACCAGCTCAGTCGACCTTGAGGGAATCCAAGGTACGAGGAGTCTTACGGAGGTCTCTATGACTAACTCGCTAGTCCAAAGGAACGGAATGTCCAATGGAGAGCTTGTATGTTAATGAGAGTTGAGGATGATCGATAAAACATCATGAAACGTGGGACTATACTCACGGAGTGGAGATATAGTGCCGATATACATATATATAGATATACTGAAACCATCAGTTATCAGAAATAGGTAAAAACATTTTTACAGGAAAATAACGACTTAAGTAAAGTCACTACTCAAGTAATGAACGCCTTAGATAAGGGCATTTATCTATTTTTCCTATTTTGCGGGAATTTCAATATTTCAATATTTTACCAAAAACACGCCTTGGTGAAGGGCGTTTATTTACAATGTGACGACGTAATCAGTGGTCGTCCATTCTTTCCTTCTATTTTTATAGAGTATATATTTTCAGAATTTTCTCAAAACACGCCCTGGACAGGGGCGTTACTTTTCAATTCACGTCCTAGACAGGGGCGTTAGTCAAGTGAGAGACGACCTATACAGGGTCGTGAATTCAAGAATTTATAATATTTCAGGAAATAAAATTCCAAGAGACAAGAGACATGATCATGACAGAAAATTAGCAGGAATTCACAGGTCGAGTCTTGCAATATATATTAGATTGGATATTTCATATCTATTGAATTTTTAACGTGGATCAATTATTAATTACATGTGATTTTCATGAGATTAACGCCTACAGGGCAGGGCGTCAAATCTGAAATTGACGACCTAGTGCAGGTCGTTTCTTTAAAGTAGCGCCCTGGACACGGGCGTCTCTTGCAAAAATATTACAGAAACGTGTAGAAACCATCAGGAAACTTATATACATGACATGCATGATGTGTTACTATGAATTTAATTTGTTTGGGCTATGTTGCTTGAGAAAACCTACCTTGATAAAGATTTGAACGGATGCAGGTTCTGGAAAAAAATGATACTCGATTTATAAACAGAGTTTTCTGACGTACTGATAGCCAAGTAAGATATATGCTTCCCTTGGCAACAGATGAGCTTGGGAAGATGCAGAAGATGTTGGTTGATGACGAAGAATTCCCCGTTCTTCCCTGTCAACCGTCTGCAGATCCTATAAAAGAAAAAGAAACTATATACCTTAGTTTCTTCATCATACGTAACAGAGGAGAAAGCAGAAGAACGTTACCTAGTCCTTCACCGGAGCTTCTCAACCTGTAAGCAGAGAAGAGTATGAAGAATCATTAGTTCTTCATGCGTTGATCGAACACACAATATAAGGAAGAAGGAAGAAGAAGAACCTGCTGTTCTTCGTATACCTTAGAAAACTCAGAACGCCAAATAGCGTTCTCGGTTCAAGCAGTAGGTTATTTATAAGATATTGGGAATCCTAATAAGGTTAGTGTTCGATTGGAAGTAATACTTCCATATTAGAGTTATTACTACATTCGAACTCTTTCTCATAGTTATCAACTTACCCTGGATAGACTCCTGGGTCGAACTAAACTCGAACTGAATTAACGACCTAGGTCAGGGCGTCGAATTTAAATTGACGCCTTGTCAAGCGTCGTTTCTTGTTGAAACGCGTCCATGCAAGGGACGTTATGCTAACTTGCTCTTTTTATTTATTTTGGTCGTTTAAAATTTGATGCCTTGATGTGTGGGCGTCCTTTCTTCAAAACACATCTTAGGTGAAGGCGTTTTATTGTAAAGTAGCGCCTATATCTGAGGCGCTATTTTCATCAGGGTTTAATTATTTTTATTCCAAGCTCTTTCGTTTATTTATTAAATCTTTTAATCTATTTTGATTTATTTTATTTATCAGGGTTGCTACACCGAGTGTCCGAACCAAAGGCACAAAAGGTCTCAGAATTGGCCATTCAATGGCCCGAAGGCTCTACCAAAACTTCTCGTTGCAATTCTGTGAAGCCATGATAAGATGAAGGACCAAGTCAACTCCTGGAGCCAGTCCAGGGCCCACAGTCTGACCCGTGTCAAATAAACGCGACAAAAGAAGATTAATCCGGCGCGCCCCCTTATCCGGTGCGCCCTCTTCTCCGGCACCCCTTTAACCGGCGCGCAAAAACACCTTGCTGAAGCCCTCTTCCCGGCACCCTATCAACTAGCGCGCCAAAATGATAAAAAGGGAGCCTTCTCCGGCGTGCAGTCTCCACGCCGGGAGAGACTTCTTCTATAAAGCACTAAGTTTCGACCAATTTGAAAAGAAGGAGAAGAATAGAGGCCGAGCGGTCAATCGTCCGAGAGTGAGAGAGCTTGGGGAAGAAAAAAGGGGATTCTGAGGGAAAGCCCAGAGAGAGCCACCTCGTTCCGTCTGTCTGTCTGGAGAAGCCCGAAGCCGGGGAGAGAACCCCCCCTACTCCGATACTCTGTTTTCTAGTAGTGAGCTAGAGGTGGGTGACGAAGGGTCCCTTCCGCCCTTCTCTTCTATCTCTCGTTTTGTAAATCCGCTACTCTATAGCTCTGTAATGAATGGGCGATGATGTGAGCTCATCTCTTCCGGATTTCTGCTCCCCTTATCCCTCTTCTATATTTGATTTAAGGATTTGATCGGCTCTGTGCGACAACGCCAAGCCGTATCGTAACGTGTAATCTCGTGCCCCTGTTGAGTTTTATTTGAGTTGTGTGACTAACTTTGAGCATGAATGAAATTCTGATATGTGTATGCACCCCTTTACGCTTCTTTCTTTGAATGCATTCAATCTTTCATCGTATATAGCCATCGTGCAGATCTTCTCTTCGCCGGTGTTGAATGTGCCCCGGGATATCCCAAAAGGGCTACAGCGAATCCCCCTCCCCGGGGTTCGTTTTCTGATCTATACTACATCTCGTACCCGGTGCATCCATATGTGTTTCTCCGTGTTGGAGGCGTGTATGCAAGTATGCGTCCCTTCAGCCCCAGGGACGGCTCCTTGATGTTTCCCTGCTTATGGCTACGGGTTAGGGGAAAGAGGATACTTCTAAAGTCTATGAGTGCGGAGGGCTTTCTCCTTCCTGTAGTCGTCCATGCCACAGGGGCCCCTTCGTTGTTCGACCATTTGCTTCTTCCAATATCTCAGCCTCGCGCTAACTTGCTGAACCCCTCTACTAATCAACTAACTCATATACATATGTATATCTAGTTATTCATCGCCGGTTTATCGACCAAATGCACTCTGCGTCTGCATCATCCTTGACTATTTTCCCTCGAGTAACTTACTGACTGGGGAGGGGGGACATTTCCCCATCATTGTTTCTAGCCACCATTGGATCATAGGGTCGTGTCCTGTAATGGTATGTATCCTTATGAGCCGTCCGGTGAATATAAACAGGGCTTCAGCCCAACATTAAATCCACTATCCTTAAGGGAACTAGTGGTGACCATGGGTTGTGTGCCCCTCGTAGGCTAGCCCTCGGGGTTTCCTTCCATATTGGTCGTCCCTTTTGATCGTGCTTTGACCACGGGCTGTGTGCCCCTCGTAGACTTCGCCCTCGGGGTTTCGTCCCTCATTGGTCGTCCCATCCGATCGAGCTTTAACCCACGGAAGAATGGTGCCCCTCACAGGCTAGTCCTCGGGGTTTCCTATCCGATTGGGATCCGCTGGCCGCCGTTGTGCTATCCGGCTTCTTAGGGGCTTACTCCGCGCATGAGTATGACCCCGCTTCTCCCCCGCAATCCTTCAGGGATGGGGGAGATGCTGCCTAATTTTCGCCAGGCTTTGAACATTAAGTTACCCTGGTGATTTGGACTTAATAAAACATGTGCTTTCAAACAATGAACCTTTGTGCTTGAGTATGAACCTCGCATGAGCTTTTGACTCTGCTTCTGGGGTATCCAAGACTCCAGTTCAATAATTAATTAACTCAATTAACATCAAAGAGGCTAGTAAACAAATCTGGAACTCAAACGGGTTGAAAATAACAAGAAAATGGCCTAATCCGGCGCGCCCTAATACGGCGCGCTACCCCCCCGCGCCGTATTAGCTTTAGACTCAAAATTTCAGATTTTTAAATGGTCCTATTCCGGCGCGCCCTATTCCGGCGCGCCCCAAGCCATCCACGCCGGTTTAACCCATCCTCCATACCGCGCCGTTTTAGCATTGTTACCTACGCTACCCCGCGCCGTTTTAAGCTATACCTATGCTTGACCACACCGGATTTGAGCCAATTGTTTCCTTTTGCGCCGTTTTAACCCTGCATTCATTCCCGGGGCAACCCTTGCCTTCCATAACAGGGATTGGTCAACCTAATTGACCATGGGTCAGGTAAAAAGAAATTGATTAATTTAAACCTATTTTCTATCATGCCCTTATTGTATGCATTATATATGTTCATGTATATATATATCACCTTGGTGCATGTTGGCATGAGCCGACTCTTCGATATATCAAACGGTGATTGGCTGAAGGTCGGGTTACGCTCGACCAAAGGCTTTCGCTATGTGCGATGGTGCTCCTCGGACCTAGGTTCTCCGCCTCGTACCGGGAGCCGGCCTAATAAACGAATACTACCACATTGTGTGCTTGCATGCAACAACATCCTTTACATATTCTACAGGCCTCATGGCCTCTCTATTTTGGCGATTAATCAAGGGTTTTCTCTCTTCTGGAGAGATGTAATTAACGCCATAGCCTTTATGGTACGGCGGGTTCTGGGTCCTGACACGATCACCCATCTTCGTTTGGTTAGTCAGACGGTGCGCATAATAAATTTGTCACTCAGTGACTGGCACGCCCCATGCAAATAAACCTCTAATAAATAATCTAAATAAACCCATAATAAAATATTTCTTAATAAAAATCCACTCCCACAAGCTAGCACGCCTGGTGGGACTCAACCTCCCTTCATCTCTTCGCCAAAATAGAGGAACCATGGGACGCCCACCCAACTACCTCAAATGCTAATTATTCATTCGTCTTGTTTCTCCTCTTTTCAGGTTGAAGTGATGGCGAGCGGACTGTCTGGAGTTGTTTTCGGTCCCCAAATCATGGCCGACCATGCAGTATACGGCTACCTTGCCGTACCTACTACCTTCGGCAACTTTCCTTGGGTCGTTGGCTTCCCCAACTTCTTGGGAGTTGCATTCGCGGATCTCCTAGACGTGGAGAGTTCTGGACCTGCGGAGCTGAAGAACAACAAAGCTGCGGCCCGCCGAAGTGAGGGCCAAATTAACAAAACTCTACTGAAAACTCCGGTGATCGTGAGCTGCCACGTCCACCCTACTGTTTGCCTAACTGTGGCACATGAGAAGAAGCCTGCTGGGGGCAACAAGAAGTGCTCCAGAGGAAGAATTGTTGCTACTCCTCGGAGTCAACTTTCAGCATCTGGGAAGTCCTCGTTAATCGGGGGCATCCAAGTCTACTTCAAAGGTCGCGGTGCTGAAGTTCTGCCGGATCGGATCATCCCGACTGTGCCCACTCACAATCCCTTCCAAGTGCTGGAAAGCCGAAGGATGAATTTTAAAGACAACAAGCAAGGGAGGCCAATCCCGAACTTACCAAAGTTTAAGCAAATTTGGGTTCCCAAGAGGATCCGAGGCCCTACACCAGCCTCACAAGGCTTCAAAGATTCTGCGGATGTTCCTAATAGAGGGGGCAAAGAGAATATGCATGCGGAGGAAGTCATGATTGCAACTCCTCCACCCGCCGCGAGGGCCTGTGCAAGGCAGGCTGATATTTCCAAATATTCAAGAAGCTTCAATCAAGCTGCCAAGCTGATACGGCTTTCACATATGCCATCTGTCCGAGTCCAAGGGTTGTCTCCTGCCATTTCTCCAGAGTGTCGTCAGGAAGACATGACAAAGAGGGTCTGGGAATATTTTTGTAACTTCAAGAATTCCTCCCTGGGCCAGCAAAGATTGCTTCATGTCGTCAGGGCCGAAGAAGAAGAAAAAGACAAAATGCCACCCATGGTGGCGAATGAAAAAGAGAAGCAAGGTGGGGCTGGAAGCTTTGAAAGGCCTTCACAAAATGAAAAGATGAAAAGAATTTCAACAAATGAAGGGCCAACTCTCCCTAGTCAGGCCCAAAGGGGAGTCAGAAAGTATAGTAGAAGAATGCGAATCCTCACCGGTAATATGACAGGGGTGATGAGCGGGCATGGCGCCCTGCTAAATGAACCAGAACGGCTGGCCGAGGTTGCCGAAAGAGAAGACCCGGTGATAGGGCGGGGCAAAATTGAGGCTGAGTTACTGCAAGTCTCTAAGGACAAGTGGGTTGCTAATGAAAATAACACTACTCTCAATACCAAGACAATGGCATCTGAAGAAGAAGGGGTACCCCTGTCTGGATGCACCTTTGGTGAAGCACTCGAGGGCATCAGTAGCAAAACAGCTATGGACCCTGCCGTGCTGATGACGCCGCAAAGGTACCAGTAGGAGGTAGAACTGCTGAAGAGAAAATTGAATGAAAAGACTGGGCACGCTATGGCGCCCGAGGAACCATGGGCACGAGCCGAGCCATCACATGAAGGTTTCAACCCCGGGGGTGCTCCTTCACAGGCGATTTTACAAACTACAGCTCAAAATTGGGCTACTCAGCATTATTCCCAGCGGCTCCAGCCAGCACGGCCAATGCCCCTTCACATGCAGCGGCAGGCTCCCCTATTGGAGCCTTTACCATCCAATGCCATGACTTCGGCCGCATTATTGATGCAGCCCACCCACTTCTACCCTCAGCTAGAAGAGCCAGCTATGGTGAATAAGTTGACGGTGGAGCAGATGATTGAAGCAAGGCTGACAAAGAGGGGTGGTGATGATTACGCCCCCTTCGACATATATGAAGTGCCATATCCAGCCCATCATGCTGCCAAAAGACTGCCACCCGGCGTCAATAAACTCCTAAAATTTGACAAATACAACGGGCAAGGCTCCCCGAAAGCGCATATTACAAATTATATGATAGTCATGGGCGACTTGGTGGCGTACGAGTCGTACCTGCTCAAGTTCTTTGGGTCTTCATTGACAGGACCTGCTTTTGAATGGTACTCCGACCTGCCAGCCGGGTCTATCCACCACTGGCCAGACATGCAGCAAAAATTTAGTGAAAGATTCCACGTCATCGAGGCAGAGGTGACCGTGGCTGAGCTGTTGGCAGCCAAGCAAAAAGATGATGAAACAGCTATAGAATATATCAAGAGATGGGAGGATCTCCGCATGAGGTGTCGGCGCCCTCCGCATCCGGAAGATGCAATACAAATATGCAAACAAAATCTGAAGAATGAGATTCTGGAAAAGATGATCGGAATAGAAATCCTTTCTTTTGACCGATTAAGTGATATTGCCACGGAGGTTGAAGATTTCTTCACAAAATATCCCTCCATTTCTGCTGACTCAAGTCATGAAGCCAGGCAAGTTAATAAACGACCGATGCTAAAAGCGGTCCATACTATCAGCCTAACGGCGAAAAGGCACAAATGGGTGCACAGTCCTCCTCCCAATGAACTTACTAAATATCGAGAGAGTCATCATCCGCAGAACAAAGCAAAGAAGCTCTATGCCTTCCCCCGGGATCGGACTCCAGCATTGTTCGAGTGGGCTGTCAAATATAGCAAAATCAGGCTTCCGAAGCCAAAGAGACCTGATGACGTTAGAAGAAGAGATAATCCTCATTTCTACCCATACCATCAAATCTTGGGGCATCCTATTGAGGATTGCCAAATATTTAAAGACATTACCTAAGGCTTAATAAAAAGAGGAGAGCTACAAACAGGGGAGGACAGAGTTGATCCTCCATACCCGCATGGAGAGCCCACTCAGGAGGCATCAATTAACATGATATCTTTATGCCAACAGTCGCCCGAAGAAGCGCCAGAGGCTTACATCTAGCACACCAATGAAGATTGTGCCCTAGCACCTGAAGAAAAGCAGAGAAATTGGCAAGCATCGTCAATAAAGAAAAGAACAAGGCCAGCATCCCTTCCGACTCCGAGAGTCCAGATTAGTGGAGCCATGCCCCGGCCCGCTCCGCCCCCTATAGCTCCTGCTTGGCATCAAATAGCCCCTCCTGCGGCTATCAGAAGGCCAGTGGACACGCAAAGAAACAAGCCCCGGCGCGGGTACATGAAGAAATCAACTCAACCGTGGAACGGCTACAAACTGTTACAGACAGGCTAGACGAGCAGGAGCAGCTCAAGAGCCAGCCTATGCAGGTCAAGAAGCATGCCCTTCAAGGACACAATAAGTCTCACGGGCTAACAAAAAGAGTTAAAGAAAAGGCAAGGGTGTTCAATGCACCGAACGACCCACTACGGGGGCAGATGCCAGCCGTAACGGGGAAGAAAGAGAAGAATACAATGGCTAAAATAAAACATGCCGCTCTCTCTTGCAACATGCTATCAGCATCATCCAGTGTGGCTCAAGCTGCTGATGAAGAAGATGAAGAAATTTGCTTTATGCCGAAAGGAGCAAATCAGGCTAGAGCTTCTACCTCTCACCATGCTGCTGGACCCGGGAGAATACCAAGACACCCACCAGCCAACAAGGGAACACAATACCATGTTCCTCCCAGGCTCGAAGGCATGAAACCTAGGGAGTTTATCTCGAAGAAACTGGGAGCGTCTAGCAACAATGACGGGATGCCACTCACCCTAGTCAAACCGGAGGCGCAAGATAGCACTTCCGGCCCCTCTTGGCAAGGCCCCGCTGTGATGGCACTGCTGCATCAGAAGCAGCATGAAATTGAAATGCTACAAAGGCAGCTGAATGAAATGAATCTAAGTCCACCTATGCCGCAACTGGCAGGACATCTACATGAGGCGACACGAGGTAGTGCTAGCTCACCTAAAGCTTCAGCGCGGCCAGTCATACCCCGAATAACACATGATCATACAGGGGGTATCCTCCCTCAACCACTCAAGCACACAGTCTCCCGGGCACGTCAGGGGGCAACTAAAGCATCTCCGAAGATGGTGCCAATGAGACCGCGCATGCAGTCAGATGAGCTGAAGGCAAAACAAACAATGAACATGAAGGCGGCCGAAGAGGAAGTCACTGAGGCCGAATTACAAGTAGCCAAACAAAAAGATAATGAGTCTATCACGGACTACATAAGAAGGTGGAGGAATCTTCGTGAAAGATGCAGACATCCACCGAGCTACGGGGACTCTGTTCAAATCTGCAAAGAAAATTTAAGAATAGAAATTCTACGATGGGTCATTGACATTGAAGTCACGACCTTTGAACAACTGGGCGACATTGCAGCCAATGCTGAAGTAGTTCTGGCAAGGCTTTGCACGTCCTCTATGGCCTCGAGCCAAAAGAATAAACCAATCAACAAACCTCCGGCACAAGAAGAAGTTTGCGCCTCAAATTTGAAGCCTTTGAGCAACAGAAGAAGAAAATGAAAGAGGCATCTTTCGTCGATCCGGCAAAACAAGGGGCCTCATTAAGGGGCAAAATGATGAAACTGTATTCCTTTCCAAGGGACAAGACTATGGCACTTTTTGAGCGGGCCCGTGAATATGGCAAAATAGTGCTTCCAGAGCCGAAGAAGCCAGGCGATGCCGAAAGAAAAGATGATCCACGATTCTGTCCTTATCACCAAATGTTGGGGCATCCCATTGAGGATTGCTATGTGTTCAAGGATATTATTGAAGGCCTGATCAAGAAAGGTGAACTACAGATGGGCGAGTATAAGGTGGACCCACCGTGCCCTCATCAAATATCTGTCCTTAAAAGAGCAGCCCCGCGTGGCGCTGCCGCCTCAACTACTCCTCGCAAATCTGGCTGAAGCCGATGTCTAGTAGGCCCGCATAGCTTGAATGCGGATGCTTGCCAAACAAAAGAAGAATGACAAATGAAGCAAAAAAAAAAGAAAAAAAAAGAAAGGAAATGTCCTGTTTTGGAGGCAAGCACAAAAAAAAGAAGAGAAAAAATTCTTTTCAAGGAGGCCTTGATGGCTGCATCTGTCAAGGGAGATATAACTCTCCCCCCCTGTCTTGGTCCGTGCCAAATAAGAAACTACCATTGTGGGGTTGGTGTGGTGGAGCGAACCACTTATCCCCTCTCTGAGGAGGTGAGCGCTCTCCTATGCACCCACCTTGGTCTGTTAAATATATATATATATATATAAATGGATGAAGGGTAGTGACCTTACACTGCACTGCACTATCAGCATCATCTGAGCTATCTGTAAAAAAAAAAAAAAGAAGCATGAATGCAAAAAGGGGGGAAAGGAACTTATATGGTTAGCAAGGCCTCCCCATCCTCCCCATGGGCAGAAGACTCCTTAGTGGCATTGCATGGTGAATGCCCAAGGAATAATGAAACGACTAAATCACCTGTGGAGGTAAGAGGACCCTGCAACTGCAGCTTCTAAGGATAAGCGTCAAGAGGAGGGCACTTGGCGTAAGCGCCGGAGGCCCGAATCGTAGCTATTTGGAGCATCTCCTAAAGAAATCAATGACGAAAGAAAATAGCTATTGATCTAATGTATAGCTGTCACTAAATACTCCCAGGGGGATCATGTTACTCAACAGTCCCACCGACGCTAAAGAAATTTCATTGGCCACTAGGCCTCCCATTTCAAATACGGGTCCAAACCCTGTTGGGGAATGAAAAAAACAAGTCCTCCCGAGTTGTCTGCACTCTCGGCTCCTTTATCCTCATCAAGCCAACAAATAAGCGCCTTTCGGCTTCTAGTGGCCTATCTCAGCACCCCTGGTCCCACCAGAATTCATGGTGCCTTGCCGCCCTCCTATCACACGGGGATACTCCCCACTCGTCCCACCAAGACTAACCCTCCACACTTGATCTGGGACCTATGCTCCCAGCCAATGCACTCTCATGGCCTTTCGGCATTCAGCCACAACAATGTCGGTTTGGATTCCTTGTCCAATGTCGGCCCAATAAAATCTCCTATTTTCTTGGCATAAGGCACTCTGCCCTTGTCAAGCTCAAAATTTGCCCATCTGCCCCGTTGGGCCGAGCGCACAAAAGCTTTCCCTTGGTCAGAGGCGCTCTGCCCTAGCCGAACTTGAAAATTACCTTCTGTCCCATCGAGCTGGGTCCACAAAGTCTTTTCCTTGGCCTGAGGTGCTCCGCCCTCGCCAAGCTCAAAAATAAGCTTCGTCCCACTGGGTAGGATTCATAAAGTCCTCTTCCTTGGCCTGAGGCACTCCGCCCTCGCCGAGCCCCAAAATTATCCTTTGTCCTACTGGGTATGATTCATAAAACCCTTTCCTTGGTCTAGTGGCACTCCACCCTGACCGAGCTACCTTTACCTTGGTCTAGTGGCACTCCGCCCTGATTGAGCCACCCTTTCCTTGGTCTGGTGGCATTCCGCCCTAACCGAGCTACCCTCACCTTGGTTCGGTGGCGCTCCGCCCTAACCGAGCTACCCTCACCATGGTCCAGTGGCACACCGCCCTGACCGAGCTACTCTTTCCCCGGTCTAGTGGCACTCCGCCCTGACTGAGCTACCCTTTCCTCGGTCTAGTGGCACTCCGCCCTGACTGAGCTACCCTCACCTTGGTCCAGTGGCACTCCGCCCTGACCAAGCCACCCTTTCCTTGGTCTAGTGGCGCTCCGCCCTAACCGAGCTACCCTCACCTTGGTCCAGTGGCACTCCGCCCTGACCGAGCTACCCTTTCCTTGGTCTAGTGGCATTCCGCCCTGACCGAGCTTCCCTTTCCTCGGTCTGGTGGCACTCCGCCCTGACCGAGCTACCCTTTCCTTGGCCTAGTGGCACTCCGCCCTCGCCAGGCCCGCCGGGCTCTTGGACATCAATCCCTAGCCCCACCAGCATAATAAACAGTCAAATACATCAATAGTCCCACCAATTAAAATATCCCGCATCGCAAACGAGACTGCGTCAGGGAGTCCAACAAAAACAAACGAAAATAATGTTAACAAAAAAAGGAAATGAAAAGAAGAAAGAAATGAATAAAAAAAATGAATGATGAAAATGAATAAAAAAAAGAGGGAAAATGATGATTTAAAATGAATTTAATAAACCCAACACAATTCAATAAATCCAATAAGCAAAGCAAAATCAATCAACTCAATAAATCGATAAACCCAAAAAAAAATTCAATAAACTCAATGAATCAACAAACTTAATAAACCCGATAAGCCCAATAAAACCAAACAAATCAATAAACCCAATGGAATTGATAAAATCCAACAGACCTAATAAACTCAACAAGTCAATCGACTCAACAAATTCAATAAACTCAATCAATCCAAACTAATAAACCAATAAAAGACCTCTTCGCTTTGTCTTGGACCTTCTGTCTTAGCAAGGTTTGTTGATCCCGATATCTCCTTGGGTCAATGTCCATACTCTACCTTGGCTTAGACCTCACGTCTTTGCCAAGTTGGTCAAGTTCGACATGATGTTGGGTTGACATCTTCACCTACATATTCTACCCTTGTTTCAGACCTATCGTCCGAGCAAGATTGGTTGACTCCGACACTTCGTCAGGGTTGACATTGATATTTAGCCCTGGGTCTGGGCCTCTCATACGACTACAATCTAGTCTACCCTCACCCCAAACCTTCTATCGGGGCAGGGCCCATTGACTTCGACATTCCGTCGAGTCAACACCTATCCTACATTATACCCTTGGCTTAGGCCTCACGCCTCTACCAAATTCGTTGGCTTCGACATGACGTCAAGTCAACACCTATATTGTGTTCTGCCTTTGGTTCAGGCCTTACGCCTTTTCCAAGTTAGTTGACTTTGACAAGTCTGTCAAGTCAACGGCCAAATTCTGCCCTGGCCCGGACCCTTCGTCTCTTCCAGGTTGGTCATGTTCGACATGACGTCGAGACGACAACAATGCTTTATTTCTGCCCTTTCCTAGACATACTGCCTAGGCAAGGTTTGTTAAGTCTGACATCCCGTCAGGTTAACGTTCATATTCTACGTCTGGCTCAGACCTTTCGTCTGGTCAGTCAATAAAAAGACCCTTTCACCTTTGGCTTGGATCCTTTTGTCCAGCCAGACAACAAAAAGACCTTTCTACCCTTGGCTTGGACTTTTCGTCCAGTCAGTCAGTAAAAAGACCCTTTCATCTTTGGCTCGGACCTGCCGTCTGACCATACAACAAAAGACCCCTCTACCTCTGGCATGGACCTTTCGTCCAGTCAGTCAACAAAAAGACCCTTTCACCTTTGGCTCGGGCCTTCCGCCTAGCTAGGAAACAAAAAGATATTTTCTGCTTGTGACTCTACCCTTCCATCCAGTTGAAGAACAAAAAGACTCCTTCTGCCTTGGCATCGTGGCCTTCCGCCTAAGCCAAGTTGCGCGGCGTCATGACTTTACGTCTAAGCCGTTAAATATCCTTGTTCGGCATCATGGTTTTTCGCCTAAGTCGATAAATATTCTGCCTTGGCATCATGGCCTTCCGTCTAAGCCAAGGTTTACGGCGTCATAACTTTACGTCTAAGCTGTTAAATATCCTTGTCCGGCGTCATGGCTTTTCGCCTAAGCCGGTAAATATTCTGCCTTGGCGTCATGGCCTTCTGCCTAAGCCAAGTTGTACGGCGTCATGACTTTTCGTCTAACCCGTTAAATATTCTACCTTGGCGTCATGGCTTTCTGCCTAAGCCAAGTTGCACGGCGTCATGACTTCATGTCTAAGCCGTTAAATATCCTTTTCTGGCATCATGGCTTTTCGCCTAAGCCGATAAATATTCTGCCTTGGCATCATGGCCTCCCGCCTAAGCCAAGTTGTACAGCGTCATGACTTTACGTCTAAGCCGTTAAATATCCTTGTCCGGCGTCATGGCTTCCCACTTAAGCTGGTAGATATTCTATCTTGGCGTCATGGCCTTCCGCCTAAGCCAAGCTGTACGGCGTCATGACTTTATGTCTAAGCCGTTAAATATTCTTGTCCGGCGTCATGGCTTTGGCCTAAGCTGGTAAATATTCTATATTGGCGTGATGGCCTTCCACCTAAGCCAAGCTGTGTGGCGTCATGACTTTATGTCTAAGCCGTTAAATATCCTTGTCTGGCGTCATGGCTTTTTGCCTAAGTCGGTAAATATTCTGCCTTGGCATCATGGCCTTCCGCCTAAGTCAAGTTGCACGGCGTCATGACTTCATGTCTAAGCCGTTAAATATCCTTGTCTGGCATCATGGCTTTTCGCCTAAGCCGATAAATATTCTGCCTTGGCGTCATGGCCTCCCGCCTAAGCCAAGTTGTACGGCGTCATGACTTTACGTCTAAGCCGTTAAATATCCTTGTCTGACGTCATGGCTTTTCGCCTAAGTCGGTAAATATTCTACCTTAGCGTCATGGCATTCCGTTAAGCCAAGTTGTACGACATGATGACTCTATGTCTAAGTCGTTAAATATTCTGCCTTGGCGTCATGGCCCTACGCCTAAGCCAAGTTGTACGGCGTCATGACTCTATGTCTAAGCCGTTAAATATTCTGCCTTGGCGTCATGGCCCTACGCCTAAGCCAAGTTGTACGGCGTCACGACGCTACGTCTAAGCCGTTAAATGTTCTGCCTTGGCGTCATGGTCTTCCGTCTAAGCCAAGTTGTACGGCGTCATGACTCTATGTCTAAGCCGTTAAATATTCTGCCTTGGCGTCATGGCCCTACGCCTAAGCCAAGTTGTACGGCGTCACAACTCTACGTCTAAACCGTTAAATATTCTACCTTGGCATCATGGCCTTCCGCCTAAGCCAAGTTGGGCGGCGTCATGACTTTAGGTCTAAGCCGTTAAAATAATCTACCTTGGCGTCATGGCCTTCCGTCTAATCCAAGTTGTCTGGCGTCATGGCTCTATGCTTAAGCCAGTAAATATTTTTTCCATGGCATCATGACCTTCTGTCTAGGCCCAGTGGTCCGGTGTCAAGGCTCCTTGCCTAAGCTGGCGAATGCCCTTTCTTGGCGTCACGACCTTACGTCTAAGCCAAGTCATTCGGCGTCATGACCTTCGATCTAAGACGACAAACCTCTTACCCTTGGCTCAGAACTGTTGTCCGAACTAACGAACGAAAATACCTCCTTTGGTTTTATACCAACCCATGATCCCTCTAGGGATTTACTACCACATATGACACCTTCTCTCCACTGCCATGGCATCGTGCTCCCGACGCCAGAATCATTACGGGCATGCCCATTAAGCACTTTAGAAAATAGAAAACAAAAAGAAGAAAACAAAAAAAAAGTAGAAAGAAAAAAAGAAAAAAAGAGCAAAGAAAGGAAAAGAAAAAAAAGCAAGAAAAAAGAGAAGAAGAAGAAATGATAATCATGATGTGATTTGTGTGCCTGTTTGCCTCACGTGCATGTCTGCCTGAAATATAGTATTAACATACTTCATTCAAATTTCTAAGGCCGCATACTTCCTTGCTAAATAGTGCTGCCCAGATTTTATGGCCGTGTGCATCACGGCACACATTAAGGAATGAAAAGTCAATTCTCGGCGAGTGCATACGATCAGGGGAAGAGTCGTAGCCATGTCGCTGGCATAACTCACTGAATACACCCTAGACAAAACTCCTACACTTCGCACATAATATGAGCAATGGCCCTTAGTCATAGGGACCGTATAAATTCTTCTTAACACTTCATGGACGCTTAAATCTCTACACTCGTGCACAGGGTGATCATGAGGAAAAAGCTGCCTGCCCTCTTTTAAAAATAAAATAATAAAAAAATTTGATGATAATGGTAAGTGGAATGTAAATCCAAGTAGCCGGGAATCCCCACTGAAACAAATGAGGAGACTCGTGCGAAAACGGTGCAGCAAACTCCACAATTAAAATAAGGATGAATCCTAGTAGCCGGGAATCCCCATTGAGACATATGAGGAGACTCGCGTCAAACGGTGGAATCCGTAATAAAACCATAATATAGGATGAATCCTAGTAACCGGGAATCCCCATTGAGACATATGAGGAGAGTCGCGTCAAATGGTGAAATCCACCACGATATAATAATAAAGGATGAATCCTAGTAGTCGGGAATCCCCATTGAGACATATGAGGAAACTCGCATCGAACGGTGAAATCAAAATTAAGAAATAAATAAGGGGGTTGTGCGAAGCTACCAAAAGTCGAGAGCCCCGAATGTTTGTGTAGGCGATAAAGTAATCCTCTAGTGTTACTCAGAACGTATGCATGTCCCTATGTCTAGGGTTCACTACCCGTATAATTGCACTTTCACACTATGGAGGAATAGTCCTGGGTGTAGATTGTGGTTTATACTACACGTACGTTCTATGCAGTGTCCCCTTTATGTATGCACATCTCCCTTAGTTGTGCTTCGTGAGCCGCACTCTGTCCGTGAATCGTGGACGTTGTCCTTATCCTATCCCTGATATAGGGGAACTATGCTACATATAGCTATTCTATGCTTGTGGTTGTTGAATGCCTGCGTGCGTGGATGAGGCTATAGCTATAAAAAAAGAAGAAGAAGACAATAAAAGTGAATGATGAAATAAAAAAATGATGAATGAATGATGATAAATGGAAATGGAGTAAATAAAAGAATGAATAATAAAAAGATACATGCAATGTTTTCAAACGGGCCATGGGCTACACCCGTACGTCCTGCTCTTTCATCCCTCTGTCGCGACACCCGCGGGTGGGGGGCATTTGTTGACACTAAAATTATTCCTAATTTTTCCTGACTTCTGCTTCTGCAGGTCGTGAGTTCTGATCGGGTGCTCCTGTGCTGATAGAGAAGAAAAGAAAGAAAAGAAGAGAAAGAATGGCGGAAGCCGAACAAAAGATGAGACCAAAGGAAAGAAGAAAAGAAAAGATGCTTGGCTCCAACGGATAGCCGCTAAAGCAAGACCCGAGAGCTCGGAAGAGTATTCGGGACCATCCCCGAAGAAGCAACCAAAAAGCTACAAATACAAGTGAAGCCGGCCCGGTAGCACAAATTACGGTGCCAAAGGCCATGCGAGCGGAAAACCTGAGTGTCCGAACCAAAGGCACAAAAGGTCCCGGAATTGGCCATTCAATGGCCCGAAGGCTTTACCAAAACTTCTCGTTGCAATTCTGTGAAGCCATGATAAGATGAAGGACCAAGTCAACTCCTGGAGCCAGTCCAGGGCCCACAGTCTGACCCGTGTCAAACAAACGCGACAAAAGAAGATTAATCCGGCGCGCCCTCTTCTCCGGCACCCCTTTAACCGGCACGTAAAAACACCTTGCTGAAGCCCTCTTCCCGGCGCCCTATCAACCGGTGCGCCAAAATGATAAAAAGGGAGCCTTCTCTGGCGCACATTCTCCACGCCGGGAGAGACTTCTTCTATAAAGCACTAAGTTTCGACCAATTCGAAAAGAAGGAGAAGAATAGAGGCCGAGCGGTCAATCGTCCGAGAGCGAGAGAGCTTGGGGAAGAAAAAAGGGGATTCTGAGGGAAATCCCAGGGAGAGCCACCTCATTCCGTCTGTCTATCTGGAGAAGCCCGAAGCCGGGGAGAGAAGCCCCCCCTACTCCGATACTCTATTTTCTAGTAGTGAGCTAGAGGTGGGTGACGAAGGGTCCCTTCCGCCCTTCTCTTCTATCTCTCGTTTTGTAAATCCGCTACTCTATAGCTCTGTAACGAACGGGCGATGATGTGAGCTCGTCTCTTCCTGATTTCTGCTCCCCTTATCCCTCTTCTATATTTGATTTGAGGATTTGATCGTCTCTATACGACAACGCCAAGCCGTATCGTAACATGTAATCTCGTTCCCATGTTGAGTTTTATTTGAGTTGTGTGACTAACTTTGAGCATGAATGAAATTCCGATATGTGTATGCGCCCCTTTGCGCTTCTTTCTTTGAATGCATTCAATCTTTCATCGTATATAGCCATCGTGCAGATCTTCTCTTCGCCGGTGTTGTATGTGCCCTGGGATATCTCAAAAGGGCTACAGCAAATCCCCCTCCCCGGGGTTCGTTTTCTGATCTATACTGCATCTCGTACCCGGTGCGTCCATATGTGTTTCTCCGTGTCGGAGGCGTGTATGCAAGTATGCGTCCCTTCAGCCCCAGGGACGGCTCATTGACGTTTCCATGCTTATGGCTACGGGTTAGGGGAAAGAGGATACTTCTAAAGTCTACGAGTGCGGAGGGCTTTCTCCTTCCTGTAGTCATCCATGCCACAGAGGCCCCTTCGCTATTCGACCATTTGCTTCTTCCAATATCTCAGCCTCGCGCTAACTTGCTGAACCCCTCTACTAATCAACTAACTCATACACATATGTATATCTAGTTATTCATCGCTGGTTTATCGACAGAATGCACTCTGCATATGCATCATCCTTGACTGTTTTCCCTCGAGTAATGTCACGCCCCGAGCGCGGAAGATACCCGGAGACGCGTGACGAGTTTATATCAATCATGTCAATCAGAGTGGTCGTGTATTCGACACAAGACAGAGATGCGCAAAATAGCAAGATAACCCAATCCTTTATTATTAATAGGCTATTACAAATCCAATACTCTGTTTAATAAAAAGAAGGAAAAGAATACATAGTTGACTCAAGAAAATAGGAAAAAGACTAGATGACACTTGGACAAGCTCTAGCTCTTTCACTCTTGACCATTCCCATCCGATTGACTTCCATCGTCGTCGGACTTACCTGAAAAGTAAAAAGGGACAAACGGAATGTGCGAACGCTCAGTAGGAAATTATATCTCAAGTACTAGCAAGGGGTTTAAGTAATTACATCTTTCATGAATGCAATAAAGCTATGCATGCTCGCATAAAACGACAAGATAGAGAGAATGTAATATCAAGGAAGTAAGATGAACTAAATCATGAACTTTCAACAAGATAACAAGTTTATTCAAGATATTCAAGCAAGTACGTTTAACAAGTCATGTCAAGAACTTTGGCTATCATGTATCAAGCAAGTAATTTACCCTTTTTCGGGCCACGCATTTCATGTCAAGTCAAGTACGATTCAAGTACAAGATATGTGTGGAATGTCCAATCAAGCAAGTCAAGTACTCGGTACAATGCCAGATACCTTATCATTTTAACTCCCATGGGCACAAGTACTTTCGGGTGCTCCTCCCAGGACCAGATCGGGCCCTATATGCGCAGGCATTTATCATGTGTTTTGACATCCACTCTTGTTTATAGCCAATATAGAATTTCAATAATCAAGCTTGTAGACACGTATGACAACTTTGATAGAATAGAGTCCAAAATATGACAAAGGACATAGAATGGCGATAATAACGGTATATTCACGATATCGATAAAACTAGGTAGAATTATAATTCCCTTAACTTGGGTACCATGACAAATCAATATGGACATTCTTTATATAGAATTGAGGTCCACATGAACAGTATATCAAAGGTAAGATACCCTCATTCTTATCATAGAATTGAGGTTTACACGAACGACATGATATCATCATCCCATTAAGAATTTCTCATGATATACTCTTTGTATAATCATAAGGGCCGGTATACCATGTTTCTTTAGATTGACATGGCAAAGATTGTGTAATGGGTTTTTAGGGTATAACCTGCTCAGTCGACCTTGAGGGAATCCAAGGTACGAGGAGTCTTACGGAGGTCTCTATGACTAACTCGCTAGTCCAAAGGAACGGAATGTCCAATGGAGAGCCTGTATGTCAATGAGAGTTGAGTGTGATCGATAAAACAACATGAAAACGTGGGACTATACTCACGGAGTGGAGATATAGTGCCGATATATGTATATAATATATATTGAAACCATCGGTTAACAGTAACGAGTTAAAAATAGTTTACAGTAAAATAACGACTTATGTAAAGTCGTTTCTCAAGTAATTAACGCCTAACAGAAGGGCGTTTATCTATTTTCCATTTTTGCAAAATTTCAATATTTCAGTAATTTGTCAGAAACGCGCCCTGGTCAGGGGCGTTTCTTTACAATGAGACGACTACAGTAGCAGACGTCCTTTTATTTACAATATTTGACAGAATATAAAGAATTTCAGGAATTATCAAAAAATGCACCCTGGGAAGGGGCGTTACTCTCAGATTCTTATTTTTACAGAATATGTTTTTCAGGAATTTAACAGAATGCGCCCTATTAAGGGGCGTTACTTTTCAAGTTACGCCTTAGTGTCAGGCGTTAGTCCAGTGAGAGACGACCTAGATAAGGCCGTTAATTCAACTTTCAGAAATTAACAGTAATAATTTCAGGATAACAGAGAGGAACGAATATAAGATCATGACAATAAATGTAGCAGGTTTGAAGACATATGATCATGTATTATTATAGAATCTTGATTCCATATATAATCAGTTCTTAAGATGGGTGATTAACGATTAAATGAAATTAACGCCTGCGTACAGGGCGTCAAATATGAAATTGACGACCTTGTAAGGGTCCTGTCTTGTAAAATAGCACCCTTGACAGGGGCGTCTCTTTCAAAATATTGCAGATACGCATTAAAACTATAATAAACCGTATGCATGTCATGCTAATATATACGTATCTTAAATTATTTTTATTTGGGCTACAGTAGCTTGAGAAAACCTACCTTAATATGATTGAACTGACGAAGGGTTTGAAAGATCTGAAACTTCCACTGCAACCAATCAACCGCAGTAGCAGCAGGAGGAAGAAAATCCTTTTAAGAAGGAGTTCGTTTTCGATGAAGAACACCTGTTCTTGGTTTTGTCAATTTTGCTGTAGATCCTACAGGAAAGAAGAAACATATATTAGTTTCTTCAACTACCTAACGAGAGGATAAGGAAGAAAGAACATTACCTGGTTCTTTTGTAGGAGCTTCCCGACCTGTAAGAAGGAACATAAGATGAAGAATCATTAGTTCTTCATGTAACCGAAGCAGATAACAAAAGGAATTAGAAGAACATATGTTCTTCACGTACCGTGCAGCAGTCGTCCGTCCAAATAGATTTAGGGTTGGATCGAACAGTTTATTTATAGGATTTTGGAAATCCTATTAGGGTTAGTGATTGTGTGGAAGTAATACTTCTATGATAGAGTCATTACCACGTTTGAACTCTTTCTAATGCTTATCAATTACCCTGGATAAGATCTGGATTCGAACGGGACTGGAATGGAATTAACGACTTCGGTCAGGGCGTCGATTCTTGAATTGACGACCTGGTTCAGGTCGTTTCTTAAGAAGCGCCTTGAGTAAGGGCGTTTCATGTTTTAAAACACGCCCAATCTAGGGGCGTTTCTTGGCCTTACCCTTTTTGACGTTAGAATTTGACGCCGTTTGGTGAGGGCGTCACTTCTTGAGTCACGCCTTAACTAGAGGCGTTTATAATTTAAATAGCGCCTTTATCCGAGGCGTTATTTTATATTGTTTTATTTATCTAATTATTTGATTTATTTTTAAAATCTTTATTGTTATTAATATTTGATCAGGGTTGCTACACCTTCCCCCACTTAAAAGAATTTGGTCCCCAAATTCAATTGCATATTTTGTATACACGCGGAGAGTGTAGAGTATATACCTCTTAGAACAACTCGGGAAATCGTTTCTTCATAGATTCCTCGGTCTCCCATGTCGCTTCATGTTCAGTATTCTTATTCCACTGCACCTTGAGCATGGGAATAACCTTATTCCTTAGAGCTCGTGTTTCTCGATCTAAGATCTTCATAGGCTTCTGTTCATATGTGAGATCTTTCTGGATCACCAGATCTCCATGTTCAATAATATGCGATGGATCGTGCACATACTTCTTCAACATAGATATGTGAAATACATTATGTACTTCGGATAATTATGGAGGCAATGCGATGCGATAAGCAACCTCGCCAACTCTTTCGAGTATCTCAAAAGGTCCAATGAATCTTGGCGTAAGCTTGCCCTTAACACCAAATCTTCGTATGCCACGTCCAGGCGATATTTTAAGAAATACATGATCTCCAACCTGGAATTCAAGATCTCTCCTTCTTGTGTCACCATAAGCCTTTTGCCTTGTCTGAGCAACTTGCAATCTTTCCCTGATTACTTGTATCTTCTCAGTTGTATCCCTTACCATGTCTGGACCTAACAGTTGTTTCTCTCCAACTTCGTTCCAGCATAAGGGTGATCGGCAACTCCTTCCATATAAAGCTTCGAAAGGTGCCATTTGGATACTAGCTTGGTAGCTATTATTATATGCAAATTCCACTAGTGGCAAATGCTCATGCCAGCTTCCACCAAAGTCAATGATGCAAGCTCTTAGCATATCCTCAACAACTTGATTAGCTCTCTCGGTCTGACCATCCGTTTGTGGGTGAAAAGCAGTACTAAAGTTGAGCCTTGTTCCCAACGAATGTTGTAATCCCTTCCAAAAATGAGAAGTGAAACGGGGATCTCTATCAGACACGATTGAGACAGGTATACCATGCAACCGGACTATTTCTTTGATGTATAGTGCAGCTAGCACATCAATTGACCATCGACTTTTTATTGGCAAGAAGTGTGCCGATTTAGTTAATCGGTCAATGATAACCCAGATTCCATCATGTCCTCCTTTAGATTTAGACAAACCCATGATGAAGTCCATACCAATATCCTCCCACTTCCACTTAGGAATATCTAAAGGATGAAGTTTACTAGCAGGCTTTTGGTGTTCCGCCTTGACTTGTTGGCATGTGAGACAGCGTGATACATAGTCCGCTATTTCTCTTTTCATATTAGGCCACCAAAAGTTCCTCTTTACATCTTGGTACATTTTGGTTGATCCTGGATGGATAGTGTACCTTGATCTGTGAGCTTCATCTAAGATCTTCTTCTTTAATTCTGGGCAATCTGGTATACAAGTTCTGTCTTTGAACAATAATCTTCCATCAGAAGTTAGTTGAAAATTAGATTGTCCTTCTAATCTGTCTTTGATTTCCATTAATATAGGATCATCATCCTGAAGTGCTTGTATCTCAGATAATAAATCTGACTGTATGCTTACATGAGATAATGTGACAAATTTGGCTTCCTTATCCAAGCTTATATTGAGCTCGGAGAATTGTTCTAGCAACCTCCATTCTTGTATCATAAAATTGGCTATCATTGCTCTCGGCTTTCGACTAAGGGTATCAGCAACATAATTACCCTTTCCAGGATGATATTGTATATTGAAGTCGAAGTCCTTGAGATATTCCAGCCAGCGTCTTTGTCTCATGTTTAGCTCCTTTTGTGAAAATAGATATTTGAGACTTTTGTGATCGGAGTATACAGTAAACTGCACTCCATATAAGTAGTGTCTCCATATCTTTAGGGCAATTACCACCGCGGCCAGTTCTAAGTCATGGACGGGGTAATTCTCCTCATGCTTCTTCAGTTGACGTGAAGAGTATGCTATGACCTTTCCTTGTTGCATTAGGACACATCCGAGGCCAATGCCAGAAGCATCTGTGTAGACCTCGAATTTCTCTTCTTCTATTGGTAGAGCTAATACCGGAGCTGTAGTGAGATGATCCTTGAGAGTTTGGAAACTTCTTTCACATTCCTCACTCCATTCATATCGGATCTCCTTACGAGTTAATCTTGTAAGTGGTACGGCGATCTTAGAGAAATCTTTGATGAATCGCCGATAATAGCCTGCAAGACTTAAGAAACTTCTGATCTCGCTAGCATTGGTTGGTCTTTCCCAATTTCTAACAGCTTCAACCTTTGACGGATCTACAGATAAACCATCCTTTGATATGACATGTCCGAGAAAAGCCACTTCTTCAAGCCAGAACTCGCATTTGCTGAGTTTTGCACATAATTGATTTATCCTCAAGACTTGCAATGCAATCCTCAAATGCTCTTCATGTTCTTCCTTAGTCTTGGAATATATCAATATATCATCAATGAAGACTACTATGAATTGATCTAGATAGGGCCTGAATATGCTATTCATTAACTACATAAAGGCAGCAGGGGCATTTGTTAGTCCAAAAGGCATAACAACGAATTCATAATGGCCATACCTGCTTCTGAATGCGGTCTTATGAATGTCATCATCTTTGATCCTTAACTGATGATATCCTGATCTGAGTTCAATCTTGGAAAAATATTTGGATCCTGAAATTTGATCAAATAACTCATCGATTCTCGGCAGTGGGTACTTGTTCTTGATAGTATGATGATTCAACTGTCGATAGTCGATACACAATCTCATGGATCCATCTTTCTTCTTTACGAACAAGACTGGTGCTCCCCACGGGGAAGTACTTGGTCTAATAAACCCTTTTCGAATTAGTTCCATCAACTGCTCCTTCAACTCTTTGAGTTCCGCAGGGGACATTCTATAGGGTGCCTTTGAAACTGGACCAGCACCAGGGACTAAGTCAATGGTGAAGGCCACTTCTCTTTGAGGGGGTAATCCCGGCAAATCTTCCGGAAATACATCTGGAAATTCTTGCACTACCTGAATGTCTTCTATCTTAGTGTCCTTTGTTTCCTTAACTGTGACAAATGCAAGGAAAGCTACACATCCTTTCCTGACGAGCTTGCTTGCTCGAAGAGCCGAAATAAGAGGGGATTTGCTCCGACTCTTGGGGCGAGTAAAGGCTAATTCTGGAAAATCTTTGAAAGCAATTTGGCTATTGCGGCAATCAACCGTTGCCTGGTATTTAGATAACCAGTCCGCTCCTAGTATAACATCATACTCCTTTAGATCGAGACATATGAGATCTATAGGTAAATTTCTACCTTGAACCATTACCTCACAGTTTTGGTAGTGATGAGTAATATCATTTTCACTTCCAAGAGGAGTAGTTAGAACTATTTTTATCCATTCTGGTTCTAACGGTAACGGGCCGGCAAACTTCTTAGAAATAATGGAATGCGATGCACCCGTATCAAATAAGACATAAGCATTTTTGGAACAAACTGTTAATGTACCTTCTACCAGTCCACCTTCTTCTTGCTCGGTCTCCTTTATTGCATGAAGTCGAGCGTTCTTTGTCACCGGGCGTTTACCATCACCGGCTTGGTCATTCATTAATGGAAACTCGGGAATCCGATGCTCACGGCTTCCACAACGGAGACATGCTCCTAATTTCCTCCAGCATTCTTCGGTCTTGTGACCAGCCTTGTCACAATGCTTGCATACTGTATTAGAAGGTGTAGTGGTGATAGAGAAGGGCTTGGATTTCTTGAACTTGGAATCTTGAGAGGATGAACCTCCATTATTGGGCCTCTTCTTAAAGTTGGGTTTAAAAGAACCCGAACCTGTGACTTGCTCCTTCTTGTCTTTTCCACGGATCCTATCAGATAGTTCCGTGGCATCTTCAAGTAATTGAGCTCGGCGCACTATTTCAGAATAAACTTGGATGTCCATAGGCGCCAGTTGAGTAATATAGTGGGGCCTAAGCCCATTAAGAAATCTACGGGCTTTCATCTTCTCCGTGCTAATAAGATGCTTAGCATATCTAGACAACCTGGAGAACTGAGCTTCATAATCTGCTAATGATAAAGATCGTTGCTTTAATGCAGCGAATTCTGCAGCCTTCTTTTCTTGGACTCGGTCCGAGAAATATTTAGCATTGAAGTATTCCACAAATTCTTCCCATGTTACTTGAGTAGGATCTACGGTTGCTTCAATAGACTCCCACCAGCATCTAGCATCTTTCTCTAACTGGAATGTAGCTAATAGAACTTTGTCCTGATCTGTGCATTGCATGACACGGAATATGCGTTCGGTTTCCCGAACCAAATGCTCGGCATCGTCCGGATCGGTCGACCCCATGAACTTCGGGGGATTCATATTCTTAAATGCTTGGTGTAAGCTCCCCGCTCGTGGGGCACCACCCTGTGCTACCTGTTGCAGCACTTGAGTCATCCCTTGGAGGGTACGCTGCATGTTGCGCCATTGAGCACATTCGGCAGCCATTTTCCTACAATTACAATGGCTACATTAGTATTATATCACCATGATCTTATAAAAGACTCATTGACCATTAACCCTTGGTTCTACCCACTCTCACTTGGTTAAAGGTTTTGAAACCTATCCTTGGACTTGGGTTTTCCTAGGAATGGAATACCTTAGGCTCTGATACCACAAAAACTGTCACGCCCCGAGCGCGGAAGATACCCGGAGACGCGTGACGAGTTTATATCAATCATGTCAATCAGAGTGGTCGTGTATTCGACACAAGACAGAGATGCGCAAAATAGCAAGATAACCCAATCCTTTATTATTAATAGGCTATTACAAATCCAATACTCTGTTTAATAAAAAAAGGAAAAGAATACATAGTTGACTCAAGAAAATAGGAAAAAGACTAGATGACACTTGGACAAGCTCTAGCTCTTTCACTCTTGACCATTCCCATCCGATTGACTTCCATCGTCGTCGGACTTACCTGAAAAGTAAAAAGGGACAAACGGAATGAGTGAACGCTCAGTAGGAAATTATATCTCAAGTACTAGCAAGGGGTTTAAGTAATTACATCTTTCATGAATGCAATAAAGCTATGCATGCTCGCATAAAACGACAAGATAGAGAGAATGTAATATCAAGGAAGTAAGATGAACTAAATCATGAACTTTCAACAAGATAACAAGTTTATTCAAGATATTCAAGCAAGTACGTTTAACAAGTCATGTCAAGAACTTTGGCTATCATGTATCAAGCAAGTATTTTACCCTTTTTCGGGCCACGCATTTCATGTCAAGTTAAGTACGATTCAAGTACAAGATATGTGTGGAATGTCCAATCAAGCAAGTCAAGTACTCGGTACAATGCCAGATACCTTATCATTTTAACTCCCATGGGCACAAGTACTTTCGGGTGCTCCTCCCAGGACCAGATCGGGCCCTATATGCGCAGGCATTTATCATGTGTTTTGACATCCACTCTTGTTTATAGCCAATATAGAATTTCAATAATCAAACTTGTAGACACGTATGACAACTTTGATAGAATAGAGTCCAAAATATGACAAAGGACATAGAATGGCGATAATAACGGTATATTCACGATATCGATAAAACTAGGTAGAATTATAATTCCCTTAACTTGGGTACCATGACAAATCAATATGGACATTCTTTATATAGAATTGAGGTCCACATGAACAGTATATCAATGGTAAGATACCCTCATTCTTATCATAGAATTGAGGTTTACAAGAACGACATGATATGGCATGATATCATCATCTCATTAAGAATTTCTCATGATATACTCTTTGTATAATCATAAGGGCCGATATACCATGTTTCTTTAGATTGACATGGCAAAGATTGTGTAATGGGTTTTTAGGGTACAACCAGCTCAGTCGACCTTGAGGGAATCCAAGGTACGAGGAGTCTTACGGAGGTCTCTATGACTAACTCGCTAGTCCAAAGGAACAGAATGTCCAATGGAGAGCTTGTATGTCAATGAGAGTTGAGTGTGATCGATAAAACAACATTAAAACGTGGGACTATACTCACGGAGTGGAGATATAGTGCCGATATATGTATATAATATATATTGAAACCATCGGTTAACAGTAACGAGTTAAAAATAGTTTACAGTAAAATAACGACTTATGTAAAGTCGTTTCTCAAGTAATTAACGCCTAACAGAAGGGCGTTTATCTATTTTCCATTTTTGTAAAATTTCAATATTTCAGTAATTTGTCAGAAACGTGCCCTGGTCAGGGGCGTTTCTTTACAATGAGACGACTACAGTAGCAGGCGTCCTTTTATTTACAATATTTGACAGAATATAAAGAATTTTAGGAATTATCAAAAAACGCGCCCTGGGAAGGGGCGTTACTCTCAGATTCTTATTTTTACAGAATATGTTTTTCAGGAATTTAACAGAATGCGCCCTATTAAGGGGCGTTACTTTTCAAGTTACGCCTTAGTGTCAGGCGTTAGTCCAGTGAGAGACGACCTAGACAAGGCCGTTAATTCAACTTTCAGAAATTAACAGTAATAATTTCAGGATAACAGAGAGGAGCGAATATAAGATCATGACAATAAATTTAGCAGGTTTGAAGACATATGATCATGTATTATTATAGAATCTTGATTCCATATATAATCAGTTCTTAAGATGGGTGATTAACGATTAAATGAAATTAACGCCTGCGTACAGGGCGTCAAATATGAAATTGACGACCTTGTAAGGGTCCTGTCTTGTAAAATAGCGCCCTTGACAGGGGCGTCTCTTTCAAAATATTGCAGATACGTACTAAAACTATAATAAACCGTATGCATGTCATGCTAATATATACGTATCTTGAATTATTTTTATTTGGGCTACAGTAGCTTGAGAAAACCTACCTTAATATGATTGAATTGACGAAGGGTTTGAAAGATCTGAAACTTCCACTGCAACCAATCAACCGCAGTAGCAGCAGGAGGAAGAAAATCCTTTTAAGAAAGAGTTCGTTTTCGATGAAGAACACCTGTTCTTGGTTTTGTCAATTTTGCTGTAGATCCTACAGGAAAGAAGAAACATATATTAGTTTCTTCAACTACCTAACGAGAGGATAAGGAAGAAAGAACATTACCTGGTTCTTTCGTAGGGGCTTCCCGACCTGTAAGAAGGAACATAAGATGAAGAATCATTAGTTCTTCATGTAACCGAAGCAGATAACGAAAGGAATTAGAAGAACATATGTTCTTCACGTACCGTGCAGCAGTCGTCCGTCCAAATAGATTTAGGGTTGGATCGAACAGTTTATTTATAGGATTTTGGAAATCCTATTAGGGTTAGTGATTGTGTGGAAGTAATACTTCCATGATAGAGTCATTACCACGTTTGAACTCTTTCTAATGCTTATCAATTACCCTGGATAAGATCTAGATTCGAACGGGACTGGAATGGAATTAACGACTTCGGTCAGGGCGTCGATTCTTGAATTGACGACCTGGTTCAGGTCGTTTCTTAAGAAGCGCCTTGAGTAAGGGCGTTTCATGTTTTAAAACACGCCCAATCTAGGGGCGTTTCTTGGCCTTACCCTTTTTGACGTTGGAATTTGACGCCGTTTGGTGAGGGCGTCACTTCTTGAGTCACGCCTTAACTAGAGGCGTTTATAATTTAAATAGCGCCTTTATCCGAGGCGTTATTTTATATTGTTTTATTTATCTAATTATTTGATTTATTTTTAAAATCTTTATTGTTATTAATATTTTATCAGGGTTGCTACAAGTAACTTACTAACTGGGGAGGGGGGACATTTCCCCATCATTGTTTCTAGCCACCATTGGATCATAGGGTCGTGTCCTGTAATGGTATGTATCCTTATGAGCCGTCCGGTGAACATAAACAGGGCTTCAGCCCAACATTAAATCCACTATCCCTAAGGGAACTAGTGGTGACCATGGGTTGTGTGCCCCTCGTAGGCTAGCCCTCGAGGTTTCCTTCCATATTGGTCGTCCCTTTTGATCGTGCTTTGACCACGGGCTGTGTGCCCCTCGTAGACTTCGCCCTCGGGGTTTCGTCCCTCATTGGTCGTCCCATCCGATCGAGCTTTAACCCACGGAAGAATGGTGCCCCTCGCAGGCTAGTCCTCGGGGCTTCCTATCCGATTGGGATCCGCTGGCCGCCGTTGTGCTGTTCGGCTTCTTAGGGGCTTACTCCGCACGTGAGTATGACCCCGCTTCTCTCCCGCAATCCTTCAGGGATGGGGGAGATGCTGCCCAATTTTCGCCAGGCTTTGAACATTAAGTTACCCTGGTGATTTGGACTTAATAAAACATGTGCTTTCAAACAATGAACCTTTGTGCTTGAGTATGAACCTCGCATGAGCTTTTGACTCTGCTTCTGGGGTATCCAAGACTCCAGTTCAATAATTAATTAACTCAATTAACATCAAAGAGGCTAGTAAACAAATCTGGAACTCAAACGGGTTGAAAATAACAAGAAAATGGCCTAATCCGGCGCGCCCTAATACGGCGCGCTACCCCCCCGCGCCGTATTAGCTTTAGACTCAAAATTTCAGATTTTTAAATGGTCCTATTCCAGCGCGCCCTATTCCGGCGCGCCCCAAGCCATCCACGCCGGTTTAACCCATCCTCCATACCGCGCCGTTTTAGCATTGTTACCTACGCTACCCCGCGCCGTTTTAAGCTATACCTACGCTTGACCGCGTCGGATTTGAGCCAATTGTTTCCTTTTGCACCGTTTTAACCCCGCATTCATTCCTGGGGCAACCCTTGCCTTCCATAACAGGGATTGGTCAACCTAATTGACCATGGGTCGGGCAAAAAGAAATTGATTAATTTAAACATATTTTCTATCATGCTCTTATTGTATGCGTTATGTATATTCATGTATATATATATCACCTTGGTGCATGTTGGCATGAGCCGACTCTTCGATATATCAAACGGTGATTGGCAGAAGGTCGGGTTACGCCTGGCCGGAGGCTTTCGCTATGTGCGATGGTGGTCCTCGGACCTAGGTTCTCCGCCTCGTACCGAGAGCCGGCCTAATAAACGAATACTACCATATTGTGTGCTTGCATGCAACCACATCCTTTACATATTCTACGGGCCTCATGGCCTCTCTATTTTGGCGATTAATCAAGGGTTTTCTCTCTTCTGGAGAGATGTAATTAACGCCGTAGCCTTTATGGTACGGCGGGTTCTGGGTCCCGACACGATCACCCATCTTCGTCTGGTTAGTCAGACGGTGCGCATAATAAATTTGTCACTCAGTGACTGGCACGCCCCACGCAAATAAACCTCTAATAAATAATCTAAATAAACCCATAATAAAATATTTCTTAACAAAAATCCACTCCCACACCTTGTTAGCATCGGTGCACATTAGGTATGAGTTTGTTAGAGTCTGTGCACATGCATCCCAGGTCTATACATGGTACTGTACAGGTCTGTGCATTTCACTATTGAGGTTAGTGCAATATTTGTACCTGGCTTGTATTGGTCTGTGCATGTTTCACCTTTTGCATAGCCAACTCCGTGCACTTCACTATAGCACAGCAATGAAGGTCAGTGCACATTTTAGAGTCGGTGCACATCTTCCTTATGCATACTGAAGGTCTGTTCATACTTCATCTTTTGCATGGCCAAGTCCGTGCAACTCACTGTGCACAACGAGGTCGGTGCATTCCTTGTCTCGGTGTAAGCCTTGCATTAGACATAATAAGTCCTTGCCTCGGTGCAAGTTTTACATTAGACAAAATAAGTCCTTGCCTCGGTGCAAGTTTCCATGCTAGCGTATGAGGGTCGGTGCTAGTTTGCATTGGTGTTAATCATGTCTGTGCATACCACTGTTCCTATGCATATAAAGGTCTGAGCATCTTTTGTCTCATGCGCATATATAGGTCGGTGCATTGTTTGCCTTATGCATAAGCTAGCTCGGTGCATCCTTTGCCTCATGCCATATTAAGTCAATGCAAACTTCATTCTATACCATATGACTAATTACTTCTAACTAACATGATGAAGGAAGCACGTGAGCTCGTGGAGGATAACAGAAGTAATTATTGGCACATGATCCAAGGTATGCAATCAGTGGACCTTATGCCACGAGGATCATTGTCCGATTCGCACCTGACACGTGGCTGAGAGCTTTCTGGAATCTCTTAGCGGGAGTATTCCCTCCACACGCCCAGTGCGTGAGCTCTTGGGTCCCAGGCTGAAGATATATATAGATCCCTCTTCTGCGTTCAGATAGTGAAAAAGTGTTGCAGATGTGAAGACAAGAACAAGAGAATTCAGAGAGCAGAGAAGAGAGAAAAAGAGAGAAGAACCAGAGAGCAAGAAGAAGAGCCGATAGAGAGAAGAAAGAAGATAGAATGCAGTAGTGTGAGAGTGCTGAGAAAGAGAGAGCTCGAGAGAGAAGAGAGAAGTGATAGTGAAGCGGCTGAAGCAAATTGTAGATCTGCTATCTGTTGGTTTCTGGATCAGATCCAAACCAACTTGCTCCTACGAGAGCTACATTCTTGTGCTTTATCTCCAGCTTTCCGTAGCTGAATTTTCTCATACTTGTTTTTCCTTTTAAACCTTTGTTTCAAGCTGTGTATCAGCGGTGTAGAGGATTGGTTCCTCTGGATAGCAAGCTGTGTTGCTCAGCATTGCAGAGGATTGTTTCCTCTGGACAGTAAGTTGTGATTGCTCAGCAGAAGCAAGCTGTGTTGCTCAGCGGTTGTAGGCAAGCCATAATGCCCAGCAGTTTAAGCTGTGTATCAGCGGGAAGCCTCACTTTGGTTTGAGTGGGGGATGGACGTAGGTCTGCGGGTAGTAGACTGAACCATCTAAAATTCCTTGTTTATCGTGGTTTGATTGTTCACTCTGATCTGCTAGATGCATGCCTAGGTTATCGCTCTAATTGCATACCTGATAGTCTCCTCTTATAGTAGATGAATGCTCAAGTACATTCCTGACTACGATTCTGACTTAATAGATGTTGTGTAAACGCATGCTTGATTGGGCTCTGTCAACAACATAGATTTTTTTAGGAGTCTACACTCTAGCAGCCCATCTGTTTGATCAAGAGCACCATTGATTTTTTCTGTAGAGCTTAATTAGTTTATATTTTTACAATAGTGTCCAGTATAGTTTTTATTGGGCAATTTTTATAGGGGGATTCATTCACCCCCCCCTCTGAATCCGGGTCTAGCATCCTAACAAGCAAGACTTGATGCATGACACCATTATGAATGAACACTACCTGATGCAAGGACACAAACCAACCTATGTGCTCTTTACTTTGCAGATACCTAATTCTCTTCTGAGGGAAGTGAATTTATACTTGCTGAAAGGTTTTGTAAAAATGTCAGCTAATTGCTTATTTGTATCAATGAACTTTAATTCAAAGTTTCCTTTATTTACATGGTCTCTCAAGAAGTGGTGTCGGATATCGATGTGTTTAGTTCTAGAATGGTGAATTGGATTTTTTGACAAATCAATTGCACTTTTATTA
Organism: Amorphophallus konjac; assembly: GCA_022559845.1. Lineage (NCBI taxonomy): Eukaryota > Viridiplantae > Streptophyta > Magnoliopsida > Alismatales > Araceae > Amorphophallus > Amorphophallus konjac. Next base: position 413,615,919 of record CM040121.1, on the reverse strand, counting down.
TCACACATGATGGGAACACATTTCAGAAACACATTAAAATCAACTAGCTGATGTTTGATCCAAAGGACCAGTGCACCATAACTATCGACAGTCACGTTTTTGGATTCGACAGTCGACAATGCCCCGAAATTTTATTTCTTGAAGGCCTAGGAAACTAGGCAACCTCCGAGAAACTGGCATGTGCCATTCGTGCTTTTATGATCAATGAGACACCGAGCATAGTCGGCATCAGTAAAGGCCGCAAGTTCAAAATCACATCCGCGAGGAAACCATAGTCCTAAATCATGAGTACCGGCAAGATAACAAAAAATTCTTTTAACGGCACTCAAATGAGACTCACGAGGACTAGATTGATATCTTGCATAAATACAAACTGCAAAATGAATATCTGGCCTACTTGCTGTTAAGTACAAGAGAGAACCAATCATACCTTGTAACAACTTTGGTTCAACTGGTTTACCTTTGCAATCCTTTTCAAGTTTTATGCTAGTTGACATAGGTGTGGCATAAGGCTTCGCGTTCTCAAAGTCATATTTCTTCAAAAGCTCCAGTAGGTGTTCCTTTTGATAAATGAAGATTCCATCTTTGGTTTGTTGTATTTGCAGCCCCAAGAAATAATTCAGCTCGCCCATCAGACTCATCTCAAACTCAGCCTGCATTAACTCAGAATATTCCATGCACAGAATCTCATTAGTAGAGCCGAAAATAATATCATCAACATAAACTTGAACAAGAAGCAAATCATTTTCAGAATGCTTAGAAAATATGGTCTAATCAACAGAACCCCTCTTGAAACGATGGTTAATCAAGAAGGAGATTAGACGATCATACCAAGCCCATGGGGGTTGTTTTAGACCGTACAAAGCTTTATCTAGTTTAAACACATGATCTCGATTTTTTATGTTCTCAAACCCCGGGGGTTGCTCAAAAAACACTTCTTCCTTGATAAACCCGTTTAAAAAGGCGCTCTTCACACCCATTTGATACAATTTAAAATTTTTAGAGCATGCAAAAGAAAGTACAATGCGCACGGCTTCAAGGCGAGCAACCGAAGTGAATGATTCATCAAAATCAATCCCGAGCTCTTCGCTATAACCCTTGGCCACGAGTCAGGCCTTGTTCCTAATAACCACACCTTGATCATTTAACTTGTTCCGGAATACCCATTTGGTTCCGATCATGTTGTGGTTATTAGGACAGGGCACTAGTCTCCACACCTTGTTCCGTTGGAACTGGTGTAGTTCCTCGTGCATAGCCATCACCCAAGAATCATCTTTTAGTGCATCATCAATGCTCTTGGGTTCTACTTGTGATGTGAGTGAAAAAGCATTTAGTGCAAGCATAAGCTTCAAGGATGAGCGAGTTTTTATATCTTCATTTACCTCACCTATGACATTTTTTGCTGGATGATCTTTCATGTACTTCCATGAGCGAGGCAGATCTGGGTGCATTTGAGGTGCATTTCTCAATTGTTTTGCATTAGGTTCTTCAACTTCATTCTTTTCCTTGGTCGTTGTTCCCTAGGTTGATGGATCATGTTGTTTTTCTTTGTTTACATCCTCTTGACTTTTGGCCTGCAAAAAATCTGATTCATCAGTAATTGTAATGGAACCCTTGGATACACATTCATCAACAATCACATGCGGACTCTCTTCTATCACTAAAGCTCTTTTATTAAAAACATGATAAGCCCGTGAATTGTTAGAGTAACCTAAGAATATTCCAACATCACTCTTTGCATCAAATTTCTCTAAATCCTCCTTACCATTATTCAAAATGTACCAAATACTCCCAAAGGTTTTAAAATAAGAGATGTTCGGTTTGTTACCTTTGTAGAGTTCATAGGGTGTCTTATTTACAAACGGCCTTACCATCGCGCGGTTTATGATGTGACATGTCGTATTTACCACTTCAGCCCAAAAGTATCAAGGAAGACTCCGCACGCTCAGCATTGTTCTCGCCATATCTATTAGTGTGCGGTTCTTCCGTTCAACTCATTTTGCTCCGGTATCCTGGGTGCAGAGATGTTGTGAATGTATCCTTCACCCCTACAGAATTCATCAAAATGAGCATTGTCAAATTCTCGCCCATGATCGCTTTACAATCTGGTAATCATGTATCCTTTCTCGTTCTGAACTCTTGCAAAAGGCTTGAAACTCTTGCAAAACATCACTCTTACTGTTAAGAAATAGAACCCATGTAAAGCGAGAAAAATCATCAACAATGACAAATCCATAACACTTACCCCCTAAGCTGTGAGTCCGAGTTGGACCAAAAAGATCAAAATGCAACAATTCCAAGGGGCGAGTAGTGGAAATGATGTTTTTGGATTTAAATGAAGATATAGTCTGCTTCTGTTTGGCGCATGCTTCACAAATCTTATTCACATCTAATTTTATTTTGGGAAACCCTATGACAAGATTATTTTTGCACAGTTTCGAAATAACACGACTACTAGCATGTCCTAATCTTCGATGCCAAATCCAAAAATTGTCAGCATCGTTGGCAACTAAACACATGTTTTTGCGTGGAATCTCATTCAAATCAATTATATATACATTATTTTTCCTAAGGCCTAAAAATTTTATTTCATTTTTGAGATTATCTATAATTATGTAGTATGATGATTCAAAAATGACTTTGTGTCCCCTATCACATAATTGACTGATACTAAGAAGATTGTGATTGAGACCATTTACTAACAAAACATTGTCGATGGTATTGGAGTTATTTACACTTACATTTCCGATACCAACGATCTTACCTTTGTCGTTTCCGTCGAAAGCAACAAGACCTCCTTTTTCTTTAAACTCAGCAAATACCTTCTTGTTTCCGGTCATGTGCCTTGAACAGCCGCTATCTATAAACCATTGTGATTCTTCGGCTTTGAGGCATCCCTACAACAAAACAAGAACTCATGGAGCATTCTTTGGTACCCAAATTAGGTTGGGTCCAACCTTGTGAGTTTTATTCTTCACAACCACACTTCTTGATTGATAAGCATAAAATTCATCATCAGAACGCAGAATTTGACAAAAAGACGTGGTATGACCGATTCTACCACAATAGTGACATATGGTTCTCTTTCTCCCCGTGTTGCTTGGTTTGTATGGAAAGTATTTTTTCTGATTTATGCTGGATGATGCTTTTGGGTTGTTTTTTTCAAGCAAGTCATCATGTTCGGCATGCATGAATGATGTCATTACCTTATGTTCAAATGGTTTCTTTTTCACAGGCTCATAGCCAATTCCTTCTTTTTGAAAGTTGGTCCTAATTCCTAGAACCATATGAAGATTTTCCTTTCCTTTCACCAATCTTTACATACCATCTTCCAAGTCCTTAATCTTGTTATTCAGTATCAGGATCTTTTGTTCAGATTGAATTAATTTTTCATGACAGATTGAGATTTGCTCCCTTAAGATTTTATTGTCGTTATTGACCTTCTCATTTTCAACTTCAAGAACATGAACTCTATCACTTAGACTATCATAATAATTCCCTTTTTCAGAACCATTTGACAAGTTTTGTTTCAAAATTTCTAACTCTTCCTTGAGCTGCATATTCCTATCTTCATGAGTTTTGATGGTGTCAAGCATGCTTTGATTTTGAGTTTTCAGTTCTTCACTAATTTTATCTAACTCCACACATCTCTCACTTGATTTATCAGCTTGACTTATTGAGTTCATTTTTCTTTTAAGTTGCTTATTTTCAGATCTTACTTTCTTGAATTTAGCATACAATGCAACATATTCAGTTTCCCACTATTCAGGAGTAAGAGTTTCCAGGTCAGAGTTTACTTCAGTCGACTCTTCCTCGTGAGCCATTAGACACATGCTCTTCATTAGCTCCTCCAATTCTGCTGCATCCTCATCTTTCTCGTCCTCTTCCTCGTCGCTCCACGTAGCGACCATTTCCTTAGACTTCTTTTCTTTTTCCCTCTTAAATTTTCTCTTCAGTTTAGGACATTTGCCACGCATGTGGCCGGGTTTTTTGCACTTATAACATATTACATCATTAAGCTTGCTTCCCTCTATCTTGTGCTTGGGCTATTTGTTGGTCTGTTTCTTGAACTTTCCTTAAAATTTCCTCTTTCCTCTCAAGAATCTTCTGACCTTCCTAGTTAGCATTACAACATTTTCTTCATCTTCACTATCCTCGGTTCACTCCTCACTGCTTGAGGTTGATGATGATGCCATGTTTACCTTCAGTGCTATGGATTTCATCTTCTTTCCTTCTTCTTTATTTCTCTTGATATTGATCTCATAGGTCATAAGCGACCCTATGAGTTCATCCAGTGACAAAATCGACAAATCCTTAGAATCCTCGATCACCATGGCTTTAGTGTGCCAGGCTGGTGATAAAGACCTCAACACCTTGCGAACCAGCTCTAAATTTGTATACTCTTTTCCCAGCGCCTTCAAACCATTGGTGATCTCCATGAGTTGGGCAAACATCTCAGAAATGCTTGTTGGGCGCAATACGAGATCTAGAGGGGGGGTGAATAGATCCCCTTATAAAATTTATGCTCAAATAGAAACTCGCCCTACTCAAACCGAACTGAAGGAAGATAGATGCAAATGATGGCTCACACAAAACTGATCTCAAACACTTAACAGATTTAATGCATAAACAGCTTACAAGACCACCTGTGAAGTGGGGTAGAAGAAAAGGATCAATCGCACAGCCAAACCATAATGCACATATTTTTTTATGTTGTTCAGTCCGCACCAAGCAGACCTACGTCCACCCCCTACTCAGCCTGAGTAAGGATTCCGCTGACTCACAGCTTGAATCGCTGAGTCTCACAGCTTGTCACCCAGAGGAACAAATCCTCTACACAGCTGAGTCTCATAGCTTGCTTGATGTAACAAAGGGAAACGAAGAACAAAACAAAAATGAAAAAAGAAAACAAGAAAATGTAGCTCCACAGGAGCAGAATGGCTTGGATCTGATCTAGAGGTCAAACACACAGACAAGTCTTCAATAGCTCCGGCTGCACTCAAGCTTCCATCTCACGATCTCTCTCTTTCTCTTGTCTCATCCCTCTTCTCACAGGCTCTCTTTCAGATTCTTCTTCAAAAATAGATATGCTCTCTTTTCTCTCAGCCCTCTTCGCAGCCCCCTTCTACTTGCAGCATACTCTTCTTTAGAGAAGAAAGCCCAGTTTATAGAGAACAGGGGCACCGGAATACTACTGGATAAAATAACCTGATTCCTTCATTTTCCTATTGGTCCACGTTGTAGATTTGTAAAATGTTTCGATCTACCCCGCCCCCCTTAACTAAACAATGTATGCATGCTTATAGACATGAACTTGCATGACACGAAAAGGGGTGATGAAGAATAGAGGACTGACCGTGATCGCCACCAAGACTAATACCTCAGGAAGACCGAGCTACGAGTCTTGGAAAGGAGAAACATAGTGGCACTCGCAAGCGGGATGCTGGACAATGAACGCGGTTGGTCGCACGTCCGCGATATGATGAAGCGGATCACCCCTGACCGCTACCATCACCCAGAAACGTGGGCCGTGGGCTCGATCCTCCCTCTCTCTCAGCCGGCCAAGAGAGAGGGGCCTCGTGCTGAATATGCTGTAAACCTGCAGGGGAAAGTGAAAACACAAAGAAAATAAACTCAATTAGATCTAAAGATAGTGCAATATCTATCAATTTACGATGCTTAAAACACATAAAAGGGGGGCTTAAATACCTGGGGGTTGGTGTTTTTTAACCCCTGTGGGGTGTGACAACCAGTGGGAGGGATGTTTAAACATGCAATGAGTACTTAAAAACGTGATGGAATAACACGAAATGATGAAAGAACGATGATGCAATGCTAAGAAACGAGGGGAAGAAAGAAGACTTGATTGATAGAATCTAAGTACTCCTTGGACCGGGCATGCTTAGGACGTGGAAAGTAAGGTTCCTTGACTGAAGATCGTTCCCCGAACCGGCAGCATTTCGGCGTGAATGTCCAAAAGTCCCCCCCGAAGTGAGGCAAAAGTTAACCCTTTTTATAAAGATCCCTTAGAGACCCTAGGTCGAGTTAGGGTTCCCCGGGGTGAATTCCAGGGTTTTCCAAGAGATAATCTCATCAAAAATTGAAGGATAATTGTCCAAGAGAGTCCACAACCCGCCCGGGGCGATAACTCTTCCGAAGATAGAGTCCTAAGACTCTCCCGGCCGAAGAAAACGGAGCTTGGACGGAACTGGGCTCGGGTGACAAACGCGGTCTATCGCATGACCGCTATCAGTGGAAACGGTCTGTTGAAGATCGCGACCAGGCGCGAGGATAAGGTTTGATTGAGTCAACGCAAAGGAATGGGTCACAGGATAGACACGGTCCTCACAGGACTACAAACACGTGATAGCGGTCTAGTGTCAACCGCTTCAATCAAAATGCATGCCCAGGAAAGATTGACCCCAAACAAACCCCGTCCAGGGAGTAAAAAGCTTGGTAATGAAGAAGTAAACTCACAATACCATCAAGGAAATACCTCAGAGCGATGGATAGCTCGGGACATCATCAAGTGGATAGGAAAAGGACTCGACTTGTAGGCATAAAACGGGTGTCAACAGATTCCCCTCCTTGATGTCCGCTTTGCAAGGGAGCGAGCGGAAGCGACATGGAGGCAAAGTGGAAAGGAGATGGAGCGAAGGTGACAGTGACGTGGAACGGAAATGACACGGAGATGAAGCGACGAGCACTGATAAGCGGGCAGCAAGGCAAAAGACACCCGTCACAACCAACAAGTGACAAGAACTCTCCCGAAGACGCCGAACTCACCACTTAGAATGGATGACAAGGATGAGACATGTCTGGAGAACTAAACTAACAGGAAAAAGGAAGCACGACCAGGCCCATAGGGGACACAATCCACAGACGATGAGGGGGTCGGAAAGGAACATAACGTAAAAAGCAGGAAAGTGCAGCAGGGATAAAATCCAGACAGGAATCACGCTGGCCAACCAAATTAAGCAGGTAGTTCAGAGAAATTGTTCAAATTCAGAGTGGAATGAAATTCACTTATCCAAGGACCTTAAGTGCAACTAACCATTGCAGAGGAGAAATCCTTGAATGGATCACGAGGCGTGAATGCTCAAAAGATGACATGATGCATGCTGGGCTAAAATAAAGAAATCGTTAAAACGAATGCGAAGAAAACATAAAATAAAAAATACTCAAGGATAATATTGCTAGCCTGGGGATAACCAAGGTCAAGATACCATCTGCAACCACGGCGTACAGGATGGAACCATCCTCCCCGGGTTTTCCCAACCTAGCGGCCTATCGGAGGTTAAACGCGTGAACCTAGATCATCATTATTTTTGTTGAAGGGGAACATCAGATCCTGGAACACGCGAGAAACCAACTGGTCCTTGAGAAGCTATAGTAATATAGCTACCATATAATAATGCAACAATGAGAAGGGATAGAAAGCCATACCTGACTCACCTGTCAAGTGAAACGACATTTTTTTTAAATATTTGAATTTTTATGGCTTTTTCAAGGTGAGAAAACCATGAGCAAATAGACATGAACAAAGCAGAATATAATGACAAAGATAAACAATATATATAATGCAACGAACAAACTTCACCACAATGATGAAACAAACAAGGCATGTGTGTGATTATGGAGGAACAAACATCACTGAAGGGAAGCTATATGACTAAGCAGAGACCAGGCAAGCGAATAAACAAGCATATGGGCCTTGTAACGTACGCGGTCTTCAGGAAACCGCTACCACCAGGTCGTGGTCTTCGACAGACCGCGGCCACTCAACCAGATTTTGAAAAATAACGGCCGCCCCTTCGGCGGCCATTTCATTCCCTCCTCATCACCCTTCTACCATTTCACAAACACCGACCCCAAAACCCCCCGTCTCTCCCCATTCTTCTCTCAATCTTTCCTCCCTCCCCCCTTTTCTTCTCCCGGAAGGATGCCTAGGAAGCTCCTCACCCACCGCTTTCTTCAGAGGATCATGGAGACGGAGGTGGGTGCCTCATCCTCCACGGAGCCCTCGCCGGGAGATGATCGGCCACCATCGCCCGCTGGGGAAGAACCGACCGCCGCCGCTCCCGAAGACGCTGGGGCGCCAGACGAGACCGCCGCCGAGGAGTCCGACGGAGACGGCGAAGGGGGAAAGGCCCCGGGAGCGCTACCGTCCGAGGTAAGCCCTACGGCCAAAACTCCTCTTTTTGCCCCTTTTGTTTTTAATTTTCTTGTTGCATGCGGTTAGAGCGGGGTCTAAGATCCCAGGGTGATAGAATGTAGGGCTAAAAAGCCCATATGAACAAAGCTAGAAACAAGGATGGCCCGGCCCGCCATGGCGAGAAGGTCGCGGTCAACCAGTAGCCGCTACCTATAGTAGCGGTTTACCAAGGACCGCGACCATCCCAGACCCCCTTTTGATTTGAAAATTTCAATTTCTTCTTGCCTAGAAATGTTTATCTGCATTATGCTGATCCTTAAATGATGAAATGTCTTTGCAGGGGAAGAGCCAGACCAGAATTTCGTGGCTCCAAGTCCGGGATATATATCTTGCTTTGCCCGAGTTTCAGCGGACCAGGCTGGCAGCGATGGGGATTGCGGAGTTCTTGAGCGTGGAGGTACTCCGGACCGATGCCGCACTACTGTTAGCGCTCCAGGACAGATGGGATCCAGTCAACAAGGCGTTTCTATTCCCGTGGGGACACATGATCCCCACACTCGAGGATATGGCGCGGATTACAGGGCTTCGAGTGCACGGGGGTCCGGTGACCGGCTTCACCCACTCAGACTACCGAGAGCAGGCACGGCAGCTGCTGGGGCTGGAGCTGGATAGGCCGGGACGGCCATCGTCCCTACTACCATGAGGCCGACTGCAGGATAGCCTGGGCTTGAGAGGAGCCGGGATCTCAGTCGGAGAGCTACCCGAGCAGCACTTGGGGCTACTGAGGGACCGAGCGAGGGAGAGAGTGTCCGCCGAGCCAGGACCTGAGGCAGACAGGGTACTGAGGAGGTTCTTGGTGTTTCTCTTTGGGCGGCTGCTTTTTGCTACGAGAGGAGATGTAATGAACTGCCGGTTGCTTCCGCTGCTGGAGGACCTCGAGGGCGTGGGATCATACGCCTGGGGCGCGGCCGTGTTAGCTTTTCTATTCGACTCCCTTGGCACCACTACCCGCCAGACGATGCTTGGCGGCTTTGCTCCATTTCTTCAGGTATGATGCACTAAATTTGAATGCTTATGCTTATAATTCGAATGATCTAGATTTGCATGCTTGTGCTTATATGATTATCTAACTAATGCATGTGTGGAATGCAGGTGTGGGCCTATATCTACCTGCCTCACCTCGGTAGAGGGCTAGAGGCTCATGCAGACCGTCTACCTATCGCGAGGCGGTGGGTGACTAGACGGGACATGGGATCGCTCAAACGCCAAGTGCGGGCGATTCAGGATGACATCGACTCTCTCCCTTATGCATCGGTGAGTTCCTAACCCAGAGCTTAAAATGCAAAATGTGGAAATGTATGCTGACCTTGACTCCTCTTCACAGGTTCGTTGGACACCTTACCGAGACGAGGGATTCGAGGGCCAGCCTTGGGTGGAGGTGGCGCTGGCCTACTCTGGTCGAGACATCTGGTTGCATTACATGAACATGGTGGAGCCACTCCGCTACCGCCTGATCATGAGGACTCAGGGAGTGCATCAGCCGGACGTGGCATTCCTGACCCGGGAGAGCGCCGAGGAGGAGCGCGTGGGGCGACACTCACGCGGACTAGTTGGTTCAGTGGACTGGATCGCTCGAGCGGAGGAGCAGATCCGAGACTGGGTGCGTCACGGACACGAGGTACGGGCCAGAGCTGACACGAACGAGGCCTACTTGAAGGCCTATGCACGACGCTACGGGGATCAGGTCTTCCGCGGCACCCGACGACCGGTAAGGACCTCTAAACCTAGTGCCTTATCTATTATGCTGACATGCTGACATGCTAATGCTTCTAAATGCAGCTTGACCCCGAGGGACGCATTGCAGAGCTCCAGGGTTTGCTCCACTCGACTGTGTAGCAGCGGGATGAGCTTCAGCGCTCCCTGGATCTCCTGGTGAGCTTTTACTGCTTTCTGGATTTAGAAATGCGATTATGCTATGAGACTTATGAGATTGACTGACTTCAATGTGCAGCGTGCCGAGGGAGCTTAGCGCCATGGCTCAGATGCCCCTTCTTCCTCCACACAGACACCAGCAGACCGGGCCCAGCGGGATGCTGAGTTTGCCAGGGCGGTTGCACGGGCCGGCGAGGCCGAGACTTCACTTTCCTAGAGGGTGAGTGACATAGCCTCCTTTCAATTATCCTTTTATGAACCAACTATTCTCAAATGAAATGTATAATGCAGGCCAGAGAGTTGGAGGCAGCGATGCAGGAGATGGCCCAGCTACGGGAGGAGGCGGCGGCAGCGGGCCGCTACCACGAGGAGGCAGAGAAGTCTTGGCAGCAGGTCCACGACCTCAAGATCGAGCTACGGGCCCTGGAGCGGGCGTTTCGCATGATGGGGCGAGGCCCTGAGCGGAGCGCGTCCCAGGGTGGCGCACACAGCAGTTCTGTTAGGGACTATTTCACTGGTTCCTCCGGCCATCGGAGGAATGAGGATGAGGAGAGGCGCCGACGCCGAGAGGAGGGCAGCATAGCCATGGGTCCTCCGGAGAAGAGGCGAGAGGGCGGGGGTGAGAGTGAGGGACCTGGCGAGGGCCGGGCTTGATTATGCCTTGTTGTTTCTCTTTCTCATTTTGTTTACACCACACGTGTACATGGAGACCTTTGATATATATATATCTGATGCCACGAGTTTTGTTTTAAATGAATGTGAATGTTTGTGTGCAACCATGGAGCTTGCCAACCTACTAATGCCTTAGACAATCGACTCAAGAAGGAGAGAGAAAATGGTGCGAGGGCGAGACACGACTAAAAAAAGGGGAAGGGGTATGCGGGCTCAGCAACTCAGTCGCGGTTACATGACAACCACCAGATAGAGTAGCGGTCGCGCGACCGACCGCGTCCTAAAGGAAATAAGCATACTTGACCAGGGTAGACGCAATGCAACACAACAAGGGGAACACGACGCATGCACGACTACACAATTCATGGGACAGAGTAACACATGCGGGACAGAGGTGTGACAAATACACTCTTCAATCAAAGCTTAAGATCAGAATGAAGCAGAACCGCCAGGTTCATAATCGTGAGGTAAAGCCCTCTCATATAGATGTGATCAGAGGGAGCAAGAATTTGAGAAGGACATAAGCTTCAGAACAGATCGAGAGACATGATATGAAGGAGAGAACAGATCAAATATGTGGATAAGATGTAAGACGAGAGGCAGAGCCAGGAATCTTGAAGCGCCTGCAACCTGCACACTTAACAAATAGATCACGTATCTGTCCTCAAAACAAATGCAAATGCATAAAAGACATATTTTTGACTTTTTTGTAATTTTATGATTTTATGGATTTTCAACAAAAAAAATTTTTTGGATTTAGTTTTTTTTGTTTTTTTCTTTTTTGAAAAATTTGATTTTTTTGTTTTGATGTTGATTTTGAAGTATTTGATTTTTTGTGGTTTTGACATAGTAATCTGCAGCATCTAAAGACGGGCTCAAACTACTAGTCAGGGATCGTCGTTCCTACCCCTTTCATTCAAGGCTTCCCTTAAGCAGGGTGTACATGTAATGGTAGCTAACCACAGCCAACTATCTCTGAAGAACGGTGCCCCTACTAAGGCCATACCCGGGATACAACGCAGCCTAAGAGGGAGAAGCAGAAGAAAAATTAGAGATAAGCTTCGTGCAAAATGGGAGATATCGAGACTCAACTTCCTTCTAGGGCACTACCCCTCGAAGAGTAGGTCTGTTGCGTCGGGACTTGGTGTCTTTGATTTTTGGACCCATATTTATTAGGCACGCATGCGACCGGGCTCATGACGTCCCGCGGGGAACTGTACTGCCACTCTTGCCATGCCTTTGATTCATAATCTTGTATTGTTTCTTCTTCTCATTTTGGGCAGCCCTTATTGGCTAGGTATAACATGAAAGCTTACTTTTGAGGGTCAAGATTGCCCCTATTTGAGACCTCTCTCGTATTAGGGAGCGCCTAGGTTATAATAGGGTGCAAGGCCTGGATACAGAGGGGGGGGTGAATGTATCCTGCTCTAAAAATCGCCCAATTAATACTCTAATGCTCAAGTATGCGGAATTAAAAGCAGTTGATGAAATGTGCTGAAAATACTTAGAAGCAACTCAGCAAGACAACACAAATCTATTAGCTCTCACACGCTCCTAAGCAAACATCTAAAGATCGCAGCAGAGAAAATAACATATAAGGAAAAACACACCACAAGAGAACACCAAGATTTTTTAGGTGGTTCGGTCCAAAGACCTACGTCCACCCCTCACTCCAAACCGGAGTGAGGCTTCCACTAGCTAGGCTAGAAACTGCAGACTCAGTCTGCAACAAATTGCTGCCACACAGCTTGACCATGGGAACAACCTCCGCTCTTCCTCCCAACCGGAGGGACACCCCAAGTGACTCCCAGTCACTTGGAAACCAGAGACGCAAGTCTCTCTTCCTCCAGACCAGGAGGGAACACCTAGTCTTGCAACCACAAGACCAGAACCGGAGGATCAATCCTCCCTTCCTCCAAACCGGAGGGAAACCTAGAGACCTAAGTCTCTCTTCCTCTGAAACCCAGAGGGAAGCACAGGTGACACCAAGCCACCTACAAACTAGAGGTCTCGGACCTCTCTTCCTCCCAACCAGAGGGAACCCGACCTCACACAAGAGAGTCGGAAGAACAACTGTTGAAGGTTTAAAAAGGAAAAACAAAAAACGCAGCAACAGAAAGCTGGAAAAATAAAATACACAAAGGCTCTCGCAGGAGCTGGCTGGCCTGGATTTGATCCACGGTCCAGTAGGAACTGATCTTCAGTTGAAGCTTCCTTTGCTCTAGCTCTCTCTTCTTCTCACTCTTCTTTTTCTTCTCTTTCGCAGGCTCTCTCTCTGTCTCTTCTTTCTTCTTTCTTCTTCTTCTGCTCACAGCCTCTCTATTGCACTGTCTGTCTATCTCGATCACTCTTTCTCTTTCAGATCTATTTATCTCTTCTTCATGCTCTTCTTCAATGAACGGAGGCTTCTATTTATATCAGGTTCAGCATGTGCTAGGGCGTGCTCTTTTCGATTCCCGCCCAAGCTTCAGTCCACGTGGTGACTTCTCAGCATCTTGGATTACGTGCCAGATGCCAGTCTCGTGTCACGTGCCCAGACTCTGTAGGTTTAATGAAAAGATACTTCAGTCGATCAGCAGAATGTATAGACTTAATGTAAAAGCAGCAGTGTACAGACTTAAAAGATGCAGCGTGATAAGCAACCGAATGTATATACTTTAGAACAGCAGATGATCAAGTATGTACACTGAGAGAGTGTATAGACTTGTAACATGCGCTCTCAGTGTATAGACTTGCTGATGAATGCATTATCATAACAAGATAGAATGTGTAGACTTCTGTGAACTGCATGAGGGAATCGGGTGTATAGACTTTAGGTGAAGCATGTAATGCAACACAGTGTATAGACTTGAAAGAGACGCTGAATGAGACGCAGATGCTGTATAGACTTTACATGTGAATGCATATGCCAATGTATATACTTGAAAGCATGAGACGCTGACTGAGACGATCAGATGTACAGACTTCGAATCAAGGCTTGAATAGTAAATCAATGTCTAGACTTGGAACATCTGAGGACCAGTGTACAGACTTCATGTTAACGTGCCAGACAAACTAGTGTACAGACTTGCTGAGCTTTCGCTAAGTCTGTATAGACTTGATGAAAGAGTCCCTGGGAAGGTAGTGTACACACTTGATGGCGTGAAGGAAAGAGTGTATAGACTTCGTGATGCCAACAGACAATGACTGTGCAGACTTGTTAAACCATGCACACTGTATAGACTCTTCATGCAACAATGTATGGACTTAGTGGTTAACACTCGAATGTATAGAGTTAAAGGGCTAACAATCGAGTGTATAGACTTCAAAAGGACAAAGCATCCACAGATCCGACGATGTACAGACTTTGCCAATATGAGACACTGTACAGACTTTGTCAAGATGAGACACTGTACAGACTTTGTCAAGAGACTGGCTGTACAGACTTCAACATAGCTGCGATGTACAAGCTTTGACAAAGCAGCGTTGTACAGACTTGAAGAAGCTTCAGATGAATGAATGTAGAGACTTCCCAAAACGAGCGTACAGACTTCAGAAGATGAAGACTCTGTATGGACTTGAAGACCCTGAGCCAATGTATAGACTTGCCTTAACAATGAATGTGTAGACTTTGAAACAGAAGTCAGGCAACCGGATGTACAGAGTTGGTTAAAGAAGCAATGTATAGAGTTGAAATGCTTGAAGGCCAATGTACAGACTTGGATGCCCAATCACCAATGTATAGACTTGTAAGATGTGAGGCGATGTGTAGACTTTGCGTTCAACTGGATGTATAGACTTGGAGGGTTCACTGATGGCTGTACAGACTTGGGCGTTGTATAGACTTGGAACGACTTCAAGGCAACAATGTACAGACTTTGAAATAAAGAGTGTACAGACTTGAAAGTTCAAGGCCACGATGTATAGACTTTGCCCAAGGAAACGAATGTATAGACTTCAAAAGAAGCAGTCCGATGTACAGACTTCAAGACCTCTAGATAACGGACGCTGTACAAACTTCAGCTAAGTAGGCCACAGGCCGATGTGTAGACTTGGTCAATGTGCAGACTTTGGCTTGGAACGAAGGTAAAGATGAGGCTGTATAGACTTGGCCAGAATGTAGGGAAAAGGACCAATGTGCAGACATGAACATCCAGCAGTGTATAGACTTCGTTTCAAGCAACGTAGGTAAAAGAGACAATGTATATACTTAGCCACCAATGTATGGACTTCAACGCAAATGAGAAGATCGGATGAACAGACTTTGAAGCTTAACATAGACGATGGATGTATAGACTTCATGAACAAGATGCAATGCTGACTGATGTAAACACTTGGCAAATAGAGTGATGTATGAACTACCTTGTACAGACTTTAAGACTTAATGAGCAACCCGGTGAATAGACTTGGCGATTGTGAGAGCATGCGAAGTACAGACTTTGTGTTGTGAACACAGGCTGTACAGACTTGCTAAGATGCATGAACAAATGGCGTTGTATAGACTTTACGAAGAGCACACGAAGCAATGTGTGGACTTGGTGACTCATGCAGACAGATGAGTGAACAGTCTATGCCATGCTCACAGTTAATCAATGTACCAAGTTCTGAATGAGTAGTTCTGAATGAAGTAAACACATATGACATCAATTTGTCATCATCAGAACACACGTAAACTATGTCATCATCAAAACATAAGTCAACACATATGACATCAAACATATGAGAGTCATAGTGTTTGTCATCATCAAAACATAATATCCAACAATCTCCCCCTTTTTGATGATGGCAATACTATGAGTCTTATGAATGAAGGAAATGGAATATTCAGACTAGACTCATCAAAGTATTCTCCCCCTTTGACTTCATCAAAAAGAAAAACAATACTTTGATAATCTAGTGATGTCATATGAGACACTCAATATAGTTCAGCAGATGAGTGCAACACAATATCAGAAGCATTTAAATCAATTCTCCCCCTTAGTCAAACAACTTATGCAGTCATGTATATGCAACAAATACTCCCCCTTTGACATGGCAGAAGATATAGAGCTAATGCAGACATACAACATGATCAGACAATCTAGCACATTGTCCCCTTATGCATATAGTCTCTCAACCAGATCAGAGAATTCTGCCCTTATGATCCATGATGCAAGAGAAATCTACAAGGATGAACTCTTGTTATCCAAAGACTGCAACTCTCATATATGACAACCAGTCTGAATCAAAACACAGTGATAAAGAGCAATAGGATGAGCAGATTCAACAATTTGTGAAAATTGAGATATTGAACTTTTCAGCAAGATACCAACTTCATAAAATCAAAATTTTAAGTTCTGGATTCCTCCATCATAAAAGCTTATGAAACCTTGATTGTCAGATATGGTTTAAGAATGATGTAAACTGAAATTTTTCAAAAGAAATTGTACTCATATCTGAACCAACACTTAATAAAAAAAAAACTATAAGCTCATATAATATTCTAGTTCAACCAACTTACATCTTATTTAGTTTACTTTCCATGACAGCTTTAAGAGAAACATAAGTCAATGCTCCTGAATTTTAATTGTTCTTTCAGAATTTGATTTACACTTGTTCATATCTTTCTTTAATGAACAATTTTGGTTTATCAGCACCTTTTGACGTGGAGAGACACCTTGATCAGAGGTCAGAATCCCCAGTTACTCAGTGTGACAACCATATTGCTTCTCCCATTTTAGAGAACAGAGGTAGCAATAAAAGTATCTTTGGCATGAGGATACACCTTGATCAGAGGCCAGAATCCCCAGTTACTCAATACAACTATGCCATTGCTCTGCCATATTTTCACAATAATTTCCAATCATCTCTTTAAACAGAGTTAACCATGGTACTTCATGACACAATCCTTTGGACAGGTTTCTCAGTAACCACAGTCATTGCTCTGTCCATACTTTTACTTAAAAAGGATTCAGAACAAGTTAGTTGTTTAGGAACAACCACATACACTATATATCTCAGTCAACGTAGACATGGATATCAACTTTTCAGATTTCAGAAAGTCTTACATGAATTTACATGAAGCAGACAGTTAAAGTTTATTAAGAGGTTGAAACATATATTTTCAAGTTTCTTGTGACCAAACAAGAGTACATAAGACTTAAACCACTTCCAGTTAGCAAATGTTCTTAAGCATGTATAATGGAAGGTTCCTCATTAAAGATATTTTAACTTTTATGAAGTAGTATTCAGGCTGAAGGTTTACTTCATATCTCAGCAGAGTAATTCAAGTGAGAATATTCACTAAACAGCATGGATTCTGAAGAATTGTAGCAAGTGAGCTGCTCTTGAGCAAAGAGGTTCAAAGTTGACTGAATAGAGGAAAAGCTCTCATTCAGCAGATTTAGGAGAGACAAACAGATACCAATAAGGTATGCATTCAGGTTATGAATAACTTCAGAAGTAGTCAAGAAATCATTTGATACCACTTTTAATGATGGAATCACTGACACTTCAGATATGACAAGATGAATCATATAGCTGGAGAGGAACGGATTAAGCATGCTCCCCCTATCTATATGCAGTGACATTTCCCTTCCCTTTTTTTTTGATTTTTCAAAGAAGTGATATGCTATGCAATGATTCCCTCTAACTAACAACACTGAATCATCCTATATGTCATGCAGACAATGTAGATGATGAATGACTATGCAACAACAGATTTAACATGCTATGCAGTAAATCTAAAAACAGTTGAGTGATTTCAGATGTATGAATAATGCTCCCCCTAGATGTATGCATTCAATCTATCTTTTTGGCATTTTCAATGTAAAGAAATGCAATGCAATTAACTTCATGTATGCAGGGGCATGAAGTAAAATATTCACATGAAGATGTAGACATTCTCTGATATGCAAATTTGACCCTTGGTACTTGGCGGAGAACTTGGCCTAAAAGACCATCTCACACATAGTAATAACCTCTACACAGATTTCCTCTGCCCTTTAGTAGCTTTCCATTTATATACCAAGTGGTCATGCATGACAATGCAATACAGACAGTCCTATATGCATCAGATTTTCAATGATTGTATGTCATGTGCATGTTTATCCCATTCTCATATATGCACACAGCTCACAGTACAAAAAAGAAAGCCCACAAAGATCAATGCAAGAGTCAAACCAATTAAAATAAAACATGTATGCATGAAGCTATGACTTCTCAGCTCAACCATAATTTTCATTTGAACAGATTTGATAAATTTACCTGAATGGGGTTTTATCAACTTGGGTGCCTTGGTTTATTTCCCCCTTTTTATTCTTCAGCTTCCAAGGCACACCTGCAAGTTAGCACACTATTTTGCATGGGCAGGTACCCAAACAGTCTTGGGTCCTGCATGGTTAATAGTGACACCTTTGGTAGGTGTTCTAAACAACCTTATAGCATTTAGGTCATCAGATCTTATCAGATGGTAATTATTCATTGAATGACCTAATATACCACAATAATAGCAAGAGACAGCAGATTTCAGATTTATTTTATGCACATTCTAATTACCATGAGTTCTATGTGCATTTGTATGAAAATTTCTGTTAACAGAATTAAGATTCTGTTTACCAACATAAGCCAGCCAATAGTCAGCAGCTCTATGGCCTGGCTTCCCACATTCAAAACATGTAAGTGTTTTCTTTTCAAACACAAATTCATTTTTATCAGAAATATTTCTATTGACAGGGAATTTACCAGATTTATTGTTAAACTTCCTTCCCTGAGCATGCCAACATTGGGCTGCAATGTGGCCCATCATGCCACAGTGAAAGTATGAATTAGAATTTCTTCCACCAGCCCTCAGCCAGCATTCAATGGCCCTGTGGCCTGTCTTTCCACACTCAAAGCATGTAATGAGCTTATTTTTAAAAACAAATTGGTTCTTATTAGGACCATGTTGGCTTGCAAGAGATTTACCATGATATGAATGAGATGTTTTCTTATCATTTGCAAACCAGCATTGTGCAATTGTGTGTCCTAATTTACCACAGTGAAAACATTCAATTCTCTTTTTCTGAAATGAAGGATTTCTATCATGAAGGTTCCTAGCAGTCATATCATCCTTCTCCATCAATTTACATTCATGCATCAAATGACCAAATTTATGACAATAATGGCATGACATTTTCTTTTTAGATGCATGTGAATGTGTGTGTGGACTTTGATCAACATGCCCTAATGAACCCTTTTTATTTATTTTCTGTTTTCCAATCTTTTTCTGATTTTTGTTCTGTTCTTCAGTTTTCTGAATAATGGCCTGTTTATCTTTTGAAGTGATGGCTACATTTGAAGATTTTACAAAAGATGTCATTGACTTGCTCTGAAATTCTTTCTTGTTAGCATTATTGTAGCCCAGCCCTTCCTTCCTAGTGTTGATTTTTACACCTAGTAGCTTGTCTAGGTTTTTCTGCCCACTTACGAATTTTGACAAAGTATTGTTCAGATCATTTATTTCAGATTGAAGGGAAGAGACCTGATGTTCATAGTTGACTATATCTTCTTCACTGGCCAGAATTTGTTGATGCATCACATCATTCAAAGTTTTAAGGGTATCAATTTCTGATTTCAGTTTGAGCTCATTTTGATTTTTATCAACATATTTTCCTTTTTCAAATGTCAGCAATCTCTCTGACATGGTGGAGTTCAACTGTTTTAGTTTCTCAATTTCCTCCTTTAGACTAGTGTTCTCATGCTCAAGTTTATCATCATCAAACAGAACATCAGTTAGGAAACTTGGATATTCTGATTTACAGTTTTCAAAATTTTCTTGAAATTTTAAGTTCGCAACACTAACAGCCTTTAACTCTTCATTGATCAATTTGTTTTCATTCTCAAGACTGATTACTTTTTGTTCAGATTCTTGACATTGATTTCTGAGTTTAGTGTTTTCAGATTTAACATGATCAAGTTCTGATTGGATTCCATCTAGTTTCGACACTTATCTTCTGAGTATCTCATTTTCAGTTTTCAGAATTTCAAGATTTTCAAAATTTTCAGTTCCAGAAATAGGATCCCCTAGACTTGTTAATTTCTTTATCAGACTTTTATTCTTCTTCCTCAATTTTTCATGGGAGTTTAACAGATTAGCATAGGCATCCTCCCAGTCATCTAAAGTGAAACTATTGAAAGGATTGATTACCTCTTCAGCATCTTCAAATTTATCTTGATCAGTGCTATGGTCGCTCTTATCAGCCATCAGACAGCTGTCCTCATTCATCCTCTGAGCTAGCTTCAACTAATCCAGAATGTCCTTTGCGGACCTGCAGTCATAAAAACAAGAGTGTAGAGCCTTGTCAGTAGCTTCTTGCATTAATCTCAAAACTTTCTGATTCTCTCCATTTCTTGATCTATCACTTTTAGTCCATTTGGACTCTTCCTTTAGCAGTCTGTGAGGACCATGTGAAATTAACTTCCACATATCCGGATCCATCAATTCCACATAATTGTGTAGACTGCTAACCCATGAATTAAAGTTAGAACCATTGTAAACCGGTGGAGAACCCATGGATTAAATTGGCAAGTAGATTTATGCAGCAGAGAGTAAATTCAGAAATGCACCAAGGGACAACAGGATCCTCTGTAGATCGTTGGATCTGATCAATCAGAGAACCTGGCTCTGATACCAATTAATAGGGTGCAAGGCCTGGATACAGAGGGGGGGGGGTGAATGTATCCTGCTCTAAAAATCGCCCAATTAATACTCTAATGCTCAAGTATGCGGAATTAAAAGCAGTTGATGAAATGTGCTGAAAATACTTAGAAGCAACTCAGCAAGACAACACAAATCTATTAGCTCTCACACGCTCCTAAGCAAACATCTAAAGATCGCAGCAGAGAAAATAACATATAAGGAAAAACACACCACAAGAGAACACCAAGATTTTTTAGGTGGTTCGGTCCAAAGACCTACGTCCACCCCTCACTCCAAACCGGAGTGAGGCTTCCACTAGCTAGGCTAGAAACTGCAGACTCAGTCTGCAACAAATTGCTGCCACACAGCTTGACCAGGGGAACAACCTCCCCTCTTCCTCCCAACCGGAGGGACACCCCAAGTGACTCCCAGCCACATGGAAACTAGAGACGCAAGTCTCTCTTCCTCCAGACCAGGAGGGAACACCTAGTCTTGCAACCACAAGACCAGAACCGGAGGATCAATCCTCCCTTCCTCCAAACCGGAGGGAAACCTAGAGACCTAAGTCTCTCTTCCTCTGAAACCCATAGGGAAGCACAGGTGACACCAAGCCACCTGCAAACTAGAGGTCTCGGACCTCTCTTCCTCCCAACCGGAGGGAACCCGACCTCACACAAGAGAGTCGGAAGAACAACTGTTGAAGGTTTAAAAAGGAAAAACAAAAAACGCAGCAACAGAAAGCTGGAAAAATAAAATGCACAAAGGCTCTCGCAGGAGCTGGCTGGCCTGGATTTGATCCACGGTCCAGCAGGAACTGATCTTCAGTTGAAGCTTCCTTTGCTCTAGCTCTCTCTTCTTCTCACTCTTCTTTTTCTTCTCTTTCGCAGGCTCTCTCTCTGTCTCTTCTTTCTTCTTTCTTCTTTCTTCTTCTTCTGCTCACAGCCTCTCTATTGCACTGTCTGTCTATCTCGATCACTCTTTCTCTTTCAGATCTATTTATCTCTTCTTCATGCTCTTCTTCAATGAACGGAGGCTTCTATTTATATCAGGTTCAGCATGTGCTAGGGCGTGCTCTTTTCGATTCCCGCCCAAGCTTCAGTCCACGTGGTGACTTCTCAGCATCTTGGATTACGTGCCAGATGCCAGTCTCGTGTCACGTGCCCAGACTCTGTAGGTTTAATGAAAAGATACTTCAGTCGATCAGCAGAATGTATAGACTTAATGTAAAAGCAGCAGTGTACAGACTTAAAAGATGCAGCATGATAAGCAACCGAATGTATATACTTTAGAACAGCAGATGATCAAGTATGTACACTGAGAGAGTGTATAGACTTGTAACATGCGCTCTCAGTGTATAGACTTGCTGATGAATGCATTATCATAACAAGATAGAATCTGTAGACTTCTGTGAACTGCATGAGGGAATCGAGTGTATAGACTTTAGGTGAAGCATGTAATGCAACACAGTGTATAGACTTGAAAGAGACGCTGAATGAGACGCAGATGCTGTATAGACTTTACATGTGAATGCATATGCCAATGTATATACTTGAAAGCATGAGACGCTGACTGAGACGATCAGATGTACAGACTTCGAATCAAGGCTTGAATAGTAAATCAATGTCTAGACTTGGAACATCTGAGGACCAGTGTACAGACTTCATGTTAACGTGCCAGACAAACTAGTGTACAGACTTGCTGAGCTTTCGCTAAGTCTGTATAGACTTGATGAAAGAGTCCCTGGGAAGGCAGTGTACACACTTGATGGCGTGAAGGAAAGAGTGTATAGACTTCGTGATGCCAACAGACAATGACTGTGCAGACTTGTTAAACCATGCACACTGTATAGACTCTTCATGCAACAATGTATGGACTTAGTGGTTAACACTCGAATGTATAGAGTTAAAGGGCTAACAATCGAGTGTATAGACTTCAAAAGGACAAAGCATCCACAGATCCGACGATGTACAGACTTTGCCAATATGAGACACTGTACAGACTTTGTCAAGATGAGACACTGTACAGACTTTGTCAAGAGACTGGCTGTACAGACTTCAACATAGCTGCGATGTACAAGCTTTGACAAAGCAGCGTTGTACAGACTTGAAGAAGCTTCAGATGAATGAATGTAGAGACTTCCCAAAATGAGCGTACAGACTTCAGAAGATGAAGACTCTGTATGGACTTGAAGACCCTGAGCCAATATATAGACTTGCCTTAACAATGAATGTGTAGACTTTGAAACAGAAGTCAGGCAACCGGATGTACAGAGTTGGTTAAAGAAGCAATGTATAGAGTTGAAATGCTTGAAGGCCAATGTACAGACTTGGATGCCCAATCACCAATGTATAGACTTGTAAGATGTGAGGCGATGTGTAGACTTTGCGTTCAACTGGATGTATAGACTTGGAGGGTTCACTGATGGCTGTACAGACTTGGGCGTTGTATAGACTTGGAATGGCTTCAAGGCAACAATGTACAGACTTTGAAATAAAGAGTGTACAGACTTGAAAGTTCAAGGCCACGATGTATAGACTTTGCCCAAGGAAACGAATGTATAGACTTCAAAAGAAGCAGTCTGATGTACAGACTTCAAGACCTCTAGATAACGGACGCTGTACAAACTTCAGCTAAGTAGGCCACAGGCCGATGTGTAGACTTGGTCAATGTGCAGACTTTGGCTTGGAACGAAGGTAAAGATGAGGCTGTATAGAGTTGACCAGAACGTAGGGAAAAGGACCAATGTGCAGACATGAACATCCAGCAGTGTATAGACTTCGTTTCAAGCAACGTAGGTAAAAGAGACAATGTATATACTTAGCCACCAATGTATGGACTTCAACGCAAATGAGAAGATCGGATGAACAGACTTTGAAGCTTAACATAGACGATGGATGTATAGACTTCATGAACAAGATGCAATGCTGACTGATGTATACACTTGGCAAATAGAGTGATGTATGAACTACCTTGTACAGACTTTAAGACTTAATGAGCAACCCGGTGAATAGACTTGGCGATTGTGAGAGCATGCGAAGTACAGACTTTGTGTTGTGAACACAGGCTGTACAGACTTGCTAAGATGCATGAACAAATGGCGTTGTATAGACTTTACGAAGAGCACACGAAGCAATGTGTGGACTTGGTGACTCATACAGACAGATGAGTGAACAGTCTATGCCATGCTCACAGTTAATCAATGTACCAAGTTCTGAATGAGTAGTTCTGAATGAAGTAAACACATATGACATCAATTTGTCATCATCAGAACACACGTAAACTATGTCATCATCAAAACATAAGTCAACACATATGACATCAAACATATGAGAGTCATAGTGTTTGTCATCATCAAAACATAATATCCAACAGGTTAGTCATCTTATCCATCAATCTCTTGCCCCTGCACTTGACCGAGTAGAGAAGAGAAAAAGGCCTTCGTGCATACCCAAAGTATGGCCAAAGCAGCAACGGTGTGTCTCAGAGGAATCGGCTATGGCTCGCCATGTAGTGTGTGAAAAAACCCGTACAAAAGGTCACCCTCAACAATCGAGGAAAGAAACTAGACTCCCAGCGCGGAGCTATCACCAGCCTAAGGATGCTGCAGAAGCTAACTTTTTACTTGACACAAAGTTAAGATCTAATTAAACAAAGACTCCTAAAGCCACTCAATCATGTTAAGGAATTAACATTATGACCATGTGCAGAAGCAATAGAAATAATGGAAATGAAAGCATGTTTCTTTGCACAAAATAAAGATACCTTTACAAATCCATGGCGTGGAAACCGACATCCTGAAGCGATCTCGATCATCAAGCTTTAAGGAGCGCGAGTAGCTTTGTATTCCTTGCTTGCCAGGATAAAGACGAAAGGAGAGCAAAGGATTGGATTCCTCGACACAAACGAGTGACAGACATCATACTGGACGAATAAGGAGAAAAAAGGAAGAGAGACGAGGGATAGAACTCCCTCGTTAAGGCACTGAGACCCTGATAACAAAGAGACAAATACAGAATAAACATGGATCAACTGAGATCAAGGCGGGCTAAAGCCTCGAAAACAGCAAGAGAAAGGGTGGTGACCTTGAAAGGGTGAAGAGGAGTGAGAAGACAGAGGAGGAGAAGAATCATCCAACATGGTCGGAGAAGGAGAGTAGCGATCACCCGCCAAAGGTGGGGAAGAAGAAGCATAAACACCCGACAAGGTCGGGGAAGGGGCAGAAAAACCACCTGACAATGTTGGGGAACAAGCACAAGGAATCCTCAACAGAGTCAGGAAAAAAAGATGAGAAGTGGAATCCGGACACATCCGGGGAGAAAAACCAGAAGATGCTCCTGGATTAGGGGAGGAGAAAGGTATAGGCCGAGGCCTAAAATGGCGAGAATAAGAGACGATAGTAGAAATATGGTTAGGTGGTGAAAGGTATACCACCCATGGATAAGAACTGAGCAGAAGAAAAGATGAATGGATGGAAGAAAGGGAGGAAGAAGGGGACCCCCAAATGCACAGCCGACGGCCTTTGAACTTATGCCGTCGTCTCTTCTTAGCCGAAATCTTCTTGAGGCAACTCCGCCTGGCGCGGACTCTGACCTTCAGGCTTCTTAATCTGCAATGTTTTCTCAAATAATGGGTCCATCTGGCAGACGGCCTAGCCCGATCATGAACATACGGCTTCGTCGAGGCGGTTGCCCCTAGTTGTGCGGTGCTAACCATAGAAGGACGTTCCAGAACAGTCAACTCTTTGTGATGGACATTAGGAAGCAATAGAGTTTTGTCGTTCGACACTAGAACTTGGAACTTTGGCATCTCCACTCGGCAGCTGGGCATGAAGCATAACTCCCTTGCTAGAGGTGCAGGACGGAACTGAGGGAGGATGACGCGCGGCGTTGACGTGGCCGTCTCACCAATAAACCGAGGGAGATTGCATAACAGATGCAGAATGTCCTTAGAGAATGCGGAAGACACGGCCAACTGCCCCTTGCATATAGAATTCATCAGGCTCTTGGCGGCCGCATGAGTGAGCAGCATCTGGGTAGAGAACCCCTCTTGGCCAGTGAACTGAATAGCAATGGAGCGCGGAGAAATAACAGCCTTGATGGCGAATCCTCCAGCGAGCAATGAGATTTCCACCGGCCTTGCTTGTGAAGAAACTGGCACTAGTGCAAGGGCACTCTTCTTTGCAAACATTTCTGAAAATGCAGGCTCATTGTCCCTAAAATAGCCAGGGATCAGGACTCGGCCCTGCATGTGGCACACGAAATCTTGAAGCTTGTTGTGAATAACCAAAACCTGGCTCGACACCTTTCCTCCTGGGGACTAGACCTGAGGGGCACCAAGGGTAGCGGGTACCTACTCCGCGAAGTGGGAAGTGGTAGAGGGCGGTTAGAAGGAGGGGATTTGAAGGGTGCGGGTGGCGATAGTGCAAGTGGTGGGGGAATGATGACGATGATGGGCATGGGTGGAGGTAAAAGCAAAGGTGGAGGTATAGGTTTAGGGTCGGCCTGCTCGGGCTTAGAGGATGATGGCGAATGAGGCGGCGTCAGTAGCGGGAATGGTGGTGAAGGTGATGGAACAAGGGTCGTTGCGAGGGGATGTGATGAAAATGATGGTGAAGGCAATGGGGATACTGGAGAAGGTGGTGATGGAGATGTGGCCGACGGAGGCGGCAAAAATGGGGGCGGGGACGGTGATGGTAAAGGGGGTGATGTGGTTGATGGAGATGGTGAGGGTGTACAGGAAGGAGGTGAGGGTAGGGGTGGTGAAGAAGGAGGAGAGGAAGGTAGTGGCGTAATGGGGGAAGTGGCAAGTGGTGGCGCTCCTCGGCGTATCTTTACAACACGTCGAGAGGCGGTGGGAATAGGAGTGGTGGTGGAAATGGAGGATGAAAGAGAGGTTGCCCGAGGGGTATGAGAAGGTAACGGTGGTGAAGGAGATGGAATGGAGGAAGGAGTGGGTAAAGGAGCAGGTACCTTATCAATTGAAGAAATACCAGGGTGCCCCTGGTCTTGAGGTGGAGACTGTTGCCTAGGCGGCATGGCTTGCTGTTGCTGCTGTTTGCTGCTGAGATCTGAAAGAACTTGGCGCATGGTAGCCCAATCAATCATCTTCTTATCTTCCCAGTTGTAAAAAAGTTCCCGGAACTCGGGACAATTCTCAACCAAATGCCCCTGTTGACGATGGAATTCACAGAAATAGAGCAAGTTCTCGACCGCGGGTCGGCAAGGCATAAACGGAGGGAGCTGTAACGCGTGGGTGGCGATCAAAGCCCTGAAAACATTTGCGAAGGATTCTGGCAACGAAGAGTGAGAGACCTGCTTCGGGCAAGGTGGATGCCGAAGGGTATGATGAGATAATGGAGATGGGGGCGGAGGTTGCGCATGCAAAGGGTATTGCGTAGGTGAAGGCGGAAGACTAAAATGATGTGGAGGCGTGGGAATGTAATGGACGGCATCTACCCGCTCTGGGTGCAGTGTTTCCCTGACCGGAGGTGGAGGGGTGTGGCGCGATGACATAGCGGAGGGTTGACTCGTGGAGGGATGTGAAGTGGAGGCATATATGGGGGTATATGGGTGTGGGGAAGCGGGGGGTCGACTCGTGGAAGGGTATGAGGTGGAGGGTGGACTCGTGGTGGATGGGGAAGAAAAGGGGTATGTGGAAGGCGAAGGTGGCGGAGGCTCATGGTCAAAGGAAACTAAGAGTTGTTGGGTAATGAAGCGGGCTCGACTGTAAAGTTGCTGCCATGAAGTGATATCATTCAGGGATAAGATGCACCTAAGCTCAGGCGTTGCATTAGAAATAGCCATTTTGATCTGCTCGCCCTCCGTAATATGCCCCGGGACTTGCGCGGCTAGGCGACGCCAGCGGTCGGCGAAGGTTGAAAACTCCTCGCCGGGCTTCATCTTCTCTTGGGCCAGATCAACCATAGAATGTCTGGGACCAACCTGATCCTGATACTGCTGAATAAATCTTGCTTGAACGACTTGAAAATTCATCATCTGCTCCTGCGGCAATGTGAAGAACCAATCCTTGGCCGAGCCCTCTAAAGAAAGGCCAAACAAATAGGCCATCAAGCGTTGATGATGCTGGAACCGGGCCGACTCATATAAGAAATCCTTTAAATGGACATAGGGGTCACCTATTCCACCATAGCGGCGATATGTAGGAATCTGTTGACGTGGCGGGAGTTGAAGACCTTGAAATGTGAATGGGAGATCCAAAAAAGTTTGAGGATTGATTTGCCATTGTAGTTCATCAAGGTGGCGTTGGGCCTGGGCGATCATCTCCTCGGTGGGAAGAGTCCGAGAAGGATATGGGCCAGCTTGAGCAACAGATGATAAATCTAGACCAGGATAATGTTGATGGGCAGGATAAAGGGATCCGGCCTGAGAAGAAGGAAGGCCCACTCCGGGAGTAGCAGGATATGTGGGCCTGGAAGGATCACGAATGTGAAAATAAGAATTAATTGAGCTAGCAGCAGCACGGGCGAGACAAGAAGGCCCGTTAGAAGGATAGGATCCAATGGAGGAATAAGGAGATGGACCCGCATGGGAAGAGGAGTCCACGCGGGGGTAAGAGGATGGAGAAGTATAGGAATAAGGTACAGGGGAAAAATGCTCCATGGGGGGAATGGGGACCTTATACAATGAATTTCAAATAAATACAAGGAGGGACAAGAACTTAGGACAAATGCAACTAGATGGAGACACACCGGGGTGAACTAGACCAAATGACCCTAATCCGCCAAAATGATGCAAATGATGACACTGCAACATACAACGGAGGGGAGAGATGAGAAAAGAATTAACCAATTATCCAATCAAATTTCAGATGATGCGCGAGAATTTTTATAAGTTCCCTTTTAGAACCTTTGTGGATTAATTAAGATATGAATGTACTTAACCACAAGGTATCTAAACAGGGTGGGGGACGGAAAATTGGCAGACCCTAGAGGACTCTCTCTCTCATGAATGCAGACCCGAGACTGGGGGTGGCAATGGAACAACCTGCCCGGCGTCCGTGTGGGAATCCACGGCTCGCGGGGGCTTACGGAGGCCCTCGGCAAGGTCACCTAGTCAGCTCCAAGGAATATGGAGACGAGAGGAAACCCTACCTCGGTAGGAATGCAACTAAATGTGAGTGAAATGCATGAGTCCTATGTGCACCGGAGAGCATGCAAATTCTAACCTAAGAGACTAGCAATCAAGATGAACACAATAATATGAACAATTACTGCAGCAGGGAGGGGGCAAACAGCACTCAAGGCCCTGAAAGATAATGAAATAATGGGCTGCAGAGAAAGGCCTCGGGGTGCGTACCTGAGTAGTTAGTCGCGGTCCTATCCAGACCGCTACAAAGTGAAAACGGTCTTCCATGAACCGCTTTAGGACAGGGGGCAGAAAGTGGCTAGGCAAGAGCAGAAACCCCGAAGGGGACCGTGATCAGTAGATGAAATGTCAGATGCAATAATTTTAACAGTAACAAGAACAATAGATAGGTGAGTGGACAGCACAGAATAACACTCCAGAATGTGATAGATGATGAGCTGCAGTAGAAAGTTTTGGAGTACGCACCTGAGTCCCCTGTAGCGGTCTGCAGATGACCGCTACAACATGTAAGCGGTTGTCATCCGACCGCGTCTATTCCAGAGAACAGAAACACCCAAAGCAGAAATTGGAAACCCCCACAGCAGTTCTTAACAACGATGAGAAATAATGAACAGCAGGTAATACAGCACATAGCACGATTGGCAGTGGAGTCCCACCGTGATCGCCAAAAAAGGGGTGTAGATTTGTAAAATGTTTCGATCTACCCCGCCCCCCTTAACTAAACAATGTATGCATGCTTATAGACATGAACTTGCATGACACGAAAAGGGGTGACGAAGAATAGAGGTCCCACCGTGATCGCCAAAAAAGGGTGTAGATTTGTAAAATGTTTCGATCTACCCCGCCCCCCTTAACTAAACAATGTATGCATGCTTATAGACATGAACTTGCATGACACGAAAAGGGGTGACGAAGAATAGAGGACTGACCATGATCGCCACCAAGACTAATACCTCAGGAAGACCGAGCTACGAGTCTTGGAAAGGAGAAACATAGTGGCACTCGCAAGCGGGATGCTGGACAATGAACGCGGTTGGTCGCACGTCCGCGATATGATGAAGCGGATCACCCCTGACCGCTACCATCACCTAGAAACGTGGGCCGTGGGCTCAATCCTCCCTCTCTCTCAGCCGGCCAAGAGAGAGGGGCCTCGTGCTGAATATGCTGTAAACCTATAGGGGAAAGTGAAAACACAAAGAAAATAAACCTGATTAGATCTAAAGATAGTGCAATATCTATCAAGTTACGATGCTTAAAACACATAAAAGGGGGGCTTAAATACCTGGGGGTTGGTGGTTTTTAACCCCTGTGGGGTGTGACAAACAATGGGAGGGATGTTTAAACATGCAATGAGTACTTAAAAATGTGATGGAATAACACGAAATGATGAAAGAACGATGATGCAATGCTAAGAAACGAGGGGAAGAAAGAAGACTTGATTGATAGAATCTAAGTACTCCCTGGACCGGGCATGCTTAGGATGTGGAAAGTAAGGTTCCTTGACGGAAGATCGTTCCGCGAAACGGCAGCATTTCGGCGTGAATGTCCAAAAGTCCCCCCCGAAGTGAGGCAAAAGTTAACCCTTTTTATAAAGATCCCTTAGAGACCCTAGGTCGAGTTAGGGTTCCCCGGGGTGAATTCCAGGGTTTTCCAAGAGATAATCTCATCAAAAATGAAGGATAATAGTCCAAGAGAGTCCACAACCCGCCCGGGGTGATAACTCTTCCGAAGATAGAGTCCTAAGACTCTCCCGGCCGAAGAAAACAGAGCTTGGACGGAACTGGGCTCGGGTGACTAACGCGGTCTATCGCACGACTGCTATCAGTGGAAACGGTCTGTTGAAGACCGCGACCAGGCGCGAGGATAAGGTTTGACTGAGTCAACGCAAAGGAATGGGTCACAGGATAGACGCGGTCCTCACAGGACTACAAACACGTGATAGCGGTCTAGTGTCAACCGCTTCAATCAAAATGCATGCCCAGGAAAAATTGACCCCAAACAAACCCCGTCCAGGGAGTAAAAAGCTTGGTAATGAAGAAGTAAACTCACAATACCATCAAGGAAATACCTCAGAGCGATGGATAGCTCGGGACATCATCAAGTGGATAGGAAAAGGACTCGACTTGTAGGCATAAAACGGGTGTCAACACTTGTGTCAGGAGAGAGAAGATTTTCTTGTCAGGCACCCTTGGGTCACGTAACAATGGCCTTCGAGCTTGGGCGTGTGGCAAACACAAGATTTCTGCAATATAGCCTCCCAGTCTATTTTTCAGCCTTACAGGCTATTTTATAGCCTTACTGCCAATTTGTCATCGTTGAGAAGCTATTTGTCACCCTTATTTCCCATTTGTCTGCCTTACCGCTCATTTGTCACCCTTAGCCGCAAGAGTCGTCGCCTTTGATCTTTTTCCTCTTGCCTTGAGCCATTGCCTTTAGCCAATTGTCACCACTAGCACTCATTTTTCACCTTTGAGCACTATTTGTCACCCCTATTGGGCATTTGACTCCCATGCTAGTTATTTGTCACCGCTAAGAACTCTTTTGTCATAGCCAAGAGGCATTTTACACACTTGCAGGCTATTTGTCACCGATAGAAGACATTTTTCACCTGTAGTGGACATTTTACACCTTTACAGGCCATTTGTTTCCCTTGTGAAGTATTTATCACCTTTAAGTGTAATTGAGCCATTTTAGAGTGCTGGCATGTACTGCGGAAGATTGTTGACTTCTTGGCATGGCTTGCTGGATAGCTAACACGTACATTTGGAGGATTGTTGACTTCTTGCGTCGTTGCTGGACTGCTTACCACTGCACTGATTGTGCTGCTAGCTAGTTCATGTGAGCATAAGCTCTTTGATTCTACTTTGAAAACCAACCACAGACTCCATTTGAGTTTTGCTAAGACTTGATGAGATACTACTGCTATGGTTGAAGACCTTGAGCTGCTGGTCAAACTGGCCTTGTAACACACCTAATTTTTCTAGAAATTATTCAGGATTTTTCTAGGATTTTTTAGGATTTTTTAAGAATTAAAAATAATTAATTCTCATTAAAAAGGCTAATAGGTTATTAAACGAATTTTAGGTTAAATAAATTAATATGAAATCTCAAATAATAACCAATTAATTAGGACCACTTAAACCAAGCCCACAAACTTAATTCTATGGCTTTTAGGCCCAAGCCCAATTAGGATAATTCCCCATCTTTAGAAGATAAATAGGGGATAATTATAGAGGAATTTGATTTTTATTCAAATTATGTGCCTAGAGGAAATGGCGGCGTATCGCAAGACCGCCATCTACAATAGGCGGCCCTTAAGTGACCGTAATCTCCTTCTGAAGATGTGATTGCAAGAAGCGTGGAAAAACTTGGATCTTTGGCATCCTAATCACATTGGATCGAAGTGTGTAGACATGTAACCTAGTTTAAAACTCTTAGGGATCGATCTTAACCTCAAGTAGGACTCTGAAATTGGTCTAATCCTCAAACCCTAGGCAAACTCTATAAATAGGCTTGAACATCGACCTGCACAAACCTTACCTTTGGCTCGCGTATTTCGAAGGTAAGGAGACATTATCTCAGGTCAGTCCTTTAGAGGATTTTATTCTCCTTAGTTTTGTCTAACATCCCTCCAAATTTCATGCTAGGAGGTCAAGCCGTTGGAGAGTTAGAAGCTCTGCAAGTTGCTGGTTCACTGTAACATGCATAGGAATCAGTGTGCCCGTCCAACAAAGATCTGAGGATTAGAAGCCCTTGCAGAGGTAATTTCATGTCTGTATTTTATAGTTTATTGTTCCTCTTCACATTTTCTCATCACCCTCCAAATTTCACGAATTTAGGACGAGAGGATAAGGAGATAGAGCCACTGGGAGTCAGGATTTTCACACAAGAAGTGCAGAAACTAGGGTCTTCTTCCAATTAGAAATTCAGAGTTTCAAGTCCAAACCAGAAGTAGGTTATCTTATGAATGTCTCAAATATCAAGTTAGGGATAAAAGCCCTCTGATTTCATGAGATTTCATACATTATACACGGAGTATTTCATGATTTTTTATGACTGCGCATGCATGATCATTACAGCATGTTATCCCTATACCCTTAATCAAAGATGATAATTGTAGCCTAATTCATGCCTATTCATGCAGTTTCTTCATTCCAAATATATTAGCATGTCTTACCAAGCTATTCATCATAGTTTTCATGTATTGATTACCATAGATTAGGCCATATCACCCGTTTTAAGTTTCTATCTATAGCGGATAAAAAATGGTCTTCCCGTGACCTCTATAGTTAGATGGCGGCCCTGAGACTGACCGCTACCACCAGTATGCGGTTCTCATCTGACGGCTATTTTCTTTCTGTTCTCTGCTTCCTGTTAACTCTAAACAGAACGCAGATCAACCTTTTTAAGTATATATTAAGCCTAGGTAATTAGGCCTTTTTTCTTGATTATGACCTTATATTCATGTTGTTGGTTATATTGTGCATCCATCATGATAGATTTCATGGTTTACATGTTTTAGAAACCTATTTTAAACTTATGTTAATTTCATGCCCAAAACCATATACTCTTGTATTAAAGTAATATTTCATATGCTTTATGGACTTGCTTCATGGATGATTTGATCGTTGTTTTTATACGTTTCACTCATGATCTTGAGTCTTTCTTAAGTACATGGCACGTATTCTAGTACAATGTCATTAGTTACACTTTACACTTATAGGCACACTCTCTTGGACATGTGATCCTCTCCGTTGGATATTCCTTCCACCGGACTAGGTGATCTTGTTCAAGGCCTCCAAAAGTCTCAGCGAGCCTGGGATTCCTACTAGGACGTCGAGCTAGTTGTACCCTAAAAGCCTAATGGATTAGAAAGCACATATCATACCGACATTTTTCTGAACCCGGGCTAAGTTGCGGCCATCAGGAGACCGCCACTGTCAAGTAGCGGCCCTCCTGTGACCGTCTTCTACCAGGATTGATCATTGCGTCGACTGTATTCTTTTTTGGCGTCGACTCCATCATGATTGCGGCCAGCCCAGGACCGTCACCTTCAGGTTGCGGTCAGACTGTGACCCTTACTTCAAGAAACGGCCTAGGCCTGACCGCTTTATGTCTCAAGTGTTATTAACCCGGGGTTTGACCCAAGGGTTGACTTTCCTATGTTCCTAGATGGTCTATTGATTATCTAGAATCTAACACTTTGTTCAATAAGTTATTAATAAATTATGGAAGTTAATGAATGTTTCGTTATGCTGCTGGATTCCTCCCGTGGCATGACCTTGTCCTTAATTCAATCTTTGAACTCTCATGATCATATTTGGTACGTTCTTACCTTGATCTTGTTATCATGAGCTTATTGTTTGAATTGTTACATTACTGGCCATACTTTATTGTTATATCTCGTGGAAGTAGCTTGATTTATAATGTGAAGATGCAGATCGGGCACTGATTATGTCCAAGGGCTCGACACTAGCCCCCTCGGCTGATTGCCAGAAACATACTATAAACCATGGGGTATGATGAACACTGGCGTCGCATTGCACCGAGAGTACTTTTTTTATAAACGGCTGAAATCCACGTGACTGATCATGAAATTATTATATGCTTGTTAGATGACATTCTAGTGCATAGCCTTTATGGTTATGAAAAGTGAAAAGTGTGTTCTCGTTACATGCAAGTGCATTCTCGTTCGTGAAATGTCACATTACATTCTTGCTTGATCATGCTCTTATATCATCTCAAATATCTTATCTTGATCACATCATGTTATTTGTGTAACTTTGGTTTTATATGCGTGATTTGTCACCTTTTTTCATCTTACATTCTAGAGCTAAAATGCTAATTACTTAAATATTACCTTCATATTGATACAAAGATAGCTACTGGGCAAGTGTGCTCATTCCCTACTTTTCCAAATCTTTTCAGGAAATTTTAACTGTACGGATTCGGATTATTCAAATGACGGATCCGAGGGCGAGAGCAAATGAAGATCGAGAGAAAGCCCTAGATAGCTCAGGAGTCATGAGTCAACTATGTAATTTTATTTTTATTGAGTCTAGCTAGTCATTGGAGTCAAAGTCATGTGGTCATGTAAACTTCGATTATTATTCAGTAAAGTTGTATTTTTGAGTCTATATTATTGTGCATTCCTCTTTATGTGGATGTTTATTGCCCTATGATTATATTGCTAGCTTGAGGCGTATTGCCGACTGCTGACGCCCCCGAGTTGCTTCCGCTGTACACATGTCTCGGGGCGTGACAGTTAAGTTGGTATCAGAGCCTAGGCATAAGTAAGTCCTAGGAAAATGACATGTCATAGGTTAAGTCCAAGGATTAAGGACCCACACCTATGAACTAAGGAAAGAAAATTTTGAACCCATGAGAGATTAGGTAGAGCCTGTGATGAGATAGTTATTGAGAATTTATTTCTAAGATTTACCCCCACCAATTCTAGAAGGAATAACTAATGGTTATTTTCTCATCTGCCATATTCTCCCAATGGCTCACCGTGTAAATTGGGATGAGATGCAACAAAAGATTACGGGTCTTACCCAGGCCCTCCAAACAGTGGCCCAAGTCGGCGCTCGAGCGGGCGCAGGTGATCTGCATTGAAATTTCTGGAGTTTGAACCCTCTGCGGTTTTTTGGATCATCAAACCCCGACGAAGAGAAAAATTTGATGGACGAGATGGATCAAATTTTTAATGTCATGCAATGCACAGACCGGGAGAAGGTCCTTCTTGCCACCTTTCAACTCACTAAAGACGCTCGCACATGGTGGAAAGCAACATCGGCCCCTCTCCAAAATAGGCAACTCACTTGGGTGGAATTTCTGGAACTATTCTGTGAAAAATATTTCTCTGAGCATGTCAAGGAGAGGAAGGCGGCGGAATTTGCCTCGTTGAGGCAGGGCATGATGTCGGTGGCATAGTATGAGCTCCAATTTTCAACGCTGGCACCTTATGCTCCCCATCTGGTCGGCACGGACCTGTTAAAGGCTAATCGATTTCTAGACGGTTTAAGGCCCAGCTTTATTCAACAACTTGGGCCTCAAAACATCCGCACTTATACGGAGATGGTCCAACGAGCCCATTTATGTGAAAGGAGCTTGGAGAAGATAGAGAAATTCAGGGGAAATGATGAAAAGTCAAGCCAAAAACGTGATAGGCGTATAATACCCCAAAATTTTGTATATAATATTTCAAAATTTTCTAGAATTTATTTAGATTTTCTAGAGATAAAATGAGTTAATAAAAAAATTGGGCTAAATTAAAACCAAATAATAAGGCCCAATATTTATTAATTAACCTGGCCATTTAAATAAGACCAAAGTGGCCCAAAACCAAGCCCACAAGGTTTGACCCACATTCTAGAAGCTAGAATAGGCTATTTACAAAATTTAGAGGATAAATATACTAATTAGAGGATAAATAGGCCGATATATAACCATGAGTTTGAAGTATTTCAAATTTGACGCCCAAGGATAAAAACGGTCTATCAGGCGATCGCTTGAGTCAATAAACGGTCCTAGCTAGACCGCTAGGCAACCCCAATTCCGTGAATGGAAGAAAACGTGAAAAGCTTGGAACTTGGATGACCTAATCTCTTTAGATCGAAGCTACCTGGCATGGATGACTCTCTAGAACTCTTTAAGGATTAACTCTACTCCTAATGTGGACTCTAAGTTCGTTCTAATCCATGAAACCCTAGCTAACCCTATAAATTGTAGTACCCCAGAATATATATATATATATTTTGAATTATAAAATAGTTTTCTGAAAATTATAAAGGACTAAATAAATTAATGAAGGATTATTGGATTAATAAGTCATTATAAGGCTCAATTAGACTAATTAGTTAAACCTAGCTTATCTAATTATTATCCAAACGGTTAATGGACTAAGCCCATTAAGTTTGGCACATATTCTAGAAGGGTAATTGGCTTATTCACATATTTTAAGGATAAAAACTAATTATATAAGATAATTATACAGATAAATGAATAAAAGAGTTTTATCAAATTGAAACTCTATATACGTTACATGTAACGGTCTATCGGGCGACCGTCACAGCCCTGTAATGCACCTAGACACGACCGTTACATCCTGCAGATTCCGTAAGGTGAGGAAATTACAAAAAGATTGAAACTTTGAAATCATATCTACAAGAGATCGACTTAGGGAAGCTTATAACATTGCTAAGGACTTTTAGGGATTAGGTTCTGGCAGATTAATGACTCTAGAATCGATCTAATCTCCAAACCCTAGCCAAAACCCTATAAATAGGACCTAGTTCTGAACTGAGCGACCCTTACTTTTGGCTCGTAAAGAATCAAGGTAAAGAGTCATAAATTCAGGTAAGTTCTTTAGAAGCTTTTGTTTAGTATACTTTAGACTAATGGTTCTCCAAATTTCGTGCTAGGAGATCAAGCAACCAAGGAGATAGAAGCTTCCAAAGTTGCTGATTCAACCTTAGCAACCCAGGAATCTGAATGCAAGTCCCCTGAAGATCCAGAGATTAGGACGACTAAACGAGGTAATTAGAGTACGATCCTTTAGAACTTTTTGTTCCCAATAGTTTCATCTTCTTACCCTTAAAATTGCACATCCTTAGGTCAAGAGGCTGAGGAAATAGAGCAGATTGAAGTTGCTGAGTTATCACAAGAAGTACAAGGGACTAAGGGTAGCACATAGCATCAAATTCGAAGTTTTAAGGTTCTAGAAGAGGTAGGTTATCTCATGATTGGTAAAAAATAACTTGTTAGGAATAAAAGCCCTCTGATTGTGCTTGATTTTATGCATTATAGACTAAGAATTTCATGATTTCATAGTTTTATACATTCATGCATCTCTTAGCCCTAAATGGAAATAAAAAGGTATTATCTTATCTATTCACTAAACCCTTGCATATAGTTGGCCAATACTTCATTATCATGACTAGGACAGTGGTGATATGTTGAATTCTGGGCATGTTATGTTTCATAAACCTTCACTTTAGTTTACTGCCAGCAGGTTCTCTGACGCACTAACGTGAGACCGTCACATGCATGTAACGGCCTTACGATAGACCGTCACAACCTGTTATGCTTTTATTTGTTCTATTGTCTCTGACGCAACCTAGCAGGAGCGTTACACCACTGTAACGGCCCCTCGATAAACCGTCACACACTGTAACGCGCCTATCCTAGACCGTCAAACACCTGTGTTCTGTCAGCTAAAGGCAGAATAATAACCAGTTAAGTTTACTTATAAATAAGCTTAGATAGCTAAGTTTGGACCTATTATCATGACTTTAAGTTTAGTTACTGATTCATAATCAAATTGCCTGATTAATGTATCTTAGGCTATTTTAAGTTATGCTAATTTCATGGGCTAAAACTCTATAGTTTTGTATTCTAAATCATGATTTTCCAAAGTTCTATTTGTCAGCTTGGGGTGCACCGGTTCTATTTGTCAAGAAAAAGGATGGTTCTCTCAGGCTATGCATCGATTACCGGTGACTGAATCAACTCACAATTAAAAATAAGTATCCGTTGTCGCGTATTGATGAGCTCTTCGATCAGCTTTCAGGAGCAGAATATTTCTCTAAGATTGACCTCAGATCAGGTTATCATCAGCTTAGAATTAAAGAAGATGACATTTATAAATCAACTTTTTCGAAGTCGTTATGGTCACTATGAATTCGAAGTGATGCCGTTTGGGTTAACTAATGCCCCAGCAGCATTCATGCAACTTATGAACAACGTCTTCCAGCCATATCTAGACCAGTTCATCATCGTCTTCATTGATGACATCTTGATATATTCCAAGATGAAAGAGGAACATGAACAACATTTGACAATAGCTTTACAAACACTTAGAGAACACAAGCTTTATGCCAAACTCAATAAGTGTGAATTCTGGCTCGAGGAAGTCTCATTCCTAGGCCACATTATTTCAAAAGAAGGTATTGCTGTGGAACCTTCTAAGGTAGAAGCTATCAAGAATTGGAGTCGGCCAACGACTGTATCTGAAGTAAGAAGCTTTCTGGGTCTAGCTGGTTATTATAGAAGATTCATTAAAGACTTCTCAAAAATTACGGTTCCTTTAACTAGACTTACAAGAAAAGGAAATCCTTTTGTCTGGTCAAAGGAATGTGAGAAGAGTTTCCAAACTCTTAAGAATCATCTTACGACAACCCCTATTTTATCACTACCACTGGAGGGTGGTGGATTCAAAGTGTATACGGATGCGTCTGGCATTGGCTTAGGATGTGTTCTCATGCAGAATGGAAAAGTAATCTGTTATTCTTCAAGACAATTGAAACGTCACGAGGAAAACTATCCCGTACATGATCTGGAATTAGCAGCGGTTACTTTCGCCTTGAAAATTTGGCGTCATTATCATTATGGAGAAAAGTTCACGGTCTACTCGGACCACAAAAGCCTGAAATATTTATTCTCTCAAAAGGAGCTTAACATAAGACAGAGGAGGTGGTTAGAATATCTCAAAGACTTTGATTTTACTATTTAATATCATCCTGACAAGGCTAATGCTATAGCAGATGCACTCAGCAGAAAATCAATAGGTATGCTATCAAGTCTTATGATAAGTGTAACTAACCTTTTTCCTCAATTTGCTCAAGTGAACTTAGATATTGACATAAAGGAAGAAGATTGTTTCATAGCTAATATCCGAGCTCAACCTACATTGATAGAAGATTTGGTCAAGCTACAAAATGATGATCCTATATTACTAAAAATTAAAGCCAATATGGAACAAAGGCCGGATTTTTCTATTTCCAAAGACGGAAGATTGTTATTTAAGGGCCAAATATGTGTACCAGATCATGAGGCTACGAAGAAACTAATCCTAGATGAAGTGCATAATTCCAAATACACAATTCATCCAGGAGGAACAAAGATGCATCAAGATCTCAAAAGAAATTTCTGGTGGCCCAATATGAAGAGAGAAATAGCTGATTTCGTATCTCGCTGTCTCACCTGCCAACAAGTAAAGACAGAGCATTTTAGACTCGCAGGTAAATTACACCCCTTGAGTATTCCTGAATGGAAATGGGAGAGTATAGGGATGGACTTTATTATGGGTTTACCCAAGACCAGAGGTGGACACGATGGAATATGGGTAATCATAGACCGATTGACTAAATCCGCACACTTCATACCAATAAAGAGTCGATGGTCTATGGATATCCTGGCAGCATTGTACGTAAAGAAGATTGTCAAACTACATGGTGTTCCAGTCACTATTATATCTGATAGGGATCCTCGATTCACATCACAATTATGGAAGGGTCTACAACATTCACTAGGGACTAGATTAAATTTCAGCACAGATTTTCATCCACAAGCAAATGGTCAAACGGAAAGAACAAATCAGGTAGTAGAAGATATGCTCAGGGCTTGTGCTATCGATTTTGGAGGTAGTTGGCATGATCACTCGCCTCTAGTAGAGTTTGCATATAACAATAGCTATTAGGCTAGCATACGAATGACACCTTTTGAAGCTTTATATGGAAAAAGTTGTCGATCACCAATATGCTGGAATGAAATAGGGGAAAAGTAATTTCTAGGCCCCGACCTTATAAGGGATTCTACAGAAAAGATCAAGCTCATTCAAGAAAGAATGAAAATGGCACAAGATAGGCAAAAGTCTTATGCTGACAATCGAAGATGTGACTTGGAGTTTCAGGTAGGAGATCATGTATATTTAAAGGTTTCTCCAGGTCGTGGTATTCGAAGATTTGGCATTAAAGGAAAGCTAACTCCAAGATTCATTGGCCCATTTAAAATTCTTGAACGGATTGGTGAAGTGGCTTACAAACTGGCTTTACCTCCACAATTAGTAGGAGTTCATGACGTATTTCACATCTCTATGCTGAAGAAGTATGTACATGATCCTGACCATATTATCACTTATGACAATCTGAAGATTCAGAAGGATATGACGTTTGAGCAAACGCCAATAAAGATTCTGGAATGAGAAGTGCGTCAACTACGAAATAAAGTTATTCCTATGGTCAAGATTCAATGGAAGAAAACATGGCCATATGAAGCAGCTTGGGAAACCGAAGCAGCCATGCGGAAAAGATTTCCAGAATTATTTAACTATAAGTACACTCTCCGAAATCCATATATTGAATTTTGGGACCAAATTCTTCTAAGTGGGGGAGGGTGTAGTACCCCAGAATTTATATATATAATTTTTGAATTATAAAATAGTTTTCTGGAAATTATAAAGGCCTAAATAAATTAATGAAGGATTATTAGATTAATAAGTCATTATAAGGCTCAATTAGGCTAATTAGTTAAACTTAGCCTATCTAATTATTATCCAAAAGGTTAATGGACTAAGCCCATTAAGTTTGGCCCATATTCTAGAAGGGTAATTGGCTTATTCACGTATTTTAAGGATAAATACTAATTATATAAGATAATTATATGGATAAATGAATAAAAAGGTTTTATGAAATTGAAACTCTATATACGTTACATGTAACGGTCTATCGCGCGACCGCCACAGCCCTGTAACGCACCTAGACACGACCGTTACATCCTGCAGATTCCGTAAGGGGAGAAAATTGTAAAAAGATTGGAACTTTGAAATCCTATCTACAAGAGATCGACTTAGGGAAGCTTATAACATTGCTAAGGACTCTTAGGGATTAGGTTCTGGCAGATTAAGGACTCTAGAATCGATCTAATCTCCAAACCCTAGCCAAAACCCTATAAATAGGACCTAGTTCTGAACTGAGCGACCCTTACTTTTGGCTCGTGAAGAATCAAGGTAAGGAGTCATAAATTCGGGTAAGTTCTTTTAAAGCTTTTTTTTAGTATACTTTAGACTAATGGTTCTCCAAATTTTGTGCTAGGAGATCAAGCAACCAAGGAGATAGAAGCTTCCAAAGTTGCTGATTCAACCTTAGCAACCCAGGAATCTGAATGCAAGTCCCCTGAAGATCCAGAGATTAGGACGACTAAACGAGGTAATTAGAGTACGATCCTTTAGAACTTTTTGTTCCCAATAGTTTCATCTTCTTACCCTCAAAATTGTACGTCCTTAGGTCAACAGGTTGAGGAAATAGAGCAGATTGAAGTTGCTAAATTATCACAAGAAGTACAAGGGATTAAGGGTAGCACATAGCATCAAATTTGAAGTTTTAAGGTTCTAGAAGAGGTAGGTTCTCTCATGATTGGTAAAAAATAACTTGTTAGGAATAAAAGCCCTCTGATTGTGCTTGATTTCATGCATTATAGACTAAGAATTTCGTGATTTCATAGTTTTATACATTCATGCATCTCTTAGCCCTAAATGGAAATAAAAAGGTATTATCTTGTCTATTCACTAAACCCTTGCATATAGTTGGCCAATACTTCATTATCATGACTAAGACAGTGGTGATATGTTGATTTCCAGGCATGTTATGTTTCATAAACCTTCACTTTAGTTTACTGCCAGTAGGTTCTCTGACGCACTAACGTGAGACCGTCACATGCATGTAACGGCCTTACGATAGACCGTCACAACCTGTTATGCTTTTATTTGTTCTATTATCTCTGACGCAACCTAGCAGGAGCGTTACACCACTGTAACGGCCCCTCGATAAACCGTCACACACTGTAACGCGCCTATCCTAGACCGTCAAACACCTGTGTTCTGTCAGCCAAAGGCAGAATAATAACCAGTTAAGTTTACTTATAAATAAGCTTAGATAGCTAAGTTTGGACCTATTATCATGACTTTAAGTTTAGTTACTGATTCATAATCAAATTGCCTGATTAATGTATCTTAGGCTATTTTAAGTTATGCTAATTTCATGGGCTAAAACTCTATAGTTTTGTATTCTAAATCATGATTTTCCAAAGTTGTATTGACTGAGTTTTATCTTGGTTTCATAAATGTTACACATTCTTTCCTATCTATAGAGTCATTTCTTTAAGTATATGGCACATATTCCGGTATGGTGTCCATTAGTTCACTTTGCACTATAGGAACACTATTCTTGGACATGAGGACCTCTCTATTGGATATTCCTTCCAATGGACTAGGAAATCTTGTTTCAAGGCCTCCGTAATTCTCCGCGAGCCTGGGATTCCCACTAGGACGCCGAGTTGGTTGTACCATTAAAGCCCATTGATTAGATTACACTATCGATATTTTTGGTTATCGGTAATGTAACGGCTCTACACTGGACCGTCAGGAGCATCTAACGGCCCAATGTACGACCGTCACATTCCACTGAGTCCGATTTATTGGTTCTGGATTCAGACTAATGTGACGGCCCAATACTGGAGCGTCACATCATGTAACGGCCCAGTACACGACCGTCACACTACTTGAGTATTTTAACCCAAGGATTGACCAAGGGTTGATATTCCAAGGTTCTAGATAGACTCTTGATGATCTAGAACTTATCATATTGATCAAGAAACCTAATATAATGAATGGAAGATAAAGAACGTATCGTTATGCTGTCGATTTATTTCCATAAGCATAACCTTGATTAAGTCATTCTTGATTTCTCATGATTCTTATTGAAGCATTCATTCATTGAATTGTTGTTATCATGAGCTTATTGAACTTATTACATTCTTGGCCATATTTTATTGTTAACATGCGTGGAAGTAACTTGATTTATACTTAAAGATGCGATCGAGCACTGATTGTGTTCAAGGGCTCTATGCTAGTCCCCTCGACTGATTGTCGAAAACATACTATTTTATAAACCATGGGGTATGATGCTACTGGCGTCGCATTGCGCTGGGAGTACTTTCTCTATAAATAAGTGAAAATCCACGGCACGACATGACATTCTTGTACATGACTTTCTTGCTTGATATTCCACAAAAATTCATGAAGTACTTGCTCATAAGCAAAAGATACTAGAGTGATGATTATGTGGCTTGCTAGTACATTCTCGATACATTCTTGTTCATGAAAGGCCAATATCATGTTCTTGTTACATTCTTTCTAGTTCGTACTTGCTCTCATTCTAACTTACATGATCATCTTGTTACTTTGGTTTAATCACATGATTGATCGCATTCGCATGATTTTTACCTCATTCTTTAAAGCTAAATTGTTAATTACTTTAATAGTGCCTTCATGTTGATGCGAAGATATCTACTGGGTAAGTGTGCTCATTACCTATTTCCAATCTTTTCAGGAGATGGAAGTGATTCGAATTCGGATTCGGGTTATACAAGTAGCAGGTCCGAGAGCGAATGAAAGTAGTGTCAAGATGAGAGTGAAGACTTAGGAAGTCTAAATTGTTTAGATTGAGTCTATGTAATTTTCCTATTTCTTGAGTCTAGTGCATAATGGAAATTGAATCAGTGGTTGTACATGATTATTTTGAAATAAAGTTGGAGTTTGAGTAATATTGTGCAATTGCATTTATGTGTGTGATGGTCTTGCGCTCTGATCGTTCTTGCTCGTAAGAGGCTTACCATGCCGGCTGTTCGTGCTGCCCGAGTTAGTCTTCCGCTGTAATAAAGGCTCGGGGCGTGACATAAATA
This sequence comes from Amorphophallus konjac, assembly GCA_022559845.1. Classification (NCBI taxonomy): domain Eukaryota; kingdom Viridiplantae; phylum Streptophyta; class Magnoliopsida; order Alismatales; family Araceae; genus Amorphophallus; species Amorphophallus konjac. Next base: position 413,571,899 of record CM040121.1, on the reverse strand, counting down.
GACCTAAGATTTCACATGCGCGACTCTTACGTTTGGCTCGTGTGGAACTAAGGTAAGGAGGACGACTTTGAGGTAGATTCTTTAGAAGGATTTGTTTATAATACTAAGGTCTAACCGCCCTCAAAATTTTGTTCTAGGAGATCCAGGCCACCAAGAGTTAGAGGCATCCAAAGTCGCTGGTTCGGTACAAGCAACCCAGGAACCTGTGCGACCGGGCCAGATTGATCATCAAGTTAGAAGCTCTAAACGAGGTAATTATATAGGGGTTCTTTAAAGTTATTGGTTCCTTTTAGTACCATCTTCTTACCCTCCAAGTTTTGTGGTCTTAGGTGAAGAGGATCAGAAGTTAGAAGGCCATGAAGTTGCTGTGGTGCGGACACCCGAGCAGTTACGCCGAGCCACCGGTACCGCACGCGGAGCACGACTCGAGCCACTTCAGCGTCCATCTGGTACGGAGATAGCCTGGAGACTCCTCCTTGAGTCTCCCCATTTATCATATTTATTTAGACTTTAATTGTGTGTAATGTGTGTTTATTTCATTTTATTCGATATGTAATTTTGATTGTAAGAGGGGTTTATGTGCAAAATGGGACCCCCGGGTCCCACGGGCTCCCCAGACCCCCTCCCATTGATCCACCTCAATCCTAGGGCGCCACGTGGGGTCAGTCAACCATTCAAATGGAGGCTTCTAGAAGGGTGGGCCAAGTGGGGGACATTGGACCAAAAATGTCAACAATTCCAACCCACCCCACCTACCTTGTCTCCCATGGTCAATAGGCCGCCCCCCCTTGCATATTTTATGTATTTTTTTTGTGTTGGTCACATCTAATCCCAGCCCTCCATTCCCCTTCCCTAGATCCAACGGTGGAGGATGGATTAGATATGTAACCTATATAAACTTGTATTTTCCAATTTTGGAGAATTAATGCATTTGAAATCAAAGAAATTGCTTGGAGTAGCCTTGGGCGCCCCCCTCCTCTCTCCTCCCTCTCCCCCTTACAGCTGAGACGGTTGCTCTTCTGAGGTGTGACGCCTCCCTTATCGTTCCGGTGATCGCCGCCGCCGCCATCGTGCCGCCCTCGCACTGCCACAGTCTTCATCGATATCCTATCCGCGCAGTGCAGCAGCAACTTGTCCGAATTTTCCAGCCCTCCCTCGTGCTCTTCTGGGCACCAAATTTGGAGGGGATGTTCTAGGGATGTCAACCACACCACAGAAAATTCGGTTGACCTTCTAGTTCACGTTTTCCAATTTTCCATTTTCGTCCAAATTTCAATTTCAGTTCTGCCAGTTTCAGATTAGATTTCCATATTTTCTGAGTTTCCCATCTTCGCCCCCTTTTGGGATTTTTTCCAGAGCTCCCAATTTTACAGGGTGTTCTACCCATCAACCCATCCACCCACAATTTTTCTTAATTTTTTATTAGCCCTCTATCCATTTTTCAAAAACCATTTTCAGAGCTAGCTACAGTGCTGTCCACCTCTGTCTAGATCCGACCACCTTACAGTACAAAAATCATAACAATTCGTAGCCTCCACCAATCCCTCCATAAGAATTATTTCCATCTTGCTAGTTCAAATCCCTACAACTTTGGTGAAGAGTACAGAGGCTGAATAGGACGTCTTCCTAGCGGTCAATGGCAGTTATCAGACAACTCACCTGCAGATCTGAGATTTCGGGTACTGTACAATAGGAACTTGAAAATTCAATAAAGTCCCAATCCGACCAGATCCAACATATCCCTCTAGCCCTATATTGAAGAATTTGAAGAGAGCTTTCCAACGATAGCTCATGCGCATCGATCCGACATCGGGATTGATCGCAGCGGCCGTTCTCGCCGGAGCGCGCGCCGGAAAACAGAAGTGAAATTCCGTGGGCAGCTAGTTCAAGAATTGTGAATCGGGGCCGATCGACCCCGATCGGCGTTCCCGACCGACCGCCGTCCGATGAGGCGCGCCACCAGGGGTCCCCATCACAGCGGGCCCCACCCCCGCAGATCCGGAGGACAGCGCCATCCGTGGGCCCCACGGACCCGTAGAATCCGCCGTCCGGAAGGCACGAAAATGCGGAGTTCGGCACCGCCGGGTGACATCAAGATGCTGCCCGTCAACCCAATTCGCGTGATTCCCAGGCCCCGCATGTGACCTTTTACCTCCCTGTGTGGAGTGGGTCAAATTATTGTACACTGCTGTGATAATTGTTAACCGGGAGTCCGTGATTGGCCGGGGTCGTCTTCCCCATGCCGGGTGCGTGGAGGTAACTGTCTCACCTTCTTGGCATTTGCTTGCTTAGCTAGTATATGGTCATATGCCGCTGTCGAGAGTGTAGGTTCCTAACCCGTGTGTCCATGTCACCACTGTGAGCGTGAGAGTGACCCGTCCCGCGACTCGATCCGAGTCCGGAAGTTGAGTCTGACTACCTTGAACTCTGCCGGTTTCTTAACCGCGCACAATCCACGCTTTCCCTCGCATGGGACGACGAGTGAGTTTGCACTTCTGTTAGCGACGTGTAGCCTATAGGAGCTCTTAGTGTCGAGCCGAGGTCGCTCTAGTTGTCGTGTCGTTGCTGGTCAAGTCGTGTCCGTCTCATGTAGCGTCGTCTCCTCAGTCCGTCCCGCATCAGTTTGGTATCAGAGCGAGTCGAGTCTAGGATAGTCATGGCATAAGTCTTTGCATGGTCTAAGTTGAGTCTAGGATCATCATTATTTTTAAAACAAAAAAAGTGTTTTAAAATTACATTTCATCCCGATAATTCAGTATATTAAAAGGTGTTGTCCGAACGTTAGGCTACGCCTATCGGGAAGGCCGCACACTTGCACGAGTGATCTTAGGATTGATTAACTCCGCCAAGTACCATCTATTGGTGTCTAGGTGTAGTCGAGTCTCATTCCAACCTTGCATTGTCTAGTGTTTGTCTCCACGTGTCGGCATGTCTAGCATGTAGTTCTGCCAAATTCACATGGAATCCCCATCACCCAGGCAATATGGCCGTTGGTCCACCCATGGGCTTGGCAACCACCCACTCCACTTCTGTAGGCCCGAAGCCTCGGATTTTTATGACTCCAATGGCCCGGGCGACTACCTAAAGTGGGAGGCCGCCATGGATACATACTTTGATTGTTATACCATGTCTGAAGTCAGGCAATTCTATTTTGCCAAGGAGAGGCTTCTACATGAGGCCGCCGAAAAGTGGGACCACATTGAGCGCTTGAGAGAGGTTAGGAGGCAATGGCCCATCGAATCATGGTGGGACTTGAAGAGGGAGCTTAGGAAGGTCTACCTACCCGGTCCAATCACCTCCAACCGACTCAACCCAATCACCTCCAACCAAGCGGGTCATAGTCGGAGGCAAGGAGCCCCACCCATAGTGGAGCCTAGAAACAAGGCTAGGCCAGTTGATTATGGGTGAGTCCATCACATTACTCATACTCCAAACCCCACCATTGCCGAACTCTTCCAAATCATTTTGGATAGAGTGGATAGGAAGTGTGATTATATTGAGTCCTTGATTTCTCCTTGCCTACCTCCTAGACAGGATGGAACCAAGCATGAGCCTAAGGAGGTAGCAACCGGTAGCCCCAACCCGATGCCATTTAAGGTGCCATCCCAAGGTCCTCTCCCCATCATAGTGGATCCTCTTCCCCTATCCACGAAAGCTCCCATGCTACCACTCTCTACTTCCGAACTCGATTCGGAACCATCTCATTTGGAGCCACCCAAGCCCGAGCCACCCGTATTTATAACGGGTACACTTTACATAGCCGAGCCACTACTTAGTTGGCTCAAGGATGGCTTGGTCACACTTCCCTTCCCATCTATGGACCCTATCCTACCTCTAGTGCCAATCAATTCATTTCACACAACTTTCCGGTCTAGTCACTATGTGGATACATTGGATGACCTTCTTAAAGGGTTAGACCGGCAATTAATATTTACGCACTTGTTGGCTCCAGGCTTCGACCGACCCACATGTCGTAGTTTCACTCATCCCGCTTTAGGGTCCATCACCTCCGTGTACACCGTGGGTCATATTACCACAGAAATTCTTCTACTCCTCCCTATGCCGGTCGAGCCCGACTTCATTCTCATTTACCCAAGGGAGGAATCTTACTTTTTACCTATGACTGCCGTCCCACCTCTCACAATGAATGAAGGTGATCATTTACACCTCCAAGATTTCCAAATGTGGGACAGTGAATTGTGGAAGCCTAGTCCGAGGGGTCATACCTTCTTTGATCCCTTCGACCCATTCTCTTGTGGACCCCGTGACCCACCATATTTACTCCATCTTTTTAAGAGAGTCCACTATCATGCCCCCCCAGTCTCATCTCCCTTCATGGATGAAGGAGATCAACAACACCTGCTAGACTTCCACACATGGGATCTTGAGATGAGGGAATCCATATCGAGGGGTCACACATTCTTTGATCCATTCGATCCCTTTCTTCGTGGGCCCCTTGGCCCACAACCTCCATTCCACCTCTTTAAGGAAGTCCACTATCACACCCCTCCTACTCGGGCCTGGCAACCTTCACATGGCAATAGGTCCGAACCGTCATTTGGGGGTAATGAAGACTTTGGTTTCCCCGGCCCACCTAAACCACCCAAACCTCCCGGACTTCCACATCCAAACCCAATGTCTATGATTGGTGCATCATAGGATGTCTAGGAGTCCACCATGACATTAACCTCCGGTTATGTCAAATGTATGCATGGCACACATTCGGATGTCCTGAACCACCTTGCATATGATTGGGTCGGACTAACTGTAGGGTTGTTTAGGGTCGTGTGTGCATCTGTGTGTTTTTTTCTTTTTGCTAAGCATGTTAGGAGTCTACATGACGACGTCCGTCGTCACTTTGAGGTCAGCAATGCACGGTACTAGGAGTTAGCCGATGCTCACCGACACCACCGAGAGTTCCAAGAGGGCGAATATGTCATGATCAGGGTAAGACCTAAACGGTTTCCCTCTGGAGCCGTTAAGAAGTTGCAAGCTCGCGGAGCGGTCCTTTTAGAGTGTTGAAACGCGTTGGATCCAATGCGTATGTTGTGGACCTGCCCGAGGAATACGGTATAATCTCTACTTTTAATGTTTCGGATCTAGTTGCATATAGGGACCCAGCGGTGATCCCTAGTGAGCCTTTCGAGCCATCTCCTCCAATTGAGAGTGATCCCACACCCGAGTGTCCACCTCCAGCCCCTTTGTCACGGCAGCGTGAGCATATAGATCATATACTGGATGAGCAGGTGACAGTTACCAGGAGTGGATCCTACCCGCGCTACCTAGTGCGATGGAGAGGACGGCCCGCTACCGAGGACACATGGATCACGCATGGCGAGTTGCAGCGGATTGATCCGGACCTTCTAGAGTGATACCGGAGCGATGCAGCCCCTTACTCGACAGGGTCGAGTTTCTCCCACCCGGAGAGAATTGGTGCGGACACCCGAGCAGTTACGCCGAGCCACCGGTACCGCACGCGGAGCATGACTCGAGCCACTTCAGTGTCCATCTAGTTCGGAGACAGCCTGGAGACTCCTCCTTGAGTCTCCCCATTTATCATATTTGTTTAGACTTTAATTGTGTGTAATGTGTGTTTGTTTCATTTTATTCGGTATGTAATTTTGATTATAAGAGGGGTTTATGTGCAAAATGGGACCCCCGGGTCCCACGGGCCCCCCAGACCCCCTCCCATTGATCCACCTCAGTCCTAGGGCCCCACGTGGGGTCAGTCAACCATTCAAATGGAGGCTTCTAGAAGGGTGGGCCAAGTGGGGGACATTGGACCAAAAATGTCAACAATTCCAACCCACCCCACCTACCTTGTCTCCCATGGTCAATAGGCCGCCCCCCCTTGCATATTTTATGTATTTTTTTGTGTTGGTCACATCTAATCCCAGCCCTCCATTCCCCTTCCCTAGATCCAACGGTGGAGGATGGATTAGATATGTAACCTATATAAGCTTGTATTTTCCAATTTTAGAGAATTAATACATTTGAAATCAAAGAAATTGCTTGGAGCAGCCTTGGGCGCCCCCCTCCTCTCTCCTCCCTCTCCCCCTTGCAGCTGAGACAGTTGCTCTTCTGAGGTGTGATGCCTCCCTTATCGTTCCGGTGATCGCCGCCGCCGCCATCGTGCCGCCCTCGCACCGCCACGGTCTTCATCGATATCCTATCCGCGCAGTGCAGCAGCAGCTTGTCCGAATTTTGCAGCCCTCCCTCGTGATCGTCTGGGCACCAAATTTGGAGGGGATGTTCTAGGGATGTCAACCACACCACAGAAAATTCGGTTGGCCTTCTAGTTCGCGTTTTCCAATTTTCTATTTTCGTCCAAGTTTCAATTTCCGTTCTGCCAGTTTCAGATCTGATTTCCATCTTTCCTGAGTTTCCCATCTTCGACCCCTTTTTGGATTTTTCCCAGAGCTCCCAATTTTACTGGGTGTTCTACCCATCAACCCCTCCACCCATGATTTTTCTTGATTTTTTATCAGCCCTCTATCCATTTTTCAAAAATATTTTTCAGAGCTAGCTACAGTGCTGTCCACCTCTATCTAGATCCGATCACCTTCCAGTGAAAAAATCATAACAATTCGCCGCCTCCACCAATCCCTCCATAAGAATTATTTCCATCTTCCTAGTTCAAATCCCTACAACTTTGGTGAAGAGTGCAGAGGCTCAATCGGACGTCTTCCTAGTGGTCAACGGTAGTTCTCAGACAACTCACCTGCAGATCTGAGATTTCGGGTACTGTACAACAGGAACTTGAAAATTCAATAAAGTCCAGATCCGTCAAGATCCAACATATCCCTCTGGCCCTAGATTGAAGAATTTGAAGAGAGCTTTCCAACGATAGCTCATGCGCATCGATCCGACGTCAGGATTGATCGCAGTGGCCGTTCTCGCCGGAGCGCGCGCCGGAAAACAGAAGTGAAATTCCGTGGGCAGCTAGTTCAAGAATTGTGAATCGGGGCCGATCGACCCCGATCGGCGTTCCCGGTCGACCGCCGTCCGAGGAGGCGCGCCACCAGGGGTCCCCATCACAGCGGGCCCCACCCCCGCAGATCCGGAGGACAGCGCCATCCGTGGGCCCCACAGACCCGTAGAATCCGCCGTCTGGAAGGCACGAAAATGCGGAGTTCGGCACCGCCGGGTGACATCAAGATGCTGTCCGTCAACCCAATTCACGTGATTCCCAGGCCCCGCATGTGACCTTTTACCTCCCTGTGTGGAGTGGGTCAAATTATTGTACACTGCTGTGATAATTGTTAACCGGGAGTCCGTGATTGGCCGGGGTCGTCTTCCCCACGCCGGGTGCGTGGAGGTCACGGTCTCACCTTCTTGGCATTTACTTGCTTAGCTAGTATATGGTCATATGCCGCTGTCGAGAGTGTAGGTTCCTAACCCGTGTGTCCATGTCACCGCTGTGAGCGTGAGAGTGACCCGTCCCGCGACTCAATCCGAGTCCGGAAGTTGAGTCTGACTACCTTGAACTCTGCCGGTTTCTTAACCGCACACGATCCACGCTTTCCCTCGTGTGGGATGACAAGTGAGTTTGCACTTTTGTTAGCAACGTGTAGCCTATAGGAGCTCTTAGTGTCGAGCCGAGGTCGCTCTAGTAGCCGTGTCGTTGCTGGTCAAGTCGTGTCCGTCTCATGTAGCGTCATCTCCACAGTCCGTCCCGCATCATGCTGGGTCGGTTCTGCACGGGCAGAAATTAGGGTTGACTTCCAGCCTTAAATTCGACGATTAAAGCCCAGATCAGAGGTAGGTTATCTCATGAATAACTTAAACTCAATGTTAGGAATAAAAGCCCTCTTCTTGCAGTCAATTTCATATTTTCTACATGGAGTATTTGATGTTTTATCTTGACTATGCATCTAGGATTACATATCATGCATGAACCTTACCTTTAAATGAGAAAATGATCATTTCAGTTTATTTAATTCAACCCATGCATCTCCATATCTTAATATGGTGTTATTAGGCCATATTTATCTATTGTCATGTTTTACTATGCATCTAATGGCCTTAGCTTAGTATATATATTGGTTTTATTACTATTTTCAGCAGACAGGAAGAAACGGTCTTCCTGAGACCGCCTAAGTATCCTTGCGGTCCAACGATAGACCGCTAGGCCCTGTCAAACGGTCCTCAAGTGACCGCTTGAGTTTCTGAGTTTGTATTGTGTTAACCCAAAACATAATGTAGATTAGCCCTAATTATCATATGCTAAGCGTAGTTAATTAGGTTTTATTCCTGTATTAATAACTGTTTTCATACACCTGGTTATAGTATTGATCATTCTAGCATATTTCATGTTCTTTATGCACTTGGGACTTGTTTTAAACTAATGCTAGATTCATGCCAAAACCATATACTTTTATAATTACATTATGTTTCACATGGTTCATGACTTGTCTAGTTTTAACTTGATTGCTATTTTATCACAATCCTTTATCATCTATGAGTCATTTCCTTAAGTACATGGCATATACTCCTATATGTGACCATTAGTTACACGTTGCACTTATAGGCACACTCTCTTGGACTTATGAACCTCTCTGCCGGATATTCCTTCTATCGAACTAGGGGATTATGTTTCAGGGCCTCCGTAAGACTCCGTGAGCCTGGGATTCTCACTAGGACGCTGAGCTGGTTGTACCATTAAAACCAATTATGTAGAAAGCACTTTACCGGTGTTTTATGTGTTCTGGACCTTAGCGGCCCTATGGTTGACCGCCAAATTTTGCTAGCGGCCCTTCACTAGACCGCTAAAGGATACCAAGCGGCCATTCACTAGACCGCAAGGCTCCAACATGTTTTTTAACGTCGACTCTTCTTTTTCATGCGTCGACTCTATTTATGAAACGGTCTAGACTCTGACCGCTTTCTACCTGAAATGGTCCAGTAAACGACTGCTTTATCTCTGAACCTGTCTAACCCAAGGTTTGACCTTTGGGGTTATTTTTTTTGAGTTCCTAGATGGTCTTAGGATTATATGGAGTCTCAACATATGCTTAACAAGTAAAATTAAGATATGAAACTTCATGAATGTACCGTTATGCTGCCGGAATGTCACCGGAGTATAATATTCTTTTAATTCTTCTTTGATATCTCATATCAATTTTGGTACGTTCTATACCTTGGTTACTTGGTCTTGAAACTTATTATTTGGCATTAAATTATTGGCCAATATTATTGTTATATCTCGTGAAAGTAGCTGGATTTATAACTTGAAGATGCTAGACCGGGCACGGATTGTGTCCAAGGGCTCCATGCTAGCCCCCACGGCCGATGGTCGGAAACGTGCTATAAACCATGTGGTACGATGATACTGGTGTCGCATTGCGCTGGGAGTACTTTCTCTTATAAATGAGTGAAATTCACGAGGCTCGTTATGAAATTTACATGATTGTTAATGCATAGCCTTTACAGGATTGTGTAAACTACTTTCTAGGTACATGCTCGTACGTTCTTGTTCAAGAAAGGCCAAATTTACATCTACATGATTAATCTTACTTGTTCATGGTCTATACTCACATCTACTTGCTCAGTTATTTCAAGATTTATTGGTTATCTTGGTTTATATCGCTTGTTTATCGTATTCTTATCTTAATTCTAGAGCTAAGATGTTAATCACTTAAATATTGTCTTCATGTTGATACGAAGATACCTACTGGACAATTGTGCCCATACCTATTTCCTTGTCTATTTCAGGAAGTACTAGTGAATCTGATTCGGATTATGCTAGCAGCGGGTCCGAGAGTGAATGAAGGTTTTCAAGATGAGAGAAGCCTTAGATGATCAAAGTGTCTAGTCTAATCATATTGAAATTTTGATTTTTCTTGAGTCGTAGTGATTAAAGTTGTCAAGAAGTGATCTTATGTAAATTGATTATGGTTATGAAATAAAGTTGGAAATTTGGAAAAAATTACTTGTGCAATTACTTCTTTGTGATTGTCTTGCGCTCTGATTTCTTGCTTGCGAGAGGCTTACCATGCCGGCTGTTCACGTTCCGATATTCCTTCCGCTGTATTAAAAGCTCGGGGCATGACAGTTAAAGTGGTATCAGAGCATATGCCTAAGGATTTTACTTATTTCTAGGGGGAAAAGTCATGTTATAGGATTTAGTCCAAGGTTTAAGGATCCATGCCTATGAACCTAAGGAAAGAAATAGCAACCCATGAGAGAAATTGGGTAGAACCGAGGTTGAGATAGTTATTTAGAAATTCCTCTAAGATTAACCCACCAATTCTATTAGAATTAACACACTTATTACTCTTCTCAGGTACCTTATTCTTGTAATGGCTCATCATGTCGATTGGAATGGAATGCAACAAACCGTTGCATGTCTCACACAAGCTTTGCAAAATATGGCTCAAGCTGGCGCTAGGGCAGGAGCTGGTGATCTACACCGTAATTTCTGGGGTTTGAATCCTTCGCGATTTAATGGTTCTTCCAATCCAGACGAAGCAGAAAATTGGATTGACGAGATGAATCATATCTTCGAGGTCATGCAATGTGCTGACTAGGAGAAGGTTCGCCTTGCAACATTCCAGCTTAACAAAGATGCACGTGCATGGTGGAAGTCTATACCTACACCACCTGCAGATGCACCACACACGCGGGATGGATTTTTTACGCTCTTTCGAGCTAAATATTTCTCCGAGCATGTCAAGGAGAGGAAGGCGGTAGAATTCACATCACTACGTCAAGGCATGATGACGGTGGCAGAATATGAGTTACAGTTCTCTCGCCTGGCACCTTATGCTCAACATCTAGTGAGTAAGGATCTTCTTAAAGGAAATCGCTTTATGAACGGGCTGCGGCCCATTTTTATCCAACAACTTGGCCCACAAAAAATTTGGACCTACGCGGAGATGGTCCAACGGGCACACTTATATGAACGGACCTTGGAGAAGGTCGATAAACTCAAGGTCAAAGTGGAGGAGCCAAGTCGAAAGTCTGATCGGCGAGGTAAGAAGCAAGAAAAATTCAGTATCACCTATAACCCTCGAGATAGCAGGAAGAGATCCCGGAATGGGGACGGCAAGGTTGATCATCAGAACAAGAAGACTAGGGAAGAAGATACTCAAGTCATGGTGGCTTGCTCGTTCTGTGATAAATTCGGTCACGTGGCCGAAGAATGTTGGAAGTGTTTGGGCGCATGCCTAAGATGTGGAAGTCGAGAGCACCGCATGCCTGACTGTCCTCTAATGAGAGAGCAATCGTCTGCGAGGAGTAATGGTGGACGAAAGTGGCAAGCTAGATTGAATGCCGTATTAGAGGATGAACCAACCAAAGAAGGAGAGCTCATTGAAGGTACAAATCATATTAATTCCCATCTTGCTTTTGTGTTATTTGATACAAGTGCTACTCATTCCTTTATTGCTAGTTCCTTCACAAAAACATTATCTATTTCACCTGTTCCCTTACCATCAGATTTAACCATAGTCACTCCTTTAGGGTCGGGAACGGAATTGAAAACTTATTTCCCCAATAGTGAAGTTAATGTAGAAGGGCATAATCTTCCCGCTAATCTCGTATGCCTTTATATGGAAGGCTACGATGCCATATTAGGAGTTGATTGGCTTGTAGACCATGACGCCTATGTAAATTACCGCAGTAGGATACTTTCCTTCCCAAAAACCATGTCTTCCACGATTTTCCTTTCTTGCCATCAAATATCGGAAGCATCCCTCTCTTATTTCTTCTCTTCATGCTTGCAAACTCATCTCGCAAGGATGTGAAGCTTTCCTTGCCTCCGTAGTAGTTACCGAGTCTAAGGAAATTCAGATAGAAGAAATCCCCGTAGTTAGGGAGTTTTCTGACATTTTCCCTTCCGAGTTACCTGGCTTACAGCCCAAAAGGGAGGTTAACTTCACCATTGAACTTACACCTGGAGCAGCACTAGTGGCAATAGCTCCTTACAGGATGTCCCCCATGGAATTGAAGGAGCTAAAGAAGTAACTTCAGGAGGTGCTAAAAAAAGGCTTCATACGACCTAGCACATCCCTTTGGGGTGCGCCAGTCTTATTTATCAAGAAGAAGGACGGTTCCCTCAGATTATGCATTGACTACCGAAAGTTAAATCAATGCGCCATCAAGAACAAATACCCACTACCGCGCATCGATGAGATTTTTGACCAACTTTCTAGTGCAGAATACTTCTCCAAGATCGATCTCAGGTCAGGCTATCATCAACTGAGGGTCAAGGATGAAGACATTCACAAGACTACTTTCTGAAGCCGATACGAACATTATGAATTTGTGGTTATGCCGTTTGGTTTAATAAATGCACCTGCTGCATTCATGCAACTGATGAATAATGCGTTCAGGCCTTATCTTGACCAATGTGTAGTCGTATTCATTGACGATATCCTCATCTATTCAAAGATAAAGGAGAAACACGAGGAACATCTAAGGGTTGCCTTGCAAACCTTGCGGGAACACCAACTTTATGCTAAGTTAAACAAATGTGAATTTTGGCTTAAAGAAGTCTCTTTCCTTGGCCATATTATTTTTAAAGAAGGCATTGCAGTAGATCCTTCTAAGGTTAAAGCTGTTAAGAACTGGAGCTGACCGAACACCGTATCTGAAGTTTAAAGTTTCATTGGCCTGGCTGGTTATTATAGGTGATTTATCAAGGATTTCTCCAAAATCGCCGCTCCTTTAACAAGACTCACCAGGAAGGAAAATCCTTTCGAGTGAATAAAGGAATGTGAAGAAAATTTCTTAGCCCTTAAAGAGCATCTCACCACAGCACCTCTATTGGCATTGCCCGTAGAAGGTGGCGGATTTGAAGTTTATACCGATGCATCTGGCATTGGTCTAGGTTGTGTACTTATGTAAAATGACAAGGTGATTTGTTATGCTTCAAGACAGTTAAAGCGGTATGAGAACATTATCATGTTCATGATTTGGAACTGGCTGTTGTTATATTTGCCTTGAAGATTTGGCGTCATTACCTTTACGGAGAGAAATTCACGGTCTATTCGGACCATAAGTGCTTGAAATATTTATTCTCTCAGAAACAGCTAAATATGAAACAAAGGTGATGGTTATAGTACCTTAAGGACTTTGATTTTGCTATCGAATATCATCCTGGCAAAGCGAATGATGTTGTCGATGCGCGCAGCAGGAAACTGATGGGAAAGCTATCAAGTCTCATGAAAGGTATGACCAATCTTATTTCTAAATTTGCTCAGTTGAATTTAGATATTAATATGAAGAAGAAAGAGGATTGCTTTATAGCCAATATTCGGGTACAACCCACGTTACTAGAAGATCTAGTCAAACTCCAAGATAATGACCCGGTGTTATTGGAGATCAAAGCCAATATGGAGCAACGGCCGGATTTCTCTATTGCAAATAATGGAAGATTGTTATTCAGGGGACGAGTTTGTATACCGGATCATGTGGATACTAAGAAATTGATCCTATAAGAAGCTCATAAATCTAAGTACGCCATTCACCCTGGTGCTACCAAGATGTATCAAGACCTTAAAAGGAATTATTGGTGGCCCAATATGAAAAGGGAAGTAGAGGACTATGTGTTACGTTGCCTCACTTGTCAACAGATTAAGGCAGAACATCAAAGGCCTACTGGAAAACTACATCCCTTGGAAATTCCGAAATAGAAATGGGATAGCATAGGGATGGACTTTATCATGGGACTGTCTAAATCAAGAGGTGGACATGATGGAATATGGGTGATCATAGACCGTTTAACAAAATCGGCTCATTTTCTACCTATTAAAAGTCGATGGTCTGTAGATATCTTGGATGCCTTATACATGAAGGAGATTGTTAAGTTACATGGTGTCCCTGTCACTATTATTTTCGATCGAGATTCTCGATTTACTTCATAATTCTGGAAGGGTCTGCAACATTCTTTGGGGACCCAATTGAATTTTAGCACTGCATTTTATCCGCAAACTGATGGACAAACTGAAAGAACCAATCAAGTAGTAGAAGATATGCTAAGAGCATGTGCTATAGACTTCGGTGAAAGCTGGCACGACCATTTATCTCTAGTGGAATTTACCTACAATAATAGTTATCAAGCTAGCATTCAAATGGCACCATTTGAGGCACTATATGGGAGAAGCTGTCGCTCACCTATCTGTTGGAATGAAGTTAGGGAAAGACAACTTCTAGGTCCAGAATTCATAAGGGATACTATTGAGAAAGTTAAACTAATTCGAGAAAGACTCAAGATGGCCCAAGATAGACAAAAGTCATATGATGATAATCGAAGGCATGACATCGAATTCCAAGTAGGCGACCATGTATTTCTCAAAGTCTCTCCGGGTCGAGGTATCCGAAGATTCGGCATCAAAGGCAAGCTTACACCAAGATTCATTGGCCCTTTTAAAATTCTTGAAAGAGTGGGAGAGGTGACTTATCGTCTATCATTACCTCCATGGTTGGCTGGAGTTCATAATGTGTTCCATGTCTCCATGTTAAAAAAGAATGTCTATGATCCATTCCACGTTATCACTTATGATAATCTGGAGATCCAAAAGGATTTGACGTACGAGCTAAAACCAATCAAAATAATTGAACAAGAGGTACGTCAACTTCAGAATAAAACCATTCCCATGGTCAAAGTCTAGTGGACCAAATATTTGCCACATGAAGCAACATGGGAGACGGAGGAAGCCATGCGCAAGAGGTTTCCCGATCTATTTGAATGTATGTACACTCTTCCTTAAAGCCTATGTATTGGAATTTGGGGACAAAGTCTCTCCGGGTCGAGGTATCCGAAGATTCGGCATCAAAGGCAAGCTTATACCAAGATTCATTGGCCCTTTTAAAATTCTTGAAAGAGTGGGAGAGGTGACTTATCGTCTAGCATTACCTCCATTGTTGGCTGGAGTTCATAATGTGTTCCATGTCTCCATGTTAAAAAAGTATGTCTATGATCCATTCCACGTTATCATTTATGATAATTTGGAGATCCAAAAGGATTTGACGTACGAGCTAAAACCAATCAAAATAATTGAACAAGAGGTACGTCAACTTCAGAATAAAACCATTCCCATGGTCAAAGTCCAGTGGACCAAATCTTTGCCACATGAAGCAACATGGGAGACGGAGGAAGCCATGCGCAAGAGGTTTCCCGATCTATTTGAATGTATGTACACTCTTCCTTAAAGCCTATGTATTGGAATTTGGGGACCAAATTCTCTTAAGTGGGGGAGGGTGTGATACCCCAAAATTTTGTATATAATATTTTGAAATTTTCTAGAATTTATTTAGATTTTCTAAGATTTTCTAGAGATAAAATGGATTAATAAAAGAAGTTAGGCTAAATTAAAACCAAATAATAAAGCCCAATATTTATTAATTAACCTGGCCTTTTAAATAAGATCAAAGTGGCTCAAAACCAACCCCACAAGGTTTGGCCCACATTCTAAAAGCTTAATGATGCGGGACTTGTGAGGACACCAGAGCCAGAGTACGGCTCGACTTAGTGAGCCGCCGATACCGGACACGGAGCACGACTCCATCGACACCGACCTCTTTGTGGCTGGGGGACAGTCTGGAGTCTTCACCGGAGCCTTGATACTTTAGTACATATTTTTACACGTATTTGTATTTTATACGCATTTGGTCATATTTGGTGTGTATTTGGTATGTATTTGGGTTGTATTTTGGTTTGTATTATTTTAGATTTTATATTGGGTGAATGGGAGAATATTGACCAAGTATTTTATAATTTTTGATTTATTATGGTCCAAGGGGGGATTAATATGGTCCAAGGGGATTAAATTAACCAAGCCATTTATGTTGATTTGGAGAGAGGGGCGCCCCCTTCTTTGTCCCCTTGTGGGATTATTTTAATCACCCTTGTCCCCCATTTCCCCATTATACCCCCTTGACCAAGGGTACCCTAGGTCATTTGGCTAGGTCTAGGGTTTAGTATTTAATGTCGCTTGTTGCATTTTAATCAAAATAATGAAGAAATTTATGTGAATTTGGCCATGGGCGCGCCCCCCCTCTCTCTCCCTTCTACTTGTTCTTCTTCTTCCTCCTCCAAGTTTCATCAGATCTAGGGCTGAAACCCTAAGATTTCTGAGAGATCTTCCTCTCCTTCTCTTCCTCTATCTGCTGTAATCGACCACCGCCGCCGCCGCCTCTATTCGTGCCACCATCAAGCCACCACAACCCGGCTTCCACCCTGTTGTCCTGAATTTCTAGATTCCTGGACAGCATCTCAGTAAAAAGGTTGGTACGAGAGATCCAACCATCTGATCGTGATGAGGTTTTGAGGATAAGTTCCTCCTATTGTCCACCATTCCCAGTTTAATTTTCATGTAGATCAGAGTCCATTTAGGTCCCTTCCCAGCCATTTGTCTTTTCCCCTCACAGTCTGCTGTGTGCAAATCTGCGAGATAGCCCCCGTAGTTGATTTTTCCCACCCCCCAAACGTTGTCAGAAAAATACAAAAAAAATATGGCGTGATAACCTCTTTCCCCCCTCTCAACCATAAAAATCCCAGGTCCTAAATCCTTCATTTGTTTTTCGTTCAAACCTCTTGAATAGGCAGATCCCATTCTGCCCTATCAGTTCTGTATTCCGAGCCAGCATCAGTCAGCGTTTTACAGTCGTTTTCATTTCCAATCCAGCCGTTGGATGGAACTGAAATTCCAATATGTTGAAGATAGCCCCTAGTAGTTAATTTTTCTCACCCGTGAGCCGACCACCCGAGACTTAATGCCGGTTACTCAACCGTGCAGATCGTCACGTTTCCCTCGTCAGGGACGACCGTGAGTTTAGCGCTTCTTGTTTAGAGCATGTTCACCTCTTTTAGAGCTCTTTTAGGAGCCGCGTTGTTGTGTTGTTGCTGGTCGTGTCGTCCTGTTAGTCGCGTCGTCTAATAGAGTCCAAGGTCTGCATCTAGTCCGAGTCGAGTCCCATTGTCGTCCCGCATCAAATTGGTATCAGAGCCGGTTTGAGTCTATGATAGTCAGTCCAAGGTGCTCCATTTCATCTGGTATATCCAAAGTTGTTTCCGGAATGATAGGCTACGCCTATTGGGAAAGGGGCATACTTGCGTGAGTGCGATCTTCAGATCAAACCTCTGCCTCGTACCAGTTATTGAGTCTAGGTCGTCCTTCATTTTACATTAATTCGCCCATATAGGTCATAGTGAGTCACCCCTTAGTTCCCTTTTAGGTCCTCTCCCATTACATGCCCACCCGTGGAGGTGCCCAGTACCATCGCCCTGACACTATGGGTGAACCCCGAGGTGCCAACTCGGGAGGCCAAACTCTAGAGGATGTGTTCGCTCTACTCATGGAGCGCATGGATAGGTTCGAACAAACTAATAGGGAGAATACCGACCGCTTGCAGGGCCGTTTCAAGTCCACGGAGGACCGTGCCGAGGTTTTCGACTGATTTATCCAAGGTCTGGTTGGAAGTATGGAGAGTGTGGGGATTGTCCCCCGTCGGGAGCTCCCCGGAGTTGTCCCGGCCCCTCAGGCTCCTGCTGCCCAGCCCGCCCCACTTAGGGCTGAGGAGCGACAGCCACGTGCCCCCGATGTTGAGGACTACGAGTCTGAAAATGATTATGGGGGAAATGGCCAACGTCGTCGTGGTCACCGACCACAGAGGGATGATGAGGACGAGCGTGTCCTCAGGACGGTGCGAGCAGACCCTCCCACTTTTGACGGGTCCTTGGACCCGAAGGTCTATCTCGATTGGGAGGCCGGCGTAGACTGATATTTTGAGTGGTTTGAGATGACGGACCACCGGAAAGTCAAGTTCGGCAAAATGAAACTACTAGGGTAGGCACAGACTTATTGGAGGAACATGGAGAACCTGCTGTTTCACCATCAGGAGCCCCAGGTTGAGACTTGGGATGAGATGAGGACCAAACTCAGGAAGAAGTACCTTCCTGTCACATATTGCCAATGTCTCATAGACAGATGGCAGAGTCTCACCCAAGGGGATTGGTCCGTCTCTGATTACATCGCTGAGTTCGATGAGTACCTTCTACGATGTGATGCCACGGAGGAAAGCTCCCTGACTGTTTCCCATTTTTGACGTGGTCTGCAGCCACACCTTCAGTATGAGCTTTTCCACCGCAAAGTGGACAAGTTGGAAGACGCGTACCAGGTTTCCCTCGAGGTGGAGCAATTCGAGGCGGAGTTTGCTCCTACCCCGCGCCAGAGGGTCACATATCCGCGTGTGTCTGATCCTAGGACCACGCCTGGTTCCTACACTCGGTGGCCTATGGCCTGCCCCCAGGAAAACCCTCGCCAGGACCTCGCTGCTCCTAGGCATCCCCTCCTTCCGAGGGATCCTCCCCTTCGCCAGCAGGCACCCATCCCTACCCCTAGACCTCCCCAGCCCGCCGTGCCGACTCGACCCTACTTCCTACACCCCCAGTCCATCTTGTGGACAAGGGTAAGGGGCCGATGGCTAGTGGAACATCCCAGGGCTTCGGGACACAGGGAACTTGCTATAGGTGTGGTGGGATTGGCCACTATTCGGTCAAGTGTCCCACTCGGGAGTCGCTTGTCATCTCTGATCCCTCTGCCAGCGACCCCACACCTGAGCTAGTGCCGATCAGTTACGATGCTGATCAGGACTTAGCGGAGGAGTTCTTTGATGAACTAATGGAGGGAGAGCCAGTTGATGTCCCAGGTACCCAGCATCAGGGTGATGTACAGTTGGGTGTAGTCAGGTGCATCCTAACCTAGCCTCAGGTGAGTGACGACTAGCGTCCTACCACCATCTTCCATACATTTTGTAGGCTGGGAGGAAAGGCCTGCAAGGTGATCATAGATAGCGGGAGTTGCATTAACGCTATCTCTACGGGCACAGTTAGGCATCTGGGTTTGATGCCCGTGGATCACCCCGCACCCTATAGAGTATCTTGGGTGGATTCTACTTCCATCACGGTCAGGCTACGATGTCTGGTGCCACTGTAGTTCCAGGCTTATCATGATGAGATCTGGTGTGATGTGTTGCCTATGGAGGTGGGTAGCATTATCCTTGGTAGGCCTTGACTTTTTGATCAGGATGCCACCCTTCAAGGTCGGTCGAACACCTACACATTCGACCACGGGGGTCATAGGATCACCCTCCACCCCACTCAGTCGAAGGATCCTTCTGTCTGAGGACCAGCCGACCCCAGCACTTCGACCCCTCCTAGTCAGGGGATGGTCGGTCCTTCCACCTCATCCTCGGTGCGGGCTACTACCGCTTCGACTGCTCCTAGCACAGGAGACCTCCCACCCCGGAGGTTAATGATGATTAGCCCGCGAGAGATGGAGCAAGAGGTGATCGGGGGTAGCCCTATCCTTGCCATTGTTGTCCGAGGAGTGGAGAATGTTGCTCCCAGGTCTGATGATGAGCACCCCCCAGCGATAGCTATGATCCTACGAAAATTTTCCGATGTCTTCTCGGAAGACCTCCATGAAGGCCTTCCACCTTTGAGGGATATCCAGCACGAGATCGACCTTGTTCTGGGCTCATCCTTGCCCAACCTTCCCCACTACAAGATGAGTCCCACGGACCATTCCGAACTTCAAAGGCAGGTCAAGGAGTTGATGAGTCGGGGATCTCTTAGGGATAAGAAGAGCCCTTGCATTGTTCCCGCATTATTGGCCTCGAAGAAAGATGGCACATGGAGGATGTGCGCTGATAGCCGTGCGATCAACAAGATCACGGTGAAGTATCGCTTTCCCATTTCCTGATTGGATGACTTACTAGACATGATGTCAGGAGCCACTATCTTTTCAAAGATAGATCTGCGTAGTGGCTATCACCAGCTGCGGATTAGGCCTGAGGATGAGTGGAAGATGACATTCAAGACCAAGGATGGTCTTTATGAGTGGTTGGTTATGCCCTTCGGGCTTTCCAACGCCCCTAGTACCTTCATGCGGTTGATGACCTAGATTTTACGCCTTATAATAGGGGTATTCTTGGTCGTCTACTTTGACGACATTTTTATCTACAGCCGCACTAGGGAGGACCACTTAGACCACCTTAGGCAGGTCTGTGTCATTTTAAGGCGAGAGAGCTTATTCGCCAACCCGTAGAAATGTGCCTCCATGACTGACCAGATTACCGTCCTCGGGTTCATTGTGTCTAGGGATGGAGTCTCCGCTGATCCGGAGAAGATCAGGGCCATCAGAGAGTGGCCCAAGCCCCACACCCTCCACGATGTCTGGAGCTTCCATGGCTTAGCGACGTTCTATCGCCGCTTCATTCGTGGCTTCAGTTCCATCACCGCCCCGATCACTAATTGCATAAAGAAGGGGGCATTCGTATGGACCAAGGCAGCAGCCATAGCCTTTCAGGACATCCAGGAGCGTATGACCCAGGCACCTATCCTTGCATTACAAGATTTTTCTAAGCTGTTTGAGGTCACATGTGACGCTTCTGCAGTGGGTATTGGTGGAGTGTTGAGTCAGGAGTCCCACCCCATTGCATTCTTTAGCGAGAAGCTTAATGATGCCAAACTGCGTTACTCCACATATGATAAAGAATTTTACATAGTTGTCTAGGTATTGAGGTATTGGAGGCACTATCTTTTGCACCAAGAGTTTATCCTCTTTTCTGATCATGAGGCCTTACGATTCCTCCATACCCAGAAGAAGCTGAACGCTCGCCACAGTCGTTGGGTGGAGTATCTCCAGGAGTACACCTTTGTGCTCAAGCACAAGGCAGGGGTGGAGAACAAGGTAGCCGATGCGCTAAGTCGGCGGATGATGATGTTGATCACCATGAGTGTAGAGGTGGTAGGCTTAAAGAGGCTGAAGGATGCTTATGTTGATTGTCTGGACTTTGGTCCAATCTATGCCGTCCTTCGAGCTGGTCCCTCGCGTGATTATAGCGAGTTTGTGCTTCAGGAGGGTCACCTATTCCGGGGTGACAAGTTGTACATCCCACGGACTTGTGTTCATGACTTTCTTACGTGGGAGATGCACGCAGGAGGTCTTGCTGGCCACTTCGGCCGGAATAAGACCATAGAGGCGGTTGAGCATAGATTCTATTGGCCTAGCCTGAAGAGAGATGTTGCTCATATCATGGCCCAGTGCCGCACTTGTGCCATGGCCAAGCAAAGGAAGCAGAATACCGGCCTCTATACTCCCCTCCCCCTCCCGGATAGTCCATGGCAGGACATTAGCATGGACTTTGTGTTGGGACTGCCCCGCACGCTTCGAAGGCACGACTCTATCTTTGTGGCTGTAGATAGGTTCCCTAAGATGGCATTATTCATCCCATGCTCCAAAACTTCGGATTCCTCTAGAGTTGCCCGTAGTTAGGAGTCCCACCCCATTGCATTCTTTAGCGAGAAGCTTAATGATGCCAAACTGCGTTACTCCACATATGATAAAGAATTTTATGCAGTCGTCCAGGCATTGAGGTTTTGGAGGCACTATTTTTTGCACTAGGAGTTTGTCCTCTTTTCTGATCATGAGGCCTAACGATTTCTCCATAACTAGAAGAAGCTGAATGCTCGCCACAGTCGTTGGGTGGAGTATCTCCAAGAGTACACCTTTGTGCTCAAGCACAAGGCAGGGGCGGAGAACAAGGTAGCCGATGCGCTAAGTCGGCGGATGATGATGTTGATCACCATGAGTGTAGAGGTGGTAGGCTTAGAGAGGCTGAAGGATGCTTATGTTGATTGTCCGGACTTTTCTCCAATCTATGCCGTCCTTCGAGCCGGTCCCTCGCGTGATTATAGTGAGTTTATGCTTGAGGAGGGTCACCTATTCCGGCGTGACAAGTTGTGCATCCCACGAACTTCTGTTCGTGACTTTCTTACGTGGGAGATGCACGCGGGAGGTCTTGCTGGCCACTTCGGCCGGAACAAGACCATAGAGGCGGTTGAGCATCGATTCTATTGGCCTAGCCTAAAGAGAGATGTTGCTCGTATCGTGGCCCAGTGCCGCACTTGTGCCATGGCCAAGCAAAGGAAGCAGAATATCGGCCTCTATACTCCCCTCCCCGTCCCGGATAGTCCATGGCAGGACATTAGCATGGACTTTGTGTTGGGATTGCCCCACACCTTTCGAAGGCATGACTCTATCTTTCGGGATTCCTCTACAGTAGCTCAGTAAAAAGGTTGGTACGGGAGATCTAGCCGTCTGATCATGATGAGGTTTTGAGGGTAGGTTCCTCCCATTGTCCACCAACCCCAATTTAATTTTCATGCAGATCAGAGTCCGTTTAGGTCCCTTCCCAGCCATTTGTTTTTCCCCCTCACAGTCTGCCTGTATGCAGATCTGCGAGATAGCCCCTGGTAGTTGATTTTTCCTACCCCTAAAACTTTGTCAGAAAAATACAAAACAATTATGGCGTGATCACCTCCTTCCCCCCTCTCCACCATAAAAATCTCAGGACCTAAATCGTTCATTTGATTTTTGGTCAAACCCCTTGAACAGGTAGATCTCGTACTGCCCTATCAGTTCTGTATTCCAAGCCAGCATCAGTCAGCATGTTACAGTCGTTTTCATTTCTAATCCAGCTGTTTGATGGAATTCAAATTCCAGTATGTTGAAGATCTCTTAGTCTACTTTCCAACAGCGCTAACCTCGCCCCGATCCGACTTTGGATCTTGTCGTGCCGGCCATTTTTGTGGGAGCGCGCATTTTTGCTCCGAGGCAGGCCTGCAAAATGGGGTCACCGCATAATTCTGGTAAAAATATGCCGGAATAGCTTCAGCGATCGCCACTCCCGGGGGTCGACCAGGGACCCTCTGCCACCGTCCCGGTGCACCACCGCCTTCACAAGATCCCAGGAGGTTGACGTCCCTTTGGATGTCCGTGTTCGTTGTCCTGCCGGCCAGCAACTCGCTGAACCGGAGCGGCTGCCCACCACTGCCCGGAGCCCGCCACCTTGCTGCCCGTCAACCCAACTTTGGTGCTCCCGACATTTTTGTGTAGCCCTTTACCTCCCTGCGTGGAGTGGACAAGAAAATCACTGATGTAATTAACTTTATTTACTGTACCGGGAGTCACGGAACTTGGCCGGGACGTCTTCCCCACGCCCCGAGCGTGGAGGTACATTCACCACTCCCTTTGTCGTATTTGCTTCTTTAGTATGCGATCTAGATGCCGCTGCATGTGAGTAGGTTATTTTTCTAGCTAGTTCGTACTTAAACACCATTTATAGATGGTTTGCATACGGATGTTGTCCGTCGGAAAACCCACCTTTTCTTGTTGTGGTTGTGAGTGCGAGACCCGTCCTGTGACTCGTTCCGAGCACGAGAGTGAGCCGACCACCCGAGACTCAAAGTCGGTTACTCAACGGTGCAGATCGTCACGTTTCCCTCGCCGAGGACGACCGTGAGTTTAGCACTTCTTGTTTGGGGCATCTTCGCCTCTTCTGGAGCTCTTTTAGGTACCGCGATGCCCCTCTCTCCAAGTCAACATAAATGGCTTGGTTAATTTAATCCCCTTGGACCATATTAATCCCCCCTTGGACCATAATAAATCAAAAATTATAAAATACTTGGTCAATATTCTTCCATTGACCCAATATAAAACCCAAAATAATACAAACTAAAATACAACCCAAACACATACCAAATACACACCAAATACGACCAAATACGTATAAAATATAAATACGTATAAAAATATGTACTAAAGTAT
The DNA here is from genome assembly GCA_022559845.1 of Amorphophallus konjac. Classification (NCBI taxonomy): domain Eukaryota; kingdom Viridiplantae; phylum Streptophyta; class Magnoliopsida; order Alismatales; family Araceae; genus Amorphophallus; species Amorphophallus konjac. The sequence goes on along the minus strand of CM040121.1, from coordinate 413,548,281 downwards.
CAAGGCTCCGGTGAAGACTCCAAACTGTCCCCCAGCCACAAAGAGGTCGGTGTCGACAGAGTCGTGCTGCATGTCCGGTATTGGCGGCTCACTGAGTCGAGCCGTACTCTGGCTCTAGTGTCCTCACCACTTAAAATAGGCTATTTACGAAATTTAGAGGATAAATATACTAATTAGAAGATAAATAGGCGGATATATAACCAAGAGTTTGAAGTATTTCAAATTCGGCGCACAAGGATAAAAATGGTCAATCGGGCGACCGCTTGAGTCAATAAACGGTCCTAGCTAGACCGCTAGGCAACCCTAGTTCCGTGAATGGAAGAAAACATGAAAAGCTTGGAACTTTGACGACCTAATCACTTTAGATCGAAGCTACCTGGCATGGATGACTCTCTAGAACTCTTTAAGGATTAACTCTACTCCTAATGTGGACTATAAGTTCGTTCTAATCCATGAAACCCTAGCTAACCCTATAAATAGACCTAAGATTTCACATGCGCGACTCTTACGTTTGGCTCGCGTGGAACTAAGGTAAAGAGGACGAATTTGAGGTAGGTTCTTTAGAAGGATTTGTTTATAATACTAAGGTATAACCACCCTCAAAATTTCATTCTAGGAGATCCAGCCCACCAGGAGTTAGAGGCATCCAAAGTCGCTGGTTCGGTACAAGCAACCCAGGAATCTGTGCGACCGGGCCAGATTGATCATCAAGTTAGAAGCTTTAAACGATGTAATTATATAGGGGTTTTTTAGAGTTATTTGTTCCTTTTCGTACCATCTTCTTACCCTCCAAGTTTCGTGGTCTTAGGTGAAGAGGATCAGAAGTTATAGGGCCACGAAGTTGCTGGGTCGATTCTGCACGGGCAGAAATTAGGGTTGACCTCCAGCCTTAAATTCGACGATTAAAGTCCAGATCAGAGGTAGGTTATCTCATGAATAGTTTAAACTCAATGTTAGGAATAAAAGCCCTCTTCTTATAGTCAATTTCATGTTTTCTACATGGAGTATTTGATGTTTTATCTTGACTATGCATCTAGGATTACATAGCATGCATGAACTTTACCTTTAAATGAGAAAATTATCATTTTAGTTTATTTAATTCAACCCATGCATCTCCATGTCATAATATGGTGTTATTAGGCCATATTTATCTATTGTCATATTTTACTATGCATCTAATGGCCTTAGCTTAGTATATATTTCAGTTTTATTACTGTTTTCAGCAGACAGGAAGAAACGGTCTTCCTGAGACCGCCTGAGTATCCTTGTGGTCCAACGACAGACCGCTAGGCCCTGTCAAATGGTCCTCAAGTGACCGCTTGAGTTTCCAAGTCTGTATTATGTTAACCCAAAACATAATGTAGATTAGCCCTAATTATCATATGCTAAGCCTAGTTAATTAGGTTTTATTCCTGTATTAAAAATTATTTTCATACACCTGGTTATAGTATTGATCATTCTAGCAGATTTCATGTTCTTTATGCACTTGGGACTTATTTTAAACTTATGCTAGATTCATGTCAAAACCATATGCATTTATAATTACATTATGTTTCACATGGTTCATGACTTGTTTAGTTTTAACTTGATCGCTGTTTTATCACGATCATTTCTCATCTATGAGTCATTTCCTTAAGTACATGGCATATACTCCGGTATGTGACCATTAGTTACACGTTGCACTTATAGGCACACTCTCTTGGACTTATGAACCTCTCCACCGGATATTCCTTCTGTCGGACTAGGGGATTATGTTTCAAGGCCTCCGTAAGACTCTGTGAGCTTGGGATTCCCACTAGGACGTCGAGCTGGTTGTACCATTAAAACCAATTGTCTAGAAAGCACTTTACCGGTGTTTTATGTGTTCTGGACCTTAGCGGCCCTATTGTTGACCGCCAGATTCTGCTAGTGGCCCTTCACTATACCGCTAAAGGATACCAGGTGGCCCTTCACTAGATTGCTAAAGGATACCAGGAAGCCATTCACTAGATCGCAAGGCTCCAGCAGGGTTTTTTATGTCGACTCTTCTTCTTCATGCGTCGACTCTATTTATGAAACGGTCTAGACTCTGACCGCTTTCTGCCTGAAACGGTCCAATAAATGACCGCTTTATCTCTGAACCTATCTAACCCAAGGTTTGACCTTTGGGGTTATTTTTTTTTTGAGTTCCTAGATGGTCTTAGGATTATCTGGAGTCTCAACATATGCTTAACAAGTAATATTAAGATATGAAACTTAATGAATGTACCGTTATGCTACCGGAATGCCGCCGAAGTATAATATTCTTTTAATTCTTTTTTGATATCACATATCAATTTTGGTACGTTCTATACTATGGTTACTTGGTCATGAACCTTATTATTTGGCATTAAATTATTGGCCGAAATTATTATTATATCTCGTGAAAGTAGCTGGATTTATAACTTGAAGATGCAAGACCGGACATGGATTGTGTCCAAGGGCTCCATGCTAGCCCCCACGGCCGATGGTCGGAAACATACTATAAACCATGGGGTACGATGATGCTGGCGTCACATTGCGCTGAGAGTACATGCTCTTATAAATGAGTGAAATGCGCGAGGCTCGTTATGAAATTTACATGATTGTTAATGCATAGCCTTTACAAGGTTGTGTAAACTACTTTCTAGTTACATGCTCGTATGTTCTTGTTCATGAAAGGTCAAATTTACATCTACATGATTAATCTTGCTTGTTCATGGTCTATACTTACATCTACTTGCTCAGCTATTTAATGATTTATTGGTTATCTTGGTTTATATCGCTTGTTTATCACATTCTTATCTTAATTATAGAGCTAAGATGTTAATCACTTAAATATTACCTTCATGTTGATACGAAGAAACCTACTGGGCAAGTGTGCTCATACCTATTTTCTTGTCTATATCAGGAAGTACTAGTGAATCATATTCGGATTATGCTAGCAGCGGGTCCGAGCGTGAATTAAGGTTTTCAAGATGAGAGACGCCTTAGATGATCAAAGTGTCTAGTCTAGTCATATTGTAATTATGATTTTTCTTGAGTCGTAGTGATGAAAGTTGTCAAGAAGTGATCTTATGTAAAATGATTATGGTCATGAAATAAAGTTGAAAATTTAAAAAAAAATTACTTGTGCAATTACTTCTATGTGATTGTCTTGCACTCTGATTTCTTTCTTGCGAGAGGCTTATCATGCCGGCTGTTTACGTTCCGATATTCCTTCCGCTGTATTAAAAGCTCAGGGAGTGACAAGGCGAGAGGAAAAAGAAGAAAGTTTTAGTATCACGGAGGATGACGAACCCCATAACAACAAGAAGAGGTCCCGCAATGGGAACGGTAATGATAAAGCAAATAGTAATGGTAATGGAAAAGGAATGGCAATGGCAATGGCATGAATAAAAGGGTTCAAGAGGAAGGGGAAAAGTAAGTCATGGTGGCTTGCTTATTTTGCGAAAAGTTCAATCATACGGCCGAAGAGTGCTTGAAGCGTCTCGGCGCTTGTCTCAAATGTGGGAGCCGAGAGCATCCCTTGCTTGTGTGTCCTCTCATAAAGGAACAATCTTCAAGGGATAACAATGGATACAGGAGGCGAGGTCGACTAAATGCCATCTTGGACGGCGAGGGTAAACCGATTGAAGATACTATCTTGACCTATTCACATTTAGCATTGTCTTAATTATTGGTGCAACTAATTAATTACAAGTAAAACACACTCTCCATAAAACTCGCGCAATGAATTTGGGGACCAAATTCTCCTTAAGTGGGGGAGGGTGTAACAACCCTAATTTTTCTAGAAATTATTCAGAATTTTTTTAAGATATTTTAGGATTTTTTGGAAATTAAAAATAATTAATTCTCATTTAAAAAGGGCTAATGGGTAGTAAATGGATTTTGGGTTAAATAAATTAATATGAGAGCCCAAATAATAACCAATTAATTAGGACCACTTAAACCAGGCCCATAAACTTAATTCTATGGCTTTTAGGCCCAAGCCAAATTAGGATAATTCCCCATCTTTAGAAGATAAATAGGGGATAATTATAGAGGAATTTAATTTTTATTCAAATTCTGCGCCTAGAGGAAATGGCGGCCTATCGCGAGATCGCCATCTACAATAGGCGGCCCTTAAGTGACCACAATGTACTTCCGAGCACGTGATTGTAAGAAGCGTGGAAAAACTTGGATCTTTGACATCCTAATCACATTAGATCGAAGTGTGTAGACATGTAACCTAGTCTAGAACTCTTAGGTATCAATCTTAACCTCAAGTATGACTCCTAAATTGATCTAATCCCTAAACCCTATGCAAACTCTATAAATAGACTTGAACATCGACCTACGCGAACCTTACTTTTGACACGCATATTTCAAAGGTAAGGAGATGTTATCTCAGGTCAGTCCTTTAGAGGATTTTATTCTCCTTAGTTTTTTCTAACATCCCTTCAAATTTCGTGCTAGGAGGTCAAGCCGTTGGAGAGTTACAAGCTCTGCAAGTTGCTGGTTCGCTGCAACACGCACATGAATCAATGTGCCCGGCCAATAAAGATTCGAGTATTAGAAGCCCTACCAGAGGTAATTTTTTGTCTGTCCTTTAGAGTTTATTGTTCCTCTTCACATCTTCTCATCACCCTCCAAATTTCACGAATTTTGGACGAGAGGATAAGGAGATAAAGCCACTGGAAATTAGGGTTTTCACACAGGAGGTGCGGAAACTAGGGTCTTCTTCCAGTTAGAAATTCAGAGTTTCAAGCCCAAACCAAAGGTAGGTTATCTCATGAATGTCTCAAATATCAAGTTAGGGATAAAAGCCCTCTGATTTCATGAGATTTCATACATTATACATGGAGTATTTCATGATTTTTTATGACTGCGCATGCATGATCATTACAGCATGTTATCCCTATACCCTTAATCAAAGATGATAATTATAGCCTAATTCATCCCTATTCATGCATTTTCTTCATTCCAGATATATTAGCATGTCTTACCAAGCTATTCATCATAGTTTTCATGCATTGGTTACCATAGATTAGGCCATGTAACCTGTTTTAAGTTTCTATCTATAGCAGACAGAAAATGGTCTTCCTGAGACCTCTATAGTTAGATGGCGGCCCTGAGACTGACCGCTACCACTGGTATGCGGTTCTCATATGACCGCTATTTTCTTTATGTTCTTTGCTTCCTGTTAACTTTAAACAGAACGCAGATCGACCTTTTTAAGTATATATTAAGCATAGGTAATTAGGCCTTATTCTTGATTATGACCTTATATTCATGTTGTTGGATATATTGTGCATCCATCATGATAGATTTCATGGCTTATATGTTTTAGAAACCTATTTTAAACTTATGTTAATTTCATGCCCAAAACCATATACTCTTGTATTAAAGTAATATTTCATATGCTTAATGGACTTGTTTCATGGATAATTTGATCGTTATTTTTATATGTTTCACTGCCATCTTGAGTCTTTGTTAAGTATATGGCACGTATTCTGGTACGATGTCATTAATTACACTTGGCACTTATAGGCACACTCTCTTGGACATGTGATCCTCTCCGTTGGATATTCCTTCCACTAGACTAGGTGATATTGTTCAAGACCTCCATAAGTCTCAGCGAGCCTGGGATTTCCACTAGGACGTCAAGCTGGTTGTACCCTAAAAGCCCAATGGATTAGAAAGCACATATCATATCGACGTTTTTCTGAACCCTGGCTAAGTTGCAGCCATCAGGAGACCGCCACTGTCAAGTAGTGGCCATCCCGTGACCGTCTTCTACGAGGATTGATCATTGCGTCGACTCTATTCTTTTCTGGCATCGACTCCATTATGATTGCGGCTAGCCCAGGACCGTCACCTTTAGGTTGCGGCCAGGCTGTGACTGTTACTTTAAGAAACGGCCCAGGCATGACCGCTTTATGTCTCAAGTGTTCTTAACCCGGGGTTTGACCCAAGGGTTAACTTCCCTATGTTCCTAGATGGTCTATTGATTGTCTAGAATCTAACACTTTGTTCAATAAGTTATTAATAAATTATGGAAGTTAATGAATGTACCGTTATGCTGCCGGATTCCTCCCGTGGCATGACCTTATCCTTAATTCGATCTTTGAACTCTCATGATCATATTTGGTACGTTCTTACCTTGATCTTATTATCATGAGCTTATTGTTTGAATTGTTACATTACTGGCCATACTTTATTGTTATATCTCGTGGAAGTAGCTTGATTTATAACGTGAAGATGCAGATCAGGCACTGATTGTATCCAATGGCTCGACACTAGCCCCCTCGGCTGATTGCGAGAAACATACTATAAACCATGGGATATGATGAACACTGGCGTCGCATTACGCCGGGAGTACTTTTTTCATAAACGGGTGAAATCCACGAGGCTCATCATGAAATTATTACATGCTTGTTACATGGCATTCTAGTGCATAGCATTTATGGTTATGAAAATTGAAAAGTGCATTCTCGTTACATGCAAGTGCATTCTCGTTCGTGAAAGGTCACATTACATTCTTGCTTGATCATGCTCTTATGTCATCACAAATCTCTTATCTTGATCACATCATGTTATTTGTGTTACTTTCGTTTTATACGCGTGATTTATCACCTTTTTCTTTTATCTTACATTCTAGAGCTAAAATGCTAATTACTTAAATATTACATTCATGTTGATACGAAGATACCTACTGGACAAGTGTGCTCATTCCCTACTTTTTCAAATCTTTTTAAGAAATTTTAGCAGTACGGATTTGGATTATTCAAATGACAGATTCGAGGGTGAGAGCAAATGAAGATCGAGAGAAAGCCCTAGATAGTTCAAGAGTCATGAGTCAACTATGTAATTTTCTTTTTATTGAGTCTAGCTAGTCATTGGAGTCAAAGTCATGTGGTCATGTAAACTTCGATTATTATTCAATAAAGTTGGATTTTTGAGTTTATATTATTGTGCATTCCTCTTTATGTGGATGTTTATTACACTCTGATTATATTGCTAGCTTTAGACGTATTTGTTGATAAACTATCTACCTCGCCCCCTAACTATGCATGTATCATATGAGCATGAACAAGCATGGAAGATAATGAACAAAGGGCGATGAATAAATAGGAAAACGTACCGTGATCGCCACCAATGATTAACAATGCCAAAGGATGAAGAAAAGAGAGAAAGGAGTGCAACGGCGCCGTGTACCTTGGAAAAATGAAGACTTGATCGCACTTAAGGAACGGGTGGGGGAACGTCGTGGATTCAACCTCCTCTCCTTCTAGCCGGCTAGAGGAAGAGGGCCTCACGTTCATATCATGCTCTCCTACAAGAAAAAGACAAACCACAAGAGAACAAACCCATTAGATCCATGAAGTGTAGAATCAATCCCGCAGGGATAAAATAGGGTTAGAAATTGAGGGAGAACGCACCGAGGGGGGTTTTTTAACCTCTATAGAAGGGTGGAAACAATAGGTGTATGTATTGTGATGAGAATGAGATAAATAGATTGAAAAATCACGCAGTACAACTGCGGGAAACGTGCATGCAAAATGAGGAAAAGTGCAGTCAGAGTGCAGGAAAGTGCAGTTGTGATGATTTGTGAAATTGATAGAGCTAGAACTAAGAGAATAGACAACGAAATTGAGCCCTTGAGCGTAGAATTGAAAGCTAATACTTCCCTCTTCAAGCCAGGGTCGAAGTTGTGAATCGACGTGGCAGCATGGCTTCGCCCCGAACTAAGAAAGAACCCTTCGTCGCCACTGCGAACTGGGTTCTATTTATAAGAGTGCATGAAACCTTAGAGTTTAAGTCCGAGATGAACACCCAAAATAGGAGATTTAGATTGATAAATCTCGTGGATAATAGTGGGAATAAGAGTCCTTAATCAATTAGAGTCGATCTGGAAGCTTCCTCTGGTAGAAAATGGACCGAACAAGGTCTCCAAGGAGTCCCATGACAAAGAAATCGGAGTTCAGGGAGTTTAGGACTCTCTATCTGATAAACGGTCTATCGCATGACCGCATACAGAGCCAAACGGTCTAGGAAGGACCGCAAGGGTATGGCAAACGGTCTAGGGGGTGACCGCAAGGCTCCAAGGGTAAAACGGGACGATTTCGGGTAAGTTTCCGACCAAACGGTCTAGTGAAGACTATTTTTTATGGCCTAGCAGTCTTCCAAGGACCGCTAGGTTGTTGGAGAAAAAAATTCTGGGCAGACTTTGCGCGACTTTCGTAATCAGAGTATATCTCTCAAACGGTGCAGAACTAGTGAAAGTGATAGAAGAAGAAATTGTAGAAAACAAAAAGATGAACAACTTCCATGAAGAGAGTAAGATGAGAAAACGAGTGAAAGATTTAGAAAATGGGGCAAGAACAGAGAGAGAAAATTTTGGGACGCAGGTGAATAGCGCCGCCTGCAAGAAAAATGTGAATAACTTGAAATTGGTGGCGAACTGACTAATAGCGTAGAAAAAGAAATTGTAAAGATTTGAAAGGAGAACAACTTTGGTGAAGGACACTTAATGAATAGAGGAATAGAAGTGGATGAAAATTGGCCATTTTCAAGACTGCGCAACGAAAGTAGCCGAATGCTTGATGGAAGTTGACCTAAATGGGCCGTAAGTCAACTTGGAAGGCCGGAAGTTAATAAGATAAGCTCCAGGGCTCTAAGAAATCATGGTCTCCAAAGTCCAAAGGCTAGGGAACAATAAAATGGGCTCGAAATCCATCTTAGGAAGGTTCCAAAATAATGGATAATTCAGGACATCAAAATGATGAATAAGAGAAATGACTCAACTTGCGGGCTAAAAACGGGTGTCAACAGATGCCCCTCCTTGATGTCCGCTTTGCAAGGGAGCGAGCGAAAGTGACGCGGAGGTGGAATGGAAAAGAGATGGAGCAAAAGCGATAGCGATGAGAAAATGAAGATGAAGCGGAGATGAAGCGGAGAGAACTGATAAGCGGACATCAAGGCAAAAGACACCCATCACAACCAACAAGCGGCAGGAATTCTCCTGAAAATGCCAGACTAACCACGAGGAACGATTGACGCGGATGAGACATGTCTGGAGAACTAAACTAAGGGAAGGGGAAAGGAAACACGACCAACCTCATCGGGGACACAATCCACGGACAATGAGGGGATTGGAAAGAGCACTGTTGAAAAGCTGGAAACGGGAAATAAAACTGAGATAAAATCTAGACAGGAATCACACTGGCCAACCAGACCGAGCGAGCAGATCATAGAAATTGTTCAAATTTGAAGTGGAGTGAGAATCTCTTATCCAAGAGAAATTAAGCGCAATTAATCATTGCTGAGGAGACACATTTGAAAGGATCGCGAGACGTGAATGCTCAAAAATGACATGATGCATGCTGGGCTAAAATAAAGAAATCATTAAAACGAATGTAAAGAAAGATAAAATAGAAAGTACTCAAGGATAATATTGCTAGATCGAGCAAGATGGGGTCAAGAGTCTTCTGCAACCATGGCGTGCGAGACAGAGTCCATAGTCCCCCACCTGACTCAACCTAATGGCATATCCAACAATTAACTGTATGCTCCTAGATCATCATCATTTTTGTTAAAGGGGAACATCAGATCCTAGAACACACGGGCAACCATCCGGTACTTGAGAGGCTATAATAATGTAGATATCATATAGTAATGCAACAATGAGCAAGGATAGAGAGCCATACTTGACTTACCTGTCAAGCGAAATGGCATTTTTATAGATTTTTCTGAATTTTCCAGATTTTCATGAGATTTTCATATATAAGACAACCACGATGAACATAACATGATGAACAGGAACATAACAACATGCACGAAGATGAATATAATGAACAAAATATAACATGACAAAGATGAACAAAACACAACAGCATAACAAACATCACAAGAACAATTGGCAAGCATGCATGAGATTGAAGACACGGTGGGACAACACTCGCGATGGGACCAAGACACGGGGGACAACAACACCACGGGGGATAAAAAGATACGTGTGACGACATGGAGGGATGTCACCGTGGGACGAAAACATACTGGGAGAAAATGTGACAAACACGGGGGGACAAAACAACACGTGTGGGACGACATTGAGAGATATAGACACGCGCGACATGGACACGGTGGGACAAAAGACACGACAAATATGCTCTTCAATCAAAGCCCAAGATCCGAATGAAACAAAACTGCTAGGTTCATAATCATGAGGTAATGCCCTCTCATAGAGACATGATCATGCTAAATAATCTGAGAAGGACATGAGCTTCAGAACAGATCGAAAGATAAGATCGAAGAAGGAGAACAGACAAGAAGATATGAACAGGAGAGCAGAACAAATGATGTGGAGCAAGGAATCTTGAACATCTGCAACTTGCAACCTGCACACTGGGCAAACATATCATACATGTCCTCAAAACAAATAAATAGATGAATAAAAGCCAAAAGACACATATTTTTGGATTTTTCTGATTTTCTATTTTTTGGATTTTCAAAATATTTAATTTTTGGGGGATTTTTGACATATCTGATTGTTTTGGAATTTTGGACGTAACTGATTTTTTGGAATTTTGATAATATTTGATTTTTTGGAATTTTGATAATAAAGTAATTTGCAGCACCCAAGACGGGCTTGAACTACTGGCCAGGGATCGTCATTCCTACCCCTCTCACTAAAGGCTTCCCTTAAGCAGGGCATACATGCGAGGGTGGCTCACCACAACCAACCGCCTCTAAAGAACGGTGCCCCTACTAAGGCCATACACAGGATACAACCCAGCCTAAGAGGGAGAAACAGAAGAAGATTGGAGACAAGCTTTATGTAGGATGGGAGACATCATGACTTGAATTCTTTCCAAGGCACTACCCCTCAAAGATACACTCTGTTACGCCGGGGCTTTGTGTCTTTGATTTTAAGACCCATATTTATCAGGCACGCATGCGACCGGGCTCATGACGTCCCACGGGGAACTGTACTGTCACTCTTGCCATGCCTTTGATTCATAATTTTGCATTGATCAGATCATTGATTTATTTTTTGACAGCCCATATTGGCTAGATTTTACATGAACACTCATATTCGAGGGTCAAGACTGCCCCTATTTGAAACCTCTTCCGTGTTGGGGAGCGCCTAGGTTGGTCATCTCATCCATCCATCTATTGCCCCTGCACTTGGCCGAGAAGAGAAAAGAAAAGACCTTTGTGCATACCCAAAGTATGGCCAAAGCAGCAACAATGTGCCTCAAAGGAAAATTAGCTATGGCTCACCGTGAAGTGTGTGAAGAACCCATGCTAAAAGGTCACCCTCAACAATCAGGGAACGAAACTAGACTCCCAGCGCAGAAGTGAACTCATTTTGACACTTTTTGACTAAACTAAAATAACTAAATTAAATAAGACCACTCATACGTGTTGAGGAATCCAGCGTCATAATGCGCATGAAGTAACAATGGAAATGATAGCATATTCTTGCACAAAATAAAAGATACCTTGCAAGTCCATGGCGTGGAAATAACATCCTGAAGTGAGAGATTCATATTCCTTGCTTGACAGGAGAAAGATGAGAGGATAACAAGGCGTCAAGATTCTTCGACACGGAGGAGCGACAGACATCAAACTGGATGAAGAAGGATAAAAAGGAAGAGAGACGAGGGCTAGAACTCCCTCGTTAAGGTGCATAGACCCTGATAACAAGGAACTAGATACAGAATAAGGAGAGATTGACTGAGATCAAGGCAGACTAAAGCCTCGAAAATAGCAAGAAAAGGGCAACGCCCCCGAAAGGGTGAGGAAGAATGAGTAGAAAGATGAGAAGAAGAATCATCCGATGCAGTTGAAGAAGAGGAATGATAATCACCGGACGGGGTTGGGGAAGGAGAATTAGAATCACCTGACAAGGTTGGGGAAGAAGAGACATAGACACCCGACAGGGTCGGGGAAGGAGAATTAGAATCACCCGACAGGGTCGGGGAAGAAGAGTCATAGACACCCGACAGGTTCGGGGAAAGAGAATCATAAACACCTGACAGGGTCGGGGAAGAAAAATTAGAACTCGAAGATACCGGAGGTAAAGAAGAATCGGAGGGTGTCCCTGGATCGGGATGATGAGAGGGCATAGGCCAAGGCCTAGAATAATGGGAATGTGGAAAACCCAGAGTCCCCGAACGAGAAGAAGAGGAGTGGGGGTTCGCGGATCTAGGAGGAGAGGAGAGAATCACGAAAATAAGATTAGAAGAGGGGAGATACACCACCCAAGGGTGGGAACTGGGCAAGAGAAAAGATGACGAATGGAATGAAGAAGAAGAAGGAGAAGTGGACCCCCGCTGCACAACTGACGGCCCTTAAACTTGCGCCGCCACCTCTTCTTAGCAGAGATTTCTCGAACACGGACCCGCCTAGCGTGGACCTGGACCTTTGGGCTTCTTGATTTGTAATATTTTCATAAATAACGGGCCCATCTAGCAGACGGCCTGGCTCGATGATGAATAGGCAGCCTCATCGGGGTGGTTGCCCCTAGACATCCAGTGCTAACAATAGGTGGACATTCTTGAAAAGATAACTCCTTAAATAGATGAGCATCATGAAACCTTGGAGTTCTGTCACTTGGCACAAGCAACATGAGATCCGGCAACTCCACTCGGCAATCGGGCATGAAGCATAACTCCCTTACCAGAAGAGCATGATGAAACTGAGGGAGAGTAATGCGCGGCGTTGACGTGGCCGGCTTGATAAACTAGAGAGGTTGCATAGAATGTGCAGAATGTCCTTGGAGAATGCTGAAGATACGGAAAACTACCCCTTGAACATGGAACTCATCAATCCTTTGGCAGCCGTACGAGTTAGCACAATGCGGGTAGAGAATCCCTCTTGGCTAGTGAACTGAACAGCAATGGAGCGAGAAGTAATAACAACATCAATAATCGAACCTCCGACAAGCAATGAGATTGCCACCGGCCTCGCTTGAGAGGAAACTGGCACTAGCGCAAGAGCACTCTTCTTGACAACCGTCTTCATTGGAAGTGTAGACTCAACATCCCCAAAATAGCCAGGGACTAGGATGCGGATCGGCATTCGGCAAATGAAATCTTTAATCTTGAAATGCACAACCGAAACCTGACTTGGCTCATCATCTCCCCAGGGACCAGACCCGAGGGGCACCGGAGGTAGCGCACATCCGCTCCGTGGGGTGGAAGTGGAAATAGGTTTGGAAGGTATGGAGACTTCAGGAGGTAAAGGTGTAGAGGCAATGGTTGGTGCATGTAAGGGTAAAGGTGAGAGTGGAGGTGGAGCTAGCTCAGGCTCGGGCAATGAGGGTAGCGGTGGAGAGGATGATGGTGGTGGAGAAGGTGGTGATAATGGAGATGGTAGAGATGATGAAGGCGGTGGAGATGGAAAAGGCGCTTTGGGGAGAGGAAGCGGTGAAAGTGATGGCGACGTGTTAGGCAATGGTGAGGATGGTGTATATGGTGATGTGGTCAATGGAGTGGAGGGTCGCGGCGCCCACCTTCGACGTATCGATACGACGCGTCGAGCAGCATCGGGAGTAGAGGTGGTGGTAGAAGAAGTGGAGACGCCGGCCTGAGCAGAGGCTTGGGCTTGTGGAGGTTGTTCAGATGGAGTAAAAATAAGTGAGGATGATGGGGTAGGTGGAGATGAAGATGGGGTAGGCGATGGAACAGGTGATGGAGCAAGAGATGGTGTAGGTAATGGAGCTGGTGTAACACAAGCTAAAGAATCACAGGGGTGCCCCTGGTCTTGCAGTGATGGAGATGGCTACTTGGGCGACACTTCTTGCTGCTGCTTGCTACGGAGAAAAACAACTTTATGCATGGCGGCCCAATCAATCCTCTTATTATCTTCCAGGCCATAAACATACTCCCGAAACTCGGGACAATCCTCAACCAAATGTCCCTGCTGGCGATGATAATCATAAAATTAGAGCATATTCCCGGCCGCGGGTCGGCAAGGCACAACCGGAGGGAGTGGCAATGCGTGAGTGGCCATCAAAGCCCAAAAAATATCAATGAAACACTCCGATAATGTAGGATAGTGAGGAGCCCGCTTCGGGTAAGGTGGATGCTGAGGGATATGGGAAGGTAATGAAGATGGTTGTGGGGGTTGCATAGGCAAGGACGCGTGGAGACTAGTGGATGGACTCGATGGAGGCGTATGTGGAGTGGAGTGGGTAGGTATGTAGTGGATGGCATCCACCTGCTCGGGGTATGATGTTCCCTTGATAGGAGGAGATGAATGTAGATATGCGGAGGTGGAGGGCTGACTCGTAGGGGGTTGACTTATGGAGGTGGATGTGATGTAAGGCTGACTCATGGAGGGCATGGTATAAGTGGAAGGTTGACTCATGGAGGGTTGATATGCGGAAGGTTGATATGTGGGGGTAGATGTAGATGGTGAAGTGTAAGTGGGCGTAGGATGCGGAGAAGGCTCGGGGTCAAGGGAATCGTGGATTTGTTGGCGAATGAAGCGAGCTCGACTATAGAGTTGTTGCCAGGAGGTGATGTCATTGAGGGCTAAGATGAAGCGGTACTCGGGCATTGCATTGGAAATCAGCATCTTGATCAGCTCCTGCTCTAGAATGTGCCCCGGAACTTGTACGGTGAGGCGACGCCAGCGATCGGCAAAGGTAGAGAACTCTTCTTCGGGCTTCATCTTCTCATGGGCCAAATCCACCATAGAATATTTGAGCCCAACTTGGTCTTGAAATTGCTTACTGAATCTATCTTGGACAACATGAAAGTTCACAACCTACTCTTGCGGAAGAGAAAAGAACCAATCCCGAGCCAGGCCTTCCAAAGACAGATCAAATAGATAGGCCATCAAACATTGGTCATGTCGAAATTGGGCCGACTCATAAATAAACTTTTTAAAGTGCACATTGGGGTCACCGACTTCACTATAACAGTAATATGCAAGGATTTGTGAAGGGGGAGGAAGCCGAAGATTTTGAAATGCAAGCGGGACACTCAAGAAGGTTTTGGGATCAATTTGGCATTGGAGTTCATCAAGCAGGCATTGGGTTTAAGCGATCTGTTGAGTAGTGGATGGCGGATCTAGAGGGGAGGGGTGAATAGATCTGCCCCTCTTTTCGCAGAACACCCCTCTTTAAAGTTAGATAAAAAGGATAGCAGCAGAATACAACTAGCTTAGCGTAGCACACAACGATTGACTTAGCAGAATGCACAAGTAAAATAAAGATTGAACCTAAGCATGCATCTAGCACAAAGCAATCGCACAATCAAACCATAACACATGAGATTTTAAGGTGGTTCGGACTGAATCCCCAGTCCTACGTCCACCCCTCACCAAACTCGGTGAGGCTTCCCCAGTGCAGTGCACCAAACCGCAGATCGGAGAACTTCTGATTGCCTTTCTACTAACCACCGGTAGGGACGACAACACTGCAGATTGAATCACCTTCCAACTGCCTTCCTACTAACCGCGGTAGGGACGATTCACAGTTTCAATAACATGAACAAAATGAAAAGAGAACAAGATGAAAATATTCAAACAAGATATGGAGATTTGTTAGAATTGAAAATATCTTGTCTGAAATGAAGGAGGTGAATCTGATGCTTTAGCAAGGGCTACCTCTTTTTCTTCTTGTCTTCACACGATGTAGATCACCAACAAAGGCTTCTTCTTCTTCGCAAAGCTCTCCTCTTGATTCAGCAGTAATGGCTTCTTCTACCTTGTGAAATTAGCTTCCTTGGATCCCCTCGATAGCCTTGCTTGCTTGTACACTACATTGGAAGTTGCTAGCTTGGATATGAGCTTAAAACACCTTGGAATGGATGAAGAACTTCTGCACGAAGTACTGTTCACGGCTACAGTACCATCTTTTTCTTCCCTTGGACAGCCTCCTCTAGCCTCTCTTTGATCTCCCTTGATCCATTAGGGTTTCTAACCCCTTTCTGTTATTTTTATATCTCTTTGAATGGTCCATAGACAAGCCCCAGACCAGATCCACAAATCATGGTAGGTTGGGTGACTTTAGGATTAAACAAATCCAAGAAAAGGGGCTGCCCACGTTGAGAAACACGAAGTCAACAATAGCTGCTTCTGTTTGGCAGACAGGTCGACACTTCGAGATGAAGTGTCGACACTTCTCAGCTTCACAACATTTATAATGCTTCTGTTTGGCAGACAGGTCAACACTTCGAGATGAAGTGTCGACACTTCGAAGCTTCACAGCATTTACAATGCTTCTGTTTGGCAGACAGGTCGACACTTCGAGATGAAATGTCGACACTTCTCAGATTTACTATGTTTACAATGCATTCTGTTTGGCAGACAGGTCGACAGTTCAAGATGAAGTGTCGACACTTCTGGGTGCCAGGGTGTCTGCAGTGTCATCTCTTCTGTGCGAAGTGTCAACACTTCTGTGCGAAGTGTCAGCACTTCTGTGAGAAGTGTCAGCACTTCTTGAAGCCAGCCTGTTGTTCTGATAGCCGTGACTCTTCACATATGAAAGAAGCGGTTTGAAGGGATTTTCATCATTGCCTTGTTTTCCATGCACTTACATCTTGAGTGACTTTTGCCTTGTTTTCCGTGCACTTACATCTTGAGTGACTTTCAACCTTGGATGGCTTGCTCCTTTGGATTTATCTGTCAAGAGAACTCATCAACCATCTGAGAATGAGACTTAGAATTGAACTCATAGTGTCATGGAGTTAAATGATTCATAATGTTAGGCATTATCAAAACTACAAATTGCCAAATGACCGCAGGGGCACAACATTCTCCCCCTTTTTGATGATGGCAACACTGTGAGTCATTATCTGGCAGTAATGTCCAAGAAGGAAAATTTTATAACATATGCAGCTCAAGATACACAGTGATGATCAGAGCATGTGAATGTGGATATGTATGCATGGATGATCAGAGCATGTGAATGAATGTGAATGCTATTCAAGTTCCTCCTGATTATGGATGCTGCTCTCCCCCGTGAGTGTATGCATGATGAGGGTTCCCCCGTCTCACAAAGTTATTCTCCCCCGTTTCACAACCCCGTCTCACAAAGTTAGTCTCCCCCTTTGACAACAGCAAAAAGGAGGGAAAAGGTAGAGACGGTGACAAATGTCTTAGAGATCAGAGCTGAATAGGAGTTTAGAGCAAGCCATTATATGCAGATCTAAAACATGCCTTGAGCAATATACATGGTTCAAAGCTAATGAAATCTGAGATCAACAATAGAGTTCAAAAAGTATCTACATCCCTGTTTTAATAGAAATGAACCAGAAGTGCATATCATGGTAGTGGTTAGCCTTCCTTTGGCTTATACATCCATATTCAATAACTTCATCAGGAATAGCACAAACTAGTATTGACGTTAAACAAGCATGACTAAAGCATGAAAATTTATGATTTGAGCACTATTTTTCAAGATCTTTTGCATTTGTATGCACATGACTCATATTTTACTAGCAATTGAGTCTAGTACATGCTTCTTATCTGTAAGAATACACGTTTAGACGACAGTATTCCTAAGTATTTGGTAAGACTGACTGTTATGCTTCAGTGTGAACAGAGATAGTAAAGTCGCGTCATGACATATATTACCTCATTTCTTTGATGAGGAGATATATTTCTCAGCAATTATGTCATTGCTCCGCCTAGAGTCCAATTTAATTAAGACAGAGATAACAGGGGCACATCATGACATATCATTCGTCACTTATTTGGAGGACGTGATATATTTCTCCGTGCAACAATATCATTACTCTGGCTAATTGATTTTTAGGAATTTCAGCTCATCAAAGTGTTTAACAACAATACTAAGCTTTTGCATCTCAACCAACGTTGCTATGACGTTTGAATTTTTATATTTCAGGATAGTCATTCAAGGCACAACATGTAATCTCTAGTTAAAGTCTATTAACACCACAGAACATAGATGATTTCAAAAAATATATATCAGAGCTTCAAGGAAATCATTGAATTTGAACCATTTTTATGGGATAGACAATCATCAGTTCATATAATAGAAAGCTCTTACGCCATAGTTCTATCTATTTCAGGATCTCAGTTTCAGACTAGAAGCCATTGAAGTTCATATTGCAAGAGATTTAGAGAAGCAGCAAGACTCCCCCTAAGGATATGCAGTGAATGCATTCAAGGAGTTATGTTTGCAATCAAGGGGAATGATCAGATATGAAATGCATGACCCGGCCCATGGTTGTACACTTATTAAGAGTAACAGAATGAAGATGAAATATATGCATGAATGCTTCAAGGAAATAACTCCCCCTTACTGTATGACCTACATGCGATAGTGACGCATGGTACTTGGCGGAGGTGTATCCTCACGCATGGTGAGTGTTTCTAGACAAGCATAACCTGTCTTTCAACACTTCATCATTTAATATACCATGGCCATGCAAGAATGATGCTACACCACATGTAATGCATCGTGAACATGAATTCAACTTTATTATGCAACTATATGCAATGCTACACCACATGTAGAATGACATATTTACAGATGAACAATGCATGGATACCAATCAGCAAAAACACACAACCAAATTGAAGGCAATCATCATTTCAATTTTTATTAGCCTGAGGTCTGCAAAGACCAAGCTCTCTTCTGAGTGTTGTAAACTTGTCATTACACAAGGGCTTGGTGAAGATATCAGCAATCTGATTTAGTGTATCAACAAAATGCAGTTCAACATTTTTCTTAAAGACCTCATCTCTAATGAAGTGATGCCTAATCTCAATATGCTTGATCCTAGAGTGCTGGACTGGATTTTTTACAAGGTTGATAGCATTGGTGTTATCACACAGAATCGGTACACAACCAAGATCCACTAAGTAGTCTTGGAGTTGGTGTTTAATCCATAATACTTGGGTACCACAGCTCCCCGCAGCAACGTATTCTGCTTCTGCAGTTGAGAGGGAAACCGAGTGTTATTTCTTGGAGGCCCAAGAAACTAAACACCCTCCCAGAAACTGGCAATAGCCACTAGTACTCTTGCGATCCAACTTGCATCCAGCGTAGTCCGCATCAGAATAAGAAATAAGAGATAAATCACATGATGACGGATACCACAATCCCAAATCTTGAGTTCCGGCAAGATATCTAAAGATACGTTTGACGGCAGTCAAGTGGGATTCTCTAGGACTAGCTTGAAATCTAGCACAGAGGCAAACACTAAACTAGATATCTGATCGGGATGCAGTCAAATAAAGTAAGGAGCCGATCATACCTCTATAGATTTTTGCATCCACTAATTTACCATTTTCATCCGAATCCAGTGATGTTGTGGTGCTCATAGGAGTTGCAATTATTTTGCAGCTTGTCATGTTGAATCTTTTCAGCAGCTCCTTGATGTGTTTGGCTTGACTTATAAAGTACTCATCTTCTCCTTGGTTGACCTGCAAATCAAAAAAAAATTGGAGTTCTCCCATTAGGCTCATCTCGAATTCGCTAGTCATGAGGTTAGCAAATTCCTCACACATTTCAGATTTAGTAGAACCAAACACAATATCATCAACATAAATTTGAACAATCAAGATGTTCTTACCTTGCTTCTTGGTGAAAAGTGTTTGATCTACCTTACCTTGTGTGTACCCTTTCTCAATGAGGAACGGGCTTAGTCTCTCATACCAAGCTCTTGGTGCTTGCTTCAAGCCATAAAGAGCCCTATCTAGCTTGTATACAAAATCTGCATAGTTAGAGTTCTCAAAGACAGGTGGCTGCTCCACATAGACTTCTTCTTTGATCAAACCATTTAAGAAGGCACTTTTTATATCCATTTGATACAACTTTATTCTAAGGGAGCATGCAAAGGCAAGTAAAATTCTGATGGCCTCAAGTCTAGCTACTGGGGCATAAGATTCCTCAAAGTCTATCCCAAACTCTTGATTATACCCTTGAGCCATCAATCTAGCCTTGTTTCTTATTATCTTGCCATCCTCACTGAGTTTGTTCCTAAAAACCCATTTAGTGCCTATGACAGATTGTGATGATGGTCTAGGAACAAGATGTCAAACTTTGTTTCTTTCAAACTGGTTTAATTCGTCTTGCATTGAGTTTATCCAGTTTTCATCTTTTAATGCTTCATCAATATTCTTGGGTTCAATTTGGAAAACAAGAGCAAAATGATCTAATTCTTCCACAATTCTAAAATGTGACCTAGTTCTAGGTGGATCATTCAAGCTTCCAATGAAATTTTCTAAAGGATGATCCTTAAGAATTCTAATGTCTGTAGAATCATTACCTTCTTCTGGAGCTTGATCCCTTGCATTGCTTGATTCAGCTAGGTCACCATATTCTCTTATTTCTTCTTGTAGAGGATTATTCTTTTCCTTCATGCTTAGGAATTCCCCGTCTTCTTCATTTTTCCTGCAATAGTTATCATTTTTAGAATCATCATGATATTCATCAAAGGAAACATGGGGTGATTCTTCCACAGTTTGACTCTTAATGTTATAAATTCTATAAGCCCTACATTTATCAGAATATTCAAGGAATATACCTTCATCGCTCTTGGGCTCGAATTTATCTAAGTCTCTTTTATCATTATTGTGGATGAAGCATTTAGACCCAAACACTTTCATATGTGAGAGAGAGGGCTTGTTACCTTTCAGCAACTCATAAGGAGTCTTTTTGGTGTGTGGCCTTACCATAGATCGGTTGATAATGTAACAAGCCGTGTTTACCGTCTCATCCCAAAATTTCCTTGGGAGTTGCCGTTCGGTAAGCATTGTCCTCGCCATCTCTATGAGTGTTCGATTCCTTCTTTCAACTACACCATTTTACTCAGGGGTTCTTGGTGAAGAAAACCGATGTGAAATACCTTCAGCCCTACAAAGATTATAGAATTCAGTATTTTCAAATTCACCACCATGATCAGATTGAAGGTTGGAGATTTTAAACTCACCGTCTTGTTTTATCTTCATATAGAGTGCCTGAAACTCATCAAAAGTATCATTTTTATGTGTGAGAAAGAAAACTCATGTGAACCTAGTGAAATCATCCACCAAGACATATCCATATTTTCTACCACTTAAACTAGCAGTTCTGGTTGGACCAAACAAGTCCATATGAATCAGCTCGAGTGGTTTGGATGACATATTTGCAGATCTAGCCTTGAAGGATTTTCTTGTTTGTTTACCTAGGGCACATGCATCACATAATTTGTTTTCTTGTTTAAAAGATAGTTTAGGCAAACCTTTCACCATTGAATGCTTTAAAAGTTTATGTAAGATATTGTAGCTAGCATATCCTAGTCTACGATGCCATAACCATGCAAGCTCAGATTTTGGTACAGCAAGACAGAGGTTTATGTGAGCAGGATCATCAAAGTCAATCATGTAAACATTGTTGACTCTTTTACCAGAAAATTTTACCTTGTCAGATTTTGGTTCAAGGATTCTACATTCATGAGAGTCCAACAATACTTTGTGACCTTTATCACACAATTGACTTATACTGAGCAAGTTGTATTTCAAACCTTCAACTAGCAGCACGTTTCCAATGGAGTTGGAGAGGTTCTTACCTACATTACCTATTCTAGTGATTCTTCCTTTGTTGTTCCCTCCAAATGTGACGTGTCCTCCTTCCTTTTCCATCAAGAGACAAAATTTTATTTTGTCTCCAGTCATGTGTCTTGAACAGCCACTATCAAGGTACCACCGATTATGCATGGCTACAAGACACTCCTGCACAAGGAATTAAGCAATGGGGTTTGGAACCCAACAAAACTTGGGTCCCACCAACTTCTTCAGATTTTCAAAATATGATACCATCTCTTTTGGAATCCAAACCTTCATTGCATTCATGTTTTCTTTGCTTAGTGTAGGGATTTGGTTTTTCTTTTCAGCTTTGACACTCATTTTTTGTTTAGAGGCTCTTTGTTGAATTTTGTAGACGTTTGAGGGAATCTGCTTCTTAAACCATTGAGGCCACTGGTTGATTTTGGGTTGAAAGTGATTGTTTTACCACCTAGGGGATTGTGGCTTATAGGATTGATGCACAAAGGAATCACAATTGCCCCAAAAGCAGGGTGGTGTCGACCTGTATGAATGGGAGTGTCGACCTATCCTATGTGCAACCCAGTTATAGTGGCTTCTGGAAGGCTGAGCAGACGATGGCCAAGGAAGTGTTGACCTATGCTGTGGGGAAGGTTGACTTTTCTTTGGCTTTTGAGTAATCTTTTTGAGAATTTCAGTGGCTTCCTCTTCAACCTTTTCTATTCCTTAAAGGGTTGTGTTTGAGGTAGAAGCATCAGAAGAGGAAACAAATGTGACAATTTTTAACTCAATTGGCCTTTTGTTTGTGGGATTAAAACCCAACCCTTCCTTGCTGAAATTCATTCTTGTACCTAGCAATGCATCTAGGTTTTCTCTTCTATCTATAAACTTTTCTAAAGAATGTTATTTATCCTTCAACTCTTTTTGTAGGTTTTCAATGTTTTAAAGGAGTTGAATGTTGACTTGTTTGACAGTGTTGCTGCGGGTTTTTTTTTGCTGAATAACCGGGGTGAAGGAAGTGATACAGCGGGGAAGGAAAATACGGGTGTTTGATATATCTCGGATATCCTCCGTACGGTTGCATGTCTCTCACGGCGGTATCATGCACTCTCCTTTTACGAAAAGTTGAAAAGGGTCGAATGGCATTACAGTGTTAGGGCAAGGGTTGACTAGACAGGGTGCGGGCGTGCCAGTCGATTTCTCGACAATCACCCATGGAACCAAGGGTTGACCGGGGAAGCGGCACGTGGGCTCGAACGATCGGACGACACGTGGAGAGAAGGGGTTCCATGGGTGCGAGTGCGTAGGCGATTGTGGGAATCATGTACTAGACGTCTTTCCCCACTGGCCGCAAGCAACTGGTGTTTATTTACATCGGATTGAATCCGAATACCTTCGTTCCAAGCTGAAGAAAAGTCTACATATATGTCTAAAGCCATGGGTAGAGGGTCGGGAGCATTCTACAGCTGTGGGTTCGCTTTCGACTAGGGGGAGTTTACTGGGGCAAGGATGTTATGCACGGATGCCGAGAGGTGTAGGTGGCGAGTTGGGGGCCCAACTGCAGGCACTTATATTTTACTAGCTTCATGATGGGCCGCATGGGCTTTACAAATGGGCCTAAGTGGCCAAAGTACAACTGGCGCAAGCCGCGGGACAATTTTGACACGTGGGTCTGTCCCCGGGTCATTGCGTAACGAGGCGGATATCCGCGTGTCTTACAGGATCCCTCTATAGGGGGATTGGTGTAGGCCCGACTGCCCCGGAGGCCAAAGCGGGCACGAACTAGCACCTGGCGGAGGGCGGACGCTGCTCGAGGTGAGCGGTCGGGTCCGGGTCTCGGACGGCGAGTGTCGCCATGCTGGGGAGTCGAGGTCGGCCCCGAGACTATGATTCCCGGGCCAGAGGTCTGACTAGACTCGAGTTGTTGGTCTGAGGGGCCAACGGCCGGCTGGGAGGACACGCGGTCCCATGTCGGGAACCGTTACGGCATTATGGAGTACACTTTGTCACCGTCGTAAGTTGGCGTACACAGGTGGACCCGGGATGTGGGTGCTTTTGCCGTTGGCATAGTCATCTTACATGCGGCAGGGATGGACTTGGTGTAAGACAGCTAAACACCGCGTGAGGGGAGTACGTGGGACATACCCTCGGCGTGTGTGAGCCGACTAGCAAGCCAACCGCTCGCGCACTTAGCTTCTCGCGTCCCCGACCCTTCTCGAAGGCCTCGGGAGTCCGAGGGTACGACAATTAGGCCGGGGGGTGTTTGTCCGTCCGTGCGTCGTCCTCCTTGCTCTTGTTGTTCTCCTTGTTGTTGCTATCGTTATGCATCACGCCCCTTGAGCTTCTAAGGGGGGAATTTATATAAAGTTGAAGTGGTGGGGGGTGGGGTTTAGGCGGACCAAGTTGAGGGTTCAACTTGGTCCAGGTAAACCCCATAAATAGTGTTTTTATTTTATTTTTATTTGTATTTTTCGTGTGTGTTTTTTTTGTGTAAGGGAGTGGGGGAGATGGGGTTTAGGCGGACCAGCCCAAGGGGCTGGTCAGGTCCGCCTAAACCTCTCCCCCAGGGGGGGTTTAGGCGGACCAGCCCCATGGGCTGGTCTGGTCCGCCTAAACCCCTCTTCGGAGAGAGAAATTCTTTTTTTTTAATTTGGATGAGATTTAGGCGGACCAGGCTGGGGGTCCAAGCTGGTCGGCCTAAACCCCCTTCCCCAGGGGGTTTAGGCGGACCGAATAGGTCCCTTTTTTATCTTTTAAAAATCTTTTTTTTATTATCCAAGGATTTAGGCGGACCAGCTGGGGGGCCACGCTGGTCCGCCTAAACCCCTCAGGCCCGGGGGGGGGGGGGGTTGGGCGGACCGGGTTGGAAGAGAGAGGGGGGAGTGGCCCCACCTCTATAAAATTTGATTTTTTGCTATTTTTCTTCCTAAATTGGCTAAGATGAAAAGGATAGGAGGATACTAGAAGGATACTGGTTGACCGGCCACGTGCGTGCGAGGAACGCGGGTGTTGTCACTAACGTAATCCCGGGGCTTCGTCTTCGCAAGTTCTTCCACGTACGGGTACAACGAACGAACTTTGCACGAACCTCGGACCGCGAGATTAGGAATTTGCATGAATTGGGACTGGGGAGGGCCGTCGGGCCTCTGGGCTGAGGGGAGGGCGCAGCCCCCCGGGGAGTTCGCCCTCCCCGGGGGCGCGGCCATGCCCTGGGGTGAACTGGCCCCGGGCGAGCCGTAACCCCGAGGGATGGCCCCCGGGGATCTTCTTTCATCATCTGGGGACGTCCTTTGAAGGACGCGGAGTTCTGGGATATCGAGATGGCCCATGGAGGCCGTTGTTCTTCGAGTCGTAGTAGCCGCTCGC
Source organism: Amorphophallus konjac (assembly GCA_022559845.1). Classification (NCBI taxonomy): domain Eukaryota; kingdom Viridiplantae; phylum Streptophyta; class Magnoliopsida; order Alismatales; family Araceae; genus Amorphophallus; species Amorphophallus konjac. Next base: position 413,523,423 of record CM040121.1, on the reverse strand, counting down.
AAGGTGTTTGGGCGAATGCCCGACACACCCCGGGTTGCCGAACGAGCCGCGTAGGTGACCGACGGGCCTTGGATTTGGCCTTGGGCCGAGGGTAGAAGTCCATAGGGGCTGGGAGGATGCCCCATGGGTATACGGGCCCGTCCTCGTGCTACGTGCAATATTGTACGGTGGGTTAGCCAGGTAGCCTCGGGTTGGCCCGAGAGCTAAAGCTGAGTGGCATATTGCCACGTGTCTGAGGGTCGGGGGTGGCCCCGGCTTGCTGGAGAGTCGCTGCAGGACCCAATTAGTGTACTGGAACCACGGGATGGCCCGTGCGTTGGTGTAGAAGGGTTGAAACATGTGCGCCCACAAGGTGTTCGGCAGAATGCCGAACACACATGTGTGAGCCGTACACACATACTGCGGGCCTCCCGAGCATGTGGTTGACCTATTTGGGTCTCCCTTTCACCTTGGAGGGTTGAAAGAAGGTGTCCCGGGGTAGGCCCCTGGCCTTTTCACTGGGTGCCACGTGGCGTGGCTTGTAGTTGAAGTGTCCCCAGGATGGCCCGGGTGGTCGTGTAGAAGGCGGGCAAAGTCCGCAACTTAGGAGTCAGGAGTGGTCCCGATTGATTGCTAGTGCCGCCGTATACCTCGGCTAGCGGGTCAGGGCCGTTGGTCGGGCCCACTGGGTTGTCGAAGGGGCCGGGTAGCCTGTGCCTTGAAGGTGTTCGAGGAAATTCCAGAACCCTTATTTCTGAGTATTTTACTGGAGAAATTGTCCGGGTACAACAAATGCCCCCCATGGGTCATGCGTCGGAGGCGGAGACGAGGGCGTACGGCCCGTGAACCTCTCCTTTTAAGTTGTTGTAGTTGCATTTTGACGCTTCATATACTTGTGCTTTATTGTATTGCATGTGTTGAATTTCTGGCACGCTGACCATTTTTGGTGTTTTGTCTTGCAGCTATGGCACGATTTGGTAGGGATGAGAGGGTCCCGAGGAGTGTGGTCCAGGAGGAGGACCACTGGGTGAGGAGTACCAAGCGGCCCATGCCCCCTTTGGGTCTGCCAGTCATTACTGTGCCTAATGTGGAGCAGCTCGACTGGGGGCACACGGCTGTGGCAGAGGGCTCCATTGGCGAGCGCGGCAGCAGAGTTAGGACTGTGGAGTTGGCCCGCTCATCGGAGGCGGGCGGACTTTACACTTATGATCACAGCTGCGGCTACCCAGTGGAGTTCCCTTTGGACCATCACTTGTTCGAGTTCATCAGACGCTTTGTCTCGTCATGCATGGAGGAGAGTGACTCTCAGGTTGCTAGAGCTCGTCGCCGGTTGGAGCGGGTGATCTTGGTGGCCGAGACAGTTTCCACGGAATCATCCTTTGCGGCTTTCCGAGTTTCTCCGTGGACTATTGGCGGTAGAGTCAGTTCCCCAGTGCTGAGTGCCTGGGCTTCTTCAATAGAGCAGACCAATTCGGAGTCCGCGCTCGAGTGATGGGTCCCGCTTCCTGGGATCTACACGGACACCACCGGGCAGAGACAGAGGGCAGTCCCGGGTTAGTACTGGAGCCATCAGGGCTGGAGTATGCCGGGGAAGCCTATGACGATCACAGCCTTCTATCCGGGATACTGCGACAGAGTGTTGTTCGCTGGTATGGCCACTGGGCGGTGATTTCGTCACACAGATACCGCCAAGGAGCTACTGAGTGGTTGATGGGCATAGTACACCACTATCGGGTGCTGCTAGACCGAACTGATATCAGATATGATGTGACTGTGACCTTGTACGGGTACCCCTGCTACACGGGGCTTCTACAGGTACTGGCAGAGCGCTTCAACCGCAGGTGGAATACTGTGGCGACGGCTGAGGGAGAGACTTCGTTAGATCTATGGTCTCTATATAGGATCTCCGGGCTGCCGATCAACAGCCAGGGGTACGAGGAGGTAGTACTAGATGACCTCCATCATAGCCGCACTAACGGACATGAGAGATACCAGGTTTCTTACAACTACCGGTATTTGTTGAAGACCTGGAGGGACTTAGCCTTGGCTGGGAAAGAGAGAGCAGCGCAGACTCCCAGGGTGCCGCTGAATGCGTGGGTCTGTCATTTCTACAACAGACCCTTTTGCTTTCACCAGGAGTTTGTTAGAGACCAGACTCCCTGGGAGGAGTACACGGAGGTGGAGCTGCATTTCCGGACATACACCAAGTACATCTACGCACCACAGGAGGGGTGGAACCTCCATAGACTGCCAGACGTGACCCACCTGGCCGCATACTTGGCATACTGGTTGGTAACGTTCGTGGTCCCACACGGGGAGGATGGCCTGCTGAGGGTGGAGCTGTTGTGGCCTGCGTGCCAACTGGCAGAGGGAAGAAGGCTGGCCTTAGCCCCGGTGGCTTTGGCCAATGTTTACCAGGGACTGGGGGTACTGGCGGTGCACCCGGCACCACGTGAGCGGAGTCTGCTTTAGCCGACCCACTACCTCAGTGTGCGGGCTGGCCTACTATTTCCAAGGTTGGGGTCTCGTGGGTCCGTGGCGAACCAGGCAGCACCATTGTTGTTAAGCTTTATCGGGCAGTCGGACGGGGATGCAGTCGTACAGCTGGAAGAAGCCAGGAGAGTCTTATGCTACTTGCCCGGCAGGGGTGAGGCGGGGATTCCCTTTGACTGTGCCACCAGGGACTCCCACCTGATTCTGGTGCCTTCAAATGGCGGGGTGGCCTGCGCCCTTCCTCATCAGCAGGAGTCGAATGCGGCATTGTACACAGAGTAGGTGATGAGCACCCGGCCAGTGGTGCTTCCTCTACACCGGTCCGTGATGAGCTTCCTAGAGCCGTACTACCCGCAAAGGTTCGCTCGGAACTTCGGGTACGACCAGAAGATCTCGCCGAACCAGGAGTTCCCTTTGGCGGGTCGTCAGTACAGAGGCCGGGACACACATTTGCTGGCTGCGGTGTGGTGGGACTTCTACTATCGTCGAGAGCCGGAGCAACTGCCGACGCCTGTGCTGGGACGTAGGGGACGGTTTGACGTCCACTATGCCAGGTGGTGGTTCCAGCACAGTCATTAGTATCGGCAGAAGGCCTCTGTAGTCTGAGAAGTCGAGGAGACCTGTCTCTTGAGGGAGGATCTGCCTCTCATCGCACTAGATGACGGGTACCTACTGACTCGCTTCTCTCGGATCCGCTGAGAGGTGGAGCGGCTGGTACAGTAGGCGCCCCGGGGGAGCTGAGGTTCACTGTCTGCAGGGCGGAGTAGAAACGGGGCACTGAAGCCCCTCAGGCAGGCGTGGGCGGTGCCTGGAGGTACTGGAGTTGGGCGCCCTGACCCGGGGCATCGAGGACTTGGTGGACCCGGTTTCTGGCTGACTGTGGGTTCGAGCAGCGAGGGTCACTGGACCGAGTGCTCCCTGAGGGGACTTTTGCAGACACCGCGATTGATGGCTGGAGGCGTCATATCGCCCATGCGATTGGGTCGGACGGACCCGTGGAGCTCGTGTCCCTTATCGAGTGCGCCTTCACCCTGAGGGATGTGAAGGACGTGGTCGCGAAGGCCGCACGGGTCGTGGGCTTGAAGCCGTAGGAGTTGGTTCCTCTGCCATTGACTCCCTTCGTGGCTTCAGGTAAGACCTCTTTGTTAGCCTGTCGCCCCCGCCTTGTTGTTTTCTAGGGTACCTGGCTGAGGCATCTTATGTGGTTGTGTTTATTGGCAGGTTCTGTGGTGGACAGGGATCACCCCTCCATGGGGACGTCTTTCGGGGACGGTGACGGGGCCCTTCAGCCCCGACGGAAACGCCCTAGGGTAGAGACAGGAGTCAGGGTGGCCGGTGAGTCCTCTCGGGGGCCCGCGGCCAGGAAAAACATCGAGGCAAAATCGGCTCTGAGTAAGTGCTACATCCACTTGCTTGCTTTGTATTGATTTAGCTTTTATGATCGGCTAACTTTGTATGACTGGATTTGCTTTTCACAGTGCCACTGGAGGCCGGGGCTGACGCGGCCTTCTCGCCACCCGAGGAGGTTGACCCGCTACCTGACGACGGGGTTGATTGCGAGATAGACATGGAGGGGTTCATTCGTCTGATGGACGAGACTCCTCCCAATGTTGGGACCTTTCACGATTTCGAGTTGTGGAAGGTTTCATAGGATGCTCAGCCAGGAAAATAATTCTGAGACCGAGCATATTGTGTTCTTGGCTGTATTTGAATCTGAGAGTTGACATAGTTACTGGTGTCATGCAGAGGTGGCCGGGGCATCAGTGACCGCGGCTTCCTCCGAGATACGAAGCAAGGTGCCCACGCCTATTGATGGGCAGGAGCCCGCAGGTACCCAGGATGGGTTGGGTAAGTGTTGCACTATTATGGAGGGGATTGCCCTCGTATTGTACAATTGCTGGGCTGTAGACGCTAACTATTTTCATGTTGCTATTTGCCAGGTGAGGATCTAGCCGCTACTCTAGAGATGATTCAGGAGCTGGTCCGTACCAGCCCATCAATGTCCCTTCCCTCCTTTGAGGGGGAGCCTGAAGGGAGGAGTGCTTCGATGCTGTCTCCGGTCGAAGAAGCATCTAGCATGTTACCACATCTGTTGGCAGGGGTGGAGCAAGTTTCCCTGCCAGCTGTGGTGTCGGCCTGTACTGTGGAGCTGGTCGGGTCTTCAAGCATGGGACCCTCAAGTACGTAGCTGGGGACTTAATCATTTCTGTTAAGCCCTTTGTGTTGATTGTCTTCTAGTGCTAAGATCCTATTGGCATTGTTTACAGGCGCCCCTTCACCTCTAGAAGAAGGTGAGCTACCCCGTGACGGGGCTGGAGTGGTGGAGGAGGGGCCCACTGAAGTGGCTCCAGTTGAGGGCGATGAGAAGATCGTTGACATCGAAAAGGTTTCGGAGGGGAGTGCTCCGGCCGGTGAGTTTTCTATTTGCAACTTTTAGTTGGAGAGCCACCCTTGTATGAAGCTGGGCCCTGTGGTGACCTTGTTTGCTTCATTGGCTTGCAGGAGCTCCCGGTTCGGCCACCTCTGAGAGTTCGTCAGGGGCCTCATCGAGCTCTCCGGATGACGGCAGCTCAGAGATGGAGACAGCGGAGAGCTCGAGTTCGAGCTCCTCGTCCTCCGGGGTCTCTGCTAGTAGGGAGGTTCCAACGGGGACCGCTCCTGGAGATATATGGTGGTTCTTCCCGTCCTTATTTGATGCTTGTTAGCCCTATATGGCAGAGTGCTGATGCTCTTGGGTTGCCTGCAGCATCAGCTCCTATAGAGAAGCACGTGTCGGGTCCTGATGAGGGCGGGCAGGAGGAGCCCCTTGTCCTACCCTTGCTTGCTGGGAATGACCGGATGGTGGAGGAGTCACTGCCCTCCCCGACCCCAGTCTGTTATGCTGTTGAGGCGGACGAGCGGCTACCCGCCCCGACCCCGGCAGATGACGCCGCAGGGGTTGCTGGACTTGCTTCAGGTAAGGAGTCAAGGCTTGCCTTTCCTTTTTCTCAGGTTTTTCACCTTATCTGTCGAAGGAAGTCTTACGTGTATTGCTCACCCCCTTTGGTGTTTTTCGGAACTATGCAGGTTCTACTGGAGTGCTGGCCGCATCTGGAGACCTCTCCCTAGATTTAGGGGTTGAGTGGCCTACGTCTGCTTCACCGTCGGAGCCACTGTTGGAGATGAGCGCAAGTGCCGCCCTACTCCTGTGAGCGCGAGGCTACTCGCAGAGCGACCCTCTTCCCTCTCCGGAGGACCTGAGGAAGTGACTGCGGGAGTGCACCCAGGGCTACCACGCGCTTGGCTTCCCGCGCGAGCTCTGGATGTCCGGGTTAACGGGGATCTGGGCCGAGTACCTACGACTCCGCGAGGCTCAGGAGCAGAGGGCTCGGTGGCTAGCAGGGATCCGAGAGGCGCGGGAGCAGCGGGCTCAGCTTGTGTCAGCCGTAGCTGAGCAGAGGAGTCACGCCGAGGCGACTGTGTTGGCATCTCAGGAGCACGCCACATAGCTGAGGGAGGTAGAGAGCCGGGCTCAGGCCTTGAGGAAGGCCTGGGAGGAGCAGCAGGCGGTCACCGAGCGCGTCCGAGCTGAGTGGCAGGCGGCCGAGACGACAGTCGGAGCTAGTGCCCAGCTCTTGTCCACCTTGGAGGCGGAGCTCGCAGCTGTGGACTCTCACCTTGCAGCGCTAGAGGGGAATGAGCCTGAGACGTGATTGTATTTTTCCTCTTTCTTTTTTGATATCTAGAGTGTATAGATTTTGTCACCCAAGGGCATGACTTGGGCTGCTTTTACAAAGTATTAATGACAAACTCCAGATCTTTTGCTTATTGGGTCATTCCCTCACTTCTCTGATGGAATGGAGTGATATGCGTGAGATGGTGACCACTGATCGTTAGTCGTACTTGTTTGTTCTATTATGTGCTAGCATGAGCGATATGGGATAACTGGGACCAGGTTCAAAGAGCCCGATGTTAGAAACTGGAGGTGAGCACTGGGTAGTAGGGAAAAGGAAGGGCTATATGAGGGGCCAATCCTCTTGGAGGATAAAAGCATGCATACCATAGAGCCAACGTGGGCCGATAATAGTGGGGCAGTTTATGTTGTTTAGGGTTGTAGAGCTGATTCTGGGAGGTGTATTGACTCTGAACTGGATGGTGGAGTATTGGCTAGCATTTGGCTGCTAGCCGAAAAATGGGATTCGCATGTGTCTGGGAAGTTGGGATTAAGCTGGCTGGGTGGCCTAGGAAGACATGGCAACCAAGACCGGGGCTAGAAGAAAGACTGGACATTGAAGTTGGGACTGTGACCGGAAATGGGGACTAGAGCTGAAGCCAACTGGGTGACCTGGAAAGGTGCGACAGTTGGGAACTGGAGCTGGGCCGGATGACTGGCTTGTAGAGGCATTGTAGCCAAAACTGGCCCTGGGAGCCGAGCGGCTACTCTGTGAGGGCATCACGGCCGAAACTGGGGCTAGAGACTGGGCGGCTGGCCTGTGAAGGCGTTGTAGTCGGGACTGGGGCTGGAAGCTAGCGGCTGGCCTGTGAAGGCGTTGTAGCCGGAACTGGAGCTGGAAGCTAGGCGGCTGGCCTGTGAAGGCATTGTAGCCGGAACTGGAACTGGAAGCTGGGCGGTTGGCCTGTGAAGGTGTTGTAGCCGGAACTGGAACTGGAAGCTGGGCGGCTGGCCTGTGAAGGTGTTGTAGCTGGAACTGGGGCTGGAAGCTAGAACTGGAATTGGCACTCAAGATGACCGACCCTCAGGGGTGTAGTGGCCACCATTGTAGTGAAATGATGTGAAGGTCACCATCAGCGAGGTGTCACGGTTGATGGCTTTCATTAGTGAAGAGTAGAGAGGGAGAGAGTTCTTTTTTTTTCTCTTTACCAGTCCTGCCATCCTTACGGGTTTTCGCCAGGGCTGGCCCCCTTTTGCTTTTTCCGGTGCGCCCTTGCGGGTTTTCACACCGAGGGGTTACCCAATTTTGCCCGAGGTGCCCTTTCTGGTTTTCACCTCAGCTGGGTTGGTGGCAATTTTTTCCCTCAGTAATCCTGTGGAAGGAATCAACTGAGGCCGCCGGGGTATCTCTATTTTTAACCCCATTTTTTTTATTATTTTTTTGTTTTGAGACTGTCGTCCGTAGCGTGTTGCTGTCAAGGGACGTAACCTGAAACTGGAAGGTGTGGGTGGTCGGATATTGTTCCGCCCTAAATAAGGGTTCTTTACATACCCTCATGTCATGGTGGCGAAGGGCCACTTTGTTATGGCCAGATATGACTGGGTTTCTGGCTAGTGGGTCAAGGATTGTAGTAGAAAACTGGGATCATAATGCAACTTGAAGGCTTTGGATTTTCATGAAATGTAGGGTGTAGGGGCATAGAATGATAAGTGTCCGGGAATGTGTCTGGAGGAAAGTCTACTGGGATGGTGACTGGGAACTCGACTATCATAGGGACTGGTTGGCCTGTGGTGTCGAAGTGAGGGCCTAAGGTTGGCCAAACCGAGTGGGTGTAGTGCAAAGCCAACTAGGGATTATAGGGTTCATGTTCTAACAGTGTAAGTTGATTGAAGACTGGCTTTGGGTGAGGCTAATGGCCAACCGAGGAATAGGTGGAAGGCCATCCTGACCTGTGGGGAGAAGAAGATTTTCCTGTTATCGGCTCTACCGCCCTTTCGGGTCTTCGCTAGAGCCGACCCCCTTTAGCTTTTTTCGACGCGCCCTTGCGGGTTTTCACGTCGAGGGGTTTCCCAATTTTGCTTGAGGTGCCCTTTCAGGTTTCCACCTCAACCGGGTTACTGGCCTTTTTGCCCCCAGTCACCCTATTGTGGTGAGGATGACTGGGTCTGCCGGGGCATCTCTATTTTTAACCCCATTTTTTTTGTTGTTTTTTTTTTGACTTACCTAGGAGCCTGACGGCTAGACTGATGCCGGTGCAGAAGTGCTCACGCTCTCGTGGTGACGGGAACGAGGGCAGAAGATTAGTCCCCAAGGATGCCTGGCGGCGGTTCTGGGGAGCTGGGTTGGACTGGTTGACTGGGAATTGAAGACTGGGAGGACTGGCCGGTTAGATCCGTCTCGGGGAAGGACCGGCCTCACTAGTGGTAGCCGGGACGTACTCCTTTGTCCTGCTTACGCGCGAACTCATGTTCCGGTGCATAATATAGTTTCATATGTTTGCCGTTGAGAGGCGGGAACGGTCTATGACTTTTGTGATCAACGACCGTGTAGGCCCCACCCTCATAGACATTCTGGATAATGTATGGGCCTCACCAATTCGACTGTAGTTTTCCACTGGAGCGCCCTGCCATGACTTCCTTTTCCTTGATCATGACAAGGTCGCCTTGTTTGAAAGCTCGCTGCTTGACGAACTTATCATAGGCCCGGGCCATGCTGGCCTAGTATACTTGCAAGTGTTTGTAGACTTCGAGTCGCTTTCCTTCTAGATCGGCAAGCTCTTCTAGCCTCCTCTAGTACTCACTTTCATCAGGGCCGGCAAGGCTTGTGTGGATCGCCACACGGTAAGAAGCTAACTGGACTTCGATGGGGATAACTACTTCTGTCCCGTAAGCAAGGGAGAACGGCGAGCACCCCGTAGGGGTTTTGTAGACCATCCGATAGGCTCATAATGCTTCAAAGACCTTCTCACCCCAATCACATTTCCGGTGGCTAACAATCTTAGCCAGGAGCTTGCAGAGGGTTTTTTTGAAGGCTTCTACTAAACCGTTAGCCTGGGGGTTGTAGACCAAAGAAGTTCTCCAATCGATGTGGAATTTGGCCACTAACTGGTATACGGCCTTATTCTTGAATGGTGTCCCGTTGTCGGACATTACGCGACTGGGAGTACCAAATCAGTATATAATGTTGTGCCGGACGAATCTAGCAACGATTTCCCCTGCGACCTCTCACAAAGGTAGAGCCACCGCCTAACGAGAGAAATAGTCAGTGGCGGCCAAGATATATTTATGGCCCTTGGAAGATGGCGGGAAAGGCCCGACGATGTCCATGCCCCACTCAGCAAATGGCCAGGTGGGGGCTATAGGACGTAGTGGGTTGGGAGGTCTTCTGGGTACTGGGTGAAAGGCATGGCATTGATGGCATGTACGGGCATACTGGATGCAGTCCGCATACATGGTTGGCCAGTAGAAGCCTTTGAGCTTGATGTTATGCTTCATTCGATCTCCGGCCTGGTATGCACCGCACAACCCGGAGTGGACCTCCTGCATGACGGCTCAAGCCTCGAGGAGGGAGACACATCTTAGAAGAATCGACTTGTCCTTCTCATGGATGAGCCTATATAGAGAGTCGCCAATCACCTCGTAAGAGGTTGCTCGGTGGAGTAGCTGGACTCTTTGAGCTCGGTCCGGGGGGAGCCACCCCTTTTTGAATTTGATGATGGGCGCGCGCCAATCATCCTCTTCTGGAGGCGTGTTCTGGTCAAGGTCGTGGATGGTGAGACCGGTGTTGCCTTCGAGTGAGCTCGGCATCAGCCTTCTATGTTTGATGATGATGTCGACCTCACCCTCGGGCGGAAGCTTGATGGTCACGACCAATTTTGCTAAGGCATCCACCTGAGCGTTGCTGCTTCTGGGAATATGATCTATTTCGAAGAAATAGAACTTCCGAGTTAATCTGGTGATGGCAGTATGGTATGGAACCAACTCTGGCTTCCGCACGTCATAGATGCCGAGGACCTGTCGGACTATCAGCTGAGAGTCCCCGTAGGCTTTGAGACATTTAATGCCCATATGGAGAGCCATCTGGAGCCTAATGAGTAGAGCTTCATACTTGAGTTCATTGTTGGTCAGGGACTTCATGAGGGCGCAGGAGTTGTACAAAACTCTGCCCTGAGGAGTCAGGAAAATAATGCCTGCACCTACCGTGGTGGCTGGATCCTGGTTGCTCCGGGGTAATCCCTCGGGAAGCGCCACCAAAGCAGAGCTCCCAGTAAGGCACGCTGGTTGTGAGAGCGCTCTGCTGCCAGTAATGCAAGACATCTCCGCTCTGTTCAGCTGGTTGTTGTGATTGAGCAGCAAGGGACTCCTTGTCCGGGAGCTCCGAGCTGAAGGGTGAGTCGTCTGGCATTGGATAGGCTGCCAAGAATTCAGCCATACCCTATCCCTTGATTGCTTTCCTGGGGACATAAATAATGTCATACTCCATCAGTAGAAGAGCCCACCTTCTGAGTCTGCCTGAGAGGACAGGTCGTCGAAGGAGATACTTCAGGGGGTCGTGCTTGGATATAAGCTCGACCTAATGGGACAGGAGGTAATGCCGCAACTTCTTGACTGCGAACACCAATGCCAAGCAAACTTTCTCCATAGGTGAGTAGCAGTACTCGGCGCTGATTAGCTTCCGACCTTGACTAGTGCCCCCAGCACTGGGGGAGTAAGGAGGTACTCCTTGATTTGCTCGAAAGCCGCTTGGCATTCTGAGTCCCATGTAAACAGGGCGTCCTTCTTCATCAGCTTGCCGAAAGGAGCGCACCGATGGGAGAGGTTAGGGATAAACCTCCGAATATAGGTCAGCCTCCCTTGGAAGGACCTGAGTTCGGTGATGTTACTGGGTGGTGGAAGCTCCCGGATCACTTTGATCTTGCTGGGATCCACTTCGATTCCTCTGCACCTGACAACGAAGCTGAGAAATTTACCACTAGATACGCCGAAGGAACATTTCATGGGGTTCATTTTGAGCCCATATTGCCGGAGACGCTCGAAGACTTGGTGAAGGTCGCGCAAATGGTCTTTGTGCCTTTTAGTCTTGACGACGAGGTCGTCGACATAACATTCGACGGTGTTGTGCAACATCTCATCGAATATTTTGGTCATGGCCCTTTGGTAAGTGGCACCGGCGTTCTTCAAACCAAAGGGCATGCGCTTGTAGTTGAAAATCCCCTTGGGAGATCTGAAAGCTGTGTGGTTCTTGTCTTTAAGGGACATCCAGATTTGATTGTAGCCGGACGACCCGTCCATGAAAGACAAGGCTTCATGACCGGTGGTCATATCGACTATCGTTTCTGTAATTGGGACTGGGAAGTCATCCTTCGGACATGCTTTATTGAGGTCCAGAAAGTCGACGCAGATGCAAACTTGACCACTCTTCTTGTTGACTGGGACTATGTTGGCGAACCAAATCAGGTAGATGCATGACTCGATGAAGTCGACCTCCGCCATTTTATGGACTTCGGCCGAAACCTGGAGCTCCAGCTCATGGCGCATGTGCCGCTGTGGTTGCTTGACCGGAGCGGCTAAGGGAGAGATGGCTAGGTCATGCTCCGCTACGGAGGGATCTAGCCCTGGCATCTCCTTGTATGTCCAGGCAAAGCAGTCTTTGTATTCGAGTAGGAGTTGCATGTAGTCCTGCTTTTCTGCCTCGATGAGGAAAGCACTGACGAATGTAGGCTGAGGGGCTTTATCTTCACCCAAGTTGATTTCAACGAGCTCATCCATGATCGCTTGGCCGCCGTCCTCCAGCTCGAGAGGAGCAGGTTGGAGGTCGATGAAATTGTCATCATTGGTGTCGGCTTCGAGCATCTCTTGGTCCTCGGAGCCACTAGTTGACGCCGATTGGACTGGAGAGTCGTTGTTGCTGGGATCCACTGAGGATCGATCTGGACTGCTAGTTCCTGGCCCACAGTTGTCAACTGGGGCTGCTGAGATCTCCCCGGGGTTGGCTGGCGAAGCTAACACTCCTTCGCAGTCAAGACCAGAGATATCCCCCCTCTCATGAGGGTCGGTTGAACCGGGTTCTTTGACTGGCTGAGAGACCAGAGGAGTTTCTTCTCCCCATTTGTCTCGGCATGGAGGCGAGGAAGGTTCCTCGACGGCTTGAGCTGGGGTGCCGGCTTTGACGGAGATCGGGATCAGAATTTTCTCTTCCTCATCCCCGGAGCTGTCGAATTTGGCTTCGACTCTAGCTTTGTCGTCGGCTGGTTGCGCCAAGCCTATGACGTTGACAGCATAGTGGACATGAAAGTCCGGGTCTTGGTCGTAGCCAAGTCCCTTGGTGCCCTTGTAGAAGGACAGGGGTTGCCCCCGAGCCTGGGAAGGGGTCCACAGTTGACGAAAGTATCTTTGTTGTGTAGAAGTTTGCCACAGAGGAATGTGTTGCTTCAGACACATTTCTTGAATGTGCAGCAAAAGCTCGCTCTACACCTGAACTGCTTCAGGGGTATCATCGGCTCGCCTAGACCAGCCGAAGTCATCATTCGGCGGGGCTTGAGGAACCATGTCTCCCTTATAGAAGACAGTAGGTTTATCCATGTTAGCCTTCTTCTTGTTTCGGCGTTGCCGCTTGAAGGTGACAATGAATGTCGTCAGCGACTCGACGCTGTGCTCCTCGGATGCACATGGAAGTTGGATGCAGTATGCTGGCAAGAATATACTCTTGCCGATAGCTCGGCTAATAAGATTAGCCTTGAAGTCGATCTGTCACCTCTCGGGGTGATCTGGGGTTGACTTGGAGCTGAGGCGCAGCCGGTGAAGCTTGGCCTTTTCCTCATCAATAGAGAAGAAGTCATCATTGTCTTTCTCTGAGAGCCAACCGTTGCTTTTGCTCTTAATCCTGGGGTACGGACTAATCCCCTTGAATTAGAGCGCAGCATCAGCCAGGTTGCACTCTGCCGGTGTGAACGGCGACAGGTCTGCAAAGACCGTATGTTGCTCCCCGTCCTTGGCATACTTGATGCATTGGTATAGAGTTGACGGGACGACCCAATTTTCATGGAGCCAGGGTCTACCCAGTAGCATCTTATAAGATGTGTTGGAGTCGATGATGTAGAATGTCGCCTTGGTCGTGAAATCATCGAGCACCAGGTCGACATCCACCCGGCCGAGGACGTCCTTGGTGTTCTGGTTAAAGTCGGATATCTTAACCACCTGAACCTTCTGGAGGTATGGGGTCAGATATAGAGACTTGAATGTCTTGAGCGGCATGATGTTAACAGTGGCACCAGCGTCCACCAGGATCCGGTTCACATCATGCCTGTTGATCTTCCCCTTCATGTAGAGAGGACGGTTGTGGCACGGAGGGGAAAGCAGCATGTCTTTCTCTGTGAAGGAGATGGCGGCCGTGAAGGCTCCATAGGCAGCCGCCTTCATTTCCGCGGCATGTGCTTCATAGACTTCCGGCTCTTAGAGTATCTTGATAAGAGTTTCACTTAGATCCTTACTCCAAGCGATGGCTTCCCAAATTGAAATACTGGCGGGGAAGCGCTTCGTCTGGTGGAGAATTTTCCGATCAGCTCGGGCTCGAGCATTCGCCAGAGAGGGTAGTATGTCATTCTGAGCCTTCTGCGAGCTGTCGTGATGTTCCCCGTTAGGAAGTTGCACTGCCTTGCCCTTACCACCGGGATCAGACTGACTTTGATCGTCGGAGGGCTCCTGGAACAGGGATGCCAATAATGGCTCTTTGGAGGGTGGCAGGTGGGCTGGCTCGTCCTTGCCGGACGGTCCTGCTTGTTCTGCCACAGCAATCGGTACTGGTGTAGAGGTTGGGAGGCTGGCAGTAGCCTCTTCAATGCCGGAAGGATCGAAGATACCGGGTTCGCTCTAGATTTCTACTTCCAGAATGGGAGCCGGTTCCTCTCCTCGAAAGAGGATGATTCGCTCTGGGTCGAACATGGATGGAGAGATGGGTAGCTCGGGGGTTCTCTCACGGCCTCTACCGCGTCCCCGGCCACGACCTCGGCCATGACCGGTGTGTTCCGGAGCTGGCTGTAGCCCAAGAGAGGCAATAGTTCTTTGTCTTGTCCGGGTGGCTACTGGCTCGCCCCGCCGAGAAGCATTAATATTGTCAAGAGGTGGAATGGCCACCATGTTGTAGGTGCAGCGTCGAAGCATTTCTTCCAGCTGCTCGATGGAGATCTCCTTATATTTATAACACAAGGAGAGCTCGTCCGGGATCACGAGTCTTTCGCCGTCCTTGAGCTTTTGGATCATCTCTTGGACCCAATTTCTGAGGCGGGCTCATTTCTGCATTTCTTCCCACGGGATATAGCTGTCGAGTGGGAGAGCTCCAGTAGGACGAGGAGGAACGTATTCTTCCATGTCATCAATGAGCCGCTGGAGCCTTTGGAGAGGCGTTGGCTCGACCGGGGATTGTAGAGCGGCTGCTTGTTCAGCTTGTTTCTTGAGCCGCCTTCTAAGGTTCTTCTACCTATTTTTCTCTTATCTCTTGGCAATAGCAATCTCCAAGGGAGTAGGAGGGAGAGGTGCTGGGGCCAGAGTTGATAAATCCTGGTGAGGATATCTCCGAGCTGGTGCCTTTAGAGGGCGAGGTCGATGACTCTTCTTCGCCCAGATTTCAATCCAGGCGCCTTCTGCTTGTTGTATTTAGAAGGTGGCATTGATCGCCTACTCAATTACCTCAAGCGGCAATTCCTGGTATGCCGGGATATTGGGACTGGCGTCCGAAGACGTGTGCGCGGTTTGGTGCCTTACCCGCGGTGGCGGCAACTTTTGAGGAGTCGGCTAACTAGTGCTGGCGTCCGAAGACGTATGCGCGGTTTGATGCCTTAGCCGCAGTGGTGAAAGCTTTTGTTGAGAAGCGGATCGAGATGTATGCTTGTTGTCCTGCTCCTTAGCCTTGCCTTTATGGTCATGCTGAGGGCTAGGTCTAGGGATAGCTGACGGCGTCGCATGACATTATTGCTCTGCACAGTTATCCTGACTTTGCGGACTGGCTGAGCCTTGTGGCGGTGGGCCCGCCACTTGAATTGAAGCCGCTAAAGACTCCGAAGTTGCCTTTTTTGTACTTCGGATTGTGTCAACGTGTAGGTGGGGAGGACCCGACAGCCCGTCCGTTGAGGAGATGTGACGAGGCTGAGGCGGGGCCTCACCCTACTTTTGCTTTCCCTTCCTATCCACGGCTGTCGGAGATGGAGATAGGACTGGGAGATGATGAGAGAGAGCTATAGAGCTCGTCATCGTCTCGCCCACCAGAATGTCGTCTCGGTCGAGAAGGACCCGGAGGAGCCTGGCGGTGTCTTCTTCAGGGAAAGGGAGAGACTTTAGCTCCCGCCAGGATCGCCACCGCATAGCCGAAGTGGCTGGGGCTGGCTGCCTAGCTGCTGATGTCTGAGAGCCCGAAGGGGCTGAAGGAGCAGGGGAATGGATGATGTTGACTGAGAAGTTGGTCGGCTCTGTCTCTTGACTGGCATCTTGCTCTCTATGCCTCCGCAATCGCTCGAGCGCTTCTTGGTTGTCAGTCCGGAACTCGAGCCATTCTGGAGGATGCGGGTAAGGCAGTCCGTGCCCATTTTCTTGGTTGGAGTCTGGCCGCTCTGGTGCACTCCTGGAAGTGCTCAGGGTCTCTTTGACAGCTTGCCGAAGCCTGATAGGTGACATAGAGTTCCCCTCCGCGTTGATCCGCTTCCATTGGATCTGTTCCTGGATGAGGTGTTGAACTTCCTCACAGGACTCGATCGGGTGGCAAATTCTAACATGGAAGGGGCAGTATTGAGGGTGACTATGGTCCCAATGGGTGTAGTCAGCAGGCGAGTCACGGGGCATGATTTGCCCGTTCTCGACGAGGATATCAAAGAGTCGCCGGGTTCTCTCCCTAGGGAAGGAGAGAGGTCTCTGATCATGCCAGGGCCTCCACCCTGGATACTAGATCGAACGTCCCCTTCGATTGGTGCTGGGCTCCTCTGACTCGTCATAAGAAAGAGAAAATGCGGCCATCATGTGGATGACATTGACTGGGAGGTGAGCCACGCGTGCTGCCTTAGCTGGCCTGGCCCACGTATATGGTTGCGGGGGATCAACGAGACCACTCTTCATTTTGATGAGGCTGTCTCGGATCAGCTTCTACGCCTGGGTTTTGAAGACGTAGCAAACTTCGATTTAATGATCCAGCATGCGATGGTACAGGCAATAATTGGGATCGTCGGTCTTCATGGCCTCATCCGGCTTGTGGATTTCTGGCAGCTCGATGATTTTTTGGCCCATATGGAGGTCGAAGAGCATCTCCATATGTTCCTTCTTAAAGGAGAAGGGCGTCTTCATGCGCTCTGAGAAGGAAGGAGCAGCCGGCTTGTCCGCTAGCTTTTTGTCAGAGCCACTAGATTCGGCTTCCTTACTGGCATTAGCAGCAGGGGTGAACTTTATGATGTTCACCTCCTTGCCGGACTGCCGTTCTCGCACTTGCTTACCCTTGGCTGTAGTATAGCTCGGGTTATCAGCGAAGAACATCTCTATTTCGGCGACTGCCGAATTGAGTTGGTCGAAGCCTTTGATATTGGTGCCAAGAAGCTTTTCACTGACCTCAGCCGCTAGACCTCGATGGCATATGGTGATGGCATCCTCTTGAACGGGCAGAGTGACACACCTCATGCTGAGGTCTCACCACTTTTTGATGAAGTCGAGAGTGCCCTCGCCCTTTTTCTGCCGAAGAGAACAGAGTTCGGCTAGGGAGACCTTTCGTTCAGCCGTTTGAAAGCGGTCGAGGAATTTCTTCTGGAGATCTGCCCAGTCGATGACTGAGCCGGACTTCAGACGGGAGTACCATTGGAAGGCCGTTCCCATGAGTGAAGTAGCGAAGTAACGGAGGAGGTATGATTCGTCCAACACTAACTCACCCATGGCCGTAACATAGTAGGCCAGGTGTTCATGGGGCGACCCCTGCCCGTCGAACTTTTGCAACTTCGGGGGCTTGGCGTACTCTGGGGGAAGCCTTTTTAGCTGGTGGTGAAGCGGGTAGGGTACACTGTAGAGATCGATTGTGACAGCCCCTTCACCATACTGGGTGAGCTTTGTCTCGACAATACGCTCGATCATCTGGCGTTGCGCCAGGAGGTTTTCCAGTATTGGCGTATTGGAGGCTCATGGCTGGGCCTCGATCGGGGGTGTGCCGAACCTAGTTGCCAACGGGGTTTGGGCAATCGCCGCTGAGGTGTTGGCAACATCGCGGGCCGCCGGGGGTGCCGGTGCCTCGGCCTGGGGCCTAGCAGGTTACTAAGGATGAAGGTCTCGTTCCTGGAGGAGGTCTTGTAGGAGGGCCTTCAGATGTTGGTTCTCCTTCATGAGAGTGTCGAGGGTCACTTCTTGAGCCTCGTTCGTAGGAGGGTTATTGTTGACCAATGCTGCCTTGATAGGAGGGTTGTGGTCTTCCACCGGGACCTCTTCTGCGCGTTCTGATGCCTGCGGTTCGACAGAAGTGCCGATGTGACCTGTTGGGGGAGGTGGCGGAGCCTAATGGCGCGACCTCCTGAAGTGGGACAAGGGCTAGTTCAAGTCATCTGACTGGGTGTCCGGCTGGTGTCCGGTGGTGTAGCACGCGAACACTCGGACCGCGTCATTGATGAACCGGGCCATCCGCTTCCTACGCACGTGCCGCTCGGGGTGGACAAGCGTCTCTAGTCTATCAAAGACCGAGGTGCGTTGCAGAGGGGGCTCACTCCCGACGTCAGTCGGAGGAGAACCCTAGACAGGCTGCTGGAGGGCCCGGGAACGGGCACACCTTTGCCTCCACTTGCTTGCGCGGGGGACATTGGACGACTGGGTATCGTCAGACGACGCCATTGTGGTGCCAATCGCATTCCATCTGATGCCGCATCTAAGTGCTCGCAGGGGGTTTCTAATACGCGCCCTCCGAACGGCCTGAGATTCTTCTGGAGTGACCCAGATTCTTCTCAAGTCAGGTTGCTGGTCTCCCTTGTCGATGTTTTTCCGACGAGTTATCTTGGGGGCCCGTGTGTCGGGCTGCGGTGGGTACCCCCGGGCTGCCGTCGAGAAGCCCGCTCCTTTGAGCTTCGCCCCTTCCTCTCATGCTTGCCGCAGGAGGTCAAAGCGATTGGAAGTGGAGATGGTGGAAATGGTCAGTTCCTAGGGTAAGATTGGTTCACCCCCGTCGAGACAAATCCGCAGGTCGCCGACAAGAACAGTCTTGCCAGAGTTGCTGGTTGCAGCAGCGAGCCGCCTGCCTCTGCGACCATGGCGACGCTTCTTCTGAGGAGTGGATGAAGACTCCGCCCCGAGATGGTAGACCGAGAAGATCCGGCTTGGAGCGATCGACAGCATGGAGCTGTCAGTCTGAGGTACTAGGATCGGCCCCCGAGATATGGGACCCACGCCGGGAGTCGATGGCCGGGCGACTCGGGTATACGCCTTCGCTCGGGCCGATAGAAGTGTTGCCGATGCTCGAGATGACACTCTTGCACAGGGAGACGACACTGTCGGAAGTGATGAGGTGCCGACGCCCCTGTGGCGAGGACCCGTAGTAGGTGCCGGTGTAGTCCGAGCTCGGGTCGGGGGACCCGAGGAGGGTGCTGAGGAACCTTGCCCCCTGGGTAGAAGACCCACGGGGAGAATCGATTCAACTGGGGCTCGGAACCGGGGTCCCGAGTGCAATACCGGGGAGCCCGCATCGAGGGTCGGCTTTGTCGGGGTTCGGGGTCGGAAACCTGAAGAAGATGTTGAGGAGCCGTGGACCCGGGGCTGGAAGCCCGTGTTGGGGACCGACTTGACTGGAGCTCGAGGTTGGGAACCCGAGGAGGATGCTGGGAAGCCATGTACCCGGGGCAGGGAGCCCGTGTTGGGTACCGGCTTAGCTGGAGCCCAAGGTCAGAGGCCTGAGGAAGATGCTGGGAAGCCGTGGACCCGGGGCTGGGAGCCCGTGTTGGGTGCCGACTTTGCTGGGGCTCGGGGTTGGGAACCCGAGGAAGAGGCTGGGATAATGACTGAACTCCGGGGCACGGGGTCTGTGTCGGATATCGAACGAGGCTGGCCTCGGGAGCTACCGCTTACCCGGACCGGCGTTGATCTGGGGGCCCTACAGGGGCTTGTGGTGGCAGTCCGGTATCCGGTACTCAGGTGGGCCACCGGGACTGGAGGTGCATATGGCATGTTGGCCGCGGGAGCCAATGAAGAAACTAGAGTTGGCTGAAGAGCAGCCACGGGGATCACACCCAAGAAGTAGGGCGATCCGATGACAGGAGCAAAGCTGTCGAAGGCAATCGACGACGCCAAGTAGCCCACCCAGGCATGGGTAGCAATGACGTTGGGGCCATAGGTGACAGCCTCCATGGTTACTGGAGTGCTGAGTGCTGCGGAGGTGACGGTTGCTGACAGTCGCCAAGCGTGGTCTGACGATCAGAACGTGAACTAGAAGCTGCTAGAAAATGCGCACACGAGTACCCTCCTCCGCCTCTCCTGCAAGAATAGGGAAAGGGCACCAGGGCTTCAGGGCTGGCACAGACTTTTCTTCAGCAAAAAGAAGGAAGGCGGGAGACGTCCCACCGGGCGTGCCATCCTCTCTGTTGCTGCGGTTTTTTTTTTTTGCCGAATAATCGGGATGAAGGAAGGGATACAGCGGGGAAGGAAAATACGGGAGTTTGATATATCTTGGGTATCTTCCTTACGGTTGCATGCCTCTCATGGCGGTATCGGGCACTCTCCTTTTACGGAAAGTCGAAAAGGGTCGAATGGCACGACAGTGTCAGGTTAAGGGTTGACCAGACAGGGTGCGGGCATGCCGGTCGATTTCTCGACAATCACCATGGAACCAAGGGTTGACCGGGGAAGCGCCACCAGGGCGCGGCACGTGGGCTCGGGTGATCGGACGACGCGTGGAGAGAAGGGGTTCCATGGGTGTGAGTGCGTAGGCGATTGTGGGAATCGTGTACTGGACGTCTTTCCCCACCGGCTGCAAGCAACTGGTGTTTATTTACATCAGATTGAATCCGAATACCTTCATTCTAAGCTGAAGAAAAGTCTGCATATATGTCTGAAGCCATGGGTAGAGGGCCGGGAGCATTCTACAGCTGTGGGTGCGCTTTCGACTAGGGGGCGTTTACTGGGGTTAGGATGTTAGGCACTGATGCCGAGAGGTGTAGGTGGAGAGCTGGGGGCCCGAATGCAGGCACTTATATTTTAATAGCTTTATGAAGGGCCGCATGGGCTTTACAAATGGGCCTAAGTGGCCAAAGTACAACTGGCGCAAGTTGCGGGACAATTCCGACACGTGGGTCGGTCCTCGGGTCATTGCGTAACGAGGTGGATATCCGCGTGTCTTACAGGATCCCTCTACAGGGGGATTGGTGTAGGCCTGACTGCCCCGGAGGCCAAAGCGGGCACGAATTGGCACCTAACGGAGGGCGGACGCGGCTCGAGGTGAGTGGTCTGGTCCGGGTCTTGGACAGTGAGTGTCACCATACTGGGGAGTCGAGGTCGGCCCCGGGACTATGATTCCCAGGCCAGAGGTCCGACTGGACTCGAGTTGTTGGTTTGAGGGGCCAACGGCTGGCTGGGAGGACACGCGGTCCCATTTCAGGAACCGTTACGACATTACGGAGTACACTTTGTTACCGTCGTAAGTTGGCGTACACAGGCGGACTCGGGATGCGGGTGCTTTTGCCATTGGCGTAGTCATCTTACATGCGATGGGGATGGACTTGGTGTAAGACGGCTAAACACCGCGAGAGGGGAGTACGTGGGACATACCATCGACGTGGGTGAGCCGACTAGCAAGCCAATCGTACACGCACTTAGCTTCTCGCGTCCCCGACCCTTCCCGAAGGCCTCGGGAGTCCGAGGGTGCGACAATTAGGCCGGGGGTTGTTCGTCCGTCCGTGCGTCGTCCTCCTTGCTCTTGTTGTTCTCCTTGTTGTTGCTATCGTTATGCATCATGCCCCTTGAGCTTCTAAGGGGGGGATTTATAGAAAGTTGAAGGGGTGGGGGGTGGGGTTTAGGCGGACCAAGTTGAGGTTCAACTTGGTCTGGGTAAACCCCCTAAACAGTGTTTTATTTTATTTTTATTTGTATTTTTTGTGTGTGTTTTTTGTATGTAAGGGAGTGGGGGAGATGGGGTTTAGGCAGACCAGCCCAGAGGGGCTGGGTTGGTCCGCCTAAACCCCTCCCCAAGGGGGGGTTTAGGCGGACCAGCCCCATGGGCTGGTCTGGTCTGCCTAAACCCCTCTTTGGAGGGAGAAATTCTTTTTTTTTTAATTTGGATGGGGTTTAGGCGGACCGAACAGGTACCTTTTTTATCTTTTAAAATTTTTTATTATTATCCATGGGTTTAGGCGGACCAGCCGGGGGGCCATGCTGGTCCACCTAAACCCCTCCCCAGGGGGGGTTTGGGCGGACCGGGTTGGAAGAGAGAAGGGGGAGTGGCCCCACCTCTATAAAATTCAATTTTTTGCTATTTTTCTTCCTAAATTGGCTAAGAAGAAAAGGATAGGAGGATACTTGAAGGATACTGGTTGACCGGCCACGTGCGTGCGAGGAACACGGGTGTTGTGACTGACGTAATCCCGGGGCTTCGTCTTCGCGAGTTCTTCTACGTACGGGTACGACGAACGAACTTTGCACGAACCTCGGACCACGAGTGTAGATCGGATTAAAATCCGCTCTTTGTTTGGGAAATTAAATATGACAATGGGATAAATAATGCAAAAGAGTGCAATAAAAATAGCACGAGGTGCTAAAGTGGAGATGATGTGATCGCCAGAGGGGTTACCTCAATAAGAAGAAAAGGAGATCGCGTGTACCTGATGGAAGTTAGGATGCGGGATGGATGTGGATTTCCTCCTCCAACTTCAATCGGCCGGCCGATGAAGTGGGTCTTCTTAGTTGATTACCTTGTAAAAAGACAATGAAAACAAGCAAAAGAGAGAGGGATCAGCCAAAGTGCTATAGTATCAATCCAAAACTAACATGAAATGATGAAAAGACATCAACGTGCGCACCTCTTTTTATTTTTTTTAAAACCCCTAGAAGAGAGCTAGGGAAAGGATATGATATGTTGATATGTAATGCAATAAGAAAACTAATGATAGGATGACAGTGATGATGAATATGCTTAGAAAACAAATGAAATAACCCTGCTCTTCCTGACGAGAGTAAAGGGAAGCCGTGAAGGTATTGAACGGATGCAGAGGGATGGATGAAGCACGCCCCTGATGCAGAGGGATGGAGTGGAAGCAGGCGTTCAACCTTCTGAATACTTCAAATGCTTTGAATGCTAACCCGGTTAACCTTTTTCACGATCGAATGATATTTCCTTTTATAATGCTTCAATCGGATGATCAAACCAAGGAAATGATAAGAACAGGCAATGAGGCATCCAGGGAAGGATCAAGATCGAGCAAGAGTCCCATGGATGGTAGGGAACTGTGAGGGAAAGATGGAAAAAGGAAGGACTCTGGATGAAACACGACTCAAGCCAGGGCGTCAATTTATGAATTGACGACCTGACACAGGACGTTTATTGAAACACGACCTAGGAAAGGCCGTTTCTTCCTGGATTTAATTTTGAAATAAAACTTTCTTTGTTTAGAAATTCCTGGAATACGCCTGAGGTAACGGCGTTTCTTAAAAACACGCCCTGAGGTAGGACGTTACGCATAAAATGCTTTTTATTTTGAAAATAGATAATTCCAGAAATTAACGGAAAATACCAGGAATTGACGCCCTCACCTATGGTCGTCCCTTCTTTTGAAACGCCCTATGACAGGTCGCGACTTTTGAAAGTAACGCCCTTCGTTAGGTCGTGAATCACGAAAAATGCGGGAAAAATGCATAAAACTCACAAAAATAGAAAAACTTCATGTTACAGGAATATTGAAGTCCACTTGGGGCGTTTACATAATGACATGAGATTTGATCAACATAACGTCAATTTTAACGTGTCTACAACTGTCCCGCCTTGGCGTCTGCTTTGCAAGGGAGTGAGACAGAAATGGAATGAAGTGTAACGAAAGGAATGAAGTGGAATGAACTGATAAGGAGACGCCAAGGTGTGATGTGACACGCCTCAGAACATTAAGCATTTGAAATCTTTTCAAGATTTTGAGTGAAACAACTCTGAGTGGTTCCAAGGAAACATCGATTTGTTGGATAAAAGGAGATTTAAACTAAGTAAATAAAGGGTGTGCGCGTAGGCACGACAGGGAAAGACCATTGGAGAGCGATTACCAGCCAACGTGGACGTGCTACAACCAAGGTAAATTTTACAGAAAAATAAAGAGAATTGGGATAGAGATCCAACAAAAGGGACACTTTCAAGGAATCAGCCTGAACGGCTTCAAATAGAATGAAGTACTTGATTTGAAGTGGAATATCTCATGTCAACTCAATCAAGAGCGAGTGAACTTCATTACTGCCATAATATGAAGATTTTCAGCATGAAACTCAAAGTCCTACATGATGCATGCTGGGCTAAAAGAAAGATTAAAACAAACTAAAATAGAAAGTAATCAAGGATAATATTGCTAAGCCATTTAGATCTAGTCAATAATCCAAATCTCTGAGCTAACACTAAGCCGAAGCCCGTTTATCCGCGCATCAACTCAGAAAGTGGAACCATCGTCCCAAACCTTTAACAACTCAACGGCCTATCCGTGTGATCAAAACTTTCCTGAAATCGTCATCGTTTTTGATGAAGGGGAACTCGAATTTCAGGTTCATCAAAACCACAAGGTCCTTGACATACTATAATAATGTAGATATCATATAATAGTAATGCTTACAAGAAACAGATACAAGGTGACAAGATGTTACTCCCATGAGTGGTCCAAGCGTCTCGAATCCTGCAAACTTTTGCACTTGAAACTTATTAGCCTTCATTAATTCAGAACATGACATGATCATAAGTGCTTAATCATAAACAATTTTACTAAAATAATAGCACTTAAGTTCATTAAAAAACATGGAGAGGTCAAAAATCCGTAAGCCAATAAAACACGCCTAAGAACAGGGCGTTAACAGAATGAAAGACACCTGACCATAGGTCGTTAAACATTTAAAACACGCCGTACTCAAAGGCGTAAACAGTAACGGAAGCTTTAGAAGAAGACGCCCCATGTTAGGGCGTTAAATAAAACACGACCACTGGTCAGGTCGTCAAATCAAAAATAGACGCCCTTACATAAGGCGTTAATTCAGCACGAACCTCCGTTTCTAAATCAAGAACACAGTCCTTAACCTAATCAAACTTCTATCTTCGGGACTCTTCAAGACTCTTCAAATCCTAATAAAAAGGAAAGCTTTCTTTTAATAAACCAACCGAATCTCTCTGCTGCCGTCCAAGCCTTCTGTTCTTCTTCATCTGCAGGTTGCAACTGCTGCTCAAACTCTTCCTGCAGCGGCGATGGACAGGATGATGAAGAAACCTAGAATCTCTACTCCCAGAATTACTGAAGTACAAGGGCACATAAGTAATCGAATTGCTTCGAATCAGGTAAGCTATTCCTCTGTTAATTGCTCTGTACTATTCCTTCTGCCAAGCTCTCCTCTTACATTTCATATGCTTATGCTTGTTACTGCATGTGTTATTGTTTTCTCTCACAGGATTACCCAACTCTTCCAGGAGCTAGAAGATACATCCAAATCAAATGGTTGCCCCTCATCCTCTCCAAATTCACCTCAGATATGAGGGTATATGTAGCTAGATGGCGTCTCTTGGGGTTGATAACCCATGCCAAGCATTATGATCAAATCCACATAGATTGGGCTGCCATAGGAGCATTGATTGAGACATGGCATCCTTCCACTCATACTTTCTTATTTTCCATATTTGAGGCCACCATCTTGCTGGAAGAAGTAGAGTTGATCTTAGGCTTAAAAAGGATGAAACACGGAGAAGAAGAAAAGATGGCCATCATGCCAAGGCCAATCTCCTCCCATGAATTGCTAACCTCATTGATACCTAGCCCAAATATAGTGAACCAAATCAAGGTCACTAAAGGAATTAACCTCTTGAAGCTCACCTCGTGGGTGTACAAGAGAGCGGATCAAGCTAAAGAGGAAGAGGAGATAGAAAGAGTGACCAAAGCCTTCGTGGTGTGCTTAGCAGGAGCACTCCTATTCCCATCCACGGGGGACTTTCTAGAGGAGTCCCAATTGAGCGCAGTGGTGAGCTTATGGGAAGAAGAAAGAGTTGGACCGGCGATCCTAGCATATCTCTATAGCGGGCTCACATCGGCGGCTATGGGAAGGCCCATCTACGGGTGCATGCTAGCATTCTCTAGTTGGATTGACCTCGACTTCAAATTCGATCCATGCCATGAAGCCCAACAATCGTCAAGGATCTTTTCAAAGAGCCCACTCTCCTATATAACCGGCTTGTTAGGAATAAGCAATAGAGTGACGAACCGGATTCCTCAAATCAAGAAGAGAGTGAATTGGAGAGAGCACTTAAAGGTAATGCCAAAGAATCTCTTTACTTGTGCCCCGGGTATATTCAAAATGCAGGAACTCCGCGCAAGATTCTCCATTGGCACGGACCTTCGACTTATTGGCGCATCCGAGCTTGTCTTGTACAATGCACACCGGTGCCTTCCTCAGCTCGGGCTTCCAAGGCAAGTGCTAGAAAACATCTCCCATCTTCCTCCAATCAAATCAAGGGATCTAGGCAGCAATGAAGATGGAGAGGAAGCAATCACCATTCAAGCTCTGTGGAAGCTAAGCAAGCTTCATCACCCTGTAGAAGACTTGGATGAAGACAAGGAACAGTGGAAAAATTATGTAATCTCTTTGAGGAAATTAAGGCCCAAGGTGGCTCATTAGGCATTATAGTTCCTTTCTTTCAAATAATAAAGATTGCTTTTCTGATTGAGCTGATTATTACTGTGATTATGATCAAAATCACCCAAAACCTGTGTTTCTGTCGCAAATAACGCCTCAAATAAGGGCGCGAATTCAAGAAAGAACGCCTTACCTCAGGGCGTTTCAATCGGCCCATCTTCCACATTTGACGCCTGCACCAGAGGGCGCGACTTAATTAACGACTTCAAGAAAGGCGTGAATAGGTTCAAACCCCAAAGAATATAATCGTTGAATCATCAAGGTAACGCCTGATCCTTAGTCACTTCTAAAAAATAACACGCCCTTGACAGAGGCGTTACTCTAAGCCAGCAATGATGACTTTCATCACATCAATCAACGCCCATTCAATGCGTCTGACGACGGTTATCGTTCCCCATGCAAAACAAATTAACGCCCTAATGAACGTCGTCTACTTGCATAAAACGCCCAAGTCATGGTCGTGAATTCCATTAGAAACGCCTTCCATTAGGGCGTGTCTTCTTTTCGAAACCCAAAAGTCACCGGCCCCTTTCTTCTTCCTCCTTCCGTCCTCATTTCCCCCCTTCTGCAAACCCTAACCGAAGCCCCCTCTTGAACTCCCTCTCTCGATCTATTCTCTCACTCTCTCAATCTCCCTCTACCCTAACTCTAGCCATGGCCGGTGGAGGACACAAGCGCCAGAGGATAGCCGCCCCAGAGGTCGTTGACCTCGATGCCGCCCACGCCCAAGAGGAACCCGCCGTGGAGGAGCTCGCCATCGTGGCCGTTGAAGAACTGGCGGTGGTTGCCGGCGGCGACGAGGCCGAAGGAGCAGCAACAGAAGAAGGAGGAGAAGACGAAGGTGGAGGAGATGAAGAAGAAGAAGATGAAGAAGAGGGAGAGGAAGAAGAAGAAGACGGTGGACCACCACCCACGGCGGCGGTCGCTCCCCGGGGTCAACTCCGGCGGCCCAGACGGCCACTGCCTCGGCCACAACCCCAGAAGCACAAAAAGGTAGGTTCCCCCTCCCCAATTCCATTTTTTTATTTTATTTTCATTTTATTTTTTATTTTTCCTGATTTTTCATGGCCCTCGGGCGCAAAACCTGCAACTCAGAAAAGAAACGCCTCCCATGGGGGCGTTAATCACAAATGAAACGCCCTGACCCAGGGCGTAAATTTTTTTTATTTTCTGAAAATTAATTAACCTTCATGAAAAACGCCCTGAAGCATGTCGTTTCTTCAAAAATTATGATTTTTCATTAATTCCATGCCCATTAAATGTTTTCATTAATTATTTCGCATGCTGCCATTTTTATTTGAATTATCTGAAAATCATGAAAGCCACGCCCCTCACCAGGGCGTGATTTAACAAGAAACGCCCAAAGAAGAGGGCGTCTCTTCAATAACTCTCCATTTAAACTGAACGGTCCTAAAAATGGAAAACGCCCCAGCCAACGGCGTGATTTGAAAATATTTTAGGATTTTTAGAAATTAACAACATGTTCACGCCCTACACAGAGGCGTTTCAAAGATGAAAACGCCCTCAGCCAGGACGTTACTTTAATAGAAAAACGCCCCCTTTAGGGGCGTGAATTTACTAAGAAACGACCTGAGGAGGGTCGTGACTTCCAAAACATTAAGATCAATGCCCAGGCAAAACCAGATGCAATTACACAAGATTAACCAAACAATTCAGCAAAGTTCTTCTCTTTTAATGCGTGCAGGGGCTGATGAGGACCCGTATCTCATGGGTCATGGTCTGGGCAGCATACCAGGGTCTCCCCGACTTCCAGAGGGTTAGGGTAGATGCTATGGGGTTCGGGGCTTTCCTATCCATCGAGCCATTTAGACCCGACCTAGCACTTATCCAGGTTTTACGGGAACGTTGGGATAGGGTGAGTCGGTCCTTTCTGATGCCCTGGGGGCACATGGTTCCTACCCTAGAGGATGTGACTAGGATTACGGGGTTGAGGGTGGATGGTGAGGCTGTGAGTGGGTTCACCTATCCTGACTACACGGAGATGGCCCAGAGGTTACTAGGGCTGGATATGGTTTATGTGGTGCCGAGCGAGTGTAGGACCATCTTCCGTACAGACCTGACTACGGTGATGGGTTTAGGAGATGCCAGGCACAGGTCAGGGGAGACCTTAGGTGAGTTTGCACAGAGGCTGACCGATGGGGTGAGAGCGGTATGCTGCCAGGACCCGACTGACCATGAGAGAGCGGATCGAGACCTGAGGAGGTTCCTGCTGCTGCTGCTCGGAAGATTATTGCTGGGGACGAAAGCCGACGTCATCAACTGCCGCTTCTTGGGCATCCTTGAGGACTTGGAGACAGTTGGCACTTACGCTTGGGGTGCAGCCTTGCTGGCACATTTGATAGCTGATCTGTCCACGGGTACCAGACGAGAGACGACCGTCAGTGGCTTCTCACCTCTTCTTCAGGTATGCAATTTTCTCATTTTCATATCTTTTTTCTTTTTCTTTTCTTCTTATTATGATGCATGTGAATGCCTTACTAATGCAATGCATGGATGCAGGTGTGGAGCCACTTATACATGCCGATGGGGCGCGTTGACCCACGGCCCGGAGCTGAGGGATCCTTTCCTCTGGCGCGACGCTGGTTACCAGTCATCTTCGGTGCCCCACTCGACTACGAGTTGTGGGTTCTACGGAGAGAGTTCCGCGACTTCCCTCCCTCGCTGGTATGTATGAATGAATGATATGCATTTCTTTTGAATTGATTTGAATTGATTATGATGAAATGATAATGATATGTATGAATGCAGGTGCAGTGGAGGCCTTACGAGGATATGACAGATGAGGGCCAACCTTGGGTCGTATCGGGGCGACCTCGCTTTGGGCGTGAGCTGTGGCTGCACTGCCTGAGCGAGATCGAGCCGTTACGGCTTCGGTTGGTGACGAGGACCCTGGGCCTGCCCCAGGAGTGGATCGAGGTCGGAGAGCCTCGAGGCATAGGAAAGAAGATCCGCGATCGCACCAAGGCGATCGACTGGAGGGTACGTTTTGAGGAGCAGTACGCCGACTGGCAGCGTGGCGGGACCAGAGTCACCTCTCGCGCGACTGACAGCTCCGAGTACCTCCGGCGCTACTGGGAGGTATACGTCGGCCGACCCCAGATGAGGGTCTTAGGGGTATGTATGAATGCACTTATTTCTAAATTGAATGCAAATGCTTATGTTTCTATCATGTGACTAACATGTAATGGATGCAGGATGCGAGGGACATAGCGGCGATAGATGCCCAGGCCCACCTACACAGCCTGGAGGACCAGCTAGCTGCCACACGGGCCGACCTAGAGACCCTGGTGAGTGCTTAAATTACTTCTATATGCAAATGAATCTTTTTGTTGAATTATTGATGATTAGCCACTGACGATCTCAATGAATGCATCGTGCCCAGCAGGGAGTAGTGAGGAGAGATCCAGGGGAGGCCTCTAGCTCGAGGGGACCTAGCGCGGAGGTGACCGCGCTATCAGAGTAGCTAGCTAGAGCGGTTGCACGGGCCGAGGCAGCAGAGCGGGACCTCGTCTCACGGGTAGATTCTGAACTCAAACTCAGTCAGTTCAATTATTGATTAAATATAGCATTGTGTACTGATAAAAATTCATTTTTACAGACTGAAGAGCTTCGAGCCGCTCTTATCTGCGTAGACGAGAGCTTCCGAGCGACGAGCTCACATGTGAGTAATTCAATCATGCATCGTTAAATTATTGAATTATTGCATTTATTGTGGAATTGATGATTTGCTTACCCTTTTACAGGTGACTCAGCTTCAGGCCGTACGTACCGAGTTGGCGATCCGTGACCAGCGGATCTCAGAGCTTGAGAGGTCCCAGAGGCGACGAGAGGAGCTTCCTCAGGACGTGGCCGAGCTGCGGGTGGCTCTTGAGATGGAGAGACGTGAGCGTGCTCGAGAGCGGGAGGAGCACTTGGCGGACCGTGCCCGTCACCACGAGCTACAGCAGTCAGAGCGTGCCCGGTACCAGGAGCTGGTGGTAGCACACGAGCGTGAGCTGGCAGACTCGAGGACGCAGCTGGTCCTTGTTCAGGAGCGGCTACGAGTTGCTGAGGAGCATCTCCAGCGAGGGCGTGAGCGAGCTCGTGCTGCGGGATACTCCTTTACTAGCTCCACTTTTGTTGCGGGTTCTTCTCTTCGAGAGAGGAGTGAGGCAGGGGGCCAGGCTCGAGTTCCAGCTTCTTCTCGGGGACCCATGCCCCCTCCACCAGCACCAGCTCGGGATGGCGAGGAGGAGGTTGAGAGTAGGAGAGAGGAGGGTGGAGGCGAGAGCTGAGAGATTTACTTGTACTCCTCCACCCTCACACCTGTACTTAGACATTCATGATGTATATATATATGAGATCGAGATTTCTTTTGTTACCTGAGCATTTTGTGTGGTTGTGGTCTTGTGTTTGTGTACTTTCTTCTTTCCACGTTCTTCGTGTTTGCTTTACTTTTGTCCTGTATCTGCAGCTGCGGTTTTCACTTGAATAAAATAGGTTAATTCATCTGTTCGACTTGGCCCCTTGCCCAATAAGCAAAGGTTGGCAATGTTCTGACCTTAATGACGGGTCAAGGGGCCAAGCCTTTAATCAAATAAGGTAAAATGAAATAACCAATAAAGGGGAGATGCATCATGCGAGCACACATATGCAAACAAAAGAAATATGCACAGACAGAATGCAAGCATACGGATGAAGAATGTATTTTTCTATATTTTTTTTTGTTATTTTCTTGAAAAACGCACCTTAGATTAGGTCGTGACTCAGGTGAAAGACGCCCTCGCAGACGGCGTGCACTTTTGAAAGGATCTTGGAATTTGGTGAAAAGACGGCCTGAACAAGGGCGTTAATTTTATAAAGATGACCCTCACAAGGGCGTGAATTAAATTAAAAACGCCTTAAGGAAAGGCGTGAATTATATGAATTTTCAAAAAAAAGATTGACAAGGCTATCCAGATCGCGGGCCCTACACGGTCACCCTCTAGGATTCATTAATCTTTCTTGAATAATTAAAAGGGAGTCGACGTGCTCGAAGTTGACTTATATTCGAGATTTCGCACAGTGCAATTTCTTAAGTTCGTCTTGACCATCCTGTCAGTTCGCGACTTTACCACATAGAAAGGATGGAAGAAAATATAAGGGAAGCCCATAAGGGGTTCTGGGATGCTCAAGGTAAAGTTACCTCCCCTGCCCTATGCCTGTTGGGGTTCGATCTTTGGCGTAGGGAAATTTGTTGCCTTTTTTGCCCTTTTATAATGCATGCATACGCCCAAGGTTTTCCTTGCGGGGACTTTGCCCTCTTGACATGCTTTTCTTTTCATAACTTGACTTTCACTTTGGAATTGATTTGCATTGATGAAAAATAAACCTAATTGTACTTGGGCTTTTTGTGACATTTGCTCCCTTTTGGGCCTTGACTTCCACCTACTAGGGCGGCGGACAGGCTTGGCGCATCTGCCTCGAGGTCTCCCTTCCTCCCTTATGGACCGAAGAAGAAAAGAACGGGTATTGTCTTTCACTTTTAGTCAGGTTTTTGACTTTCCATCAGATTTTGCACTGCTTGAGTTCAAGAATAAAGCGTGTAGTGTGTGCGGGAATCAACCCCATTTTTAAGTTACCAAGACTGATAAATGAATTCTGAATTTTGACCTTTCGGGCTTTGATCTTTTGTGTGCCATGGCAATAATTTTGAAAGTCTTTTCAGTTTATTTTTTTTTTTTGAAATTTCTTTGTTTTTTTGTTTTGTTTTCGTAATTTATATATTTTTTTTGGATTTTGGCAAATATTCCATTTTTTTTGGATTTTGGAAAATATTTATTTTTTTTGTTGGATTCATCATCATTTTTTTGTTTTTGTTGGATTTTGGAAAATATTCATTTTTTTTTGTGGATTTTGGGAAATCAGGGGTAGTATTTCTTAAGATACAAATCATTCCAAGGGTGAGTTAACTCTTCACCTTCAGCATTAGTTAGTTTATAAGCATTGCCAGGAAAAAACTTCTTTTATAACGAACGGTCCCTCCCAATTTGGTTGGAGTTTTGAGCGGGGGCCACCCGGCTTAACAAAAATTCTCTTGATTACCATCTCACCGACTTTAAATTTTCTCTCTATTACTTTCTTTTGGTAAAAACGTGAGAGCCTATTTTGATAAACGTGCGCATGCTCAGCGGCGACCAGACGCTTCTCATCTAGGAGTTCCAATTGGGCAAGGAGTGAATCACGACGTTCATCAATAGAAAGTTCCTTATCCAATTGTACTCACAGAGAGGGAATAAGAATCTCATAAGGGACTACTGCCTCCATCCCATATGTGAGGGCGAAAGGGGTTTGCCCAGTGGGAGTGCGAATGGAAGTGCGGTAGGCCCAAAGAGCTTCAACCAGCTTGTCTGGCCAGTCCGAAAATTTATTAGCCTCACACGTTTTTTTAACGATTTTGATCAAAGTTTTGTTAGTTGCCTCTGCTTGGCCATTGCCCTGCGGATAATAGGGAGAAGAATGATGCAATGCAATGTTATACCTGCTGCAGAGTTCCTTGAGCTCTTGAGAGATAAATTGAGGTCCGTTGTCGGTGACGATGGTGCTCGGGATGCCGAACCTCGTGATGATATTCTTCATGATGAATTTACAGACAGTTGATGCTTTAATTTCCACGTAAGCTTCCGCTTCCGCCCACTTGGTGAAGTACTCCGTTGCCGTGAGGATGAATGATTTTTGTTTGGTCAGGAAGTTCGAATCACCAAGAGGTCCAATGATGTCAAAAGCCCACATGGAAAAAGGCCATGGGGAGGACGTAGGATGGAGCGAAGAAGCAGGAGAATGAATCTTGTCGGCGTGCAGTTGGCACTTAACACACCTACGAACATAGATAGAGCAATCCTCTTCTAGAGTGGGCCAATAGAAACCTAGCCTAAGGATTTTCTTAGCTAGCATCTGGCTGTTCACATGACCACCACACACACCAGAATGCGCCTCTTCCACAACTTTCCAAGATTCATCATCATCGAGGCATCTCAATAAAACACCGGTGAGCCCTCTTCTGTAGAGCACACCTCCAACCAAAGTATAACGTTGAGCCACTCTTCTAATTGCTTTCTTTTCTTCTGCGGTGGCTTCCTCGGGATAAGACTGATCATTACAGTATCTGGCAATCTCATAATACCAAGGCTTCTCTTCGTCAGCCAACTCTTCTTCCCAGTCCAAAAGCATGACCTCTTTGCCTTTAAGAGTTTCTTTCTGCTTGGCCTTCTCGAGCACCTAATCCCTAATATCAAGGAAAGCACGATCCTTAATAGCTGGAGTGTCACGCTGATGAATCAGAGGGACATGGAAATCACGCTCAGGGGGGAAGACTAAAGCAGAAGCTAAAGAAGCAAGAGCGTCAGTTAGAATGTTCTGACTGCGAGGGACATGAACGAAGATTAACTTGGTAAAGAGTTTGGCATAAGCTGAAGCGAGTTCCTGGTAGGGCTTAAGCTTAGGATTGATAGTGCGGCACTTGACCAGCACCTGGCGCAAAATGAGTTGACTATCACCGACAATCCTCAAGTGGGTGACACCATATCGATGAGCGGTTTGTAGACCGGCCAAAAGAGCTTCATACTCAGATATATTGTTGGTGACAGGGAAAGTGAGCCGAGCAGCAAATGGAATGGTGACCCCTTCAGGTGTTAAAAGGACCATGCCGATCCCTCTTCCTTGAGAATTAAGAGCTCCATCAAAATGTAACGTCCACATAGGATCAAGGGGTTGATTAATGGACATTAATTCTTCATCTGGGAACTCAGAATTGATAGGATCAAAATGAGGTAGAGGGTGATGAGCAAGATGTTCGGCGATGGCATAACCTTTGATAGCTTTTTGTTGAATGTAAGTGATATCAAACTGGGAGAGGAAGCTTTGCCAACGTGCTAATCGATCAGTGGGGACAGATTTTTCAAGGAGGAATTTGATTGGATTCATTTGAGCAATGAGGTGAACCTCGTGAGCTAGGAAATAATGTTTTAATTTCTGAACTACCCAAACCAAAGCTGCACAAGTCTTCTCCATGGCTGAGTACCTCTGCTCACAGGGGTTAAGAAGCTTAGACAAGTAGTATGCTGCCCTCTCCTTACTTTCTTCATCCACTTGAGCCAAGACAGCACCTACAGAGTCATCCAGGACTGAAACATACAGAATAAGTGGTTTACATGGAATTGGCGGTCTCAGGACAGGGGGATTGGCCAAATAATCCTTCAATCCGTCAAAGACTGCCTGACACTTGTCATCCCAATTAAACTTAACTCCCGGCTTGGTAAGCTCGTAAAACGGCCTGCATCTTTGTGAATGCTGGGAGACGAAGCGGTGAATGAATTGCAACCTCCCTATTAATCCTCGAACTTCCTTCAAATTCTTGGGAGGAGGCATATCTCTAATGGCTCTCGCCTTGTTGGGATCGACTTCAATTCCCCTCTTACTGACAATGAATCCAAGCAACTTCCCTGAAGAAACGCCAAATACGCACTTCTTGGGGTTCATTTTTAATTGATATTCTCGCGACCTCTGTAGAACCTTAGCTAGAACCCCAGGATGCTCAATCCTTGTCCTTGATTTCACTACCAGGTCATCCACATACACCTCAATATAGATGTGAATCATGTCGTGAAAAATAGCCATCATAGCCCTCTGATAAGTGGCTCCAGCATTCTTAAGTCCAAAGGGCATGACCACATAACAATAAGTGCCCCATGGTGTTGTGAATGAAGTCTTCTCTTGATCTTCCTCAGCCAGTCGAATTTGATTATAACCTGAAAAGCCATCCATAAAAGAAAGAGTCTCAAATCCTGCCGTATTATCAATTAGAACATCAATATGAGGGAGGGGAAGTCATCTTTAGGACATGCTCGGTTGAGGTCCCGGAAATCTATGCAAATCCGAACCTTCCCATCTTTCTTCATAACCGGGACAATGTTAGCCACCCAATTGGGGTAAAGGACAACTCTAACAAATCTAGCTTTGTGGAGCTTATCGACCTCTTCTTTCATCTTCAAAGCCATGTTAGGGTGGAAACGCCTCAACCGTTGTTTGACCGGGACAGACCCTGGCTTAAGTGTAAGGCGGTGTTCAACGAGCGCAGGGTCTAATCCAGGCATATCCTCATAACTCCAAGCAAACGTATCCTTGTATTCTTGAAGAACTAAAATGAGCGCCTCCTCTTCGGAGGGCGGTAAATTCTTGCTAATGAGGACAATCCTAGGGTCTTCCTCGGTACCCAGATTAATTTCTTTGGTAGGTTCTTCTACGGAGGCTGATGGTTCGTCGAATCTTCTCATCCCACTAGCAAAAGCATCAGCCTCGTCCTCATATTCTTCATAATTTTCGTCCCCCTCTTCAATAGGGTCTTCATCATTCAATATTTCATAAACGCCCAAACCCTCATAAGAAGCAATAACATCTTCATATTCTAACTCTGGCAGGATAATTGGATCTTCCACAAACTCCGGGAGAGCTAAACAAGCTTGGCATCTGATGGCCAACTCCAACAAAAATCTTCGGGGAATCTGCCTACCCTTGGCCTTCTTATGTGGAACTATCCCCTGATTTTTATTATTAGAGGGAGAGGAGGAAGAATAGGAACAACTAGCTTGATCAGGGGAAGGAGACGAAAAAGCGGATACAGGAGGTGATACAGAGGAAGGCCCCTCACCAGAGGGGGAGAAAAGATTGATCAAGGAATCCTGAAGGAGCGGCCCCTGGGTCGGGACACACTCGGGAGAAAAATAGGAGGTCTCCTCAATAGAAATGGAGGATTGGAATGTTGGAGATTTGGCGTTTTTTTTTGTTTTTATCTTTTCCTTTATTTTCATTTTCTTTTTCCAGTAAGAAGCAATGTGAAGGGGGAGTAGCAGGGGGAGTGGAAATTGCAAGATCAGAGAAAGATTTAATCAAAGATGGCCCTCTCAGGGGCATGATGGAGATTTCAGCAAATCGCTCGAGGAGCGAAGGAGGTATCGGAAGAGAGAACTGGACTGAGTTTGGAGCAAAATTGATGGTAATCGGAGGTGGTCGTGGCACGCGACCAAACCAGCAAGAGTATAAGGAAGCCAGAACAGTGGGATGCATGGAAGTGAGAGAAAAGAGGCCGGCCCACAGCCTGTCCACAGAAAATCCTTCTTCAAAGGGGACATCTGGCTCCCCAGTATCTGTGTAGTCACTTAACATCTGCCTTTTATCTGTGATTACTGCTGGCATTTCAATCAGTTCTTAAATCAGCGGCGGCCACTCTGGATCTGTTGGCATGAACAGGCGGCTCAGAGAGATTGTGATGTCATTCATGTCAAACCACCTGTACCAGTCACATTCCGGATCACCCATTTTTCTTCTTTTATCTGGCCTCAAAGACTCCAGGGCTTTGTATGTAGCCAGCGGGGCAATGTGACGAGCAAACTGTCTGGCATGCACATCTTGACAATCAAGCAATGAAGTAATGACGGTGGTCTGCTCATCATTCTGAATGCCACCGGTAACAAAATGTGTCTTTAAAGTCCAGGTGAGCGGCTGGCGATCTGGCTTGAAGGTGGACGTCATAACAGCCCACGGCTCTCCTTCATTTTTGCCTGGTGCTTTGTAGCCTAAGCCCCCTCGTGCAATCATCTTTTGAGGCTTAATGGACCTAATCCTGCCCTGACAATTGATACCCAGGCCTTTGCCGTCTTGATATCCCATTTTTAATAGAATGTTCCAACCAGGGGTTTTAATCATGTTCTTTTTCTTCTTCCCCTTATAAGGCAGGGGTGTCATAGCAACTGTGGTAACAGTCTCAGATAGCATCGGCCGTGGACGGGGAAGGTCCAGCACAGATAATAACGGCTTGTTGGCAGGCCATATGGAAGGAACTGATGAAGCTACATGAATGTCTTCCTCTGGCAAGATCGGCACGCTGGTCACCTTGATAATGCGGCCCTTGTGTGGAAACTTGAGGCACTGATGGTTTGTAGAGGGCACTGCATCAAGCTGCTGAATATAAGGGCGACCCAGAATGCCATTAAAGGTCGGATCCATATCCAGAATATGAAAATCTGCTGTAATGGTGGCTGGACCCAAACTGACTTTGAGAGTAATCATACTCAGAGGGGGTTTCTTTGTATTGTCATATGCCGTGACAGTAATAGTAATGGCCGAATCTGGCTCTCAGAGATACCGCATAACTTCAGAGTGCTCGGTGGCAACACATTGATAGATGCACCGGTGTCTACCAAACACTGCTTGACAGCCACCTTGTTGATATCAACCGTAATACATAGGGCATATTTTCTTGCCGGTAGAGGTGCTAACTCATGTTCATGAAATGTGATTGCCGGCTGACTGCTAGCAGGGGTCAAGACTGTAATTATCTGTTCAACCGGAAGGTCCTCATTGACCATGACTTTCTGCAGGTATTCCTTCAGGGCCAACTGATGAGTGGTGGACCTCTTGATCAATTCAAGAATGGAGATTCTGGCTGGAGTGCGGTCCAAGTGCTTTAATAAATCATACTGAGTCCCCGGCACTGAATCTTGTTCCTGCTCTTGCTCTTGTGGCCCCTGCACAGGCTCTAGCTCTCTCTATGGGAAAATACCGTGGAATATCCGTCCACTGCGGAGTGGCGCTACGCCTTGACGCGCCTCTGTCGGGGCAACATTAGGAGGAGGGTTGGAAGAAGAAGAAGGAATGTTGGTAGCAGAAACCCTGCTAGGGGATATCAAAGGGGAATTCAATAAAAAGGGCGCCTCCGTAGGAGGTGTAGGAGGAACATTTGACGGAGACACCCCCGCAGGAGGCGTGGGAGAAGAGAGGGATACCCGAATGCGAGGAGCATTGGAAGGTGGTGGAATAAGGAGAGATCGTGGTACAAAAGGTGGTTGAACTGATGACGGAGGAACCCTTGCTGGTGTAGGAGTGGTAGAGGGGGTAGCGGGTGCTGGCGGTGAGCGAAGTAGGAGTGGCCTGGATGGCGGAGGTATAGAGTTGGTGGTGGATGAAGGAGTGGCAGGTTGCGGGGGTGGTAAGCGGGTAAGGAGGGAGCGAGCCGGCAAGGCCGTAGAATTGATGGGGGTAGATGGGTTGACGGGGCGTAAAAGAGAACGTCCCGATTGAAGAATAGAAGAAGAAGGAGGGGTGCGCAAAAGGCGCGGAGTTTGATTTTGAGTTGGATCATGGTGAAATGCCCCGACAGAGGCGTTTTCTTCGTGCCATCCCTGCTCTCTCTCCACCTCGCAGAGAGACGTGACGGGGTTCACGTGTTGATTAGGAGCGTGCTCCGGCAATGGATTACGGACGATCCCCATATCCTGCTGGGGTGTTGGAGCTTACTGTGGCTGAACTTGCTGCGGAGCTGGCTGCTATTGTTGCTGATTTTGCTGTTGCCGAGAAGCCCTTCTTTCTTTCATAGCGGCTATGAATTGTCTCATCTCATCCCAATTGATGTCACCCTGGTCATTTAGATCGTAGATGTAATCTCTGAAGTGGAAGCAACGATCCAGGTTGTGACCAGGGCCACGATGAAAGGCACAATAACGGGATGTGTCAACATCAGCGGGCCACACGGTTCTTTCCCTTGGTAAGGCGAGCAAGTTGGCAGCCATCAGGGCATTAAAAATATCAGGGAGACTTTCAGGGAGTGGAGGATAGTGGTCCCTTTTGGGGCCAAGTGGCGGTCTCCGTTGTTGTTGGCTGTAGTTGGCAGGTGGGGGCACTTGATGGTATTGTGGTGGAGCTGGGTGGTCTATGCGGGGGGCTTGGTTTTGCGGTGGAGCGAAGGAGCGTTGAGGTGCGAATTGGGGTGGTGGAGTAGGGTTAAAATGAGGGTTCTGTCGTGGAGGCGGTGGTGGACGTAGGTTAGCTTGATGATGGGGGTTGCCAACTACGCCAACCTGCTCATTTGTGACAGTGCCTTCAGTCGTGGGCCCGCTGTTGACATTCGTATTCTTTTTAAATAGCCGAGGCTTCGGCTCAAACATGCCCATGATGGGCGAATCCTTCATTTGTGTTTGTATATAACGAGCTCTTTCATAGAGCTCTTCCATAGTTGTCAGCCGATTCATGGCCAAAATGTGCCGGAATTGAGGAGTTGCATTAGAAATAATCATTTTTACTTGCTCCTGCTCCGACAATGTGTCTTTCAATTTCTCGGCCATAGACCGCCACCTATCAGCAAATACGATGAAGTCCTCCTCGGGCTTCAATCTCTCGGCAACTAAATCTGTAACAGAAAGGGAAGGTCCCACCCGGTCTCTGTACTTTTGCAAGAATTTTCTTTGAATAACATCAAAATCGCCGGCATCAGCTGGCTCCAAAGAATAAAACCATTCGAGGGCTGGCCCCTCAAGAGATCGCCTGAATAAGTAGGCCAGGGAGGCCTTATTGTCTTGCCAAAAGGAAGTCTCATACCGGAAATCCTTTAAATGAATGAATGGGTTGCCCGTCCCATTATATCGCCGAAAATTCGGCATTTCAGAAGGTGGTAAATGGAACACCGGCAACGTAGGAAGAGAAATTTTCGGAGCATTCTTAGTCGCTGTAACCTTCTTGAGCTGCTCCTCCATGCTGGCCAGCTTCTGAAGCAAGAGAGTGTTGGTATCGGGCTCGACCGAGGCCTGATTCTGAGCAAAAGAATGCGGTATAGGCGTTCGTAGAATCCGAGGAGGTTGGGAAGATTGATGCCTAACCGCTGAATAGCTAGCCTGCTGGGCCGGCATGGCCGCAGTAGGCGTTTGTGGACGAGAGGAGGGGAGATGCAAGACTGCCTGGTCATTAACAATCTGATGGCCACTCACGGCCGGAGGGGGATTAGAAGAAGACGAAGGGACGGATTTCCCCTTCAAGGCGGCCTGAATGGCTTGCCGCTGGGAGTCATCCAACTGGGAGAGAGCTTGGATCAAATCTGTGACATTAATGGATGGGGAAGGGTTCCCCGAAGTGTTGGAAGATGGAACTTGAGACGAAGGGTCCGCCTCATGATTAGTGGTTTCAACCACATGAACTT
Organism: Amorphophallus konjac; assembly: GCA_022559845.1. Classification (NCBI taxonomy): domain Eukaryota; kingdom Viridiplantae; phylum Streptophyta; class Magnoliopsida; order Alismatales; family Araceae; genus Amorphophallus; species Amorphophallus konjac. The sequence goes on along the minus strand of CM040121.1, from coordinate 413,483,452 downwards.
GTGAATAATGGGGGTGAGGAGGGAGGTAGTTCCCTTCATAATAAACGAAATCCTGGAGAGGGTCCTCATATTGACCAAATATGTTCTCATTCTCATCATCATAAGAGTACCCGTTGCCTGACATGTTGATGATTTTACCTGATCGGAGTTTCATTCTTAAGAGAGAGAGTGTTTAATGAAGGAACTATCACAAAATATTTAATCCAAACAAAGCAATCAACTCACCCAACTATGTTTATGCAAACAAGGTTGACAAGAAACGCAAGATTTTAATGTTTGATGTTTGAATTAGAGTGGATTATTTATGAAAGTTCACTCTTTTGCCAAATGAGACCTAGTTTGATCCAAGTGTAACCTCCGGGTCAACTAAGTTTTTTCTCTCTCTTTAACAACGCATAGGTTCTCTAAACTCCAGGTACTTCAAGGGTACAACCAGCCCGGCGTCCGTGAGGGAATCCACGGGTGCGGGGACTTATGGAGGTCTTGGAAAAGGGATTTCCGGTCCAAAGAGACGGAATGCTCAATGGAGGGTCGTCCCGATTCCAAGAAGGGTGTGTGGATCCTAGGGTAGAGAGAGGAGGTCTCTCAACCAAGCCAATCAAACAAGATAATCCAAGCAGCAATATAATATCAAGACAGATGCCAAGCAATGAATAAGAACTAAACACAGGAAGCAGTATCTGTGAGAAGGAAACAGTAAAGACACGACCTGGGAAAGGTCATTTTCACAGCAGGAGGAAAGACACGCCCTGCGGTAGGTCGTGACAAGATGAAGACACGGCAGCGTGGCTGTCGTTAAACTCTGTGAGGGGCTCACAGATGGTAGGAAAACACGCCTTCAGGTGAGGCGTTATAAAGAAAGGACGCCTCCACAGGAGGGCGTCAAAACTCAGAGAAACACCCTGAGGATAGGCGCTGATAAGAAATAAAACGCCTCGGAGAGGGGCGTTAATCCACAGACAATATGATAAGCATGCAGCAGACAGCAGTTATGATAAAGAGAAACGCCCTAATGAAAGGCGCTGATAATAAATGAAACACCTCTGAGAGGGGCGTTAATCCACAGACAATATGATAAGCATGCAGCAGACAGCAGTTATGGTAAAAGACGCCCTGGAAGTGGGCGTTAATCAACGAAACACGTCCCTAAGAGGGGCGTTAAATATCAGACGATATAATGAGCAAACCAAACGCCAGCAGATGCGATAAACACACGCCCTGAAAGGGGGCGTTAATCAATAAAACACGTCCCTGTGAGGGGCGTTAAATCAAAAGACGCCCTTATGGAAGGCGTTAATAAGCAACAATTGACTGATCTCTGGAGTGTGCAGGGTGCACAATGGAGGGTGCCCGAGGGGCACAAGGGAAAGGGTACCTAGAGTACCAAGGGGAAAGGGCACGCGAGGGTGCCTAAGGGGAAAGGACACACGAGGGTGTCAAGGGGAAAGGGCACACGAGGGTGCCAATGGAGATGGTAATCAATAAAGAAAACAGTGGAAGTCCCACCGTGATCGCCAATTTGTAGATCGGATTAAAATCCGCTCTTTGTTTGGGAAATTAAATATGACAATGGGATAAATAATGCAAAAGAGTGCAATAAAAATAGCACGAGGTGCTAAAGTGGAGATGATGTGATCGCCAGAGGGGTTACCTCAATAAGAAGAAAAGGAGATCGCGTGTACCTGATGGAAGTTAGGATGCGGGATGGATGTGGATTTCCTCCTCCAACTTCAATCGGCCGGCCGATGAAGTGGGTCTTCTTAGTTGATTACCTTGTAAAAAGACAATGAAAACAAGCAAAAGAGAGAGGGATCAGCCAAAGTGCTATAGTATCAATCCAAAACTAACATGAAATGATGAAAAGACATCAACGTGCGTACCTCTTTTTGTTTTTTTTAAAACCCCTAGAAGAGAGCTAGGGAAAGGATATGATATGTTGATATGTAATGCAATAAGAAAATTAATGATAGGATGACAGTGATGATGAATATGCTTAGAAAACAAATGAAATAACCCTGCTCTTCCTGACGAGAGTAAAGGGAAGCCGTGAAGGTATTGAACGGATGCAGAGGGATGGATGAAGCACGCCCCTGATGCAGAGGGATGGAGTGGAAGCAGGCGTTCAACCTTCTGAATACTTCAAATGCTTTGAATGCTAAACCCGGTTAACCTTTTTTCACGATCGAATGATATTTCCTTTTATAATGCTTCAATCGGATGATCAAACCAAGGAAATGATAAGAACAGGCAATGAGGCATCCAGGGAAGGATCAAGATCGAGCAAGAGTCCCATGGATGGTAGGGAACTGTGAGGGAAAGATGAAAAAAGGAAGGACTCTGGATGAAACACGACTCAAGCCAGGGCGTCAATTTATGAATTGACGACCTGACACAGGACGTTTATTGAAACACGACCTAGGAAAGGCCGTTTCTTCCTGGATTTAATTTTGAAAATAAAACTTTCTTTGTTTAGAAATTCCTGGAATACGCCTGAGGTAACGGCGTTTCTTAAAAACACGCCCTGAGGTAGGACGTTACGCATAAAATGCTTTTTATTTTGAAAATAGATAATTCCAGAAATTAACGAAAAATACCAGGAATTGACGCCCTCACCTATGGTCGTCCCTTCTTTTGAAACGCCCTATGACAGGTCGTGACTTTTGAAAGTAACGCCCTTCGTTAGGTCGTGAATCACGAAAAATGCGGGAAAAATGCATAAAACTCACAAAAATAGAAAAACTTCATGTTACAGGAATATTGAAGTCCACTTGGGGCGTTTACATAATGACATGAGATTTAATCAACATAACGTCAATTTTAGCGTGTCTACAACGAGATTAGGAATTTGCATGAACTGGGACTGGGGAGGGCCGTCGGGCCTCCGATCTGAGGAGAGGGCGCGGCCCCCCGGGGAGTTCTCCCTCCCCGGGGGCGCGGCCATGCCCTGGGGTGAACTGGCCCCGGGCGAGCCGCAACCCCGAGGGATTGCCCACGGGGATCTTCTTTCATCGTTTGGGGACGTCCTTTGAAGAACGTGGAGTTCCGGGATATCGAGATGGCCCATGGGGGTCGTTGTTCTTCGAGTCGTAGTAGCCGCTCGCAAGGTGTTCGGGCGAATGCCCGACACACCCCGGGTTGCCGAACGAGCCGCGTAGGTGACCGACGGGCCTTGGATTTGGCCTAGGGCCGAGGGTAGAAGTCCATAGGGGCTGGGAGGAGGTACCTTGGGTATACGGGCCCGTCCTCGTGCTACGTGCCACATTATATGATGGGTTGGCAGGGTAGCCTCGGGTTGGCCCGAGAGCTAAAGCTGAGTGGCATATTGCCACGTATCTATGGGTCAGGGGTGGCTCCGGCTTGTTGGGGGGTCGCTTCAGGACCCAATTAGTGTACTGGAACCACGGGATGGCCCGTGGGTTGGTGTAGAAGGGTTGAAACATGTGCGCCCACAAAGTGTTTGGCAGAATGCCGAACACAAGTGTGTGAGTCGTACACACATACTGCGGGCCTCCCGAGCCTGTGGTTGACCTATTTGGGTCTCCCTTTGACCTTGGAGGGTTGAAAGAAGGCGTCCCGGGGTAGGCCCCTGGCATTTTCACTAGGTGCCACGTGGCGTGGCTTGTAGTCGGAGTGTCCCTGGGATGGCCTGGGTGGTCGTGTAGAAGGCGGGCAAAGTCCGCAACTTAGGAGTCGGGAGTGGTCCCGATTGATTACTAGTGACGCTGTATACCTCGGCTAGCGGGTCGGGGCCGTTGGTCGGGCCCACTGGGTTGCCGGAGGGGCTGGGTAGCCAGTGCCTTGAAGGTGTTCGAGGAAATTCCCGAACCCTTATTTCTGGGTATTTTGCTGGAGAAATTATCCGGGTACAACAGACAGCTTCATAGTTCTCATTACTCAATTTGCTGTCCTTTTCATAGGTTTGCATTTTTAGCTTCATGCTATCAATCTCATTTCTTAAGTCTTCATTTTCAGTTTCCAAGTCAGCCATTTCTTTTCTTCCTTCTTCCAAGTTCTCAATCATTTTCTTAAGGTCTTCAATTTTAGTTTCAAGTGAAGCAGTTTTAAGATTCATATCATGATCATGCACAAACGAGTTAATTTTTTTTCAAAGATTTATTCTCCTTTTTGTACATGTCATATTTCTCCATGAGATGTATATATGCTTCCTCCCAATCATCAATTGTGAAATTTTCAAATGGAGAGTGTACCTCAGTTTCTTCGTCACCTTTGGCCATGAGACAAAGATCTTCTTTTTCTTTGTCCGAGGAGCTGGTTCCATCATCACGTTCTTCTTCATCGCTCCATGTGGACACCATGGCCTTGTTCTTCTTTTTACTCTTTCATTTGTCAGCTTTTCTGAATTTTTCCGGACATTCAGTCTTGAAATGCCCTGGTTTGTTGCAAGAATAACAAATGATCTTGTCAGCTTTCTTAAAGTTTTCAGAATTGGATTTGAAACCTTTCCTTACCTGTGACCTTCCTCTCATGAAGCTCTTACCTTCTTTTCTCAGAAATTTTCTGAACTTACGTGTGAGCATGGCTACGTCATCCTCATCTCGCTCACTTGCAGAAGTCTCACCTTCATTAGAAGTGCTTTGACCACTGGGCCCTGCTTTAAGAGCAAGGAACTTCTTCTTAGGTACCTCAGCCTCTTTGTTCTTTTGGTTGATCTCATAGGTCATCAATGACCCAATGAGTTCATCTACCTTAGTAGTTACGAGATCTCTGGATTTTTCAACCATGGTTGCCTTCGTGTGCCATGCTGGGGTCAGTGATCTGAGAATCTTCCTTACAATTTCCTACTCTGAATATTTCTTTCCAAGTTCAGTTAGACTATTAGTAAGCACAGTTAAGCGAGCATACATGTCTTGAATTGACTCATCAGGCCTCATCCTGAACATTTCATATTTAGAAACTAAAATGTTGGCTTTTGTTTCTCGTACCTTAGAGGTTCCTTCATAAATCACTTCTAACCTGTCCCACATTTCTTTTACAGTTGCGTAGGTAGAAACTCTTGAGAATTTTACTAGATGGAGTGAGCATTGCATGAAGTGTCTAGCACTCCAGTTGACAGTGGATTTTCTTATTTGTTCTTTGGTCCACAATTCCTCATCATTCGTAAGCTCATACGGACCTTTGCTGATCACTCGCCAGAGTTCGTAATCTTGGGCGCGAATGAACACATGCATACGTTGTTTCCAATAAGGATAATTAGTTCCAGTGAAATAAGGAGGCCTATTCACAGAATGTCCTTCAGGTAATAAACCCTTGGACGATAATCCATCATTTTTCTCAACGTCGTTGGACCCCATAATGAGAGATTAGGCTCTGATACCACTTGTTGAGTAGTGGATGGCAGATCTAGAGGGAGGGGTGAATAGATCTGTCCCTCTTTTCACAGAACACCCCTCTTTAAAGCTAGATAAAAAGGATAGCAGCGGAATACAACTAGCTTAGCGTAGCACACAACGATTGGCTTAGCAGAATGCATAAGTCAAATAAAGATTGAACCTAAGCATGCATCTAGCACAAAGTAATCGCACAATCAAACCATAACACACGAGATTTTAAGGTGGTTCGGACTGAATCCCCAATCCTACGTCCACCCCTCACCAAACCCGGTGAGGCTTCACTAGTGCAGCGCACCAAACCATAGATTGGAGAACTTCTGATTGCCTTCCTACTAACCACCGGTCGGAACGACAACACCGTAGATTGGATCACCTTCCAACTGCCTTCCTACTAACCGCGGTAGGGATGATTCACAGTTTCAATAACTTGAACAAAATGAAAAGAGAACAAGATGAAAATATTCAAACAAGATATGGAGACATGCTAGAATCGAAAAGATCTTGTCTGAAATAAAGGAGGTGAATCTGATGCTTCAGCAAGGGCTGCCTCTTTTTCTTCTTGTCTTCACACGATGTAGATCAACAACAAAGGCTTCTTCTTCTTCAAAAAGTTCTCCTCTTGATTCAGCAGCAATGGCTTCTTCTACCTTGTGAAATCAGCTTCCTTGGATCCCCATGATAGCCTTGCTTGCTTGTACACTACCTTGGAAGTTGCTAGCTTAGATATGAGCTTAAAACACCTTGGAATGGATGAAGAACTTCTGCATGAAGTACTGTTCACGGCTACAGTACCCTCTTCTTCTTCCCTTGGACAGCCTCCACTAGCCTCTCTTTGATCTCCCTTGATCCATTAGGGTTTCTAACCCCTTTGTGTTGTTTTTATATCTCTTTGAATGGTCCATAGACAAGCCCCAGACCAGATCCACAAATCATGGTAGGTTGGGTGACTTTAGGATTAAACAAATCCAAGAAAAGGGGCTACCCACGTTGAGAAACATGAAGTCAACAATAGCTGCTTCTGTTTGGCAGACAGGTCGACACTTCGAGATGAAGTGTCGACACTTCTCAGCTTCACAGCATTTACAATGCTTCTGTTTGGCAGGTCGACACTTCGAGATGAAGTGTCGACACTTCTCAGCTTCACAGCATTTACAATGCTTCTGTTTGGCAGACAGGTCGACACTTCGAGATGAAGTGTCGACACTTCTCAGCTTCACTGTGTTTACAATGCATTCTGTTTGGCAGACAGGTCGACACTTCAAGATGAAGTGTCGACACTTCTGGGTGCCAGGGTGTCTGAAGTGTCATCTCTTCTGTGCGAAGTGTCAACACTTCTGTGAGAAGTGTCAGCACTTCTATGAGAAGTGTCAACACTTCTTGAAGCCAGCCTATTGTTCTGATAGCCGTGACTCTTCACATATGAAAGAAGCGATTTGAAGGGATTTTCATCATTGCCTTGTTTTTCATGTAGTTGCATCTTGAGTGACTTTTGCCTTGTTTTCTGTGCACTTACATCTTGAGTGACTTTTGCCTTGTTTTCCATGCACTTACATTTTGAGTGACTTTCAACCTTGGATGGCTTGCTCCTTTGGATTTATCTGTCAAGAGAACACATCAACCATCTGAGAATGAGACTTAGAATTGAACTCATAGTGTCATGGAGTTAAATGACTCATAATGTTAGGCATTATCAAAACTACAAATTACCAAATGACCATAGGGGCACAACACGATCATCTCCTGAGTAGGGAGAGATCGAGAAAAATGCGGGCCAACCTGAGCAAGAGATTGTGAATATGAACTAGGATGATCATGGGCCGGATAAGAAGATCCGGGTTGAGAATAAGAAGGGCCCATTCCGGGAATAGAGGGATATGCGGACCTGGAAGAGACATTAGCATAAGGACCCATTGGGCCGGCAGTATAAGGAGAAGACGAATAAGGCCCATTAGAAAAATAAGGCTCATTAGGAAAATGGGGCCCGTTAAGATGATGAGGACCATTAATGAGAGAAGAAGGACCATAATTAAGAGAAGGTGGCCCATGAAGATGAGATGCAATGAGACGTTGAGCCTGGGCCAGGTCCATTTGGCGAACAAGGCTTGATAAGTGGGCCATGAGATTAGCCTGTTCCTCGGATGGATCAGAAGGACCACGAGAAGATGGGCCCGTGTGGGAAGAGGATTCCACGAGGGAATAGGAAGAAGATTGGGAAGAAGAATGATACAAGGGGTTGGAATGATCCTCCATGAGGGCAAATGGAGACTTAATACAAGAATATCAAGGAGAATACAGGTGGGGAAGCAATGGCTTAATGGGCTTGAAAATAAGGGGGGACTGACCCACTAATGCAAAAACCAAGGAGAAAATAGACTTAAGACAATAGGACTAGACAATGGACACACAAAATGGGCTAACCTAAATGGGCCTAACAACAAAAAATATGTGAATGCAACACAAAACACCACTAATGGGCTTGAACAAGTCCAAACAACACAAATAATGTAATGTGAGAGTTTTCACCCAAGTTAAACAAGTTAATATGATGGGAAATATTTTTAGAATTTTAATAGACCCTTTAATTATTTGAATTAAACACAATTCCCTCAAGATGGGAATCCTATGGGAATAAGGTCCAACCTTTGGGTAGACTAAGGTTGACTCCCTCACACATATGCAAATGCAAGCCTAAGAGGTGGAAAGGTACAACCAGCCCGGCGTCCGTGCGGGAATCCACGACTCACAGGGACTTATGGAGGTCCCAGATAAGATCACCTAGTCGACCCCAAGGAATATGGTGGCGAGAGGATCACTTACCAAGGTAGGAATGAGACTATGGTATGAAGAATGCATGGCCCTATGTGCACCGGAGTGCATGCAATTTCTAGCCTAAAATTAGATAATCAAAACAAGATTTAATTATGCAAACACAATGATATGAGTGCAAAAAAAGTGAGAAATCTAAGATGATATGAAGGGAAACAATGCAATACCAAAAATAGGCGCAATCAGGCACTAAAAGATATGGAAAACCATGAATAAACGGCATATCTTTGTGTCTGCCCCCGGACCTGCTTGCAGATTTTATGCACAAAATGCAAAAATGGAGACAAGATTTAACTATGCAAACGTGACCCAAATAATGAAAATAAGATATGGATGGAAAGATAATACAAAGAGGAACAAGATGGAAGCAAGAAACAGGCAATCAGATTTTAGGAAGCCAATCAAATCATCAATCAAAGTCGTACATGTGAACCTATCCCCAAAACTGAATGCAGATTTCATGCACAAAACTTAAAAATGATAACAAGATTAGACTATGCAAATGTGACCCAAATGACGCAAATGATATATGGATTGAAAGACAATACAAAAGTCTACACAATGAGCCCAAGAATAGAGCAATCAGACGTCGAGAAGGTAATCAAATCATTAAACAAAGACGTACCTGTGAACCTGTCCCTGTGCCTACCTGTAGACTTTATGCAGAAAACTCAAAAATGGTGACATGATTAAATTATGCAAACATGACCCAAATAATGCAAATGATATATGGATGGAAAGACAATACGAAGGGCAAGACAATGGAATAAAAATAAGCATAATCGGACCCCGGGAGCCAAAGTTATGCATCAACGAACAGGGCCCTGTGAGCACGTGCGCAGAACTGCTAGAATTAGAAAGTGGTCTACCAAATGACCTTTTTTGAACCCTTGCGGTCTACCAGAAGACCACAAGGCTAGCAGAGACCTTAAAACGCCCAAAACAGTGGAAAAATAGAGAAAATACTACCTAAACATGCACATGCACACAACCAACTAACAAGAGAGCATGAATAACGTGATGGGCACTAGGTGTCCCACCGTGATCGCCAAAAAATTAGGTTGTTGATAAACTATCTACCCCGCCCCCTAACTATGTATGTATCATATGAGCATGAACAAGCATGGAAGATAATGAACAAAGGGCGATGAATAAATAGGAAAACGTACCGTGATCATCACCAAGGATTAACAACGCCAAAGGATGAAGAAAAGAGAGAAAGGAGTGCAACAGCGCCGTGTACCTTGGAAAGATGAAGACTTGATCGTGCTTAAGGAACGGGTGCAGGGAACGTCGTGGATTCAACCTCCTCTCCTTCTAGCCGGCTAGAGGAAGAGGGCCTCACGTTCATATCATGCTCTCCTGCAAGACAAAGACAGAGCACAAGAGAAAAAATCCATCAGATCCATGAAGTGTAGCATCAATCCCGCGGGGATAAAATAGGGTTAGAAATTGAAGGAGAACGCACCGGGGGAGGTTTTTAACCACTGTGGAATGGTGAAAATAATAGATGTGTGTATTGTGATGAGAATGAGACAAATAGATTGAAAAATCACGCAGTACAACTACGGGAAATGTGCATGCAAAATGAGAAAAATTGCAGGCAGAGTGCAGGAAAGTGCAGTTGTGATGATTTGTGAAATAGATAGAGCTAGAATTGAGATAATAGACAACGAAATTGAGCCCTTGAGTGTGGAATTGAAAGCTAATACTTCCCTCTTCAAGCCAGGGTCGAAGTTTTGAATCGGCGTGGCAGCATGGCTTCGCCCCGAACCAAGAAAGAACCCTTCGTCACCACTACGAACTGGGTTCTATTTATAAGAGTGCATGAAACCCTAGAGTTTAAGTCCAAGATGAACACCCAAAATAGGGGATTTAGATTGATAAATCTCGTGGATAATAGTGGGAATAAGAGTCCTTAATCAATTAGAGTCGATCTAGAAGCTTCCCCTCGGAGAAAATAGACCGAACAAGGTCTCCAAGGAGTCCCACGGTGAAGAAATCGGAGTTCAGGAAGTTTAGGACTCTCTGTCTGGCAAACGGTCTATCGCACGACCGCATACGGAGCCAAACGGTCTAGGAAGGACCGCAAGGCTATGGCAAACGGTCTAGGGGGTGACTGCAAGGCTCCAGGGGTGAAACAAGATGATTTTGGGCAAGTTTTGGGCCAAACGGTCTTGTGAAGACCATTTTTTATGGCCTAGCGGTTTTCCCAGGACCGCTAGGCTGTTGGAGAAAAAAATTCTGGGCAGACATTGCGCGACTTTGGCAATTGGAGCATATCTCTCAAATGGTGCAGAACTAGCAAAAGTGGTAGAAGAAGAAATTGTAGATAACAAAAAGATGAACAACATTCAGGAAGAGAGCAAGATGATAAAACGAGTGGAAGATGGAGAAAATGGGGCGAGAATAGAGAGAAAAAATTCTGGGATGCAGGTGAATAGCATAGCCTGCCAGAAAAATATAAATAACTTGAAATTGGTAGAGAACTGGTTAATGGCGTAGAAGAAGAATTTGTAGAGCTTTAAAAGGCAAACAACTTTGGTGAAGGACACTTAATGAATAGAGTAACAGAAAGGGATGAAAAATAGCCATTTTCAAGATTGCGCAATGAAAGTAGCCGAATGCTTGATGGAAGTTGACGTAAATAGGTCGTAAGTCAACTTGGAAGGCCGGAAGTTAATAAGATAAGTTCCAGGGCTCTAAGAAATCATGTTCTCCGAAGTTCAAAGGCTAGGGAATAATGAAATGGGCTAGAAATCCATCCAAAGAAGGCTCCAAAATAATGGATAATTTTGGACATCAAAATGATGAATAAGAGAAATGACTCAACTTGCGGGCTAAAAACGGGTGTCAACAGTATTGCCGACTGATTACGTCCCCAAGTTGCTTCCGCTGTACACATGTCTCGGGGCATGATAGGCCTGGTCTTCAAAGAAAGGATGCCGCTACTTCTGCTTGATCCATAACTATTAAAGGCCTTAAGAACTGTAGATTAATTTCTTCCCTTGATCTTGAAAGGAGTCAATCAATGTCGTCCAATGCTTAATAGAGCTCTAGAATGGAGATAGTAGGGTTAGGAAACCCATACATAGTTAATTTCAATGAACAAGCTTGATCACTGTTCAGTTTTCACTGCTAAGAGCCATTTTTCACCGTTAACAAGCTATTTGTTACTGCTATCGGCTATTTGTCACCCAAGATGAGCTATTTCTCACCCTTATCGCTCGATAGCCGTCGCCTTAGTTCAGCTCTTCTGTTCTTTAAAAACTCAACGTGACTGCGTCGACTCCACTTGCACTTGGAGTCGACTCCGCTTCTACGGTTTCTCAAGATTTTGTTCTAGCGTCCATTTTTTAGCTCTATCACCCATTTGTCTCCCTTGGACACCTATTTGTCACCACTAATCTTCATTTTTCACCCGTATGGACCTATTTGTCACCTCTATTCTGTCAGCTTGCGGGTGGCTCTTGATTGACTGGAGTCGACTCGAAAGTTGTTTGGAGTCGACTCCAAACCACATCTTCAGCTGAAAATTGCATGACCCATGTGATCTGGAGTCGGCTCTAAGCTCGACTCTTCTTCTTGAGACTTCTTCTTTTATTCTTCAAAATTTAAGTGGTTGTCAACCTGTTCTTTGTACAAATCAGAAACAAACTAAAGGTGACACTATAAAAAACATGAGAATCTCATGCATGAATCTACATCAATTCTATCTACACATTGGTTATGACAATGCATGTATAAAGTATCATCAAGAGTAGGACATGAAAGACTCATACATGACTTATAGTTTTGACATTATCAAACACAGGGACACAACATTCTCCCCCTTTTTGATGATGGCAACACTATGAGTCATTATGATCAAATTAACATGAAGATCAATATGCACAAGACAGTCATGAACATGCATATTCAAAATATGCATCATCTCCCACAATTAATGACTCACAAACTATTCTCCTTCTTTGACATCATCAAATCAAATAGTTTGAGATCACATATGGAATTTGGAGATGAGTGAAACAAGGAAGCGTTGAAGGGAATCAGCTAGGACTTTCTCCCCCTTTGACACATTTTCAGAATAGTGTAGGAAGACCCAAAATGAGAGCACAAAGGCAAGCAGACAAGAGTGACCTTGATATCAAAAATGGTGATTTTAGGAGCAACCAGACATGATCCAAGCAGCAGGCAAATTTAAATGAAGTATTTCAAAAGGAGATTGAAGTATGAGGCATGTCAAATTATGCAAGACAATTCTCAATCTGATACTAATCTCATAAATCAGAAATTACTAATTTTCAGATTCTTCCATTATAAATAGTTCATGATATGTTCCTTTTTGAATAGTATGGTTCAAATCTAATGAGTTCTAAGTTTATTAATGAAACTTCTTTGAAAAATTTCTGTATTCAAATTTAATAGAAATGAACCAAGTTTTCATATTAGAAACCATGTTTAACCCTCTTTTATCTTACTTATTCAAATGTAATGACTCCTTTAGGAGTTACCAAGATCAGTATTGAGGTTAAACATTCAAGATCTTCTAATTATGTTCCTAGGTTTCAGCATGTATCTTTTTCTTTCAACTACCATTTTCTGATTTTTTTTATTGTTCATCAACATTTTAAGAGCAATTAAGTCCAGTGCATACCTTGTATCTATAGGATACACATTGTTTAGATGTCGATATCCCTAAGTACTCAGTATGACTTACTGTCATGCCTCAATTTGAACAGAGATAACATTGACACCTCATGACATATCTCAGCTCATTTCATTGATGAGTGGGATATATTTCTTAGTGAACAAGTCATTGCTCTGCCTTGATTTTCAATAATTTTCTGTAGAGTTAACAGTGACACTTCATGACACAATCCATTAGACTTCAAAGGTCAAGGGACATGGTTTCTCAGTGAACCAGTGTCATTGCTCTATTAATTTTAGCCCTTAAGAATTTTTTGGATTTTTTGATGTTTAAAAACAATAGTTAACCTAAGTATCTTAACCAAAGTTGCCATTCCATTTAGAACTTTCAGATTTCAGAATGATTATGCAGGGCACAACATGGAAAAATATTGTTAAGGTCTATTACACTGAAAATAGATTATTTCACGACATTTATTTTTTAAACTCAATGAAGTTATTAAACTCAAACCAGCTAATTATTTTGGACAATCATAAACTTGTATAATAGAAGATTCCTACTTTCAGTTATTTTCAGATTTATGATTTTGGTACACAGATTGGAATCTTTCTGAATTTCAGACAGTTTACCAACAAATCAAATTTAAAGGATGTTCAATGAAAGGCAGCAGGCAAAACATGACTTCTAAACATGACAGGTGGGCAGACATCAACAAGAATAGTTCATAGGTATGACAAGAGAGTTTATTCATTTAACAAGCAGAAGTTAATTTCCAAGGGAATTCATAAGCACTGGGCAGATTAATGAATTCAATTGATCAGCAAGCAAAAAAGTTTTTGTGACGCCCAGACTCGTAAACCCGGTCCAGTCGTAAAGACTCACGTCGGATTCCAATCGAAACGTCACAGTGGGACAACTCAAACGGTACAATTACAGTAGAGAATTCCACATAAACATTGAGATATCATTGCAGCGGAAATGAAATTACTCAATCAGTCAGCTTACAGTCAAAAGACTTCATCCACATAGGTCGAAATAAAGGTAACGATTTAACAAGTCATTTATTACATAACCAAATTTCATACACATTTTTTTTCTTAACTACCTATGACAATGACACGTAGTAAATCCAAGCTGCGGTCAGAACTCTGCGAGATCACTCCTCGCTTTCTTCTACCGCTTCTCCTGAAAATGTTCAACAGGGTGAGTCTACGAATAGACCTAGTAAGAGACTAGGAGTAGTCCCCAGTCATAACATGTATGAACATATCCAAAGTGATTTATGGTATTTCATTTTATAAGTCATTCTTAGGCATAATTTCAATTAGATAACACATGAGATTAAGACATTTAACCCAATTTTAATTTTTACGATCATAAGTCATGATATTAACATTTTACATATAAAGCCATGCGGTACATTAAAACGTTATTCTATCAATGACAAAGTAAATGAGTATTCAACATTAATAAACATTACCATGTAATATAATTTGATTTATTATTCAATAGAATGATTCCAATACAAGGCGGAGTAAAGTCTCACGCATAGTGAAAGGATCCAAATAGACTTAATCGGTCCTTTTTCAAATCACCATTTGATATACTGGAGATTCAATAATAGTAAATATTTACAGTGTAATAACAGTAAAATGCAATAACAGTTCAGTAGGTAATAACACTGATTTCAATATCAGTTCAATGAGCAGTAATAGTAGTTTCAGTATCGATTCAGTGAACTATAACAGTAGTTTCAATATCAATTCAGTGTAATAACAGTAGTTTCAATTTCGATTCAGAGAACAGTAGCAGTTTTAATATCAATTCAGTGAGCAATAATAGTCGTTTCAATAACGACTTAGTGAACAGTAGCAGTAGTTTTAATATCAATTCAGTAAGCAGTAACAGTAGTTTCAATTTCAGTTCAGTGAGTAGTAAAAGTGATAAATAGCCAAGACACAGTGTCCAAACCACCACTAGAAGGACAGTCAGTCGGTACTCGATCACCTAGGTAAATAGTGATGAGTCTTGGTTACTGCGTAGAATCGGGAGAAGTCCTCTCCACCTTAACCAGTGGTACTTGTCCACTTTAGGATTTCATCCCCGTTACCATCGGGGCCAGTACAGTGTGAACCTCCCCATAGGGGCATTTCTATGGCTTGGTTCCAGTCTCCCCCTATGGTGATAGTGTCCATTTGGCAGTAGTAATAGTAGGGTGTATATTTGATATGTAGGATCGAAACATAAAATTATCATCAATTTTCAGATAGTATTCATAATTTTTCTAGAGTTATTTATACTCAATCATGCATCAAAAATTGATTAACTTTAGCTACCATGTTTAGAAGACTATTAAAATTTTACTGAAGCTCACAGTTGTATGTAACATTACAGAGAAAAGTTTTCATAATTTTTCATGAATGAAATTCAATTTTTTCCAGAATCATTTCAATTCTCCTATACATGGAAAATTAACTAAATTTAATCACAGTACTTTGAAAATCACAAAAAAATTTTAAACCATCATGCATAATCAAAATATCATTTTTGAAACTTTTCATTATTTTTCACACTGTATTACTAATATTTTGATAGAATAACAAATTACGTCATGAATAATAAGTCAACTAAATATATTCACAATGATCAGAAAATTACTCAAAATTTACAGAACGTTTTTCCAGAGAGAAGTATCATATAGGGAAAAATTCACTATTTTTCATTCAATATTTCAAATTTCTAGAATTTTATATCAGTTTCTAAGATTTATAACAATAACTTTTAAATAGAGAAAATTATTCAATATGTTCACAATGACTGAAATATACTAAACATTAACTTATAAATATCATATATCCGTTTTGTAACATTCTCATGATGTTTCACAGAATATTAATATTCGTTAAAATTTTTATTTATTTGTTCAAACATTGAAAATTATACAAGTCAAGATTCTATGATCATAATAATATGAAATTTTAATAAATTAATTATAACATGAATTTAATTCTTCTGATAAAGTTTCAAAATTTTTCATAAAGTATTTCTGTTTATCTCATAATTTTATACTTCTAATAACTTATTGAAAATTCTGTAAGTTCACTTACAGACATCTATAATTGTTGATATTTTAAGAATACATCACACATAATGTAATAACTATACTGTGAAATCGTAAGATTTTTATGAATAGTATATATAATTTCTTAATAATTATTTATTTTCTTATCATATATTAAAAATTGATTAACAGAAATATCGTGGTCTAAAAATAATAAAACTTTTTCTACACGTGAATATCATAGTAAGATGCATTCTTACAATTTATGGTGATTTTATATCACCCCTTTAGACTTTTAATATAATTAAACACCTTTAAGATAATATTAAAATATTTATAAATGTGAACATAATTTGAATCAGACATTGAAATTTTTACAGAGAGCTTATAATATCAGATCCCATGATTCTAGAAAATTTTTAAATTTATCATGCATCATTGCTAATTATAGTGTATTAATTACCTTATTTTACCCTTAATCACATGCCTTAACACTAATGATCTCATGATAATTTGACTAGATGTGATCACACATGGTGAAATAGAGATCTCTGGATTTAATTATCTTTATAGATGCTAATTAACACATCCTAAATTATTTTAAATATATTAATCATGCTAATCAAGAGGATTAATGCTAAATCACTTATCTTAATAAAGCTTAAACACCTCCTTAATAAGCCCCGCACCCTCTCCTTTAGTACTTCACGTAGCTAGCCTCCAAGAAGAGCAAATGATGCCCCCCTCATGTCTATTTATAAGGGTTTTCTTCTAATCAATCTTAGCCATTGATATAATCCAAGGGTGGAGATTAAACATGTATTTTAATATTATTTAAATAAAAAATGACATTCAAAGACTCACCAACCCACTCAACATCTTTCTTTGACTATCTCATATTTTTTTATGTATATGGCACGTGGACTTTTGACTAATAAGAAGGAAAGAGTTTAAACTAAGATAAAAGTTTAACAAAATGAAAAATAATAATAAATAATATTTTTTTAAACGGCCGCAAGCGGCCAAAGTGGGGGCGGCGCCAGCCTCCCGCGCGCCCCCGCCAGCACGCACGCGCATGGGCGCGGGCGTGGGCGGCCACCCTTTTCTTTTAATTTTTTAATTTTTTTTGAATTTTGACTTTCTTCTTCTTTTATTTATATTTTTTTTTTCTTTAACAATTAACCTCCTTCTTCTTCTTTTTTACTTTGTTTAACCTCTTGAATTTTTTTTCTTTGCTTGCCTTATTTTTTTTCTCTTTCCCTTAAATCTTAAAATCGCTTTGTTTTCTTTCTTAATTTCTTTTTTTACCATGACTAAAATTTATATAATAAGACTAATCATTTATATATTTAGGCATAATCAAATTTTTTTAAAACAAATAAAATACTATAAATTTGAAGGGCATCACACCATCTCCCCCTTAAAGAAAACTTCATCCTCGAAGTCTGGGGTTAGATCACATACCGAACAATCTAGGGTACTTATTCTTCATCACTTCCTTTGGTTCCCGCGTGGCCTCCTCATGCAAGAAGTTCCTCCATAGTGCCTTCTGTGTGGTCCTCTGCCTGCTCAGCATCCTCTCTAGCTAACGCAAATACCCGAGCTGACGCTCGGGGTCTCCCTGCGGGTCCCGCTACTGTTGGTCTGGCTGCTACTGCTGCTACTAGCCGAGCTGCTACAGGCTGCATCAACTTTGGACAATCTTGGATCATGTGGCCCTTCTCGCCACAACGAAAACACATGCCGGTGGCGATCCAGCATACTTACCCGCCATGTTGCTTGCCGCAGCGTTTACATTCTGGTTTATCGTTGCCTCTTGTTGGTGGCGTGATCTTCCCGGTCACGAATGATCGCGACGGATTCTCCCTCACTCCTTTGCCATTGTCATTTAGGTGAAATTGTTTTGATGGTCTCTTTGTCGAAGTCATCTTCTCCTCTTGATATAATTCCATGTCGCTCTCTTGACGACATGCCGCGCCAAGAGCAACCTCCATCGTAGCAAGATCCAGTGCAATTAGACGGGTCCGAAGCGACGGTCGTAGTCCCGCCACAAACTTCTTCACCTTCCTTCTTTCATCTGTAACAATTTGTGGTGCATACTTTGATAATTCCGCAAACTTAGCCTCATACTCGAGTACAGTCATCGACCCTTGAGTTAGGGCCAAAAAGTCATGCTCTGTAATATCTCGGACCCTTCGGATCCTTCTTCTTGGGTGCCGGATCTATTTTCTCAGAGAATTTGTTCTTATTATGCCCAGAATTATTTTTTGGACAAGTTTTCGGGTTCGGATCTGTGCGTTTCGGATCAGTTTCAGAGGTCCTAGAACGCGTTCCGCGATTCCCGCGTGTTTTTCTTCGGCAAACCTACGGAACCTCGTAGCGGGTGAACCAAGTCGTTCACCTACTCCGGAATGGTACCACGGCGATCAGCGTGTTCCGAGGATCGCGGGGTATATTTTTCTATTTTTTTGAAAAATCCAGATTTTCTATATAATCTCATTTTCTTTTTCTATTCTTCTTTTCTTCTTCTTCTTCCTCTTTCCTTCTCTCCCGTGAGCGCCCGTGGCCGGCTCTCTCTCCCCCTCTCCCGTGCACGCGGCGGCAAGGGTAGCGTCGTTGCGATCCCGGCGGCGTTCGGTGCTCAATGAGATCGTGGCAGCTCGTGAAGGTTCAAACGGGTTTTTGGCGATCGACGGCGATCCGTCGTGTTTCGGGCGATTCTGAGGTAGGGTGACGATCCTTAGCTCGGCATTTATCTTCCCCGTGATTTCTAGGCCGAGGCGAGGTCGAGAGTGGGCTATTTCGTGCCGGGAAGGGAAATCCATGTTTTGGGGTTTGAGTGGCCGATCTAGCGTTTTAATCCGCCATTTTATGGTTTTTTGGCATCAAAAGATGCATTAGGGGCTTCGGAACAAGTTTCCCTTTTGTTTCCCCTTCACCCGGGGGTGAATGGGGCAAGGAATGACATTTGGGGGCCATTTCCACCGTTCTCGGGTTTCTGGAGGGCTAGCGGTCCTTCCAGGAACCGCCTCTTGCCAGTAGCGGTCGCAGGAAGACCGCTAACGGGCTTTGTTTTTCAATTAGGGTCTGGCGATCACCCGAGGGACCGCTAGCGCCCAGGTGGCGGGCCTTTGGCCGACCGCTAGCACCACGGGCTGGCGTGGCCCTCAAGGCGTTGACCACTGATTTATGACTGTTTGAGGTTTTGGGGGCCTAGCGGTCGTGGGGATGACCGCTAATGCCCATTGGCGGTCCTACGATAGACTGCTTTTTCATGCCTCAACATGGCTTTTGTTTTAGCAGGCTAGCAGGAGACCGCTAGCCAAAGGTGGTGGTCCAATGAGGACCGCTAGCCACAGATGGCGGTCCAATGGAGGACCGCTAACAGTCTTATTCTACCGGAGTTTGTGTTTGGCCGATTCGAGTCCCGGGTGAGTGGACCTCGATCCATGTGCTAACCCGTGGTCTGACTGATGTTGGGCATCATGTGGGGGCCACATGTTAGGGTGTCGTGAGATCCCGGGAGGTGGTGTTCTCGGCTTGTGTCACTGCGAGTCGGTGTCGGTACTAGGAGCAATCCTTGTACTTTGTCCGGTTCAGATGTTGTTTTCCGTTGACTAGAGAGTCTACTCCTTCAGTGACCCTCCACTAGTCGTAGCCTTCCGACACGCGAGTGGTCCCACCAGGGAGTGGTGGCGAGGCTACCCCGAAAGATGATTTTTTGACTGGTTTCCGTAGGGCCCCACATTTGACGCCAGAGTCCGGCTGAGGAGAAAACCAGTCAGAGGGCCAGACCTAGGACGTATGGTCTGTGTGTGTACACGTGTTTGGGGGAGGTTGGACCCGCGCTGACGAGCGCGACCCCAGCTAGTCACTTGTTTTGTGGTTACTAGTACGGTGTCCCCGTTCCACCAGGGGTCGAGGGGGACACCCGAGGCACGGTCTCAGTCGTCAGTGGACGCATCCGGCCTTGCGTCTAATGGTTGGTACTCCTGTCTTTGCTTGGTAGCGACTCTTTGAGAGTTTTGACGAGTTATCTCGATTTTCATGCCGTGTGTTCGATACTAGACGTAGCGGAGCTTTTCCGTTTATTTATTCTCGTTCTACGTCTTGCTAGTGATAGCTTGTAGTTACTTTCAACGCAGTTTCTCGGTTTGCAAGGTGGGGACCGGATGATCCCTACTGAGCCTTTTGTTTTAAGGCTCATTCCCTACGTGTTTTCACCGTGTTTCAAGTGAGACGAGACTTTAGGGGAGCGCTTCTGAGGCTCCACGTGGTTCAGGTGCCTAGGGTTAGTTGCCAGTTGCCAGGCCGGGGTATGCCACGTGTAATTGTACCTTCTTTTTCTGCGCTGTACTAGTTGCGGACTACTGTTATATTTAAATCTGTTATTATACTGTGGACCATGTAATTTGCTTAATGTTAATCTTTAATTTCATGTTTATTCATAAATTGTGTTGTTCTGCAATTATTCAAATTCTTGTGTATTTCCACACCATCCCTTTTAACCATTCCGAGTCTTCGGGCTCGTGGGTGGCGATTCGAGATTCGGGTTATCGAGCCTTCCCGGTGTTCGGATCTCGGGGCGTTACAGCTGGTATCAGAGAAGTGGTTGTGGATATATATATAAGAATTATAAATAATTGTAGTGGTCCAATAGTCCACAATGATGATGTACAATCGGCACTGGCTTAGTGCATCGTGTGTTTTATTGATTTTGCCATTTTTCGTGTCTTCTATCTTTATGCAGCAGGCGAGTATGGAGCTGAGGCGGAGGACACGCTCTCAGCAGGGATAGTCGACAGAGGAGCAAGATGAGCAGAGCAGAGTGTCACCACCTGCCACTGAGGCAGGGGATGTAGCGAGAGTTCCGGGGGCAGAGGATTCCTTTCGGAGCATGTTTCAATTCATGTCTCAGCAGTTTGGCGGAGATGCTGGTGAGGGCTCGTCGTCCAGGGGTGGACCCAGTCGTGTAGTGCGGGTGACACGGCGGTGACGTGGGAATGGATCGACGGCACTCCGGGACGCGAACAAGACGGGACGGATAACTGCTATCTCACACAGCTCGGCCTCACGACGGACGGTCTCACACCGGGCGACACTCAGATCTCACAAATGGAGAAGAGAGGGAAGGGAAGAATAAGGCAAAACACCTTAAGCTCAAGCTTTCTCATTCATAGATTTCATAACATACGTAACACACAATGGCCTCCTTATATAGGAGAAAAGGCCATAGCAATAATACCATCTAACTTTCACTAATTATGTTTATACTCTAGCCTAACAAGACAAACCCACCAACCAATATTTGACTTGTGGGTTTAACCAATTAAAATATAAAAATTACACACATGTTTATTTGACTTAGACTAGCCTAATAAGACGAAAGAAAAATACATGTACTAATACATGTATGTTACACAAATACGTACGATACAAATACACACACGTACGATACAAATACACACAAATAAATATTATGCTCAGGACGCTGAGTCTTCGAACGAGTCGCCGAGCCATAAGCTCGGTGCAGTGGCGGTGTGGCGGTGCGGTGTCGGCTCCGATTAGTGGGCCCGGTAGTGGACCCGGTGTCCCCACCAACCCTCCCGGGGCGGCTGGAACTCGACTCCGTCGAGTAAGAGGGGACACGGCTGTGATAGTGCTCCAGCAGATCTGGATCGAGGCGCTGGAGAGCTTCCCGGCTGATCTAGGAATCATCTGATGGTGGACGGTCGCGCCAGCGGACAAGGTAGCGCTGGTACACCCTGCTCCGTGTAGTGGTCACCTGCTCATCCAGTATCCTCTCAATATGCTCGCGCGATGCTCTCAAGGATGTGGGACGCACAGGGGTGGGCTCACTCTCAGAGAGAGGAGAAGGCTCGAAAGGGTCACTAGGAATCGCTGTGGGTTCCTTGTAGGCCACTAGGTTTGCCACATTAAAGGTTGAGCTAATCCCCTCTTCGGGAGGTAAGTCCACAACATGGGCATTGACGCCAATCTTTCGCATGATTGGGAAGGGACCAGCACTACAGGCTTGTAACTTTTCAACGGCTCCCGAGGGGAGTCGTTCGAGCCTGGCCCGTACCATAACCAAGTCACCTTCTTGAGATTCATGGTGACGCCTATGCGAATCAGCTGACTCATGCAGACTAATGACGTGCTGTGCAAACTCTTCGGCTGACTTGGACAGTCTAGACTCGAGGGGAAGGTCGGGTAGGGTGGACCCAGGAGCAAGCTCAATAGCGTGTTGTACATCACGCATGGGGGGGAGTCGAGAAGGCAAGTCCTCGGAGACGATGCCTTGGAAGCCTTGCAGTATGGCCGGGTCTTCAGTTGGGACTGAGACTCGAGACTCCTCGGGTGTGATGGTGACATCAACAGCCAAAATAGAGGCACCCTTAGTAACCTCTTTGTCTAGCTCACCGACATTCATGGAGTCAATGCACCTAACTAGGTCATGACTAACCTTAGGGGCCTCAGAAACGGGTGTGATGGACGCAGGAGAAGAGGGAAGGGGAGGTTTCCCTTCAATGGGAGTTTGGGGATTCTCTTGAATTTTGGGAGTTCCGGTGGGGGTGGAGGTGAAACTCTTTCTCGGGGTCACCTTTGGGGGTGTCGGGTACAACCAAATCTTCTTTCCGTTGTGGGAGAAGGAGCACTGATTGGATCGACCAAAGGTAGCGAGGTCTACATCATAGATCCGTGGTCGTCCTAGATGACGCTCCCGGCCTTCATAGGCATTACGTCACATAATATTTATCCTTGGTAGGACTGGAATTGGATGGGGATGACACATGTGGTGGTGACTGGGATAGAAGTGTCATCGACCCAAGCCACGTTGTATGGCTTTGGATGAGGGTGCGTAGGTAGACCTAAACGGGAGACAAAGTCTGAGGAGACTGCGTTGATACAGCTCCCGTTGTCAAGGATTACCTTGCAGGGATGAGAGTTCACCATGATGTAGATTTGGAAAATAGAGGTTCGACACCAATCGTCCTCCTGGGGTGTTGAGATACAGCGAACTATACCCAATCTTTTCTGACTAGAACTCTCGGCAATGTCTCCAACTTGCATGTACTCGACATGAGTGTCAACAAATATTGCATCCATTTCCTCAAATTGGGTGATAAGGTCAGGATCGGCCATATATCTCTCCTGATCCATGGGTGTTTGTAGAGTTGAAATATGCTCTAGACGGCCTGATGAATTTCTAGACTGATGTGGCATGCACGAGCTTGGACCTAAATGATGCAGTCCTGGGACCGACAATTTGTAAGACGTGGACCCAGCTGATATACAAAGAGTCAATTTGAAGGGACCAGTTAGGGAGAGTTGTTTGCCCATAGGGGGGAGTAGTTGTGGAACTACCTCTTGACAATTAGGGGCCCTAATGTGGCAGTCTAGGGCCTAAGGATAGGTGCAAGCAAGCTCTCGCTTTCCGTCCACAGCGATGCACTCAGAAGACAGGCTGCATGGTGCGGGCTCTCTCTCACTTCATCGCGCGGCAATCGAAAAGATACTAAATGAGTAAGTGAGGGGAGCACGTACCTAGCTAGACTGAAAAGTCTAACTCCGACCGGAGACGAAGGCGAGCGGGGACGTGCGTGCCCGCACAGCGTCGACGAAGGTTCGTGGTTACAATGAATTCACTCCGCGCAGGGAGGATTTAATTTATTACAAAACCACTTAAAATTTATTTTCCGCACTGGGGAACAAATTGATTCAGACTTTCTCCGCGCAGGGTGACTCACGGTCGCTCAAACTCCGTGAACTGTGGACCGTATATCGGCCATCGGGCGACTCAGGCACCGGCCAAGGCGTCGTTGTGGACTTCGAGTGCCACAATTATGAACTTACTTCAAATGGTGTATATATATAATTATATAGATATATATATAATATCATATATACATATCCAATATAATATATATATATAACTATTATTCTTTTGACTTTTCTGAAAGATATATATATATATAATATTATATATATATTATATATATATATATTAACACTTCAATCAACACCTTTTTTTTTCCTTTTTCAAACCTCTTTTTTTTAACTTGTTTTTTTTCAAACTTTTCTCTCTTTTTTATTTTTACAACACTTCAACTTTTTTTTCACTCTCTTTTCTATTTTTTTTCCTTCAAACTGTAACTACTTTCTTTTGACTTCTCGTACACACTCTTTTTTTTTCACACGTTGTTTTTTTTCTCGATTGTCAACAAAGCCGGCAGGGTGACGCGGACTGCAACAGTGGAGGCAGCCGCGAGGGCCGGGGCGCAGGGGCGCGCAGGGCGCGGTGGTGACGTGAGACGCTCCGGTGAGCGTGGACGCAAGGCGGCAGCGGCCATGCGACGACCTCTGGCGCACGACGGGCGCAGGCAGAGGCACCCAACAGTCGGGCAGGCGCCTGTGGGCGCTGCTACGTCCTTGCGCGGACGGGGGGGGGGCTTACACACAGGCGGTGTGTGCTGGCAGTGCGCGGCGGCAGTAGGCGGCGAGGGCGAGCCCTGGCGGGATCAGCGGGCGCAGGGGGGGCGCGGAGGGCGCGGACGACGGCGACGCACGCGGCCGCGGTGTTGCGCGAGCGGCTGGGATGGCTTCGCCGGAGGGGGAGAAGACGACGGGGGGGGGCGGTCGCGCGGAAGTTGGCCGGGGGCTGCCGCGGAGGCGGTGCGACCTGCAGGCTCGGTGGCGACGGTAGGCGAGGGGGCGGCCGGGCGTGGGCCAGGCACGTACGGGCGCAAGGCCAGGTGGGCGGAAGTGCCGACCCGGGCGGGGGCGTCGTGCGTAGGCGGGTGCGGGCGGGCCTCGGGCAGGCAGGGGGGCATCTGGGCGCGGACGGGGCTGGCGAACGGCCGGGCGCACAGGGGCGCGGGGCCGGCCGTGCAGGGGCGCGGGGCCGGGCACGGGGCCGGGCGCGCAGGGGCACGGGATGGGCGAACAGGAGGCGGGGCTAGGCGCGGCAGGGGTGCGGCAGGCGCGGCACGGGGCGGGCGCGGCGGTGGTGGCCACTGCCGGCGGCGACTGAGCGGGGCGGGGAAGGGGGGGCCGTTGCGGCCCTCCTTCTTTTTGAAACGGGCACGGGCGACGAGGCCCGTGCCGCGAACACAATTTTTTTTTCAAAAAATTCTCTCTTTCTTTTTTTCGTTCTTTTCTGAGAATCAGAGAGATGGAAATAGAGAGATTAAGGGGGGGAGAGATTAGCGAGAGAGAGAGAGATTGGTGTGAGAGAGAGGAAGAGATTAAGGGAGAAAGTGAGAAATGAACAGAGAGAGAGTACAGAGAGTAACGGACAGAGAGGAGTTCTAAAAAAAAAATCTATTTATTTTTTTCTCTAACTCTATTTCAACCGAGATCCTGATGCTCGTTTTTTTTTATATTTTTTTCCACTCTCTCCAACCGAGATATTCTGCTACTCTTTCTTTCTTTCTTTCTTTTTTTCACTTCTAACAATCTAGAGAGAGAAAGAGAGAGAGAGACGTCGGAGATGTCGGGTTGACGGAGGCGCCGTTTGTTGGGCTCTGATACCAATTTGACGCGGTGGCGATGTGGGAATGGATCGACGACACTCCGGGACGTGAACAAGACGGGACGGATAACTGCTATCTCACACAGCTCGGCCTCACGCCGGACGGTCTCACACCGGGCGACACTCAGATCTCACAAATGGAGAACAGAGGGAAGGGAAGAATAAGGCAAAACACCTTAAGCTCAAGCTTTCTCATTCATAGATTTCATAACATACGTAACACACAATGGCCTCCTTATATAGGAGAAAAGGCCATAGCAATAATACCATCTAACTTTCACTAATTATGTTTATACTCTAGCCTAACAAGACAAACCCACCAACCAATATTTGACTTGTGGGTTTAACCAATTAAAATATAAAAATTACACACATGTTTATTTGACTTAGACTAGCCTAATAAGACGAAAGAAAAATACATGTACTAATACATGTATGTTACACAAATATATACGATACAAATACACACACGTACGATACAAATACACACAAATAAATATTATGCTCAGGACGCTGAGTCTTCGAACGAGTCACCGAGCCATAAGCTCGGTGCAGTGGCGGTGTGGCGGTGCGGCGTCGGCTCTGATTAGTGGGCCCTGTAGTAGACCCGGTGTCCCCACCAGCGGGACTTCTTGCAGTTCCATCTACCCTACTTCGATGGCCAGCCAGATCCCGATGTGGCCAGGAGATGGCTTGATGAGCTGGAGAGAGTGTTCAGTTCCATGCGCTATGTCGAGGAGGACATGGTGATGTTGGCTTGCAACCAGTTGCAGGGTACGGCTCGATCTTGGTGGTCTTCAGAGTGGAAGACGTCATTTCAGTCACGTTCCCTCCAGCTGATCGTGTGGAAGGACTTTGTTACTGTAATGCCCTGGATCCTTGGTGGATCTTTGCTGGATCCTTTGCAGGTCTTGTTGGATCATCGTTGGATCTTTTGGATCTGTTTCGGATTGGTTTCGGTGAGTTTCGGTTCACTTTTGTGGCTTCCGAGTTGAGTTTGACGAGCCGTGTGGGTTTTTCGCACGTACTAGTTACGGAACCCTACGTTGAGTGTGTTTGTCAATTCTCGAACTCGTGGATGCTACAGCGACGATGTACTCTTCGAGCCGGTCGTTTCGACTATTTTTACGTATTTTTCTGAATTTGTGCATTTTCGGCGCATTTTCAGAATTTTCAGAAATTAGGAAAATTTCCTAATTTCTTTTCTTTTTCTTTTCTTTTCCTCTCTCCTCCTTCTCATTCGCCGCCATCGCCTCT
The DNA here is from genome assembly GCA_022559845.1 of Amorphophallus konjac. Classification (NCBI taxonomy): domain Eukaryota; kingdom Viridiplantae; phylum Streptophyta; class Magnoliopsida; order Alismatales; family Araceae; genus Amorphophallus; species Amorphophallus konjac. The sequence goes on along the minus strand of CM040121.1, from coordinate 413,456,771 downwards.
CTCTCTCCCATTTTCTCTCCCGTTCGCCTCCTCAGCTCCGGCTGCAGACGGAGGACCTAGAGGCACGTGTTGGGGACGTGATGGAGCTGGCTGGGTGCGCGATGGAGCAAGGATCGGATCGATTCTGGCGCGATCCCGTTCGGTGGATTCAAAGCCGGTGAAATCGGTTCGCGAGTGGATTTCGGCGTGGTTTAGTCCCTTCGGGGCACGGTTTCTTCGGTGGAGGTAGGGTGACTGATCCTTACTTCGTCCTCTTCATTTTCCCTGCCATTGCACGGCGTTCGGCAAGGAAACGGCCGAGTTTGGGCTTGTTTTGCCTAAATCATGATTTTCGTGGTTTTTAGGGTCGGCCGGTAAACGGCGACCATTTACGGCGTAGTTAGTTTCTAACTGACCGCTGGGATGTTAGGATCCCATCCACGTTGATTTCGTGTGGTTTGGTGTTCATTCGAGGCCGGTAGAAGCCCGGGAACCTCGATGACCCACTTAGGGTCGATTTGTCTAAATCGCCTGGATCTTGCGTTTTTGAGCTTGCATGTGGGGTTTGAAGTCCCCTGATGTTGTTTTTGGTCGTTTGGGTTTGTATCCCCTGCGTTTCGGCGTGAATGGGGCGTGGAACGGGCCGGTTTGGCCGTTCCTCTGTTTTCCCGCCGTATGGGAAGTAGCGGTCGTTTCAGTGGCCGTTATTTGGCTCTGACGGCCCTACGATAGACCGCCATTTGTTTAGGCGTTTTTGAGCTTTTTGGCTTCTGGGAATGTGACGGCCCGAGGCTGGCGCGTCGCTTCCTTGTAACGCACCCAGGTCTGCGCGTTGCTTCGCTTGTCGTGCTTTGTGTTGGGGTTGAGTCGGTGGATCTAACGCGCTTGACCCAGCGCGTTAGGTAAAAGTGACGCGCCTAGTGCTGGCCATTACTTGCTGTTTCACCGACGTTTGACCTGTTGAGGCGGTGCCTCCAGCGGTCGTGCCCCCGTGCGTTGTTTGAGTGTAACGCGCCTGCCCCTGGCCGTTACATTCTGTTTGGCCGAGCTTGGGTGGCTGTGCCCGTTGAATATAACGGATATGCCCCCATGCGTCGTTGTGTTATAACGCGCCTGGCTCCGGCCGTCGTTTGTTGTTTTGTGCTAGGTTGAGGGTGGCTGTGCCGTTGAGAATAACGCGCCTGCCCCCGCGTGTCGTTTGGCTCTGACGTGTCTCCCTTGCCGCGTTGTTTGTTTGTAACGCGCCTGGCGTTGCGCGTTACTTCGCTTTGGTTGTGGGTGGCTGTGCACGTTGTGAATAACGTGCTGGCTCCCATGCGTCGTTTGTTGTAACGCGCTTAGGCCCGTGCGTTACATTGATGTAACGCGCTCGGCGCCGGCCGTTACATTCTTCGTGTTTGATAGCTTAGTTAGGGCGGTGTGAGTGACGACTTGTCGTCCGACCGTCGTTTGGTGTGTAACGGTCGTGGTCTAGACCGTCACATGCTGGTAGCGGTCTAGGGGTGGTGCGTTACATCATTGTGCTCCGATTTCCGTGATTTCGGTTTCTGCTTATCTTGGTTTGTCCTTGTGGTCTACCCGTTGTCCCGTGGATGTCTCCCGACATCCTATGAGGGCTAAGACTACGTTATGAGGTGACCAGGAGTCTTCTTGCTTGAGGTGGGACTCTCTTTCCTACTGTTCAAGCATTGTGTTGGGTTCAGGTCAACCCGGTGCGACCCAGTGGTTGACGTGTGACCTTTGCTTGTGTTTGGTCTGGTTCCGGTCAACCGGGGTGACCCAGGGGTTGACAGGCGACCTTGTGTGTCTCAGTGGTCGTGCCCGACTCGAGACGCTACTTTTGGATGTCTCGAGGTGTTGTTCTACCTCAGTTTGCGTGTCCAGGCGTATCTGAGGGTTTTTGGTGTTTCCCTCAGGTCTCCGTGTGTCGTTTTCTGCGGAGCGTTGTTTTGCTGGCTTATGATTAGACCGATTGGCGGCTCGTTCCGCTGTTTGTGACGATCTTGCCGTTGAGTCGTTTGACTCAAGGATCGTTGCGTGGTAGGTCTAGTTGCCTGCTCCTGAGTCTGTTGGCGGTTCTCTAGCTGCCTTGGTGCTTTGTGGTGCATGAGACAGGGCTTTTCTTAGACTGGCTGTGCTTTAGCACCTGTGTTTCAGAGTCTGTGCCTTGTGAGCCTCCACTAGTTGTAGCCCTAGGCTTCTACCGACCCACCGGGAGTGGTGGAGGGGTTTTCCTGTTGCGTTTGGTACGTACGGTTTTTAAGCTTGTTCCATAGGCCCCGGCCAACGGTAGCGTCCTTCCGAGGGGAATACTAGCTAGAGGCCTGACCAAGGTAGAGGTCGGTGTGTGCACACGTGGTCAGGGACTGGGGACTTACGCCGACGGGCGTGGCCCTGACTAGTCACTCACAGTTGGTGCTACAGTCTTGTGCTGTGGTACCATGTTTCCTTGGAACTGTTGTTCCTCGGACCTGGTTCTTGGTGTGTCTTGTTCTTGAATGGACATGACACTTGTGGCGCAGTGTAAGTCGTTAGTGGACGCTTCTGGCTGTTCTTCTGGGAGGAGGGTGCTCCTGTCACTCGGTGCTGTGACTCTCGCGTTTTCTCGTGCGCTGTGACCTTTGCGAGTTGCCCTCTCGTGGCCGTACTCGAGGTCAGTGTTCTGTCGTTGGCATGACATTCTCGTCATGCGTGGGGCTGCATGCACGACGTCTCCTGTCGTGTTTTGTCTGTGTTTTCGGCGTCGGCGTCTGCCTTCACCTTTCTTTTGGCTGACGGATTGGGTTACCCTACTGCGCGAGTTTGGGGTTGACCGTCTGTTGCCGCTTGGAGTAGCTTAGGGTGCCGAGTTCTCCTCGGTGGCCGTTGTCCCGTGTTTTACGGCCTCGCTCTTCTTTGTTGTTGAGCTCCCCTTGCTCTTAGCATGTTCCCTACTCCTGCTGTGCCCTGTCTGTTTACAGCTTTTTAGTGTAGCCTTTCCTGCTTTGCTGCACTTGATGTTTCCGTAGTTGCTTCCGTTGCTCTGTGCGTTTTCCAGTGGGGATCCACGTGACCCCTACTGAGTTTCTGTTTAGAGACTCACCCCTGCTTTTCAGGTGGGTTTCGCCGTCTGCCTCTGCTGTCCTAGGTGGAGCGTGTTCGCTGTAGCTGCCAGCTATACCTATGTCGGGCTTCCCCAGACTTCTGTGTACGTTTCTTTTCTGTCAGACTGTACTGTGATAGACTTGTTGTCTTTCCTTTGGGCTGGACTCTGGTGTATAATTGTGAAATTTGAATTATTAATGAAAAAGTAATTTTATTTCTGCTACTTTAGCAATCCAATGTAATGAAATTTAATTGCTTACTGTTATATCTGCTGGCTTCAATGTATTCCACACACTCCTTTTTCTCTTCGGCGCGTTCCCACGCTTGGGAGGCCTCGCGGGTCCCATGTGGTATCACGTGTATTCGGTATTTATACCGGGTGCACCGAGTATCCGGAATCCGGGTCGCTACAGTTGGTATCAGAGCAGTGTTCTGAGATGTTCGGAGTTCTTTTCTGAGCTATCAGATCATTGTCGTGTGAGATACATGGAAATCCAGATATACAGTTACCAGAGTCCTTAAGGTCCAGTACAGTCTCTTGCTGGCGTAGGTGTTGCGATGTTTATCGCGGTGTTTTCTGTGTGTGGTCTTGTGCGTGCTTTGTTGGCACTGTACGAGATGGTTTTGCTCTCGTCTGGGTGTGACGAGGTGCTTTGTTCGGTTTTGGTGTTGGTCTCGATCGTGTTGCACTTGGCAGTGTTTGTCGGTTGGCATGAACCTGCAGTGCATTGTTCGAGATGTTTCTGTGTTTTGCTCAGGTGGCTTATGACTTCTAGCGTTGGTGTGATGGCCATGCACGTTCTTACGTTGCTTTGGTTGTCCCGGCTTGAGTCTGTGTAGCTCCTGATGTGTTCTGCTTCTGTTGAAGTGTTCGATTAGATTCCGTGTTAGAGAAGTTTCTCGGGCGAGCCTAGGTTTTTCCCTTCCTGGCGAGCTTTTGTGGTTGAGCTTCTTACTTCTCGTCCCTTCTGGTGGAATCCTTTCGAATGTTGCCTTGGGGTTGCTGTCTTAGTGATGCTTTTGTCCTGTGTCTGCGCAAGTGTAGACAGCATTATTTTGAGCCTGAACTGCTCTCTGCTTTACGGTTGCTTGGCTTTGGACTCCATGATGGTGTTAAGAACTGTTGTGTACCATATTTGTCGTGTTGTGTCTGACGGCCGATGTGTTGTGAGGGCTCATTTTATTGTGTCAGGACGTGAAGGTAAGCTGAGATTGATGCTTCCCTTATGCTTTGTGCTGAAGCTGGTGCTCTTCTCTTGTTGCACTTAGGCTCCTTGTGATCAGTTGTTCTCTAGATCGGCGCTCGTGGCGTGCTGTATTGCGATCTTTGCTAATCGTGATGGTGCCTGGTATGTGCTGAGGTGCGATTACCGGTGTTGTTCTGTTGCCTATGCGCATTGTTGAGGGTGCAGCGGAAGTGTGCGGGTTGGCTACCCATTCGTCGAGAGGTTCGTTCTTTCTCGATGTGACTTCGTCTTGGCTTCTCGTGCCTTGACATTGTTGTTACCGTGCCGTGTTGTGTCGGTTGCCCGTTTGCTGTTGGCATCGGCATTGTGCGAGTGTTGGGGAATTTGTCGGCATTCCTGCTGATTGAGTACCCTCTGCTCTGCATTTCTTTCTTGGTGTTGTGCTCTCGAGGCGTATTGGTGGTCCTTGAGTTGCGTTCCCCGAGATCGTTTTTGTTTTTCGTGGTTGTGGGTCTTTTCCTTGGTGAGCAGTCTGATGCGTGACATGTTCCTTGTGGTCGTGTGCTCAGCTGTTTCTGTGCCTTGTGGTGACCCTTCTCACAGATGTGTTCCTTGGTTCTGTATGTTATGCGGAGCTGGAATCTTGCAGGTGTTGCCGTTGTGTTGTTTTTGTAAGCGCTGTTTCTTTAAGATTTTGTGTCCTTGTCTTGGAACATTGTCTTGTCAGTTGGCTTTGCTGTGCTCCCTTTTCTTCCGGTGGAGTTAGCTTGCGACTCGATCAGATGTGATAGCTGACTGAGTGCTGACTTGGTTGTGTTTGTGGTCCAGTGTTGTTGTTGTCGTTGGTGTCCTGTGTGCCAGGTGTTCCCTGTTACCTTTGGCACTGGAGCCGATGTTGTGGTCGAGCTGTCAGCTATGAGGACTGTGTCTCCTTGTGTAAGCTGCCGCTTGCCGTGCTATCATTGTGTTTCTCGGTTGTCTATTGTTGTGGCAGTCGTGTCTCCGTTCTTGGTGAGACGTAAACGATGTTGCCTTTGCTTCGGAGGTGTCAGATGTGTTCACTTTGGTGCCATGCTTGTGCTGTGGACTTGCTGTCTTGGAAGCTGAGCGTGTACCTGTAATCGTGGTCTGACGATGTTCCTCTGAGCTGTGTTTTCTGAGATTTGTGCTGCTGGGTTGTTCTCCCTTACTTCCCCTTTGTTATTCCTTAATTTCGAGGGTGAAATTTCTTAAAGGAGGGGAGGATGTAATGCCCTGGATCCTTGGTGGATCTTTGCTGGATCCTTTGCAGGTCTTGTTGGATCTTCGTTGGATCTTTTGGATCTGTTTCGGATTGGTTTCGGTGAGTTTCGGTTCGCTTTTGTGGCTTCCGAGTTGAGTTTGACAAGCCGTGTGGGTTTTTCGCACGTACTAGTTACGGAACCCTACGGTGAATGTGTTTGTCAATTCTCGAACTCGTGGATGCTACAGCGACGATGTACTCTTCGAGCCGGTCGTTTCGACTATTTTTGCGTATTTTTTTGAATTTGTGCACTTTTGGCGCATTTTCAGAATTTTCGGAAATTAGGAAAATTTCCTAATTTCTTTTCTTTTTTTCTTTTCTTTTCTTTTCCTCTCTCCTCCTTCTCATTCGCCGCCGTCGCCTCTCTCTCTCCCGTTTTCTCTCCCGTTCGCCTCCTCGGCTCCGGCTGCAGACGGAGGACCTAGAGGCACGTGTTGGGGACGTGATGGAGCTGGCTGGGTGCGCGATGGAGCAAGGATCGGATCGATTCTGGCGCGATCCCATTCGGTGGATTCAAAGCCGGTGAAATCGGTTCGCGAGTGGATTTCGGCGTGGTTTAGTCCCTTGGGGGCACGGTTTCTTCGGTGGAGGTAGGGTGACTGATCCTTACTTCGTCCTCTTCGTTTTCCCTGCCATTGCACGGCGTTCGGCAAGGAAACGGTCGAGTTTGGGCTTGTTTTGCCTAAACCGTGATTTTCATGGTTTTTAGGGTCGGCCGGTAAACGGCGACCATTTACGGCGTAGTTAGTTTCTAACTGACCGCTGGGATGCTAGGATCCCATCCACGTTGATTTCGTGTGGTTTGGTGTTCATTCGAGGCCGGTAGAAGCCCGGGAACCTCGGTGACCCACTTAGGGTCGATTTGTCTAAATCGCCCGGATCTTGCATTTTTGAGCTTGCATGTGGGGTTTGAAGTCCCCTGATGTTGTTTTTGGTCGTTTGGGTTTGTATCCCCTGCGTTTCGGCGTGAATGGGGCATGGAACGGGCCGGTTTGGCCGTTCCTCTGTTTTCCCGCCGTATGGGAAGTAGCGGTCGTTTCAGTGGCCGTTATTTGGCTCTGACGGCCCTACGATAGACCGCCATTTGTTTAGGCGTTTTTGAGCTTTTTGGCTTCTGGGAATGTGACGGCCCGAGGCTGGCGCGTCGCTTCCTTGTAACGCACCCAGGTCTGCGCGTTGCTTCGCTTGTCGTGCTTTGTGTTGGGGTTGAGTCGGTGGATCTAACGCGCTTGACCCAGCGCGTTAGGTAAAAGTGACGCGCCTGGTGCTGGCCATTACTTGCTGTTTGACCGACGTTTGACCTGTTGAGGCGGTGCCTCCAGCGGTCGTGCCCCCGTGCATTGTTTGAGTGTAACGCGCCTGCCCCTGGCCGTTACATTCTGTTTGGCCGAGCTTGGGTGGCTGTGCCCGTTGAATATAACGGATATGCCCCCATGCATCGTTGTGTTATAACGCGCCTGGCTCCGGCCGTCGTTTGTTGTTTTGTGCTAGGTTGAGGGTGGCTGTGCCGTTGAGAATAACGCGCCTGCCCCCGCGTGTCGTTTGGCTCTGACGTGTCTCCCTTGCCGCGTTGTTTGTTTGTAACGCGCCTGGCGTTGCGCGTTACTTCGCTTTGGTTGTGGGTGGCTGTGCACGTTGTGAATAACGTGCTGGCTCCCATGCGTCGTTTGTTGTAACGCGCTTAGGCCCGTGCGTTACATTGATGTAACGCGCTCGGCGCCGGCCGTTACATTCTTCGTGTTTGATAGCTTAGTTAGGGCGGTGTGAGTGACGACTTGTCGTCCGACCGTCGTTTGGTGTGTAACGGTCGTGGTCTAGACCGTCACATGCTGGTAGCGGTCTAGGGGTGGTGCGTTACATCATTGTGCTCCGATTTCCGTGATTTCGGTTTCTGCTTATCTTGGTTTGTCCTTGTGGTCTACCCGTTGTCCCGTGGATGTCTCCCGACATCCTATGAGGGCTAAGACTACGTTATGAGGTGACCAGGAGTCTTCTTGCTTGAGGTGGGACTCTCTTTCCTACTGTTCAAGCATTGTGTTGGGTTTAGGTCAACCCGGTGCGACCCAGTGGTTGACGTGTGACCTTTGCTTGTGTTTGGTCTGGTTCCGGTCAACCGGGGTGACCCAGGGGTTGACAGGCGACCTTGTGTGTCTCGGTGGTCGTGCCCAGCTCGAGACGCTACTTCTGGATGTCTCGAGGTGTTGTTCTACCTCGGTTTGTGTGTCCAGGCGTATCTGAGGGTTTTTAGTGTTTCCCTCAGGTCTCCGTGTGTCGTTTTCTGCGGAGTGTTGTTTTGCTGGCTTAGGATTAGACCGATTGGCGGCTCGTTCCGCTGTTTGTGACGATCTTGCCGTTGAGTCGTTTGACTCAAGGATCGTTGAGTGGTAGGTCTAGTTGCCTGCTCCTGAGTCTGTTGGCGGTTCTCTAGCTGCCTTGGTGCTTTGTGGTGCATGAGACAGGGCTTTTCTTAGACTATCTGTGCTTTAGCACCTGTGTTTCAGAGTCTGTGCCTTGTGAGCCTCCACTAGTTGTAGCCCTAGGCTTCTGCCGACCCACCGGGAGTGGTGGAGGGGTTTTCCTGTTGCGTTTGGTACGTACGGTTTTTAAGCAAGTTCCGTAGGCCCCGGCCAATGGTAGCGTCCTACCGAGGGGAATACTAGCTAGAGGCCTGACCTAGGTAGAGGTCAGTGTGTGCACACGTGATCAGGGACTGGGGACTTGCGCCGACGGGCGTGGCCCTAACTAGTCATTCACAGTTGGTGCTGCAGTCTTGTGTTGTGGTACCATGTTTCCTTGGAACTGTTGTTCCTCGGACCTGGTTCTTGGTGTGTCTTGTTCTTGAATGGACATGACACTTGTGGCGCAGTGTAAGTCGTCAGTGGACGCTTCTGGCTGTTCTTCTGGGAGGAGGGTGCTCCTGTCACTCGGTGCTGTGACTCTCGCGTTTTCTCGTGCGCTGTGACCTTTGCGAGTTGCCCTCTCGTGGCCGTACTCGAGGTCAGTGTTCTGTCGTTGGCATGACATTCTTGTCATGCGTGGGTCTACGTGCACGACGTCTCCTGTCGTGTTTTGTCTGTGTTTTCGGCGTCGGCGTCTGCCTTCGCCTTTCTTTTGGCTGACGGATTGGGTTACCCTACTGCGCGAGTTTGGGGTTGACCGTCTGTTGCCGCTTGGAGTAGCTTAGGGTGCCGAGTTCTCCTCGGTGGCCGTTGTCTCGTGTTTTACGGCCTCGCTCTTCTTTGTTGTTGAGCTCCCCTTGCTCTTAGCCTGTTCCCTACTCCTGCTGTGCCCTGTCTGTTTACAGCTTTTTAGTGTAGCCTTTCCTGCTTTGCTGCACTTGCTGTTTCCGTAGTTGCTTCTGTTGCTCTGTGCGTTTTCCAGTGGGGATCCGCGTGACCCCTACTGAGTTTCTGTTTAGAGACTCACCCCTACTTTTCAGGTGGGTTTCGTCGTCTGCCTCTGCTATCCTAGGTGGAGCGTGTTCGCTGTAGCTGCCAGCTATACCTGCGTCGGGCTTCCCCCGACTTCTGTGTACGTTTCTTTTCTGTCGGACTATACTGTGATAGACTTGTTATCTTTCCTTTGGGCTGGACTCTGGTGTATAATTGTGAAATTTGAATTATTAATGAAAAAGTAATTTTATTTCTGCTACTTTAGCAATCCAATATAATGAAATTTAATTGCTTACTGTTATATCTGCTGGCTTCAATGTATTCCACACACTCCTTTTTCCCTTCGGCGCGTTCCCGCGCTTGGGAGGCCTCGCGGGTCCCATGTGGTATCACGTGTATTCGGTATTTATACTGGGTGCACCGGGTATCCAGAATCCGGGTCGCTACAGTTACGGTCTTCGAGCGTACTTACTACCCATCCTATGTTGGTATGCAGAAGATGCGTCAATTTCTGGAGCTGGTGCAGGGCGACATGTCAGTGTTGCAGTACAGGCTCAGTTTGTTGAGTTAGGCCGTTATGCGCCCCATATCATGGAGCTTGAGAGGTTGAAGACCGAGCAGTTTGTTCAGGGTTTGAGGCAGGACCTGAGGCACCTCTTGATGGCGAACGCTGCTACTAATTTGGAGACAGCATCTCGTGTGACGGCATCTTTGGAGCTGGATATGCAGAAGATCTGAGGACAGGGAGGCCAGGGGCAGTCCTAATTAGGCCGGAGTCAGCAAACTGCTACCCATCAGCAGAGTACTTTCCAGCACACTATGGGTAGTTCGGGAGCGTCGGCACCGGCGGCGTCAGTGATAGGATATGCGTCTTTTGGCTCCAAGGTCTAGAAGTTTCTTAAGAAATGATTCTATAAGCAGTGCAAGGATTAGAGGCAGGCGTCTACAAACAGTGTACAGTAGCCGATTCCTTATCAGCGTATTGGATCAATGGGTGGATCACGGGGATCGTGTCCCCGATGTGGCGAGTCGCATCCAGGCAGGCAGTGCACGGCGTCGGTGATTTATTTCAGGTGTGACCCGCCAGGGCACATGGCACGCGACTGTCCCTAGAGGCCGCAGTAGCAATAGTACCTTCAGCAGCAGCATTACCCCCAGCAGTAGAGGCCACAGCAGCAGCAGGGGCAGTATCTGCCACTACCCAGGTTAGCGAGTGTGGGGGGTAGGCAGACGTCCCGAGGCCAGATTACACACATGACCAGGGCAGAGGCAGAGGCGTCGCAGCTCGTGGAAGGTACCGTTATGATTTTGGGTTGTGCGGCTCGAGTTTTGTTTGATTCTGACGCGTCGCATTCATTTATTTCGGAAGATTTCGTGCTGAGTATTGAGGAGCCGGTGACCCAGTTGTCCTATGATTTGGCCGGGGAGTTACCGTCTGGTGATTTTATGGTCACTCCGTATTGTTTCGAGGAGGTTCCTGTGTGGGTGGAAGGGCGGAGTTTGCCGCCCAGACTTTATGTGTTGCCACTTCAGGACTTTGATGTGATTTTGGGCATGGATTAGCTCGAGGCCCATCATGCCTTGGTGGATTGTGGCTCGAAGAAGGTTTATTTCCGACGGCTTCATGGACCTACCTTCTATTTCCAAGGTATCAGGTCTTCTTCTTCCCGCTTTCTTATTTCGGTTCTTAAGGCTCGTCGATTGTTTGATGCCGGTTGTGAGGGTTTCCTAGCTTCTGTGGTTGCGGTAGACCAGTCGGAACCGGATGTGGAGGACATTCCGGTGGGGTGCGAGTTTCCTGATGCTTTTCGTGAGGATTTGCCAAGACTACCTCCGCAGCGGGAGATCGACTTTGTTATTGAGATTGTGCCCGGTACGGGGCCTCTGTCGAAGGCTCCTTATCGTATGGCTCCCGCTGAGTTGAGGGAATTGAGGGCACAATTGCAAGAGTTACTCGCCAAGGGGTACATTCGTCCTAATTTTTCCCCTTGGGGTGCGCCAGTATTGTTTGTGAAGAAGAAGGATGGTACTCTGAGGTTGTGCATTGACTATCGACAGCTGAACGAGGTGACCGTTAAGAACAAGTATCCGTTGCCGCGGATTGATGATTTGTTTGATCAGCTTCAGTTTGCTCGAGTGTTCTCGCGGATTGATTTACGGTCCGGTTATTACCAGTTGCGGATTCGATACTCTGACGTGGAGAAGACTGCGTTCAGCTCGAGATATGGGTATTATGAGTTTCTGGTGATGCCGCTTGGGCTCACCAATGCCCCCGCAACGTTCATGGATTTGATGCAGAGGGTGTTCCGTCCTTACCTGGACCAGTTTATGGTCATGTTTGTGGATGACATCCTTGTTTATTCGCAGTCTGCAGAGCAGCATGCGTATCATCTGAGGGTTGTGTTGCAGACTTTGTGAGATCACCACTTGTATGCTAAGCTCAGCAAGTGTGAGTTTTGGCTTCATGAGGTGCACTTTTGGGGCACGTGATTTCTGGTGATGGTATTTCCGTGGATCCAGCCAAGGTCGAGGCAGTGATGCAGTGGCCGAGGCCAAGGTCCGTGACGGAGATTCGGAGTTTCTTGGGGCTTGCAGGTTATTACAGGAGATTCATTCAGGATTTCGCTCGTATTGCAGCCTCGAAGACCAAGCTTACGCGGAAGGATGTGTCATTTTTCTGGACTGGTGTGTGTGAGCTGAGCTTTATGGAGCTGAAGAGGTTGCTCACATCGGCACCGGTGTTGGTGTTGCCTTCTAGATCGGGAGGTTTTGTGGTGTGTACAGATGCTTCCGGGGTCGGGTTGGGTGATGTGCTGATGCAGCACGGTAAAGTGGTGGCTTATACATCTCGGTAGTTGAAGTCACATGAGGAGAACTACCCTACCCATGACCTTGAGTTGGCGGCTATAATCTTTACGTTGAAGATCTGGAGGTATTATCTGTACGGTGAGAAATTTGAGATGTTCACTGACCATTAGAGTTTGAGGTATGTGTTCACTCAGAAGGACCTCAACCTCAGGCAAAGGCGATGGATGGAGTATATGAAGGATTATGACTTCACCCTGTCTTATCAGCCGGGCAGGATGAATGTCATTGCTGATGCCTTGAGCAGGAAGGTTGTGGTCAGCGCCATGATGGTGAGGAAGTGGAGGCTCTGGGAATAGGTGCCAGCCGTGACATTTAGGCTTAAGGTTCCTCAAGAGCCAGGGTCAATTGTTCTTGCGAGCTTGACTGTCACGCCCGCCATTCAACGTCATGTGATAGATGCTCAGCGTGCAGACCCTGAGTTGCCCCAGATTTTGGCTTTGGCTGATGTGGAGTTCGGTGATGACGGAGCCGTGAGATTCTGAGGTAGGCTATACGTCCCAGCCGAGGAGCAGGTGAGGCATGCGGTGTTGCTAGAGGCTCATGGAAGTAGGTACACCGTGCACCCAGGTGCGGCAAAGATGTATCGGAACTTGAAGAGATAGTTCTGGTGGCCTGGCATGAAGAGAGATATTGCCGAGTTTGTGGCCAGGTGCCTGACCTGTCAGTAGGTGAAGGTAGAGCATCAGCGGCCTGGAGGTATGCTTCAGCCCTTGGAGGCCCCCGCGTGGAAATGGGACCACGTGACCACTGATTTTGTGGTGGGTTTACCGAGGACTCCGAGTGGGCATGATAGTATTTGGTTGCTGGTGGATAGGCTGACGAAGACGGCTCGGTTATTACCGGTCAGAGTTAGCTGGAGTGTGCCCAAGTTGGCTCGTCTTTATGTGGAGCGGATTGTGCCTTTACATGGGATTCTCATTTCCATTGTGTCAGATCGAGATCCGCGTTTCACTTCTGGATTCTGGAGGAGTTTCCAGCGAGCTCTTGGAACAGAGTTAACTTTTAGCTCAGCATATCATCTGTAGAAACCCAATAAATTAAAATGACAAATATTTTTTTTCAATGAATTATATAATTAAAATCTTCATGAAATAATTAAATTATATTTTTAGTATATGAAATAAACTAGATAAATGCATTTACTTGAATTTACTTAAGGTAAATAGAAATTAAATACTCTAACCCTTAGAAAAATCATAGTAAGCCCAATAAAAGACCATATAATGGATTAGGATTACAATTGACCCATTGGATAATCCATAATGGGCTGAATTAATGGTTAAAAGATTCAATAAAGGTTAAATTAACCTTAAATTCGTAACATGTGTTTAATATGACATTTAAGGGATTAAAATAACTCCATTTCTAGAAGATTGACTCAAGAATCAACCATTACCTACCAGCCACCTTAGACCAGCCATTTTTACATTGGTTTCACACCAAATTAAGGCTAGATTAAGAGGAGAAGTTATAATTTTTTTCTAATTCGGAGTTAATGGGTTTGGAAAAATTAGGTAAAGAATCTTGACAAATTTGGACAAGTTTTGGCTATAAATAGGACCCTATTCGACCCTCAAATCATCCTTGGTGGCCTATGCTATGATGCTGCGGAGATTGGAGAGGATTTGAAGGGAAGATTCGAAGATCAAAGGGTTTTCTTATTATTGGGGCTATTTTTCTACCTCTTCCTTACATCTGCTCAAAGGTAGGTGTCTCTCAGGCCAAATATTAATTAAAGCATGCCACCTTGTTCGTTTTTCTGTGCTCTTTCTATTGATACCTGTTTCCCTAAATTTCATTAAGAAATGAATGAGTTATGGTCGTTTTAATGAAGGGGTAAGAACGCGCCACAGCCCAGGGTCGCGTTCATGAACGCGCCTCCCCGATACAGCGCGTTCATACCAAGTCAAAAGCCCGCCTGTTTAATTTCAAATATATATATAATTTATCAGAACGCGCTCGTCTAAGCGAGCGCGATCTGAAGAACGCGCCAATTGCCTGTAGATTTATCATAACGCGCTCGTCTAAGCGAGCGTGATCTGAAGAATGCCCCAATTGTCTGTAGCGCGTTCTTGAGAACGTGAGACCCTGCCACGTCGCGTTCTTAAACAACCAACCAACCAACCTCACATCGGCATAAATAAATAAATATATTAATAGTTTCGTATCCACACACAACTCGAGCCCACATCTTATGCCCCTTGGGTCCTGACTCAAGGGTGAGCTCTGCAACATATAAAGCCAAGGAAGTTTTTCTAACTTCCAATGTGGGACTAAAGTTTAGTCACTATACAATAGGAATTATAACATTTGGAATCCACATTAATTGCAAGCATTCAGTCACCAAAAATAAGGAAAAGTAATATTAGCATGTTTGAATTTTTACAGCATGATAAAAATTATTTTTGTAGAATAAAAATTATTTTTAGCATGTAAAAATCTATTTTTACCATATTATTAGTAAACTAATACATTAAAAATATTTCCAACATGTTAAAAATTACTTCCAGCATGATAAAATTATTTTATCCATACTGAGATATGAAAACTATTTTTCAGCATGTTAAATTCATTTAAAACTATTTTTTTTGCATGCTACACCTAATTTTCTATTAAATAATTAGTAAATTGATGCATGAAAATTATTTTCAGCATGATAAAATTATTTCCAGCATGGTAGAATTATTTTTAGCATGTTAGAACTATTGCCAGCATATTAAAGATATTTAAAAACTATTTTTCAGCATGATAAATCTATTTTCCCATCAAATAATTAGTAAAAAATGTAAAAAAATATTTCAGCATGATAAATTTTATTTTGTTATCAGAGAATTTCTGTAATCAGCATGGTAAACTTCTTTTATCATCTCATCAGTAAGTTAATGTATGGGAATTACTCTCAAGATGATAAAATTATTTCTAGCATGTTAAAATTACTTTAACATGTTAGAATTATTTTCAGCATGATGAAATTATTTTTAGTATAATAAATCTATTTTCTTAAGCATGAAAATCTATATTTATCATAATATTAGTAAATAAATATATGAAAATTACCTACAGCATGTAAAAATCTGTTTTATCATGTTATCAGCAAATTGGTGTATAAAACTTATTTTTTAACATGTTAAATTATTTTCTACATGATAAATCTATTATTCTATCTTATTATCATCATTAAAAATATCAATAATATGTGAAATCGCGATTTTAATTCAAAAGTATATACATCTTATCTAAAACTTAATATTTCTGAATTTTAACAGAATTAAGAATGAATTCTCAAATGATTTCGTGAACATGGTGCTTACCTACACCACGTTCATAACAGAATTCCGATTGGCTATAAAATCCGCATTTTGGCTAAACTAAAATACCTCCAAGATAAAAAAAACTTCCTGAAAACATGCCTAAACACTTGTTAAATCAATTGAACACAAGATTAAATAATGGGATTAAAATAATTCTATTAGTTCTATTTACTTGAATTTTCTTCCTAGTTACCGTCCGTTCTTTAATTCCACGACTTAATGTCGTTAAACATGATGCCTTAAAATTATTATTCACTTCTCTTGCAACTTCTGAGATTTTTGTCAGATCTATACTTTTTACAAATGAGCTTATTCTTGAAATTCATTGGCCATAGTGTTAAGTGGATGTCTAAACGTACTTGAGATCTTATGATCCACCGACCCAATGACTGGCATTAATGGGGCCCAGTCTGGTCCTGGGAGGAGCGCCCGAAAGTACTTGTGCCCATGGAAGTTGATTGACCACGGTGTGGCATTGCACCGAAGTGCATGACTTATTAGATTTTCACGGCATTCCATTATTCGTACTTGTTACTTGTTTACATGATTACTTGAAAATTTCATGAATTACTTGACTTACGTGAAATGGCCAATTACATGAAATTCTTTACTTGTTCAAAGTTATTACTTGAAAATTTCTCTTGATATCTTGTTAACTCAATTACTTAGAAATTTCACTCATGTTATACACTTTTCGATGCAACGTGGAAAGATTACTTAAATTGTTAAACACTTAAAGATTGCTTGGTTTTTAGAGATATAAAATCCTACTGAGCTTTTTGCTCACCCTACGTTTTGGTTAAATTGTTGCAGGAAATGACATTGAACAAGAGAATGGACAAGAGTGAAAGAGTGATTTTCTTTTCCCTAGGATTTACGTAGATTATTAATGTTTTACAAGAATCATGTACTTTGGGTTTGGAAGTTTGTAATTTACCTTTATGGCTTATGAATTAGTAATGTAAACCTCTATTTTGATGGAATAAAAGTATCATTTTCTCATCAATCTTTGTCTTAGAATTAAATTTGTACATGCTCTGATCGACACGCTTGATTACGACTCGCTCACGCCCTCGATATTCCGCGTCGGGACGTGACAGTCTTTGTGGTATCAGAGCCTAGGTTACATAAAACCTAGGATTCTTAAACTTAGGTTAGGTTTTAGATCAATATCTAGAAATTGGATATGTCTTAAAACCTTCCCGGTAAGATTGGGTAGAAACACGGGTTAAGTTTTAAGAAAAAAGGAATTATCAGGAAATAAATACCAAAACAAAAATAATAAACATTGGAATTATGGTTTCAGGCTAATTCTCACAAATGGCCGCCGAGAGAGCTCAATGGCGCTAGATGCAGTGCACCGTTCAAGGCTTAACCCAAGCCCTCCAACAGGTTGCTCAGGGAGGAGCAAACCGAGGAGCTGGTAATTTGCATAGGAATTTCTGAAGCATGAACCCTCCCAAGTTCGCTGGATCTACGGATCCGGATGAAGCCGAACACTGGATTAAGGAGATCGAGAGGATATTCCGAGTTATGCAATGTGCTGACGAGGAAAAGGTCATACTCGCTACTTTCCAACTGGAAAGAGATGCCCGTGCCTGGTGGGAATCGGTCGAAGCTACTTTACCGCACGACCAAATTCTATGGAAATAGTTCGTGGAACACTTCAATAGTAAATATTTTTTCGACCGAGTGTAAGAAAGGAAGGCCGCCGAATTTGCCGCTTTGAAGCAAAAGGGTTTATCGGTAGCCGAATATGAAGCTCAATTCTAAAGATTATCTCGGTACGCTCCACATCTCGTGGGTACCGACAAAATGAAGGCAAGGAGGTTCTTAAATGGCTTAAGGCCTCAATATATTACTCAACTCATCCCGATGGATACCCAAATTTATTCTGATGTGGTACGAAGAGCACAACACTTAGAAGATGCAACGGAGTTATCAGATCGCATCCGAGGAAGGGAAGCCAAGAGAGAGCAAGTTACTGGGTCCGGAAGTTTCAAACCTTCCTTCGGGAAGAAAAGGCCCAATGACGGACGTAACTTCAACAAGGATGGGTGAAATTTTAACATGGGTGGATGTAACTTTCAAGGGGACAAGAAGCCAAGAACCTTTGACAAGTAAATTGTTCCTTTCTCTACGTCATCAAAGGAATTATGCAAATTTTGTGAGAAACCCGGACACAAAGCCGAGGAATGTTGGAGAAAGCTCGGCACATGTCTTCAATGCGGGAGTCGAGAGCATAGGATCCCGAATTGTCCTTTTCTCAACGAGCAAGCTCCACCGGAGAAGCTTCCACCTATTGTCAAAAAGTAAGGAAGACTTCAAGCTCTTATGGATGCAGAACCTACCGAGGAAGGAGGCGTCGTGGAAGGTACTCTTTCTGTGTACTCAAGACATGCCTCTGTCTTATTTGACACCAGAGCTACGCATTCATTTATATCTAGAAGATTTGCTGATCTTTTACCTATGAAGCCTGTTCCATTAGATTCTACACTCACTATTACTACCCTATTGGAACGGGAACGGAGATTAAACATTTCTATCCTACTAGTGAAGTTCTAATTAGCGGTTATAACTTACCCGCTAATTTGGTATGCATGGAGATGGATGGATATGATGTTATATTGGGTGCCGATTGGCTAACTGCACATGGTGCTAGTGTCAACTGCAAGTTGGGTACGGTAACTTTTATGGGTTACCCCAACCTCTTATTTTCTGGTATCAGGCATTCTAGACACATATCTCTCATTTCGGCTCTCAAAGCCAAGAAATTATTTAGGAACGGTGGTGCTGGTTTCTTAGTTTCTATCACTATGACCGAGCATATGGAACCCATTCTAAAGGACATTCCTATCGTTCGGGATTATTCTGATATATTTCTGGACGAGTTGCCTGGTATTCCTCCAGAGAGAGAAGTTGTCTTCTCTATTGATTTAATTTCGGGAGCTGCACCAATTTCTAAAGCTCCATATCGGATGTCTGCCGTTGAAATGAAGGAGTTAAAAGAACAACAATTGGAGTTATTGGAAAAGGGGTTTATCCGACCAAGTACTTCACCTTGGGGAGCCCCAGTACTCTTTGTTAAAAATAAGGATGGTTCGATGAGACTATGTGTTGATTATCGACAATTGAATCAACTCACCATCAAGAATAAATATCCACTGCCGAGGATTGATGAATTATTCGACCAGATTTCTGGAGCTCGATATTTCTCAAAGATCGATCTTCGATCTGGTTATCATCAATTAAAGATCAAGGAAGGGGATATTCACAAGACTGCATTTCGGAGTAGGTATGGGCATTACGAGTTCACCGTTATGTCTTTTGGCCTAACAAACGCGCCTGCCGCATTTATGCAATTAATGAACAGCGTATTCAGGCCATACCTCGATCAATTTGTGGTTGTCTTCATTGACGACATTTTGATCTACTCCAAGTCAAAGGAAGAACATGAAGAACATCTCAAGAAGGCCCTTCAATTATTAAGAGATCATAAGCTTTATGCCAAATTAAGCAAGTGTGATTTCTAGTTGGAGGAAGTTTCTTTTCTCGGTCACATAATTTCTCAGAACGGTATCGCTGTCGATCCTTCAAAGGTTGAGGCCGTAAAGAACTGGGAAAGACCTACTAGTGTGACAGAAATCTGAAGCTTCTTGGGATTGGCTGGATATTATCGAAGATTTATCAAGGACTTCTCCAAGATTGCGGTATCTTTGACAAGATTGACAAGAAAGGAGAATGCTTTTATATGGTCCTGGGAATGCGAGAAGAGCTTTCAAACATTAAAGGATTGTCTGATGACTGCCCCTATTCTCACATTACCTACGGAAGGATGAGGATTCGAAGTGTATGCTGATGCATCTGGAATTGGCCTAGGTTACGTATTAATGCAACTTGGTAAGGTTATAGCCTATTCTTCAAGGCAATTAAAGAAACACGAGGAAAATTACCCCGTGCATGACCTAGAGCTGGCAGTTGTGGTCTTTACTTTGAAGATCTTACGACATTATCTCTATGGCGAAGCCTTTATTGTGTATTCCGATCACAAGAGTCTCAAATATTATTCTCTCAAAAGGAGCTCAACATGAGACAAAGACGGTGGTTGGAATACTTAAAAGATCTCGATTTCTCTATATAATACCACCCTGGGAAAGGCAATGTCATATATAGTTGATGCTCTTAGCCGGAAGCCAATGGCCTTATTATCAAGTTTGATGGTTAAAGAATGGCATCTACTTGAAGAAATGGCAAATTTAAACCTCAATGTGGAGGAGAAGAAAGACGGGGTGTTTATTGCAAATATTCGACTCTAACCCGAGTTACTCTCGGAAATCAAGGAACAGCAAGATGATGATCCGATGATCGTTGAAATTAAAGAGAAACTAGATCAACGACCAGATTTCCTTCTGGATGATGATGGAAGGTTATTATTCAAAGGAAGAACTTGCATACCCGATTGTTCTACCATCAAGGGTAAAATCTTGGAGGAAGCACATCGGTCAAGGTACACTATTCACCCCGGTGCTACAAAAATGTACCAAGACCCTAAGAGAACTTTTTGGTGGCCTAACATGAAAAGAGAGGTAGCCGAGTTCGTAAGTCGATGCTTGGTATGTCAACAAGTTAAAGCCGAGCACCTCAAACCGGCTGGTAAACTCAAGCCTCTCGAAATATCGGAATAGAAATGGGATAGTATCGGTATGGACTTCATAGTTGGGTTGCCGAAGACCCAAAGTGGTTTTGATGCTATATGGGTAATTGTGGACCGGTTAACCAAGTCCGCTCACTTTTTACCTATCATGACAAAATGGACCGTAGATGTTCTAACCGCCTTATATATCAAAGAGATCGTAAGGCTGCATGGTATTCCAAGTTCTATTGTTTCGGATCGAGATCCAAGATTCACCTCTCACTTCTGGAAAAATTTACAATCATCTATGGGTACTAGGCTAAGATTTAGCACTGCTTTTCAATCTCAGACTGATGGACAAATTAAGAGGACGAATCATGTAAGGCCCGTGCCTTAATGGATCCTTAACGGATTTTGTTCTAGTATTTGTTCTGGAATTTCCGGCTATTTTTCTAGATTTTTAGGAATTTGTCTGGTATTTTTCTGGATTTATTTGGAGCTTTGAGGGTTATTAGGAATTAATAAGATTTTAATATATATAATAATTATATTATATATATTTTAATTTTAATTTTATTTCTTTTAATCCCTCACCCTCTCTCTCTCTCTCCCTCGTCGATCTCACTCTCCCTCACGCTCTCTCTCTCTAGCCGATCGCCTCTCCCCCTCTCTCTTGGGATTCGGGCGAGACGACGTCGGTTCGAGGAGTGGTTGGCGCCGTTGGATTCCTCGCTTCGAGAGGAACGCGGGGATACCCATTTCGGCATGATTCGGTGATCGTGGGAGCAAGGTGGAGCGTGAAGGCCTCGTGGCTCTTCCTCCTTGCATGCGGCCATATCGTCAGTTTCAGCTCGCAAAAGGTAGGCGGATGGAATCCTGATCTTGCTAGGGTCATTTCCTATAGCTTGTTCTTCCGATTAGAGCCCCGTAGCACGCATAATGTTCATTTTTCCTATTTGTGGGGTTTTAGCTAAATTCTTGAGTTTAATGCTTTTTAGGCATTGCATGTGATGTTTTTAGGTGTTAAATTGTTGTGTACGATGTATGGTTTGACAGGTTACAGGTTTCTACGTCGATACCTGACGATTTTTATCGTCCGGGAGGGCTCCGGTTTTCAAACCGAACCCGCCCGTGTCCCAGGTGGTGTGACGGTCCTGCCAGGAACCGTCACACGCCTGACGGTCCTTAGAGGACGCGTCGTTTCCAAACAACGGCCCGATGAGGGTGCGTTATTTGGAGAGTAACGGTGGGATCCCCATCTGTTACTCGTCTTGCTTTTTGCGTTGACCAGGTCAGGCGGTTAGCCCGACGGCCAGTCGGACGGCCGTCGCTTCCGTCCGACGCGCCTGAGCGAGCGCGTCGCTTCGCCTGCGACTGATTTCGAACGCTGTATGTTGGGTTTTGGCCTCGGGTGGATGTAACGGCGGTGACCCAATGCGTTGCATTGATGTAACGCACAGGGCCCCTACCGTCACATTCCCTTTTGGGTCTTTTGAGCTGGAACTCAGGCAGAAGTAACGGATGGAGACAGATGCGTGGTTCTTGGTGTAACACACCAGTCCCCGACCGTCGCTTTCATGTAGCGCGCGGGCACCCGACCGCTGCTTGCCTGTTAGTTTGAAATAGTTGCCAGCCTTCTCATTATGCGTTCCATTCAATATATATGCCATGTTTACGCTACTGTAGTGTTTGATGGCGTGTTTCTATATCCCAATAGAATAGCTTTTCTTTCCATACAATGGAACCACTGTTGTTGCCCTAAGGTCTGTTGAGTGCCGACCCGCTTGAGGTTAGCGGAGGGGTGTTTCCCATACACGGTTTGTAAGCTAGTTCCGTGGGCTCCCAGCCAATGGTAGCGTCCTACCAAGGGAGAAAACTAGCTAGAGGGCCTGGCTAAGGCTAGAGTCAGTGTGTGCACACGTGGTCGGAGACTGTGGACTGACACCGACAGGTGCCACTCCGACTGGTCACTTGGTTTGGTACTGTTTACGTGCTCAGCTTGTCGTTTACCGACTGCGAGTGCTTGAGACGTAGTGTAAGTCATCAGTGGACGCTTCTGGTTTCTGCTCCAGTGGTTGTCCTTCCTTATTGTTTGGATTAGTTAAGGCTTATTCTATTTTGGTAGATTTAGTTTTAGTCGCGTGCATTTATTTATTATTGGCATGTGTTAGCTGTTATACCTGTTTAGATAGAGTTTACAGCTTTCTTGTGATTAGTTAATCATGCCATTACTTGTTATTTTATTTAAATGCATGCTCTAGTTACTGTTATTTATGCATGTATGCTTGTTTAGTGCGAGGTAGGGATCCGCGTGACCCCTACTGAGTCTGGCTGTGACTCACCCTTCTCCTTTCAGGTGAGCCGCGCCCATCCTCTCCCGGTGCTTCTTGAGCTGTTTCGGAGACTGCATCTAGCTGCTAGCTTTAGTCGAGCCGCCTTTTGAGGCTTTTGGTTGTAATTTTGTCCGGGTATGCCCCGTGTAGTTGTACTCTTGTGGACTAGTACTCTTGTCTATCTGGACTAGTATATATATCACTCTGGTTATTTTGAATTACTTCCGCACTTGTGTTAAATTTTATTACTTAATTGTAATCTACACGTTCCAAATTCCAGTTCGTTATACATTCCCTCGACATAACCCTACTAACCCTTCAGGGGCCTCATCAGCCTCTTGGGTGGCTTCCCCAGTTCTTGGTATCGGTGTATCGATGTTATCGGTATATTGGTATTCTGAACTCTGGGTCGTTACAGTTGGTATCAGAGCTGATGTTTGAGGAGTTGTATAAGGAATTGAAATTTGTGTTTGTCCAGAGCTAGTCCTGTGTCGTCTATTGCTGGCTTAGGGTGTTTTCTGTATGATTGATGGATTTTGTTGTTGTTTTATGACCTCGGCACAGTAATTATGCCGCCTCGTCGAGGAAGACCTCCTCGAGTTCCTCGTGCTCCTCGAGATGCTCCCAGGGAAGATAGTGGTTCTGCACCTCCTCCTACAGTTCCTGCTGTTCCTGCTGTCCCAGTTGTTCCTCCTCCAGCGCCAATTGTTGCTCCTCAGGTTGAAGTGCCTGGCAGTCGAGGCAAGGCTTTGAAGGAATTCCTGATGTTCAATCCGCCTCCTTTCGATGGTCAAGCTGATCCAGAGATTGCGAGGCAGTGGTTGGATGCTATCGAGCGTGTATTTGTTTTGATGGAATGTGCAGAAGATGAGAAGGTTATGCTTGCCGCCTTTCAACTCCAGGGTACGGCCATTACGTGGTGGAAAGCCGAGTGGCAGATCGCTTTTCATTCAAGACCTCTTCGGCAGATCGCATGGGCAGAGTTCGCAGCTGCTTTCGAGCGTGCCTACACTCCTGCCTGTTTACAAATGGCAAAGATGTATCAATTCATGGAGCTGACTCAAGGTAGTATGACGGTGCTTCAGTATCGGAATAAGTTTATGGAATTGGGTCAGTATGCGCCCCATGTGCTGGCTAGTGAAGCTTTGAAGACACAGCAATTTTTGCGAGGTTTGAGGCCAGAATTGAAGATGCCCCTGATTGCTAGTCGTGTTGCAGACCTTGATAGTGCGTGCCAGATAGCTGTGGCACTTGAGCTGGAGATGACGAGGCCGGGTGGATATCCTCAGGCAGGGTTAGTTCAGCCCGCAGTATAATCTCAGTAGGCGTACCGACCACCAGTGCCAGGTGTTCCCTCAGTCCAGTCAGAGGCTAGCAGTGCTTCCTCTCCTTCCAAGACCAAGTTTAAGAGGTTCAAGAAGAAGAAGAAGTTTTTCCAGCAGCCGTCCGGTACAGATGTAGTTCAACAGCCGACAGCACCTTCTACTCAGACTCGTCAGAGTTCAGCTGTCAGCCAACCATGGACGTGTTGGAGATGCGGTGGTCATCACAATGGCCAGCTGTAAGGCCCGTGCCTTATTGGATCCTTGATGGATTTTGTTCTAATATTTGTTCTGGAATTTCTGACTATTTTCCTGTATTTTTAGGAATTTTTCTGGTATTTTTCCAGATTTATTTGGAGCTTTGAGAGTTATTAGAGATTAACAAGATTTTAATATATATAATAATTATATTATATATTTTTTATTTTTATTTTTCTTCTCTTTTAATCCCTCACCCTCACTCTCTCTCTCTCTCTCTCCCTCGTCGATCTCACCTCACTCTCTCTCTCCTCTCGCCGATCGCCTCTCTCCCCTCCCCTTGGGAAGCAGGCTTTTTGGCGCCGGATTGAGGCGTGAGAGGTACCGGTGGATTCCCCGCGTCGCCTGGATCGCGTGGACGCCCACCTCGGCGTGTTTTCGTGGCTCGTGGGAGCGAGGTGGAGCGTGAAGGCCTCGTGGCTCTTCCTCCTTGCATGCGGGCCTTTCGCCAGTTTCGGCTCGCAAAAGGTAGGGGGATGGAATCCTGATCTCGCTAGGATCATTTCCTATAGCTCGTTCGTTTGATTAGAACCCCGTAGCATGCTTAATGTTCATATTTCATAACTTTGGGGTTTTAGCTTAATTCTTGAATTTGATGCATTGTGGGCTTTGCATGTGTGGTAGTTGGGTGTTATTTTGTTGTTTGGGTGGTATGGTTTGACAGGTTACAGGTTTCCATGACGTTACCCGACGATTTTTATCGTCCGGGAGGGCTCCGGTTTTCAAACCGTACCCGCCCGTGTTCCAGGTGGCGTGACGGTCCTGCCAGGAACCGTCACACGCCTGACGGTCCTTAGAGGACGCGTCGCTTCCAAACGATGACCCGATGGGGGTGCGTTATTTGGAGAGTAACGGTGGGGTTCCCATCCGTTACTCGACTTGCATTTTGCGTTGACCAGGTGAGGCGGTTAGCCCGACAGCCAGTCGGCCGGCCGTCGCTTCCGTCCGACGCGCCTGAGCGAGCGCGTCGCTTCGCCTGCGTCTGCTTTCGAACGTTGTACGTTGGGTTTTGGCCTCGGGTAGATGTAACGGCGGTGACCCAACGCGTTGCATCGATGTAACGCACAGGACCCCTACCGTCACATTCCCTTTTTGGCCTTTTGAGCTGGAATTTAGGCGGGAGTGACGGACGGAGACAGACGCGTCGTTCTTGGTGTAACGCGCCAACCACCGACCGTTACTTTCATGTAGCGCGTGGGCATCCGACCGCCGCTTGCCTGTTGGGTTTAATAAGTTGCCAGCCATTTGTTATGCGTTCCTTTATGTAATTGTGCCATGTTTATGTTGTTTCATTGTTCGAGGGCATGTTTCTTATACCAATAGAGTAGCTTTTCTTTCCATGCAATGGAGCCACTATTGTTGCCCTAGGTCTGTTGAGTACCGACCCGCTTGAGGATAGCGGAGGGGTGTTTCCCATACACGGTTTGTAAGCTAGTTCCGTGGGCTCCTAGCCAATGGTAGCATCCTACCAAGGGAGAAAACTAGCTAGAGGGCCTGGCTCAGGCTAGAGTCAATGTGTGCACACGTGGTCGGAGACTGTGGACTGACACCGACGGGTGCCACTCCGACTGGTCACTTGGTTTGGTACTGGTTACGCGCTCAGCTTGTCGCTTTGTCGACTGCGAGTGCTTGAGACGCAGTGTAAGTCGTCAGTGGACGCTTCTGGTTTCTGCTCCAGTGGTTGTCCTTCCTTATTGTTTGGATCAGTTAAGGCTTATTCTATTTTGGTAGATTTAGTTTTAGTCGCTTGCATTTATTTAGCTGTGGCATGTGTTAGCTGTTCTACTTGCTTAGTTAGAGTTTACAGGTTTACTTGAGTAGTTTATTCATGCCATTGCCTGTTATTCCAATTAAATGCATGCTCTCATTGCTTTTATTTATGCATGAATGCTTGTTTAGTGCGAGGTAGGGATCCGCGTGACCCCTACTGAGTCTGGCTGTGACTCACCCTTCTCCTTTCAGGTGAGCCGCGCCCGTCGTCTCTCGGTGCTTCGTGAGCTATTTCGGAGACCGCGTCTAGCTGCCAGCTCTAGTCGAGCCGCCTTTTTGAGGCTTTTGTTGTACTTTTGTCGGGGTATGCCCCGTGTAGTTGTGCCCTTGTGGACTAGTACTCTTGTTTATCTGGACTAGTATATATATATCACTCTGGTTATTTTGAATTGCTTCCGCACTTGTGTTAATTTTATTACTTAATTGTAATCTACGCGCTCCAAATCGCAGTTCGTTATACATTCCCTCGACATAACCTTTCTAACCCTTCAGGGGCCTCATCAGCCTCTTGGGTGGCTTCCCCAGTTCTTGGTATCGGTGTATCGATGTTATCGGTATATCGGTATCCTGAACTCTGGGTCGTTACAGATGTTATCAGAGCCGATGTTTGAGGAATTGTATAAGGAATTGAAATTTGTGTTTGTCCAGAGCTAGTCCTGTGTCGTTTATTACTGGCTTAGGGTGTTTATGTATGATTGATGGATTTTATTGTTGTTTTATGATCTTGGCAGAGTAATTATGTCGCCTCGTCGAGGAAGACCTCCTCAAGTTCCTCGTGCTCCTCGAGATGTGCCCTGGGAAGATAGTGGTTCTGCATCTCCTCCTGCAGTTCCTGCTGTTCCCGTTGCACCAGTTGTTCCTCCTCCAGCGTCGATTGATGCTCCTCCGGTTGAAGTGCCTGGCAGTCGAGGCAAGGCTTTGAAGGAATTCCTGATGTTCAATCCACCTCCTTTCCATGGTCAAGCTGATCCAGAGGTTGCGAGGCAATGGTTGGATGCGATCGAGCGTGTATTTGTTTTGATGGAATGTGCTGAAGATGAGAAAGTTATGCTTGCCTCTTTTCAACTCCAGGGTGAAGCCATTACGTGGTGGAAGGCCGAGTGGTAGATCGCTTTTCGTTCTAGACCTCTTCGGCAAATCATGTGGGCAGAGTTCGCAGCTGCTTTTGAGCGTGCCTACACTCCTGCCTGTTTGCAGATGGCAAAAATGTATCAATTCATGGAGCTGACTCAGGGCAGTATGACTGTGCTTCAGTATCGGAATAAGTTTATGGAATTGGGTCAGTATGTGCCCCATGTCCTGGCTAGTGAAGCTTTGAAGACACAGCAATTTTTGCGAGGTTTGAGGCCAGAATTGAAGATGCCCCTGATTGCAAGTCGTGTTGCAGACCTTGATAGTGCCTGCCAGACAGCTGTGGCACTTGAGCTGGAGATGACGAGACCGGGTGGATATCCTCAGGCAGGGTCAGTTCAGCCCACAGTACAGTCTCAGCAGGTGTACCGACCGCCAGCACCAGGTGTTCCCTCAGTCCAGTCAGAGGTTAGCAGTGCTTCCTCTCCTTCCAAGACCAAGTTTAAGAGGTTCAAGAAGAAGAAGAAGTTTTTCCAGCAGCCATCCGGTACAGATGTAGTTTAGCAGCCGACAGCACCTTCTACTCAGACTCGTCAGAGTTCAGCTGTCAGTCAGCCAAGGACGTGTCGGAGATGCGGTGGTCATCACAAGGGCCAGCCGTGTTCTCTTCCCGTTGTTTGCTTTTGGTGTGACCAGTAGGGTCATGTGGTTCGGGATTGCCCGCTGAGGCCGAAGCAATTGCAAGCTCCTTAGTTTCCTCAACCTCAGCAGCCGCAATTCAGACCTTCTCCTGCACCCCAAGCTCAACAGTTCTTTTCTCAAGCGTCGGCGTCTTCTCAGCAATCCTCGGCCGGATCAAAGAAGCAGAAGGGCAAGGTTTCACATATGACTAGAGCTGATGTTGTTGCAGCCCATCTTGTGGAAGGTACGATTATGCTTTATGGTCATTCAGCTCGTGTCTTATTTGATTCTGGTGCTTCTCACTCTTTTATTTCTGAGGATTTCATGGCATGTATTGAGGAACCGACTTCAGAGATAGCTTGTGAGATGTATGTTGAGATGCCTTCGGGAGATTTCATGATTACACCTCTGTGCTTGGAAGAGTCTCCTGTTATAATCGATAATCACCAGTTGCCGGCGAGATTGTATGCATTGCAGCTGGCAGACTATGATGTTATTCTGGGAATGGATTGGTTGGAGCATTATGGAGCTGTGGTTGACTGTAGATCGAAAAAAGTCTATTTTCAGCCACATGGGAAATCAGCTTTTTATTTCCAAGGTATTCGATCCCGTTCTTCTCGTATGATTATTTCTGCTATTCGAGCCTATAGGTTGCTTAGTGCAGGTTGCCAGGGATTTCTTGCTTCTGTGGTTGCTATTGAAAAACCACGATAGGAAGCCAGTGATATTCCTGTTGTTTGTGAGTTCCCTGATGTGTTTCCTGATGAGTTGCCAGGCTTGCCCCCAGAGCGAGAGATAGAGATGGTGATTGAACTGATTCCGGGTACAGCTCCCTTAGCAAAGGCACCGTACCGAATGGCTCCAGCTGAATTGAAAGTACTACGAGCACAGCTACTTGAATTACTAGAAAAGGGTTATATTCGCCCCAGCTTTTCTCCGTGGAGTGCTCCAGTGTTGTTTGTGAAAAAGAAAGATGGAAGCTTGAGGCTTTGTATTGATTACAGGCAATTGAATCAGGTGACTATTAAGAATAAATATCCGCTTCCCAGGATTGATGATTTGTTTGACCAGTTACAATCTGCTACTGTCTTTTCACGGATTGATCTCCGGTCTGGCTACTTCCAATTGCGAATCCGGGAATCAGATGTGGAGAAGACGGCCTTCAGCACTCGATATGGTCACTTTGAATTTCTAGTCATGCCGTTTGGTTTGACTAATGCCCCAGCAGCTTTTATGGACCTGATGCAACATATCTTTCATCCATTTCTTGATCAGTTTGTGGTGATCTTTGTTGACGATATTTTGATTTATTCTGCCTCTGATGAAGATCATGTGCAGCATTTGAGGATCGCTCTGCAGACTCTAACGGATCACGAGCTTTATGCGAAGTTCAGTAAATGTGAATTCTGGCTTCGGGAGATTCATTTTCTTGGTCACGTGATTTCTGGTGACTGAGTGGCAGTAGACCCTGCAAAGATTGATGCCGTGTTGAGTTGGCAGAGGCCTAGAACTGTGACAGAAATACGAAGCTTCCTCGGTTTGGCTGGGTACTACCGCAGATTCATTCAAGATTTTACGAAGATTGCAGCCCCGATGACTAGACTGACTCGTAATGATGTACCTTTTGTCTGGTCGGATCAGTGTGAGGCTAGCTTTGTTGAATTGAAAAGGCTATTGACTTCTTCTCCTGTGTTGACTTTGCCTTCCGACTCGGGTGGTTTCCTGGTTTGTACTGATGCTTCTCGACTAGGTTTGGGTGCAGTGCTGATGCAGCATGGTAAGGTTATCGCATATGCATCTCGACAATTGAAATGACATGAAGAGAATTATCCCACTCATGATCTGGAGCTAGCTACAGTTATTTTTGCCTTAAAGATTTGGAGACATTATCTGTATGGTGAGAAATTTTAGATTTTTACTGATCACCAGAGTTTACAGTATATATTCTCCCAGAAAGATTTGAATCTCAGGCAGCGCCGATGGATGGAATTCATGAAAGATTTTGACTTTACACTCTCCTATCAGCCGGGTAAAATGAATGTTATGGCTGATGCTCTGAGCAGGAAAGTGCAGGTCAGTCATTTGATGCTTCATGAATGGAAATTGTGGAAATGGCTTCCGAGCGAGGCATTCAGTGTAGAGTTTCCTTCTGATCCGAAGATGGCGGTTTGTGCAAGTTTGATTTTGGGTTCAGCTCTATATCAGCAGATTAAAGAAGCTCAGCAAGCGGATTCTGATTTAGCCCGTGTTATATCAAGATATGATGTAGAATTTGATGACGAGCTGGTTGTCAGTTTTCAGGGCAGATGGTATGTTCCTTCTAATGATGATTTGAGGCATGAGATTCTGAGTGAAGCCCATGGTTCCCGTTTTGCTATTCATCCAGGTGTCACTAAGATGTATCAGAATTTGAAAAAGCAGTTCTGGTGGCCGGGTTTGAAGAAAGACGTAGCTATATTTGTTTCTAAGTGCTTGACTTGTCAGCAGGTTAAAGCCGAACATCAAAAGCCAGGTGGTTTGCTTCAGCCATTAGAGATTCCGATGTGGAAGTGGGACCATGTTACTACAGATTTTGTGGTGGGTTTGCCTCGGACTTCTCAAGGTTTTGATGGTATCTGGTTACTTGTCGACAGATTGACTAAAACTGCCAGATTGTTACCGATTAAGATTGCCTGGAATGTGCAAAGGTTGGCCGAGCTGTATGTGTAGAAGATCGTGCCACTGCATGGAGTTCCTATTTCACTTGTGTCAGATCGTGACCCACATTTTACCTCCGGCTTCTGGCGTAGTTTCCAGAAAGCTTTGGGCACTGAGTTAGCTTTCAGCTCAGCATATCACCCTCAGTCAGATGGACAGTCAGAGAGAACTATTCAGACTTTAGAGGACATGCTAAGATTGTGTTGCCTCAAGTAGCAAGGTTCGTGGAGTCAACATTTGCCACTTGTCGAATTTGCTTATAATAACAATTTTCACTCCAGTATTGGAATGGCTCCTTATGAAGCACTGTATGGTCGGCCTTGTCGTACTCCTCTGAATTGGTTTGATGTTGGGGACAGATTGTTGACCGGACCTGATATGGTGCAGCAGTGTTCTGATGTGGTTCGTCTGATCAGGCAGAGATTGTTGACGGCTCAGAGTCGACAGAAAAGTTATGCAGATCAGCGCAGACGTCCACTACAATTTTAGCCAGGAGATATGGGGTTTGTTAAAATATCTCCGGTGAAAGGTGTTTCCAGGTTTGGGAAGCATGGAAAGCTTAGTCCGCAGTATGTCGGCCCTTTTCCGATCGTCGAAGCTATTGGTCAGGTGGCTTATCATCTACAACTACCTGCGGCCATGCAAGCTATTCATGATGTGTTCCACGTATCTCAGTTGAGGAAATATGCGCCAGATGCTTCTCATGTTCTCGATGATTCAGTTTGGCCCGAGGTGACTGTTGATTTGTCTGCGCCAGAGTTCCCTATTAGAATTGAAGACCGTCATGAGCAGCGGTTGAGAAATAAGATTATTCCTCTGGTAAAAGTTGCTTGGCAGCGTCACTCTGGTAATGAGTCCACTTGGGAACGCGAAGATGAGATGCGTCAGCTTTTTCCCTTTTTATTCCAGTGAGGTATATGTCCTTTCTCAATTACCTCCTTTGTCTGTTGTTGTAAATTTCGAGGGTGAAATTTTTATTAGGAGGGAGGGACTGTAAGGCCCGTGCCTTATTGGATCCTTAATGGATTTTGTTCTAATATTTGTTCTGGAATATTTGACTATTTTCCTCTATTTTTAGGAATTTTTCTGGTATTTTTCCAGATTTATTTGGAGCTTTGAGGGTTATTAGAGATTAATAAGATTTTAATATATATAATAATTATATTATATTTTATTTTATTTTATTTTTCTTCTCTTTTAATCCCTCACCCTCACTCTCTCTCTCTCTCCCTCGTCGATCTCACCTCACTCTCTCCCTCCTCTCGCCGATCGCCTCTCTCCCCTCCCCTTGGGAAGCAGGCTTTTTGGCGCCGGATTGAGGCGTGGGAGGTACCGGTGGATTCCCCGCGTCGCCTGGATCGCGTGGATGCCCACCTCGGCGTGTTTTCGTGGCTCGTGGGAGCGAGGTGGAGCGTGAAGGCCTCGTGGCTCTTCCTCCTTGCATGCGGCCCTTTCGCCGATTTCGGCTCGCAAAAGGTAGGGGGATGGAATCCTGATCTCGCTAGGATCATTTCCTATAGCTCGTTCGTTTGATTAGAACCCCGTAGCATGCTTAATGTTCATATTTCATAACTTTGGGGTTTTAGCTTAATTCTTGAATTTGATGCATTGTGGGCTTTACATGTGTGGTATTTGGGTGTTATTTTGTTGTTTGGGTTGTATGGTTTGACAGGTTACAGGTTTCCATGACGTTACCTGACGATTTTTATCGTCCGGGAGGGCTCCGGTTTTCAAACCGTACCCGCCCGTGTTCTAGGTGGCGTGACGGTCCTGCCAGGAACCGTCACAGTCCTGACGGTCCTTAGAGGACGCGTCGCTTCCAAACGACGGCCCGATGGGGGTGCGTTATTTGGAGAGTAACGGTGGGGTTCCCATCCGTTACTCGTCTTGCATTTTGCGTTGACCAGGTGAGGCGGTTAGCCCGACGGCCAGTCGGCCGGCCGTCGCTTCCATCCGACGCGCCTGAGCGAGCGCGTCGCTTCGCCTGCGTCTGATTTCGAACGCTATACGTTGGGTTTTGGCCTCGGGTGGATGTAACGGCGGTGACCCAACGCGTCGCATCGATGTAACGCACAGGACCCCTACCGTCACATTCCCTTTTTGGCCTTTTGAGCTGGAATTCAGGCGGGAGTGACGGACGGAGACAGACGCGTCGTTCTTGGTGTAACGCGCCAACCACCGACCGTTACTTTCATGTAGCGCGTGGGCATCCGACCGCCGCTTGCCTGTTGAGTTTAATAAGTTGCCAGCCATTTGTTATGCGTTCCTTTATGTAATTGTGCCATGTTTATGTTGTTTCATTGTTCGAGGGCATGTTTCTTATACCAATTGAGTAGCTTTTCTTTCCATGCAATGGTGCCACTGTTGTTGCCCTAGGTCTGTTGAGTACCGACACTCTTGAGGATAGCGGAGGGGTGTTTCCCATACACGGTTTGTAAGCTTGTTCCGTGGGCTCCAAGCCAATGGTAGCGTCCTACCAAGGGAGAAAACTAGCTAGAGGGCCTGGCTCAGGCTAGAGTCAGTGTGTGCACATGTGGTCGGAGACTGTGGACTGACACCGACGGGTGCCACTCCGACTGGTCACTTGGTTTGGTACTGGTTACGCGCTCAGCTTGTCGCTTTGTCGACTGCGAATGCTTGAGACGTAGTGTAAGTCGTCAGTGGACGCTTCTGATTTCTGCTCCAGTGGTTGTCCTTCCTTATTGTTTGGATCAGTTAAGGCTTATTCTATTTTGGTAGATTTAGTTTTAGTCACTTGCATTTATTTAGCTGTGGCATGTGTTAGCTGTTCTACTTGCTTAGTTAGAGTTTACAGCTTTACTTGAGTAGTTTATTCATGCCATTGCATGTTATTCCAATTAAATGCATGCTCTCATTGCTTTTATTTATGCATGAATGCTTGTTTAGTGCGAGGTAGGGATCCGCGTGACCCCTACTGCGTCTGGCTGTGACTCACCCTTCTCCTTTCAGGTGAGCCGCGCCCGTCGTCTCCCGGTGCTTCGTGAGCTGTTTCGGAGACCGCGTCTAGCTGCCAGCTCTAGTCGAGCCGCCTTTTTGAGGCTTTTGTTGTACTTTTTCCAGGGTATGCCCCGTGTAGTTGTACTCTTGTGGACTAGTACTCTTGTTTATCTGGACTAGTATATATATATCACTCTGGTTATTTTGAATTGCTTCCGCATTTGTGTTAATTTTATTACCTAATTGTAATCTACGCGCTCCAAATCGCAGTTCGTTATACATTCCCTCGACATAACCTTTCTAACCCTTCAGGGGCCTCATCAGCCTCTTGGGTGGCTTCCCCAGTTCTTGGTATCGGTGTATCGATGTTATCGGTATATCGGTATCCTAAACTCTGGGTCGTTACACCAGCCGTGTTCTCTTCCTGTTGTTTGCTTTCGATGTGACCAGCCAGGTCATGTGGTCCGGGATTGCCCGCTGAGGCCGAAACAATTGCAAGCTCCTCAATTTTCTCAACCTCAGCAGTCGCAATTCAGACCTCCTCCTGCACCGCAAGCTCAACAGTTCTTTTCTCAAGCGTCGGCGACTTCTCAGCAATCCTCAGCAGGTTCTAAGAAGCAGAAAGGCAAGGTTTCTCATGTAACTAGAGCTGATGCTGTTGCAGCCCATCTTGTGGAAGGTACGATTATGCTTTATGGTCTTTCAGCTCGTGTCTTATTTGATTCTGGTGCTTCTCACTCTTTTATTTCTGAGGAATTCATGGCATGTATTGAGGAACCGACTTCAGAGATAACTTGTGAGATGTATGTTGAGATGCCTTCGGGAGATTTCATGATTACACCTCTGTGTTTGGAAGAGTCTCCTGTCATGATCAATAATCACCAGTTGCCAGCGAGATTATATGCATTGCAGTTGGCAGATTATGATGTTATTCTGGGAATGGATTGGTTGGAGCATTATGGAGCTGTGGTTGACTGCAGATCAAAGAAAGTTTATTTTTAGCCACAGGGGAAATCAGCTTTTTATTTCCAAGGTATTCGATCCCGATCTTCTCGTATGATTATTTCCGCTATTTGAGCCGATAGGTTGCTTAGTGCAGGTTGCCAGGGATTTCTTGCTTCTGTGGTTGCTGTTGAAAAGCCACGACAGGAAGTCAGTGATATTCCTGTTGTTTGTGAGTTCCCTGATGTGTTTCCTGACGAGTTGCCAGGCTTGCCTCCAGAGCGAGAGATTGAGATGGTGATTGAACTGATTCCAGGTACAGGCCCGTTAGCGAAGGCACCGTACCGAATGGCTCCAGCTGAATTGAAAGTACTGCGAGCACAGCTACTTGAATTACTGGAAAAAGGTTATATTCGCCCCAGTTTTTCTCCGTGGAGTGCCCCAGTGCTGTTTGTGAAAAAGAAAGATGGAAGCCTGAGGCTTTGTGTTGATTACAGGCAATTGAATCAGGTGACTATCAAGAATAAATATCCGCTTCCCAGGATTGATGATTTATTTGACCAGCTACAGTCTGCTACTGTCTTTTCACGGATTGATCTCCGGTCTGGCTACTTCCAATTGCGAATTCGGGAATCTGATGTGGAAAAGACAGCTTTTAGCACTCGATATGGTCACTTTGAATTTCTGGTGATGCCGTTTGGTTTGACTAATGCCCCAGCAGCTTTTATGGACCTAATGCAGCGTATCTTTCGTCTATTTCTTGATCAGTTTGTGGTGATCTTTGTTGATGATATTTTGATCTATTATGCCTCTGATGAAGATCATGTGCAGCATTTGAGGATCATTCTGCAGACTCTAAGAGATCACGAGCTGTATGCGAAGTTCAGTAAATGTGAATTCTGGCTTCGGGAGATTCATTTTCTTGGTCACGTGATTTCTGGTGACGGAGTGGCTGTGGACCCTGCAAAGATTGATGCTGTGTTGAGCTGGCAGAGACCAAGAACAGTGACAGAAATACGAAGCTTCCTAGGTTTGGCTGGGTACTACCGCAAATTCACCCAAGATTTTGCGAAGATTGCAGCCCCGATGACTAGACTGACTCGTAAAGATGTACCTTTTGTCTGGTCGGATCAGTGTGAGGCTAGCTTTGTTGAATTGAAAAGGCTATTGACTTCTTCTCCTGTGTTGACTTTGCCTTCCGACTCGGGTGGTTTTCTGGTTTGTACTGATGCTTCTCGAGTAGGTTTGGGTGCAGTGCTGATGCAACATGGTAAAGTTATCGCATATGCATCTCGGTAATTGAAATGACATGAAGAAAATTATCCCACACATGATCTGGAGCTAGCTGCAGTTATTTTTGCCTTAAAGATCTGGAGACATTATCTGTATGGCGAGAAATTTCAGATTCTTACTGATCACCAGAGTTTACAGTATATATTCTCCCAGAAAGATCTAAATCTCAGGCAGAGGCGATGGATGGAATTCATGAAAGATTTTGACTTTACACTCTCCTATCAGCCGGGCAAAATGAATGTTGTGGCTGATGCTCTGAGCAGGAAAGTGCAGGTCAGTCATTTATTGCTTCATGAATGGAAATTGTGGAAATGGCTTCCGAGCGAGGCATTCAGTGCAGAGTTTCCTGCTGATCTGAGGATGGCAGTTTGTGCTAGTTTGATTTTGGGTTCAGCTCTATATCAGCGGATTCAAGAGGCCCAGCAAGCTGATTCTGATTTGGCCCGTGTTATATCAAGATATGATGTGGAATTTGATGCTGAGCTAGTTGTCAGTTTCCAGGGCAGATTATATGTTCCTTCTGATGATGATTTGAGGCATGAGATTCTGAGTGAAGCCCATGGTTCCCGTTTTGCTATTCATCCAGGTGTCACCAAGATGTATCAGAATTTGAAGAAGCAGTTCTGGTGGCCAGGTATGAAGAAAGACGTGGCTATATTTGTATCTTAGTGCTTGACTTGTCAGCGGGTTAAAGCCGAACATCAAAATCCAGGTGGTTTGCTTCAGCCATTAGAGATTCCGATGTGGAAATGGGACCATGTTACTACAGATTTTGTGGTGGGTTTACCTCGGACTTCTCAAGGTTTTGATGGTATCTGGTTGCTTGTCGACAGATTGACTAAAACTGCCAGATTGTTGCCAATTAAGGTTGCCTGGAATGTGCAGAGGTTGGCCGAGCTATATGTGTAGAAGATCGAGCCACTGCATGGAGTTCCTGTTTCACTTGTGTCAGATCGTGACCCACGTTTTACCTCCAGCTTCTGGCGCAGTTTCCAGAAAGCTTTGGGCACTGAGTTAGCAT
Source organism: Amorphophallus konjac (assembly GCA_022559845.1). Classification (NCBI taxonomy): domain Eukaryota; kingdom Viridiplantae; phylum Streptophyta; class Magnoliopsida; order Alismatales; family Araceae; genus Amorphophallus; species Amorphophallus konjac. The sequence continues at coordinate 413,420,689 of CM040121.1, read as the reverse complement.
TCAGTTCAGCATATCACCCTCAGTCAGATGGACAGTCAGGGAGGACTATTCATACTCTGGAAGACATGCTGAGCTTGTGTTGCCTTGATTGGCAAGGTTCGTGGAGTCAGCATTTGCCACTTGTTGAATTTGCTTATAATAACAGTTTTCACTCCAGTATTGGAATGGCTCCTTATGAAGCACTATATGGTCGTCCTTGTCGTACTCCCTTGAACTGGTTTGATGTTGGGGACAGATTGTTGACAGGACCTGATATGGTGCAGCAGTGTTCTGATGTGGTTCGTCTGATCAGGCAGAGATTGTTGACGGCTCAGAGTCGACAGAAAAGTTATGCAGATCAGCGCAGACGTCCACTACAATTTTAGCCAGGAGATATGGGGTTTGTTAAAATATCTCCGGTGAAAGGTGTTTCCAGGTTTGGGAAGCATGGAAAGCTCAGTCCGCAGTATGTCGGCCCTTTTCCGATCGTCGAAGCTATTGGTCAGGTGGCTTATCATCTACAACTACCTGCGGCCATGCAAGCTATTCATGATGTGTTCCACGTATCTCAGTTGAGGAAATATGCGCCAGATGCTTCTCATGTTCTCGATGATTCAGTTTGGCCCGAGGTGACTGTTGATTTGTCTGCGCCAGAGTTCCCTATTAGAATTGAAGACCGTCGTGAGCAGCGGTTGAGAAATAAGATTATTCCTCTGGTAGGAGTTGCTTGGCAGCGTCACTCTGGTAATGAGTCCACTTGGGAACGCGAAGATGAGATGCGTCAGCTTTTTCCCTTTTTATTCCAGTGAGGTATATGTCCTTTCTCAATTACCTCCTTTGTCTGTTGTTGTAAATTTCGAGGGTGAAATTTTTATTAGGAGGGAGGGACTGTAAGGCCCGTGCCTTAATGGATCCTTAACGGATTTTGTTCTAGTATTTGTTCTGGAATTTCCGGCTATTTTTCTAGATTTTTAAGAATTTGTCTGGTATTTTTTCGGATTTATTTGGAGCTTTGAGGGTTATTAGGAATTAATAAGATTTTAATATATATAATAATTATATTATATATTTTTTAATTTTAATTTTATTTCTTTTAATCCCTCACCCTCTCTCTCTCTCCCTCGTCGATCTCACTCTCCCTCACGCTCTATCTCTCTAGCCGATCGCATCTCCCCCTCTCTCTTGGGATTCGGGCGAGACGACGTCGGTTCGAGGAGTGGTTGGCGCCGTTGGATTCCTCGCGTTGAGAGGAACGCGGGGTACCCATTTCGGCATGATTTGGTGATCGTGGGAGCGAGGTGGAGCGTGAAGGCCTCGTGGCTCTTCCTCCTTGCATGCGGCCATATCGTCGGTTTCGGCTCGCAAAAGGTAGGGGGATGGAATCCTGATCTTGCTAGGGTCATTTCCTATAGCTTGTTCTTCCGATTAGAGCCCTGTAGCACGCATAATGTTCATTTTTCCTATTTGTGGGGTTTTAGCTAAATTCTTGAGTTTAATGCTTTTTAGGCATTGCATGTGATGTTTTTAGGTGTTAAATTCTTGTATACGATGTATGGTTTGACAGGTTACAGGTTTCTACATCGATACCCGACGATTTTTATCGTCCGGGAGGGCTCCGGTTTTCAAACCGAACCCGCCCGTGTCCCAGGTGGTGTGACGGTCCTGCCAGGAACCGTCACACGCCTGACGGTCCTTAGAGGACGCGTCGTTTCCAAACAACGGCCCGATGAGGGTGCGTTATTTGGAGAGTAACGGTGGGATCCCCATCCGTTACTAGTCTTGCTTTTTGCGTTGACCAGGTCAGGCGGTTAGCCCGACGGCCAGTCGGCCGGCCGTCGCTTCCGTCCGACGCGCCTGAGCGAGCGCGTCGCTTCGCCTGCGACTGATTTCGAACGCTGTATGTTGGGTTTTGGCCTCGGGTGGATGTAACGGCGGTGACCCAACGCGTTGCATTGATGTAACGCACAGGGCCCCTACCGTCACGTTCCCTTTTGGGTCTTTTGAGCTGGAACTCAGGCGGAAGTAACGGATGGAGACAGATGCGTCGTTCTTGGTGTAACGCGCCAGTCCCCGACCGTCGCTTTCATGTAGCGCGCGGGCACCCGACCGCCGCTTACCTGTTGGTTTGAAATAGTTGCCAGCCTTCTCGTTATGCGTTCCATTCTATATATATGACATGTTTACGCTACTGTAGTGTTTGATGGCGTGTTTCTATATCCCAATAGAATAGCTTTTCTTTCCATGCAATGGAAGCACTGTTGTTGCCCTAAGGTCTATTGAGTGCCGACCCGCTTGAGGTTAGCAGAGGGGTGTTTCCCATACACGGTTTGTAAGCTAGTTCCATGGGCTCCCAGCCAATGGTAGCGTCCTACCAAGGGAGAAAACTAGCTAGAGGGCCTGGCTCAGGCTAGAGTCAGTGTGTGCACACGTGGTCGGAGACTGTGGACTGACACCGACGGGTGCCACTCCGACTGGTCACTTGGTTTGGTACTGTTTACGCGCTCAGCTTGTCATTTACCGATTGCGAGTGCTTGAGATGCAGTGTAAGTCGTCAGTGGATGCTTCTGGTTTCTGCTCCAGTGGTTGTCCCTCCTTATTGTTTGGATTAGTTAAGGCTTATTCTATTTTGGTAGATTTAGTTTTAGTCGCGTGCATTTATTTATTATTGGCATGTGTTAGCTGTTATACCTGTTTAGATAGAGTTTACAGCTTTCTTGTGATTAGTTAATCATGCCATTACTTGTTATTTTATTTAAATGCATGCTCTAGTTGCTGTTATTTATGCATGTATGCTTGTTTAGTGCGAGGTAGGGATCCGCGTGACCCCTACTGAGTCTGGCTGTGACTCACCCTTCTCCTTTCAGGTGAGCCGCGCCCGTCGTCTCCCGGTGCTTCGTGAGCTGTTTCGGAGACCGCGTCTAGCTGCCAGCTTTAGTCGAGCCGCCTTTTGAGGCTTTTGGTTGTACTTTTGCCGGGGTATGTCCCGTGTAGTTGTACTCTTGTGGACTAGTACTCTTGTCTATCTGGACTAGTATATATATATCACTCTGGTTATTTTGAATTGCTTCCGCACTTGTGTTAAATTTTATTACTTAATTGTAATCTACACGTTCCAAATTCCAGTTCGTTATACATTTCCTCGACATAACCCTACTAACCCTTCAGGGGCCTCATCAGCCTCTTGGGTGGCTTCCCCAGTTCTTGGTATCGGTGTATCGATGTTATCGGTATATCGGTATCCTGAACTCTGGGTCGTTACAAATCAGATTATTGAAGATACGTTGAGAGCATGCATGATAGACTTCGGCGGAAGTTGGCATGAACATTTACCATTGACTGAGTTCACTTATAACAATATCTATCAGTCAAGTATACAAATGGCACCATTCGAACCTCTTTATGGCCGAAGCTGTAGATCACCTCTGTGCTGGAGCAAGGTTGGAGAGAAGGGATTGCTTGGTCTTGATATTGTCCAAGATACAACTGACAAAATCCTGTTGATTCAAGAAAGATTGAAGGTAGCTCAATCACGGCAAAGAGTTATGCCGACAATCAGAGGAGAAACCTCGAGTTCCAAGTGGGGGAGCTCGTCTTCTTAAAGATCTCACCCACTCGTGGAATTAAAAGATTCGACATCAAAGGAAAGTTGAGTCCAAGATTTATCGGCCCTTTCGAGATTCTAGAGAGAATCGACGAGATGGCGTACAAGCTGGCTTTACCTCCTCAACTGGCCGGTGTACATGATGTCTTCCATGTATCAATGCTGAGGAAGTACGTGTACGATCCTTCGCATGTGATACAGCTTGAAGATTTTAAGCTACAAAAGGACTTATCATATGAAGAAAGATCGATCAACATACTGGATCGAAAATTACACCAATTGAGGAATCGGGGCATTCCGATGGTAAAAGTTCAATGGAGCAAGCGTGGATTCGAGGAAGCCACCTGGGAATTGGAAGAGTCCATCAAGAAGAAGTATCCGGACTTAATCTCAGGTTAGAAATTCGACTTCTCTATTCGAATATTTGAATTTTAGTTATATAATGTGAATTTGGAGGACCAAATTCTTTTAAGTAGGGGAGGATGTAGAAACCCGATAAATTAAAATGACAAATGTTTTTTTCAATGAATTATATAATTAAATTCTTCATGAAATAATTAAATTATATTTTTAGTATATGAAATAAACTAGATAAATGCATTTACTTCAATTTACTTAAGGTAAATAGAAATTAAATACTATAACCCATAGAAAAATCATAGTAAGCCCAATAAAAGTCCATATAATGGATTAGGATTACAATTGGCCCATTGAATAATCTATAATGGGTTGAATTAATAGTTAAAGGATTCAATAAAAGTTAAATTAACCTTAAATTCGTAACATGTATTTAATATGGCATTTAAGGGATTAAAATAACTCCATTTCTAGAATATTGACTCAAGAATCAACCCTTACCTACCAACCACCTTAGACCAACCATTTTTACATTGGTTTCACACCAAATTAAGGTTAGATTAAGAGGAGAAGTTAAAATTTTCTTCTAATTCGGAGTTAATGGGTTTGGTAAAATTAGGTAAGGAACCTTGACAAATCCGGACAAGTTTTGGCTATAAATAGGACCCTATTCGACCCTCAAATCATCCTTGGTGGCCTAGGCTATGCTGCTGCGGAGATTGGAGGGGATTTGAAGGGAAGATTCGGAGATCAAAGGGTTTTCTTATTATTGGGGCTTTTTTTCTACCTCTTCCTTAGATCTGCTCAAAGGTAGGTGTCTCTCAGGCCATATCTTAATTAAAGCATGCCACCTTGTTCATTTTTCTATGCTCTTTCCATTGATATCTGTTTCCCTAAATTTCATTAAGAAATGAATGAGTTATGGTCGTTTTAGTGAAGGGGTAAGAACACGCCACATCCCAGGGCCGCGTTCATGAACGCACCTCCCTGATACAGTGCGTTCTTACCAAGTCAAAAGCCCGCCCTTTTAATTTCAAATATATATATAATTTATCAGAATGCACTCGTCTAAGCGAGCGCGATCTAAAGAACACGCCAATTGCATGTAGCGCGTTCTTGAGAACGCGAGACCCTGCCACGTCGCGTTCTTAAAAAACCAACCAACCTCACCTCGGCTCGGCTCGGCACGGCTCGACACGGCACAAATAAATAAATATATTAATAGTTTCGTATCCACACACAACTTGAGCCCACATCTTATGCCCCTTGGGTCTTAACCCAAGGGTGAGCTCTCCAACATATAAAATCAAGGAAGTTTTTCTAACTTCCAATGTGGGACTAAACTTTAGTCACTATATAATAGGAATTATAGCATTTGGAATCCACATTAATTGTAAGCATTCAGTCACCAAAAATAAGGAAAAGTAATATTAGCATGTTTGAATTTTTACAGCATGTTAAAAATTATTTTTGTAGAATAAAAATTATTTTTAGCATGTAAAAATCTATTTTTACCATATTATTAGTAAACTAACACATGAAAAATATTTCCAGCATGTTAAAAATTACTTCCAGCATGATAAAATTATTTTATCCATACTGAGATATGAAAACTATTTTTCAGCATGTTAAATCCATTTAAAACTATTTTTTTTGCATGCTAAACTTAATTTCCTATTAAATAATTAGTAAATTAATGCATGAAAATTACTTTCAGCATGTTAAAATTACTTCCAGCATGATAAAATTATTTCCAGGATGGTAGAATTATTTTTAGCATGTTAGAACTATTGTCAGCATATTAAAGCTATTTAAAAATGATTTTTCCTCATGATAAATCTATTTTCCCATCAAATAATTAGTAAAAAATGTAAAAAAAATTATTTCAGCATGATAAAATTTATTTTTTTATCAAAGAATTTCTGTAATCAGCATGGTAAACTTCTTTTATCATCTCATCAGTAAGTTAATGTATGAGAATTATTTTAGCATGTTAAATATTAATTTTTCAACATGATAAAATTACTCTCAGTATGATAAAATTATTTCTAGCATGTTAAAATTACTTTAACATGTTAGAGTTATTTTCAGCATGATGAGACTATTTTTAGCATAATAAATCTATTTTCTTAAGCATGAAAATCTATATTTATCATAATATCAGTAAATAAATATATAAAAATTGCCTATAGCATGTAAAAATCGGTTTTATCATGTTATCAGCAAATTGGTGTATAAAAATTATTTGTTAGCATGTTAAATTATTTTCTGCATGATAAATCTATTATTCTATCCTATTATCATCATTAAAAATATCAGTATTAGGTGAAATCATGATTTTAATTCAAAAGTGTATACATCTTATCTAAAACTTAATATTTCTGAATTTTAACAAAATTAAGAATGAATTCTCAAATGATTTTGTGAACATGGTGCTTACCACGTTCATAACAGAATTCTGATTGGCTATAAAATCCGCGTTTTGGCTAAACTAAAATACCTCCAGAATAAAAAAAAATCATGAAAACATGCCTAACCACTTGTTAAATCAATTGAATACAAGATTAAATAATGGAATTAAACTAATTCTATTAGTTCTATTTACTTGAATTTTCTTCCTAATTACCGTTCGTTCTTTAATTCCACGACTTAATGTCGTTAAACATGATGCCTTAAAATTATTATTCACTTCTCTTGCAACTTCTGAGATTTTTGCCAGATCTGTACTTTTTACAAATGAGCTTATTCTTGAAATTCATTGGCCATAGTGTTAAGTGGATGTCTAAACGTACTTGGGATCTTATGATCCACCGACCCAATGCCTGGCATTAATGGGGCCCGGTCTGGTCCTCGGAGGAGCGCCCAAAAGTACTTGTGCCCATGGGAGTTGATTGACCACGGTGTGGCATTGCACCGAAGTGCATGACTTGTTAGATTTTTACGGCATTCCACTATTCGTACTTGTTACTTACTTACATGATTACTTGAAAATTTCATGATTTACTTGACTTACGTGAAATGGCCAATTACATGAAATTCTTTACTTATTCAAAGTTATTACTTGAAAATTTCTCTTGATATTTTGTTAACTCAATTACTTGAAAATTCCACTCATGTTATACACTTTTCGATACAACTTGGAAAGATTACTTAAATTGTTAAATACTTAAAGATTGCCTGGCTTTTAGAGATATAAAATCCTACTGAGCTTTTTGCTCACCCTACGTTTTGGTTAAATTGTTGCAGGAAATGACATTGAACAAGGGAATGGACAAGAGTGAAAGAGTGATTTTCTTTTCCCTGGGATTTATGTAGATCATTAGTGTTTTACAAGAATCATGTACTTTGGGTTTGGAAGTTTATAATTTGCCTTTATGGCTTATGAATTAGCAATGTAAACCTCTATTTTGATGGAATAAAAGTATCATTTTCTCATCAATTTTTATCTTAGAATTAAATTTGTACATGCTCTGATCGACACGCTTGATTATGACTCGCTCACGCCCTCGATATTCTGCATCGGGGCATGACATCATCCTCAATCAGATGGTCAGTCGGAGAGGACCATTCAGACGTTAAAGGATATGTTGAGATCCTATTGCCTGGAGTGGCAAGGGAGTTGGTTTCACCATCTACCATTAGTGGAGTTTGCCTATAACAACAGGTATCATTCGAGCATTGGGATGGCTCCTTATGAGGCGTTGTACGGGCGACCGTGTTGGACCCCACTTGATTGGTTTGAGGTTGGTGAGCATGTTATGACGGGACCAGAGTTGGTGCAGCAGTGTGTGAATGTGGTGCATTTGGTCCGTCAGAACATGTTGGTGGCTCAGAGTCGATAGAAGAGCTATGCCGATCGGAGAAGGCAACCCCTCAATTTTGAGGTCGGTGACAGAGTATTTTTGAGGGTTTCTCCCATGAAGGGAGTGATGCATTTCGGGCGGCATGGAAAGTTGAGTCCTCGCTATGTTGGTCCTTTCCTCATTGTTGAGCGCATTGGCGAGGTTGCTTATCGGTTGCAGCTTCCTTAGGAGCTATCGTCTATGCATGATGTGTTTCATGTTTCGAAGCTGAGGAAGTATATGCCCGATGATTCCCATGTGTTGGAGGATTCTATTTGGCCCGAGATGACTCTCGCTCTGTCACTACCGGAGTTCCCCATCCGTATTGAGGATCGGCGAGATCAGCACCTACGGAACAAGGGTATTCCCCTAGTTAAGGTGGTGTGGCAGTGGCACTCTGGTGGTGAAGCGTCTTGGGAGCGTGAGGATGAGATGCGTCAGCGGTTCCCTTATCTGTTCGAGTAAGTCTCCTTTTCTTTACTCCGCGCTTTATTTTAAATTTTGAGAATGAAATTTTTTTAAGGGGGGGTGGCTGTAATATCCCAGACCCTTCGGATCCTTCTTCTTGGGTCTCGAATCTATTTTCTCAGAGAATTTGTTCTCATTATGCCCGAAATTATTTTTCGGACAAGTTTTCGAGTTCAGATCCGTGCATTTCGGATCAGTTTCGGAGGTCCCGGAACATGTTCCACGGTTCCCGCGTGTTTTTCTCCGGCAAACCTACGGAACCCCGTAGCGAGCGAACCGAGTCGTTCACCTACTCCGAGATGGTACCACGGCGATCAGCGTGTTCCGAGGATCGCGAAGGTATATTTTTCTATTTTTTCATATTTTTTAAGAAATCCAGATTTTCTATATAATCCCATTTTCTTTTTCTTTTTCTATTCTTCTTTTCTTCTTCTTCTTCTTCCTCCTTCCTTCTCTCCCGTTAGTGCCCGCGGTTGGCTCTCTCTCCCCCTCTCCCGTGGACGCGGCGGCGTGCTTTCCTCCGGCTACACACGGCGGTGGGCGACGGTGTGGCGGCAAGGGTAGCGGCGTGGCGATCCCGGTGGCGTTCGGTACTCGGTGAGATCGTGGGAGCTCGTGAAGGTTCAAACGGGTTTTTGGCGATCGGCGGCGATCCGCCGCGTTTCGGGCGATTCCGAGGTTAGGGTGACGATCCTTAGCACGTTGTTTATCTTCCCTGTGATTTATAGGCAGAGGCGAGGTCGAGAGTGGGCTATTTCGGGCCGGGAAGGGAAATCCATGTTTTGGGGTTTAAGTGACCGATCTAGCGTTTTAATCATCCATTTTGTGGTTTTTTGGCATCAAAAGATGCATTGGGGGCTTGGGAACAAGTTTCCCTTTTGTTTCCCCTTCACCCGGGTGTGAATGGGGCGTGGAATGGTATTTGGGGGCCATTTCCGCCGTTCTCGGGTTTCTGGAGGGCTAGCGGTCCTTCCAGGAACCGCCTCTTGCCAGTAGCGGTAGCAGGAAGACTGCTAACGGGCTTTGTTTTTCGGTTTGGGCCTAGCGATCACTCGATGGACCGCTAGCTCCCAGGTGGCGGGCCTTTCGTCGATCGCTAGCGCCACGGGCCGGCGTGGCCCTCGAGGCGTTGACCGTTGATTTATGACCGTTGATTTTCGACCGTTGTAGGTTTTGGGGGACTAGCGGTTATGGGGATGACCGCTAATGCCCATTGGTGGTCCTACGATAGAACGCTTTTTCATGCCTCAACATGGCTTTTGTTTTAGCGAGCTAGCAGGAGACCGCTAGCCAAAGGTGGCTGTCCAATGAGAACCGCTAGCCACAGATGGCGGTCCAATGGAGGACCGCTAATAGTCTTATTCTACCAGAGTTCGTGTTTGGCGGATTCGAGTCCCGGATGAGTGGACCTTGATCCGCGTGCTAACCCGTGGTCTGACTGATGCTGGGCATCATGTGGGGGCCACATGTTAGGGTGACGTGAGATCCCGTGAGGTGGTGTTCTCAGCTTGTGTCACCATGAGTCGGTGTCTGTACCAGGAGCAGTCCTTGTGCTTTGTTCGGTTCAGACGTTATTTTCCGTTGACTAGAGAGTCTACTCCTTCAGTGACCCTCCACTAGTCGTAGCCTTCCGACACACGAGTGGTCCCACCAGAGACTGGTGGCGAGGCTATCCCGAGAGGCGATTTTTAGACTGGTTTCCGTAGGGCCCCACGTTTGACGCCAGAGTCCGGCTGAGGGGAAAACCAGTCAGAGGGCCAGACCTAGGACGTATGGCCTGTGTGTGCACATGTGGTTGGGGGCGATTGGACCCGCGCTAATGAGCGCGACCCCAGCTAGTCACTTGTTTTATGGTTACTAGTATGGTGTTCCCGTTCCACCAGGGGTCGAGGGGGACACCCAAGGCGTGGTCTAAGTCGTCAGTGGACGCATCAGGCCTTGCTTCTAGTGGTTGGTACTCCTGTCTTTGCTTAGTAGCGACTCTTTGAGAGTTTTGACGAGTTATCTAAGTTTTTGTGCCGTGTGTTCGATACTAGACGTAGCGGAGCTTTTCCGTTTATTTATTCTCGTTCTACGTCTTGCTAGTGATAGCTTGTAGTTACTTTCCACGTAGTTTCTCGATTTGCGAGGTGGGGACCGGATGATCCCTACTGAGCCTTTTATTTTAAGGCTCATTCCCTGCGTATTTTCACCGTGTTTCAGGTGAGATGAGGCTTCAGGGGAGCGCTTCTGAGGCTGCACGTGGTTCAGGTGTCCAGGGTTAGTTGCCAATTGCAAGGCCGGAGTATGTCCCGTGTAGTTGTACCTTCTTTTTTTGCGCTGTACTAGTTGTGGACTACTGTTATATTTGAATCTATTATTACACTGTGGACCATGTAATTTGCTTAATGTTAATCTTTAATTTCCTGTTTATTCATAAATTGTGTTGTTCTGCAATTATTCAAATTCTTGTGTATTTCCACACCATCCCTTTTAACCCTTCTGAGTCTTTGGGCTTGTGGGTGGCGGTTCAAGATTCGGGTTATGGGGCCTTCCCGGTGTTAGGCTCTCGGGGCGTTACATGCTCCATCTTGTCTTGCACATTCTCCGGTATGTACTTTACCATGAATAGGCGCCGGAATTCTTCTTAAGAAATATCATGCTCTAGTCTGTCAGGTTGATTCCTTAGCACAGACACCCACCATACGTCTGCTCTCTCCTGCAGCATGAACGCCGCCAAACTAGTCTTATCCTCATCCGCAAACCGGATGACCCAACAAATCATTTCGATCTCGCGAAGCCAGTTTTCAGTCATGATTGGCTGACTCTCCCCCTTAAAAGAGGATGGAGGCATCCGCCGAAATCTCTCCATTATGGTCACCCCTCCTACCATGCTCTAAAAATGTAATTATACGATTAAGTTTTCATCATAACAACCTACTAGTTCAAGACTTTTAGGAATGTGGATTAAGCTGATGACTATTTATGTAAATTCTCAACTGTGGGCTCTGATACCATTCTCTGTGACGCCCCGACTCGTAAACCTGGTCCAGTCGTAAAGACTCACGTCAGATTCCGATCGAAACGTCACAGTGGGACAACCCAAACGGTATAATTACGGTAGAAAATTCCACATAAACATTGAGATATCACTGCAGCGGAAATGAAATTACTCAATCAGTCAGCTTACAGTCAAAAGACTTCATCCACATAGGACAAAATAAAGGTAACGATTTAACAAGACATTTATTACATAACCAAATTTCACATACATTTTTTTTCTTAACTACCTATGACAATAACACGTAGTAAATCCAAGCTGCGGTCAGAACTCTGTGAGATCACTCCTCACTTTCTTCTATCGCTTCTCCTGAAAATATTCAACAGGATGAGTCTACGAATAGACCCAGCAAGAGACTAGGCATAGTCCCTGGTCATAACATGTATGAACATATCCAAAGTGATTTACGGTATTTCATTTTATAAGTCATTCTTAGGCATAATTTTAATTAGATAACACATGAGATTAATACATTTAACCCAATTTCAATTTTTACGATCATAAGTCATGATATTAACATTTTACAGATAAAGCCATGCGGTACATTAAAACTTTATTCTATCAATGACAAAGTAAATGAGTATTCAACATTAATAAACATTACCATGCAATATAACTCGATTTATTTATCAATAGAATGATTCCAGTACAAGGCGGAGTAAAGTCCCACGCATAGTGAAAGGATCCAAACAGACTTAATCTGTCCTTTTCCAAATCACCATTTGATATATTGGAGATTCAATAATAGTAAACATTTACAGTGCAATAACAGTGAAATGCAATAACAGTTCAGTAGGCAATAACACTGATTTCTGTTGAGTCCCGAACGGGGGCAATCAAGAGGGGAGGGGTGAATTGATTGGCCAATTAAAAATTTCTTCCAAGTGAAAACAATGTTAATTAAGCACACAAGCACTTGACCTCACACGAACATGATCACACTTGTGAATGCGGGTAAATAAGGGTATGTGTTTGATTAAGAAAGTGGTGTATGCTCAACTCACCATGAAGCCCACTCGACAGTGAATCCGGAAAAACAAACCACAAGCAACACATGGAGTTTTTAGGTGGATCGGGTACACCGAAGTGTCCCCTACGTCCACCCCTCACAGTGAGGATTAAGACTTCACTATGAAGTGAGCAACACACACACGCTGTGTAAAATAGCAAACACACACACACGGCACCCGATTTGGGCTGCCACATACAAATACGCACACATTCATGTTTCCGAACACGAACACCACACACAAGTATCTGATTCAAGTTTATACAACAAATGCTCAAGTTCAAACTAAATGATTCTGAAAATAAAGAGTGAAGAATGATTTATTATGGTTGGAGCTCCCCCTTTTACTTCTCCGAACGTAGTTTGGTGCTTCAGCAGGAGGAAGATCGATCCTTGAGAAAGAATGAGGCTATGATGCACAAATACGGTTGCAGCTTTTATATCCCATGCAGCTTACTGTTGGGGATGATGTAGAGGCTTGATTCAAGCTTTCTCCATTCACTTTCAGGTTCAGAACAAGATGGAAGAAGTCCCTGGAGCTGCTACTGTGAACCTGCACTTACAAAGGTTAGAACAATAACACACTTACAAAGGTTTACAACCCAATAAGATGTTTTATATGATTTGGATGGTCAAAAGACAGCCTAGGGACCAGATCCACATATCCTGGAGTGATTTGGGGCAATTGGACTGGACTTGGAAGACTTTTGGCGCGCCTACACGAAGGTCGTATTTGACGGCGCCGCCCCGGACCGGAAAGGGTCTATAGCGACTCGGATTCTGGATACCCGGTGCACCCGGTATAAATACCGAATACACGTGATACCACATGGGAGCCGCGAGGCCTCCCAAGCGCGGGAAAGCGCCGAAGGGAAAAAGGAGTGTGTGGAATACATTGAAGCCAGCAGATATAACAGTAAGCAATTAAATTTCAATACAATGGATTGCTAAAGTAGCAGAAATAAAATAACTTTTTCATTAAACATTCAAGTTTATAATTATACACCAGAGTCCAGCCCAAAGGAAAGACAACAAGTCTATCGCAGTACAGTCCGACAGAAAAGAAACGTACACAGAAGTCGGGGGAAGCCCGACGCAGGTACAGCTGGCGGCTACAGCGAACGCGCTCCACCAGGAACAGCAGAGGCAGACGGTGAAACCCACCTGAAAAGTAGGGGTGAGTCTCAACAGAAACTCAGTAGGGGTCACGCAGATCCCCACTGGAAAAACGCACAGTGCAACGGAAGCAACAGAAACAACGAGTGCAGCAAGGCAGGAAAAGCTACACTACAAAGCTGTAAACAGAACAGGTACAGCAGGAGTAGGGAACAGGCTAAGAGTAAGGGGATCTCAACAACAAAGAAGAGCGAGGCCGTAAAACATGGGACGACAGCCACCGAGGAGAACTCGGCACCCTAAGCTACTCCAAACGGCAATAGACGGTCAACCCCAAACTCACATAGTAGGGTAACCCAATCCGTCAGCCAAAACAAAGGCGAAGGCGGACGCCGACGCCTAAAACACAGACAAACACGACTGGAAACGTCATGCACACAGCCCCACGCATGACGAGAATGTCATGCCAACGACAGAACACTGACCTCGAGTACAGCCACGAGAGGGCAACTCGCAAAGGTCACAGCGCACAAGAAAACGCGAGAGTCACAGCACCGAGTGACAGGAGCACCCTCCTCCCAGAAGAACAGCCAGATGCGTCCACTGACGTCTTACACTGCGCCACAAGTGTCATGTCACTCAAGGACAAGACACACCAAGAACCAGGTCCGAGGAACAACAGTTCCAAGGAAACACGGTACCACAGCACGAAACTACAACACCAACTGCGAGTGACTAGTTAGGGCCACGCCCGTCGGCGCAAGTCCCCAGTCCCTGACCACGTGTGCACACACCGACCTCTACCTAGGTCAGGCCTCTAGCTAGTATTCCCCTCGGTAGGACGCTACCGTTGGCCGGGGCCTACGGAACTAGCTTAAGAACCGTACGTACCAAACGTAACAGGAAAACCCCTCCACCACTCCCGGTGGGTCGGCAAAAAGCCTAGGGCTACAACTAGGGGAGGCTCACAAGGCGCAGACTCCGAAACACAAGTGCTAAAGCACAGACAGTCTAAGAAAAGCCCTGTCTCATGCACCACAAAGCACCAATGCAGCTAGACAACTGCCAACAGACTCAGGAGCAGGCAACTAGACCTACCACGCAATGATCCTTGAGTCAAACGACTCAACGGCAAGATCGACACAAATAGCGGAACAAGCCGCCAATCGGTCTAATCCTAAGCCAGCAAAATAACGCTCCGCAGAAAACGAGACATGGAGACCTGAGGGAAACACCAAACACCCTCAGATACGCTTGGACACGCAAACCGAGGTAGAACAACACCTCGAGGCATCTAGAAGCAGTGTCTCGAACCAGCACAACCACCGAGACACACACACGCAAGGTCACCTGTCAACCACTGGGTCACCCCGGGTTGACCGGAACCAGACCAAAACACAAGCAAAGGTCGCACGTCAACCACAGGGTCACACCGGGTTGACTTGAACCCAACAACAATGCTCAAAAAGTAGGAAAGAGAATCCTACCTCAAGCAAGAAGACTCCTGGCCACCTTACAACGTAGTCCTAGCCCTCATAGGACGTTAAGACACATCCACGGGACAACGGGCAGACCACAAGGCCAAGCCAAGATAAGCAGAAACTGACAGAACGGAAATCGGAGCACAAGGCATGTAACGCGCCACCCCTAGACCGCTATAAGTAGGTGACGGTCTAGACCAGGGCCGTTACTCACCAAACGACGGTCGGACGACAGGCCGTCGCTCACACCACCCTAACCAACTCTAAGACTCAAAACATGCACGAGCCAAGTAACGCACCAGACTAAGCGCATTACAGCCAAACGACGCACGGGAGCAGGCGCGTTATTCACAACGTGCACAGCCACCCACAACCAAAGCGAAGTAACGCGCAACGCCAGGCGCATTACAACCAAACAACGCGGCAAGGGAGACGCGTCAGAGCCAAAAGACGCGCGGGGGAAGGCGCGTTATTCTCAACGGCACAGCCACCCTCAACCCAACACAAAACAACAAACGACGGCCAGAGACAGGCGCGTTACAAACACAACGACGCATGGGGGCATATCCGTTATATCCAACGGGCACAGCCACCCAAGCTCGGCCAAACAGAATGTAACGGCCGGGGGCAGGCGCGCTACACTCAAACAACGCACGGGGGCACGACCGCTGGAGGCACCGCCTCAACAGGTCAAACGTCAGTCAAACAGCAAGTAACGGCCAGCACCAGGCGCGTCACTATCACCTAACGCGCTGGGTCAAGCGCGTTAGATCCACCGACTCAACCCCAACACAAAGCACGACAAGCGAAGCAACGCGCAGACCTGGGCGCGTTACAAGGAAGCGACGCGCCAGCCTAGGGCCGTCACATTCCCAGAAGCCAAAAAGCTCAAAAACGCCTAAACAAATGGTGGTCTATCGTAGGGCCGTCGGAGCCAAATAACGGCCACTGAAACGACCGCTACTTCCCGTACGGCGGGAAAACAGAGGAACGGCCAAACCGGCCCGTTCCACGCCCCATTCACGCCGAAACGCAGGGGATACAAACCCAAACGACCAAAAACAACATCAGGGGACTTCAAACCCCACATGCAAGGCCAAAAATGCAAGATCCGGGCGATTTAGACAAATCGACCCTAAGTGGGTCACTGAGGTTCCCGGGCTTCTACCGGCCTCGAATGAACACCAAACCACACGAAATTAACGTGGATGGGATCCTAACATCCCAGCGGTCAGTTAGAAACTAACTACGCCGCAAATGGTCGCCGTTTACCGGCCGACCCTAAAAACCACGAAAATCACGGTTTAGGGAAAACAAGCCCAAACTCGACCGTTTCCTTGCCGAACGCCGTGCAATGGCAGGGAAAACGAAGAGGACGAAGTAAGGATCAGTCACCCTACCTCCACCAAAGAAACCGTGCCCCGAAGGGACTAAACCACGCCGAAATCCACCCGCGAACCGATTTCACCGGCTTTGAATCCACCGTTCAGGATCGCGCCAGAATCGATCCGATCCTTGCTCCATCGCGCACCTCGACAGCTCCACCTCGTCGCCACCTCACCCACGAGCGCCTCCATCTGCAGCCGGAGCCGGAAGGGGGAGAGAACGAGAGAAAATGGGACAGAGAGAGTGAGATCGCGAGAGTGAGGAGAGAGAGAGGAAAAAGGAATAAAAAGGAAAAGAAATTAGGAAATTTTCCTAATTTCTGAAAATTCTGAAAATGCGCCGAAAATGCACAAATTCAGAAAAATACGCAAAAATAGTCGAAACGACCGGCTCGAAGAGTACATCGCCGCTGTAGCATCCACGAGTTCGAGAATTGATAAACAAACTCACCGTAGGGTTCCGTAACTAGTACGTGAGAAAAAGCCACACGGCTCGTCAAACTCAACTCGGAAGCCACCAAAGCGAACCGAAACTCACCGAAACCAATCCGAAACAGATCCGAAAGATCCAACAAAGATCCCACAAGACCTGCAAAGGATCCAGCAAATATCCACCAAGGATTCAGGGCATTACAGGGTCGACCCTTGGGGTCGACCTTCATGGGTTTTTAGAGAGCCATGTTCAATGGGTCGACCCTTGGGGTCGACCTTCATAGGTTTTTAGAGAGCCATGTTCAATGGGTCGACCCTTGGGGTCGACCCTCGTGCCCCTCCCATGCGGGTAAGAATTACAACTTCCAGGGGTCGACCTTTGGGGTCGACCCTCGCGTGAATGGGTCGACCCTTGGGGTCGACCCTTGTAGTTATGGTGAAAGGACCCGGCGGGAGTTAAAATCAAGCTACCAGGGGTCGACCCTTGGGGTCGACCCTTGTCCCTGGACTTCTAACAAGTAGTACAAAAATACTCTAAGTCCAAGTAACAAGCTATGGGATTCCATGTTGGGTTTTAAAACATCAAAGGGAATGTTGTTAAGACATGGATAGGAAAAACCCAATACATTTAGGCTTAGATAAGACCCAAACCAATATGATCCTTGAGATCAAAAATAATGAACATCAAACCATAAGATCAAGGGCAATAAGTTAAAGTGGATCTCACCGATCGTCCTTGAGCTCCTCAAGTGTTTAGGCACGTTCCTTGCCCTGTAAAGACATAATTGGAAATTAGTTGTAGCCTTGCAATTTGAGTTGAGAAGGCTTACCCGTTGAAGTTGTTCTTTAACCTTCTTAGCTTCAAGTTCTCAATTGGAAGTTAAGCTTTGCAAGACTTTAAATGCTAGAACATTTCAAAGACAATATATATATATACTCAAAGTATTTGGTCATCATCAAAAGCTATCAAAATAGACATTCACTCTAGGAGGGGGTTCAACAATCTCCCCCTTTTTGATGATGACAAAATACTATATGCCTTGCATAAACATGTGACTTCAAAAATGATTTAGCATTCATATGAAATTCAATCTTCAACCTCCATACTAAGAATAAAACTTTCATCCTTCACATGGATCATTCAAGAAGCATTTGGATATAGACCATACCGATCCAAACATATAAGATTGACCATGAAAGGCATGTTTCAAACATTTCTGCCGACAATGGAATTTAAAGGGAACAAGGTCTGAGTTTAAAGGCAAATTACAAGATGCAATGCATGAGATGCAATGGAAATGCAACACAACTAATAGACAGAAATATGATAAAGTCACACATGCATGCAAGCACACAACACACATAATGTATAGGTAGCCGATTGCCGGGCACACATAGAGTACAAAATTTCTCCCCCTTTGGCATCATCAAAAAGGAGGGGGGAATATGGGATAAGAAGTGTGCCATTCTGCGGGAGTGCAACCATCTAGTCATCATCCGGAGTGGGTGGAGGCGGTGGACATCGAACATAATCCAAAATCTCCTCAAACATGTGGGCTTGATGTGCCAAGGCATCAGCGTAGGACTGAGTGGATTCTTGGTGAGATAGCTTCAGATCATATAATTCTTTTTCAATAGCCTCCATTGTCTCCCCATACCTGTCTAAATGATCATCAATTGTGTCCAAACGATCCATGAGCAGTTGAACCTCCTCGGAGGGCATCCCTTCATTAGGAACAGGTTGGTGTTGCTCTCCAGCCGGCTCTCCATCATCATCACCGTCATCCTCCTCAGAACTGACCACTTGGGCAGGATGTTTCAGTTGGCGAACCAATTCTCCATCCCTCATTTCATAACCCATGTTGTGACAAATAGTCTGAATTGAGTAAATGTCAGCATCTCGTATTGTTTGGGAGGGCTCTTTTGAGAGATCAATGTCCATGTACTCAAAAACAACAGATAATGCAGCAGCATAAGGTAATGTCATGTTCTTGTGCTTTATGCTTGAACAAATGTGGTCCAAAACAAGTGTGGGAAAACTTATAGGAATGCCACCCAAGAAGCAATAAAATAGAAACATATGGATCTCAGTAACTTTATCATGGCCTCCTCTTCTCGGTAGCAAGAT
Source organism: Amorphophallus konjac (assembly GCA_022559845.1). Taxonomy (NCBI): domain Eukaryota; kingdom Viridiplantae; phylum Streptophyta; class Magnoliopsida; order Alismatales; family Araceae; genus Amorphophallus; species Amorphophallus konjac. The sequence goes on along the minus strand of CM040121.1, from coordinate 413,401,851 downwards.
AGTAGTGATCATTTTGTGCAATATATGCTGAATAGGAGGAAAATGGTTGGCATTCAAACCAACGAGTGATCTATCTCCTTTTTCTTCGGATGTCATGTATAGATATATTGTTTCATCCGGAACCACAATATCGCCAAATGTATAACCTTCAGGAGATAAATTAAATGCTGCGCCTAAAAGCTGTGGTGTAAGTATAATCTGAACTCCATTTACCACAATGATTGGTGTGTCACCCGACATGGACAAACTACTATAAAATTGATGCACCAAGTTTGGATAACTGCGGTGATGTGCGGACATGAAAATGTCTAGATTTGGTTGACTGCATATTAGATCCACAAGACTTGGGATATGGCGGTTAAGATTACCGAAGTCGACCGCCCTCAGACGGAGCACTTTTCTGTCCAAAACCTTGCTTGATGATGGGTTTCCTCTAAGAGCAGCACTTTGTGCTGCCCGTTTAGATCGACACTCTCTTGCCGAGCCCGATGCTTCTCCTCTTTGAGAAGGACGCCTCCTTGGGGCCATCTAGAACATAAATCGAAAAAACTGCTTGATGAGGTTGTAGATCTTGATGGTTTAACCAGGATGGAAGGTTAATGCATGGAATAAAAGATCCTCCACACCAAGAACATAACTCAGACGGATTGGAAGCAAGAACGATGCCTTGAACCGTTGCAAGGATGAATCCGCGGAATGCCACCGGAGGAATCCGCGGCTAGGGCTTGGAGCGTTTTTGGGTGCCAAGAGGTGATTTGTGGGCTTCCAAGAGATGGTGGCTAGGTTTAGAAGAGGGCTTGAGGGGTTTTAGGAGATGGGAAGGGGGAAACATAGGGTTTCCCCCACTTGTAGGGTGATTCAGACGCGGCTAGAGCCGCCCGACCGTAACGGGTCGACCCAATGGGTCGACCCCCGCAACCCCGGCCCCAGAAGATTTTAGATCCGCGAGGGTCGACCCTTGGGGTCGACCCTTTAGTTCAGGTCCGAGTGGGTCGACCCTTGGGGTTGACCCTTCCATTGTATTCCACCAAAAAATGTGACTGAAGTGTAATGGAAGATCAAAGAGGTTCGGCACTAGTCCCCAATGATAAATTCATGTTGGAATCAAGGAAATTTGATTTGTTTAAGGGTTGAAATCGATTGGGGGGTTGTTTGAGAAAATTGAAGATCATACTTGACGTTTCTCATCCAATACTCCGGATTTCAGATTTTGAAAAGTTTTTGCTCCCTTGTTGGCATATGAGTGTATTCAAGGTAATATCGGCCATAGAACTAACAATAAATGTGTGTGTAATTATAAATAGAAGTAATGCAATACACACCACAAGGTTTTTCACACAATATTTTTATTTTTATTTTTCAGGCAACATAATGCACATGCATGTCAAAGAAAAACAATTATGCACCTTACTAATGCAAATGCATGCAATGCAATGACATATACACACAGTTGTGCAAATGATCATGATTCAGACCCGCCTATCCTACAAACCCCTAATTCTATCCTGAATGTTGTGAACTTATCTTCACTTAGAGGTTTGGTGAATATGTCGGCAATTTGTTGGTCTGTTTCAATGAACTTGATTTCTACATCACCCTTGCTCACATGATCCCTAAAAAAATGATGTCTAATTTCAATATGCTTCGTGTGAGAGTGATGGACAGGGTTCTTTGACAGATTTATGGCTGAAGTGTTATCACAAAGAATTGAGGTGTTTTTGAAAGAAATGCCATAGTCAATCAATTGTTGTTGGATCCATAGCACCTAGGCAACACAACTACCTACAGCCACATACTCGGCTTCGGCCGTTGATAATGTCACTGAGTTTTGTTTCTTGGAGGCCCATGAGACCACGCATCCCCCAAGAAACTGGCAATACCCGCTGGTGCTTTTTCGATCAACTTTACAGCCCGCATAATCGGCGTCGGAATAAGCTACCAAATCAAGGCTCGATTTACGCGGAAACCATAATCCCAAATTAACTGAACCAGCAATATATCTAAAAATCCGTTTCATGGCCGACATGTGTGATTCTTTCGGATTGGACTGAAATCTCACACATAAGCATACGACAAATTGTATGTCGGGCCAGCTAGCAGTTAAGTATAACAATGAACCTATCATGCTTCTGAAAAATTTTTGGTCCACGGATTTACCTTTTTCATCTTGATCAATCTTTATTAAAGTGGACATGGGAGTTGGTTTTGGTTTGGTTGATGTCAAATTGAATTTCTTCAGCAACTCCATAGCATACTTCTTTTGATGTATAAACAAACCATCAACTGTTTGTGTGACCTGCAATCCCAAGAAGAATGTTAGTGTAACGACCCAGAGTTCAGGATACCGATATACCGATAACATCGATACACCGATACCAAGAACTGGGGAAGCCACCCAAGAGGCTGATGAGGCCCCTGAAGGGTTAGTAGGGTTTTGTCGAGGGAATGTATAACGAACTGGAATTTGGAACGTGTAGATTATAATTACGTAATAAAATTAACACAAGTGCGGAAGCAATTCAAAATAACCAGAGTGATATATATATACTAGTCCAGATAAACAAGAGTACTAGTCCACAAGGGTACAACTACACGGGGCATACCCCGGCAAAAATACAACAAAAGCCTCAAAAGGCGGCTCGACTAAAGCTGGCAGCTAGACGCGGTCTCCGAAACAGCTCACGAAGCACCGGGAGACGACGGGCGCGGCTCACCTGAAAGGAGAAGGGTGAGTCACAGCCAGACTCAGTAGGGGTCACACGGATCCCTACCTCGCACTAAACAAGCATTCATGCATAAATAAAGGCAATTAGAGCATGCATTTAATTAAAATGACAGGCAATGGCATGAATAAACTACTCAAGCAAAGCTGTAAACTCTAACTACGCAGGTAGAACAGCTAACACATGCCAAAGCTAAATAAATGCAAGCGACTAAAACTAAATCTACCAAAATAGAATAAGCCTTAACTAATCCAAACAATAAGGAAGGACAACCACTGGAGCAGAAACCAGAAGCGTCCACTGACGACTAACACTGCGTCTCAAGCACTCGTAGTCGGTAAACGACAAGCTGAGCGCGTAAACAGTACCAGACCAAGTGACCAGTCGGAGTGGCACCCGTCGGTGTCAGTCCACAGTCTCCGACCACGTGTGCACACACTGACTCTAGCCTGAGCCAGGCCCTCTAGCTAGTTTTCTCCCTTGGAAGGACGCTACCATTGGCTGGGAGCCCACGGAACTAGCTTACAAACCATGTATGGGAAACACCCCTCCGCTATCCTCAAGCGGGTCGGCACTCAACAGACCTTAGGGCAACAACAGTGGTTCCATTGCATGGAAAGAAAAGCTATTCTATTGGGATATAGAAACACGCCATCAAATACTACAGTAATGTAAACATGGCATATGTATAGAATGGAACGCATAACGAGAAGGCTGGCAACTAATTCAAACCAACAAGCAAGCGGCGGTCGGGTGCCCACGCGCTACATGAAAGCGACGGTCGGGGACAGGCGCGTTACACCAAGAACGACGCGTCTGTCTCCATCCGTTACTTCCGCCTGAGTTCCAGCTCAAAAAACCCAAAAGGGAATGTGACGGTAGGGGCCCTGTGCGTTACATCAATGCAACGCGTTGGGTCACCGCCGTTACATCCACCCGAGGCCAAAACCCAACATACAACGTTCGAAATCAGTCGCAGGCGAAGCGACGCGCTCGCTCAGGCGAGTCGGATGGAAGCGACGGCCGGCCGACTGGCCGTCGGACTAACCGCCTGACCTGGTCAACGCAAAATGCAAGATGAGTAACGGATGGGGATCCCACCGTTACTCTCCAAATAACGCACCCTCATCGGGCCACTGTTTGGAAACGACACGTCCTCTATGGACCGTCAGGCGTGTGACGGTTCCTGGCAGGACCGTCACACCACCTGGGACACGGGCGAGTTCGGTTTGAAAACCGGAGCCCTCCCGGACGATAAAAATCGCCGGGTATCGACGTAGAAACCTGTAACCTGTCAAACCATACATCGTGTACAACAATTTAACACCTAAAAACATCACATGCAATGCCTAAAAAGCATTAAACTCAAGAATTTAGCTAAAAACCCCAAAAATAGGAAAAAGGATATTATGCGTGCTACGGGGCTCTAATCGAAAGAACGAGCTATAGGAAATGATCCTAGCAAGATCAGGATTCCATCCCCCTACCTTTTGCGAGCCGAAACCGACGAAATGGTCTCATGCAAGGAGGAAGAGCCACGAGGCCTTCACGCTCCACCTCGCTCCCACGATCACCGAATCATGCCGAAATGGGTACCCACGCGTTCCTCTCGACGCGAGGAATCCAACGGCGCCAACCACGCCTCAAACCGACGTCGACTCGCCCGAATCCCAAGAGAAAGGGGGAGAGGCGATCGGCTAGAGAGAGAGAGCGTGAGGGAGAGTGAGATCGACGAGGGAGAGAGAGGGGGTGAGGGATTAAAAGAAATAAAAATAAAATTAAAATATATATAATATAATTATTATATATATTAAAATCTTATTAATTTCTAATAACCCTCAAAGCTCCAAATAAATCCGGAAAAATACCAGATAAATTCCTAAAAATCCAGAAAAATAGCCAGAAATTCCAGAACAAATACAAGAACAAAATCCGTTAAGGATCCATTAAGGCACGGGCCTTACAGTCCCTCCCTCCTAATAAAAATTTCGCCCTCGAAATTTACAACGGGAAAAGGAGGAAACTGAGAAAGGACATATACCTTACTGGAATAAGAAAGGAAAAAGCTGACGCATCTCATCTTCGCGTTCCCAAGTGGACTCATTACCAGAGTGATGCTGCCAAGCAACTCTTACCAGAGGAATAACTTTATTTCTCAACCGCCGCTCACGACAGTCTTCAATCCTGAGAGGAAACTCTGGCGCAGACAAATCAGCGGTCACTTCAGGCCAAACTGAATCATCGAGAACATGAGAAGCATCCGGCACATATTTCCTCAACTGAGATACGTGGAACACATCATGAATAGCTTGCAGGGCCGCGGGTAGTTGCAGACGATAATCTACTTGACCAATAGCCTCAACGATCGGAAAAGGGCCAACATACCGCGGACTAGGCTTTCCACGCTTCCCAAACCTGGAAACACCTTTCACCGGAGATATTTTAACAAACACCATATCTCCTAGCTCAAATTGTAGTGGACGTCTGCACTGATCTGCATAACTTTTCTATCGACTCTGAGCCGTCAACAATCTCTGCCTGATCAGACGAACCACATCAGAACACTGCTGCACCATTTCAGGTCCTGTCAACAATCTGTCCCCAACATCAAACCAGTTCAAGGGAGTACGACATGGACGACCATATAGTGCTTCATAAGGAGCCATTCCAATACTGGAGTGAAAACTGTTATTATAAGCAAATTCGACAAGTGGCAAATGTTGACTCCACGAACCTTGCTACTCGAGGCAACACGATCTCAGCATGTCTTCCAGAGTCTGAATAGTCCTCTATGACTGTCCATATGACTGTGGGTGATACGCTGAACTGAAAGCTAACTCAGTGCCCAAAGCCTTCTGGAAACTGCGCCAGAACCTGGAGGTAAAACGTGGGTCACGATCTGACACAAGTGAAACAGGAACTCCATGCAGTGGCATGATCTTCTGCACATATAGCTCGGCCAACCTCTGCACATTCCAGGCAACCTTAATTGGCAATAATCTGGCAGTTTTAGTCAATCTGTTGACAAGCAACCAGATACCATCAAAACCTTGAGAAGTTCGAGGTAAACCCACCACAAAATCTGTAGTAATATGGTCCCATTTCCACATCGGAATCTCTAATGGCTAAAGCAAACCACCTAGCTTTTGATGTTCGGCTTTAACCTGCTGACAAGTCAAGCACTTAGAAACAAATATAGCCACGTCTTTCTTCATACCTGGCCACTAGAACTGCTTCTTCAAATTCTGATACATCTTGGTGACACCTGGATGAATAGCAAAACGGGAACCATGGGCTTCATTCAGAATCTCATGCCCCAAATCATCATCAGGAGGAACATATAATCTGCCCTGGAAATTGACAACTAACTCAGCATCAAATTCCACATCATATCTTGATATAACACGGGCCAAATCAGAATTAGCTTGCTGGGCCTCTTGAATCTGCTGATATAAAGCTGAACCCAAAATCAAACTAGCACAAACTGCCATCTTCGGATCAGCAGGAAACTCTGCACTGAATGCCTCGCTCGGAAGCCATTTCCACAATTTCCATTCATGAAGCAACAAATGACTGACCTGCACTTTCCTGCTCAGAGCATCAGCCACAACATTCATTTTGCCCGGTTGATAGGAGAGTGTAAAGTCAAAATCTTTCATGAACTCCATCCATCGCCTCTGCCTAAGATTCAAATCATTCTGGGATAATATATACTGTAAACTCTGATGATCAGTAAGAATCTGAAATTTCTCCCCATACAGATAATGTCTCCAGATCTTTAAGGTAAAAATAACTGCAGCTAGCTCCAGATCATGCGTGGGATAATTTTCTTCATGTCGTTTCAATTGCCGAGATGCATATACGATAACTTTACCATGTTGCATCAGCACTGCACCCAGACCTACTCGAGAAGCATCAGTACAAACCAGAAAACCACCCGAGTCGGAAGGCAAAGTCAACACAGGAGAAGAAGTCAATAGCCTTTTCAATTCAACAAAGCTAGCCTCACACTGATCCGACCAGAAAAAAGGTACATCTTTACGAGTCAGTCTAGTCATCGGGGCTGCAATCTTCGCAAAATTTTGGATGAATCTGCGGTAGTACCCAGCCAAACCTAGGAAGCTCCGTATTTCTGTCACAGTTCTAGGCCTCTGCCAACTCAAAACAGCATCAATCTTTGCAGGGTCCACTGCCACTCCGTCACCAGAAATCATGTGACCAAGAAAATGAATTTCCCGAAGCCAGAATTCACATTTACTGAACTTCGCATAAAGCTCGTGATCTCTTAGAGTCTGCAGAACGATCCTCAAATGCTGCACATGAACTTCGTCAGAGGCAGAATAGACCAAAATATCATCAACAAAGATCACCACAAACTGATCAAGAAATGGACGAAAGATACGTTACATTAGGTCCATAAAAGCTGCTGGGGCATTAGTCAAACCAAACGGCATCACCAGAAATTCAAAGTGACCATATCAAGTGCTGAAAGCTGTCTTCTCCACATCAGATTCCCGGATTCGCAACTGGAAGTAGCCAGATCGGAGATCAATCCGTGAAAAGATAGTAGCAGACTGTAACTGGTCACACAATTCATCAATCCTGGGAAGCGGATACTTATTCTTGATAGTCACTTGATTCAATTGCCTGTAATCAATACAAAGCCTCAGGCTTCCATCTTTCTTTTTCACAAATAGCACCGGGGCACTCCACGGAGAAAAACTGGGGCGAATATAACCTTTTTCCAGTAATTCAAGTAGCTGTGCTCGTAGTACTTTCAATTCAGCTAGAGCCATTCGGTACGGTGCCTTTGCTAACGGGCATGTACCAAGAATCAGTTCAATCACCATTTCAATCTCTCGCTCTGGAGGCAAGGCTGGCAACTCATCAGGAAACACATCAGGGAACTCACAGACAACAGGAATATCATTAACATCCTGTCGTGGTTTCGCAACAGTCACCACAGAAGTAAGAAACCCCTAGCAACATGCACTAAGCAACCTATAGGCTCGAATAGCAGAAATAATCATACGAGAAGATCAGGATCGAATACCTTGAAAATAAAAGGCTGATTTTTCTTGTGGCTGAAAATAGACCTTCTTCGATCTGCAGTCAACCACAGCTCCATACTGCTCCAACCAATCCATTCCCAGAATAACATCATAATCTGCCAGCTGCAATGCATATAATCTCACCGGCAACTGGTGATTATCGATCATAACAGGAGACTCTTCCAAACACAGAGGTGTAATCATGAAATCTCCCGAAGGCATCTCAACATACATCTCACAAGTTATCTCTGAAGTCGGTTCCTCAATACATGCCATGAAATCCTCAGAAATAAAAGAGTGAGAAGCACCAGAATCAAATAAGACACGAGCTGAAAGACCATAAAGCATAATCATACCTTCCACAAGATGGGCTGCAACAGCATCAGCTCTAGTCACATGAGAAACCTTACTTTTCTGCTTCTTAGATCCAGCTGAGGATTGCTGAGAAGACGCCGACGCTTGAGAAAAGAACTGTTGTTGAGCTTGCGGTGCAGGAGGAGGTCTGAATTGCGACTGCTGAGGTTGAGAAAACTGAGGAGCTTGCAATTGTTTCGGCCTCAGCGGGTAATCCCGAACCACATGACCCGGCTGGTCACATCGAAAGCAAACAACGGGAAGAGAACACGGCTGGCCCTTGTGATGACCACCACATCTCCGACACGTCCATGGCTGACTGACAGCTGAACTCTGACGGGTCTGAGTAGAAGGTGTTGTCGGCTGTTGAACTACATCTGTACCGGACGGCTGCTGGAAAAACTTCTTCTTCTTCTTGAACCTCTTAAACTTGGTCTTGGAAGGAGAGGAAGCACTGCTAACCTCTGACTGGACTGAGAGAACACCTGGCACTGGTGGTCGGTACGCCTGCTGAGACTGTACTGCGGGCTGAACTGACCCTGCCTGAGGATATCCACCCGGTCTCGTCATCTCCAGTTCAAGTGCCACAGCTGTCTGGCACGCACTATCAAAGTCTGCAACACGACTTGCAATCAAGGGCATCTTTAACTCTGGCCTCAAACCTCGCAAGAATTGATGTGTCTTTAAAGCTTCACTAGCCAGCACATGGGGCGCGTACTGACCCAATTCCATAAACTTATTCCGATACTGAAGCACCGTCATACTGCCTTGAGTCAGCTCCATGAATTGATACATCTTTGCCATTTGTAAACAGGCAGGAGTGTAGGCACGCTCGAAAGCAGCTGCGAACTCTGCCCATGTGATCTGCTGAAGAGGTCTTGCATGAAAAGCGATCTGCCACTCGGCTTTCCACCACGTAATGGCCGTACCCTGGAGTTGAAAGGCGGCAAGCATAACCTTCTCATCTTCAGCACATTCCATCGAAACAAATACACGCTCGATCGCATCCAGCCATTGCCTCGCAACCTCTGGACCAGCTTGACCATCGAAAGGAGGCGGATTGAACATCAGGAATTCCTTCAAAGCCTTGCCTCGACTGCCAGGCACTTCAACCTAAGGAGCAACAATCGGCGCTGGAGGAGGAACAACTGGGACAGCAGGAACAGTAGGAACTGCAGGAGGAGGTGCAGAACCGCTATCTTCCTTGGGTGCATCTCGAGGAGCACGAGGAACTCGAGGAGGTCTTCCTCGACGAGGCGGCATAATTACTCTGCCGAGATCATAAAACAACAACAAAATCCATCAATCATACAGAAAACACCCTAAGCCAGCAATAGACGACACATGACTAGCTCTGGACAAACACAAATTTCAATTCCTTATACAATTCCTCAAACATCCGCTCTGATACCAACTGTAACGACCCAGAGTTCAGGATACCGATATACCGATAACATCGATACACCGATACCAAGAACTGGGGAAGCCACCCAAGAGGCTGATGAGGCCCCTGAAGGGTTAGTAGGGTTTTGTCGAGGGAATGTATAACGAACTGGAATTTGGAACGTGTAGATTACAATTACGTAATAAAATTAACACAAGTGCGAAAGCAATTCAAAATAACCAGAGTGATATATATATACTAGTCCAGATAAACAAGAGTACTAGTCCACAAGGGTACAACTACACGGGGCATACCCCGGCAAAAATACAACAAAAGCCTCAAAAGGCGGCTCGACTAAAGCTGGCAGCTAGACGCGGTCTCCGAAACAGCTCACGAAGCACCGGGAGACGACGGGCGCGGCTCACCTGAAAGGAGAAGGGTGAGTCACAGCCAGACTCAGTAGGGGTCACACGGATCCCTACCTCGCACTAAACAAGCATTCATGCATAAATAAAGGCAATTAGAGCATGCATTTAATTAAAATGACAGGCAATGGCATGAATAAACTACTCAAGCAAAGCTGTAAACTCTAACTACGCAGGTAGAACAGCTAACACATGCCAAAGCTAAATAAATGCAAGCGACTAAAACTAAATCTACCAAAATAGAATAAGCCTTAACTAATCCAAACAATAAGGAAGGACAACCACTGGAGCAGAAACCAGAAGCGTCCACTAACGACTTACACTGCGTCTCAAGCACTCGCAGTCGGTAAATGACAAGCTGAGCGCGTAAACAGTACCAGACCAAGTGACCAGTCGGAGTGGCACCCGTCGGTGTCAGTCCACAGTCTCCGACCACGTGTGCACACACTGACTCTAGCCTGAGCCAGGCCCTCTAGCTAGTTTTCTCCCTTGGTAGGACACTACCATTGGCTGGGAGCCCATGGAACTAGCTTACAAACCGTGTATGGGAAACACCCCTCCGCTATCCTCAAGCGGGTCGGCACTCAACAGACCTTAGGGCAACAACAGTGGTTCCATTGCATGGAAAGAAAAGCTATTCTATTGGGATATAGAAACACGCCATCAAATACTACAGTAACGTAAACATGGCATATATATAGAATGGAACGCATAACGAGAAGGCTGGCAACTAATTCAAACCAACAGGCAAGCGGCGGTCAGGTGCCCACGCGCTACATGAAAGCGACGGTCGGGGACTGGCGCGTTACACCAAGAACGACGCGTCTGTCTCCATCCGTTACTTCCGCCTGAGTTCCAGCTCAAAAAACCCAAAAGGGAATGTGACGGTAGGGGCCCTGTGCATTACATCAATGCAACGCGTTGGGTCATCGCCGTTACATCCACCCGAGGCCAAAACCCAACATACAGCGTTCGAAATCAATCGCAGGCGAAGCGACGCGCTCGCTCAGGCGCATCGGACAGAAGCGACGGCCGGCCGACTGGCCGTTGGACTAACCGCCTGACCTGGTCAACGTAAAATGCAAGATGAGTAACGGATGGGGATCCCACCGTTACTCTACAAATAACGCACCCTCATCGGGCCGTTGTTTGGAAACGATGCGTCCTCTAAGGACCGTCAGGCGTGTGACGGTTCTTGGCAGGACCGTCACACCACCTGGGACACGGGCGGGTTCGGTTTGAAAACCGGAGCCCTCCCGGATGATAAAAATCGTCGAGTATCGACGTAGAAACCTGTAACCTGTCAAACCATACATCGTATACAACAATTTAACACCTAAAAACATCACATGCAATGCCTAAAAAGCATTAAACTCAAGAATTTAGCTAAAAACCCCACAAATAGGAAAAATGGACATTATGCGTGCTACGGGGCTCTAATCGAAAGAACGAGCTATAGGAAATGATCCTAGCAAGATCAGGATTCCATCCCCCTACCTTTTGCGAGCCGAAACCGACGATATGGCCGCATGCAAGGAGGAAGAGCCACGAGGCCTTCACGCTCCACCTCGCTCCCACGATCATCGAATCATGCCGAAATGGGTACCCCCGCGTTCCTCTCGACGCGAGGAATCCAACGGCGCCAACCACTCCTCGAACCGACGTCGTCTCGCCCGAATCCCAAGAGAGAGGGGGAGAGGCGATCGGCTAGAGAGAGAGAGCGTGAGGGAGAGTGAGATCGACGAGGGAGAGAGAGAGAGGGTGAGGGATTAAAAGAAATAAAATTAAAATTAAAATATATATAATATAATTATTATATATATTAAAATCTTATTAATTTCTAATAACCCTCAAAGCTCTAAATAAATACGGAAAAATACCAGATAAATTTCTAAAAATCCAGAAAAATAGCCAAAAATTCCAGAACAAATACAAGAATAAAATCTGTTAAGGATCCATTAAGGCATGGGCCTTACAGTTAGCTCTCCTATAAGACTCATTTTAAATTCACTTTGCATCAACTTTGCAAAGTCTTTGCTTAAGGCATCTTTAGTGGAGCCAAAAATAATATCATCTACATACACTTGAATGATTAGGATTTCCTTACCATCTAATTTTGTGAAAAGAGTTTGATCAACATTACCTCGTTTGAATCTATTTTGAACAAGGAAATCATTTAACCGTTCATACCACACTCGGGGTGCTTGTTTCAGACCATAGAGTGCTTTGCCTAGCTTGTACACATGGTCTGGATGCTTTGTGTCTTCAAACCCCGGTGGTTGCTCCACATACACGTCCTCCTAGATATAGCCATTCAGAAATACACTCTTAACATCCATTTGAAATAGTTTAATGTTGTTGCAACATGCAAATGCTAATAAAACTCTCACTGTCTCGAGTCTTGCTACGGGAGCAAAAGATTCACCAAAGTCAATCCCAAGCTCTTGGCTATAGCCTTTAGCTACTAGCCTGGCCTTGTTCCTAGTTACCACTCCTTGATCGTTTGTTTTGTTGCGAAAGACCCACTTTGTTCCGATCACCGAGTGGTTTCTAGGACATGGCACGAGGAACCACACTTTGTTCCTTTGGAACTGATGTAGTTCTTCTTACATAGCCATGATCCATGACTCATCTTTCAAGGCCTCTTCTATGGAGTGAGGTTCAAACTGAGAAAGTAAGGCTATGTAATCTGCATTTTCAACTTCCCTGAAGGAGGCTCGTGTTCTTATTCCTTCATCAATATTGCCCATCACATTCTCCGGCGGATGGTCCTTAGAAAATGTCCATTGCCTTGGTAACTATTGTTCCAACTGATTTTCTGGATTTGCATCATCTTCTTGTGGTTCTTTTACTTCTTATTTTTCAGTTTTTCCTTCCATCATCCCGATATCACCGTCATTCAATTCATCGTCCTACAAAACATATTTTTCATTAGTGCTTTTGGAAGGTGATTCATCAACAATGACATGGGGGCTTTCCTCAACTACAAGAGTTCTCAAGTTATACACTCGATAAGCTCTTGAGCTAAGAGAGTACCCAAGAAATATACCTTTATCACTTTTGGGATCAAATTTTTCCAGGTCTACTTTACCATTATTATGAATGTAGCAAACAGCACCAAAAGGTCTAAGATAAGAGATGTTTGGCTTCTTACCTCAGTACAGCTCATAGGGGGTTTTCTTTAACAATGGTCTTACCATGGCACGGTTGACTATGTAGCAAGCAGTGTTCACTGCTTTAGCCCAAAAGTACCTCGGCAAGTTGTTCTCATTTAGCATGGTTATTGCCATCTCAATCAGTGTCCTGTTCTTCCTTTCAACAACTCCGTTCTGTTCAGGGGTTCTTGGTGCGGAGAAGTTGTGCATATAGCCTTGAGTCCTGCAAAAATTGTTGAACTCATTATTATCAAATTCCCTACCATGATCGCTCCGCACGGCTTTGATGCAGCACCCTTTTTCATTTTGAACAACCCTGCAAAATGCTTCAAACTCCATCATGGCATCATTTTTATGGGAAAGGAAATATACCCAGCAAAATCTTGAGTAGTCATCCACAATTACAAATCTATACAGTTTACCACCCAAGCTATGTGTTCTGCTTGGTCCAAAGAGGTCAATGTGGATTAACTCAAGGGGCCTCGATGTGGTTACATCATTCTTGCACTTGAATGATGTGCTTGTTTGCTTACGCATGCTGCATGCCCCACAGACTCCTTCATCAATAACCTTCAGCTTAGGCAAACCCACTACCAAATCATTTCGAGACAATTTTAGCAAAACAGTAAAACTAGCATGCCCAAGTCGGCGATGCCAAAGCCAAGCATCATCATTATTCCTTGCAACCAAACACAAGTTCTCATGAGAGGCATCATCCAAATCTATCATATATACATTGTTATGTCTAAAACCAATGAATTTTATCGCATGAGTATTTTTATTTACAACAGTGCAGTGGTTAGAATCAAAAATCACTTTGTATCCTTTGTCACACAATTGGCTTATGCTTAGAAGATTGTGATGTAACTCTTTCACTAGTAGGACATTCTCAATGGAATGATTTTGATTCTTACCTATCTTACCTTCTCCGACAATTTCACCTATGTCCTTACCACCAAATGCTACTGTCCCACCATTCTTTTCATGCAGATCCGCAAACAAATCTTTGTTTCTCGTCATGTGCCGAGAGCATCCGTTGTCCAAGTATCATCTATTCCTTTGGGCTCTCAAGCAGACCTGCAAGCACAACACAAGTACTTATGCGGATTTTGGTACCCAAGCAAGCTTGGGTCCACGATGGTTAGAGACATGAGATGTGTATGATCTATTTCTCATTCTAGCAAAGCTTTCATCATCAAATTTCAAAATTCTGTAATCATACATGTCATGGCCTAACCTTCCACAATAAAAGTATGTAATGGCTCTCTCCCTGTTCCTTCTCCTGCCTTCATTCAAGAATGAATTATGCACCTGTGTTTTTGACGAGGATGGATATGAACTTTTGGGAGACACATGAGTTGAATGTGTTTCAGATTGTAATGTTTTTTCCTTTTTCAAGAATGGCAATAGCATCCCTTAACTCATTGATTTCATGCTTTAGTGATTGAATCATATTTTCAGCCATTTCTTTGGTTTGAATGCATGCATTTCTTTCCAACTTTTCTTGTTCTAAATCTCTTTTTAAGTCTTCATGCATATTGGTAAAGGTGGCTTGGTCCTCTCGCATGCATGAACTCTCATCTTCAAATAGCTCAACCTTAGACACAAGAATTTTATTTTCATGTTTCAACTTTTCAGACTCAGATTTTAAAACATGATAATTCTCATAAGACTTTATAGCATGCACAAAATGATCAATTTTCTTTTTCAGATTTCTATTTTCAGATCTGAATTTTTTACATTTTTCATACAAAGACTCATAAGCAATCTGCCATTGTTCACATGTAAGAGATTCGGTTTCAGAATTTACCTCATTGGCGTCGTCTTCATTTGCCATGAAACATAAATTCTGAACCAGCTCATCCAGTTCATCTTCATTAGCCGACTCTTCCTCATCTTCATCACTCCATGTGGCCACCATGGCCTTTGGCTTCTTGAACTTTCCTTTCTTGAACGTTTTCATCAGATCGGGGCACTCACCCCGCATATGACCGGGTTTCTTGCATTCGTAGCAAATAACTTCTTCCTTCTTGCTACTTTCACCTCTATTAGGACCTTGCTTCCTTGGTCCTTTTCTGAATTGGCCACCGAACTTTCTTATTCCTTTGACGAATATTCTTGCTCTTCTTGTGATCATGGCAACCAGCTCCTCATCTTCAGTGTTGCCAGTGGAATCATTGTCACTGCCCTCTGATTCTTGTGGGTTCACCTTTAGGGCCAATGGTGTGACTACCTTCTTCTTCTTGTGATCGTCCTCGCTCCTTTTGATGTTGATTTCGTAAGTCATCAAGGAGCCAATTAACTCGTCCAATTTCAAGGTGTTGAGATCCTTTGAGTCCTCAATTACAGTGGCCTTTGTGTGCCATTATGATGACAATGATCTCAAAACTTTTCTGACGAGTTCCTTATCTGAATATTCCTTACCTAGACCCTTTAGTCCATTTGTTATTTTCGTCAATCTTGCAAACATATCAGAAATGGACTCCTCTGGTTTCATCATAAACAACTCATAATCTCGGACTAACAGATTTGCCTTGGTTTCCTTTACTTCCGATGTTCCTTCATAGATCAACCGCAGCTTGTTCCACATCTCCTGTGCAGAAGAACACATGGAAATACGTGAGTATTCATTAGGATGAATGGCACACTGTATTATATTCATGGCTTTAAAGTTTGTTGAACACTTCTTTATATCCTCATCATCCCACTCATCCTCATTTTGAGACAGTATACAGACCCTTGCTAATGACGCGCCACACGTCATTGTCTTGGGCACGTAGAAAGACATACATTCTATTTTTCCAATAAGGGTAATTTGATCCATCAAAGAACGGGGGTCTTTGGATCGAATGCCCTTCGAGCATCATCCCCTTGTTTGCCATATAAAGGGATCTGCTCTACGACCGTGTGGTCGAGTGAGATAGAGACCAAAGCTCTGATACCAATTGTTGAGTCCCGAACGAGGGCAATCAAGAGGGGAGGGGTGAATTGATTGGCCAATTAAAAAATTCTTCCAAGTGAAAACAATGTTAATTAAGCACACAAGCACTTGGCCTCACACGAACATGATCACACTTGTGAATGCGTGTAAATAAGGGTATGTGTTTGATTAAGAAAGTGGTGTATGCTCAACTCACCGTGAAGCCCACTCGATAGTGAATCCGGAAAAACAAACGACAAGCAACACACGGAGTTTTTAGGTGGTCCGGGTACACCGAAGTGTCCCCTACGTCCACCCCTCACAGTGAGGATTAAGACTTCACTATGAAGTGAGCCACACACACACGCTGTGTAAAACAGCAAACACACACACGGCACCCGATTTGGGCTGCCACACACAAATACGCACACGTTCGTGTTTCCGAACACGAACACCACACACAAGTATCTGATTCAAGTTTATACAATAAATGATCAAGTTCAAACTAAATGATTCTAAAAATAAAGAGTGAAGAATGATTTATTATGGTTGGAGCTCCCCCTTTTGCTTCTCCGAACGTAGTTTGGTGCTTCAGCAGGAGGAAGATCGATCCTTGAGGAAGAATGAGGCTATGACGCACAAATACGGTTGCAGCTTTTATATCCCAGGCAGCTTGCTGTTGGGGATGATGTAGAGGCTTGATTCAAGCTTCTTCCCTTCACTTTCAAGTTCAGAACAAGGTGGAAGAAGTTCCTGGAGCTGCTGCTGCGAACCTACACTTACAAAGGTTAGAACAATAACACACTTTAGATCTCTCTGAATTCCCCTTAGGTTTACAACCCAATAAGATGTTTTATATGATTTGGATGGTCAAAAGACAGCCTAGGGACCAGATCCACATATCCTGGAGTGATTTGGGGCAATTGGACCGGACTTGGAAGACTTTCGGCGCGCCTACACGAAGGTCGTATTTGACGGCGCTGCCCCAGACTGGAAAAGGTCGACCCTTGGGGTCGACCCTCGTGGGGTTTTTAGAGAGCCATGTTCAATGGGTCGACCCTTGGGGTCGACCCTCGTGCCCCTCCCATGCGGGTAAGAATTACAACTTCCAGGGGTCGACCCTTGCAGTTATGGTGAAAGGACCCGGCGGAAGTTAAAATCAAGCTACCAGGGGTCGACCCATGGGGTCGACCCTTGTCCCTGGACTTCTAACAAGTAGTACAAAAATATTCTAAGTCCAAGTAACAAGCTAGGGGATTCTATGTTGGGTTTTAAAACATCAAAGGGAATGTTGTTAAGACATGGATAGGAAAAACCCAATACATTTAGGCTTAGATAAGACCCAAACTAATATGATCCTTGAGATCAAAAATAATGAACATCAAACCATAAGATCAAGGGCCAATAAGTTAAATTGGATCTCACCGACCGTCCTTGAGCTCCTCAAGTGTTTAGGCACGTTCCTTGCCCTGCAAAGACATAATTGGAAATTAGTTGTAGCCTTACAATTTGAGTTGAGAAGGTTTACCCGTTGAAGTTGTTCTTTAACCTTCTTAGCTTCAAGTCCTCAATTGGAAGTTAAGCTTTGCAAGACTTTAGATGCTAGAACATTTCAAAGACAATATATATATATATACATATAGTGTTTGGTCATCATCAAAAGTTATCAAAATAGACATTCACTCAAGGAGGGGGTTCAACAATTTCAATATCAGTTCAATGAGCAGTAACAGTAGTTTCAGTATCGATTCAGTGAACTGTAACAGTAGTTTCAATATCAATTCAGTGTAATAACAGTAGTTTCAATTTCGATTCAGAGAACAGTAGCAGTTTTAATATCCATTCAGTGAGCAGTAACAGTCATTTCAATAACGACTTAGTGAACAGTAGCAGTAGTTTCAATATCAATTCAGTAAGCAGTAACAGTAGTTTCAATTTCAGTTCAGTGAGTAGTAAAAGTGGTAAATAGCCAAGACACAGTGCCCAAACCACCACTAGAAGGATAGTCAGTCGGTACTCGATCACCTAGGTAAATAGTGATGAGTCTTGGTTACTGCGCAGAACCGGGAGAAGTCCTCTCCACCTTAACCGTTGTACTTGTCCACCTCCAGGATTTTATCCCCGTTACCCTCGGGGCCAATACAGTGTGAACCTCCCCATAGGGGCATTTCTATGGCTTGGTTTCAGTCTCCCCCTATAGTGGCAGTGTCCATTTGGTAGTAGTAATAGTGCGGTAAATATATATATATATATATATAACTCACATCTAATGGACACATGCCACTCAAAAATTCATGCTGTGAACATTAAGTATGAAATATGTCAGTACTGAAAATCTCTTTTTTTTTTATTTCTAAATTTCTAAATTTCTAAACTTATCCAATTATAAAGGTATATATATATATATATATATATCAAAAATTTCTAATTCTGTTTATAGATATCAGAATGCATTGAAATTTCATAAAATCAACATATTAACATGAAGGATCAAAATAGAAAATTATCATCATTTTTTAGACAATATTTATAATTTTTAAAGAATTACTTATACTCCATATATATATCAAAAATTTCTAATTCTGTTCACATAACTCAGAATTGGTTACAATTTCAAAAAACTAACACATTGATATGTAGGATCGAAACATAAAATTATCATCAATTTTCAGATAGTATTCATAATTTTTCCAGAATTATTTATACTCAATCATGCATCATAAATTGACTAACTTTAGCTACCATGTTCAGAAGACTATTAAAATTTTACTGAAGATCACAGTTGTATGTAACATTACACAGAAAACATTTCATAATTTTTCATTAAGAATTCAATTTTTTCCAGAATCATTTAAATTCTCCTATACATTAAAAATTAACTAAATTTAATCACAATAATTTGAAAATTACAATAATTTTTTAAACCATCATGCATAATCAAAATGTCATTTCTGAAACTTTTCATTATTTTTCACACTGTATTACTAATATTTTGATAGAATAACAAATTACGTCATGAATAATAAGTCAACTAAATATATCCACAATGATCATAAAATTACTCAAAATGTACAGAACGTTTTTCCAGAGAGAAGTATCATATAGGGGAAAATTCACTATTTTTCATTCAGCATTTCGAATTTCTGACATTTTATATCAATTTCTAATATTTACAATAATAGCTTTTAAATAGAAAAAATTATTCAAAATGTTCACAATGACTGAAATATACTAAACATTAACTTATAAATATCATATATCCATTTTGTAACATTCTCAGGATTTTTCACATAATATTAATATTTATTCAATTTTTTAATTATTTGTTCAAACATTGAAAGTTATACAAGTCAAGATTTTGTGATCATAATAATATGACATTTTAATAAATTATATATAACATAAATTTAATTCTTCTGGTAAAGTTTCAAAATTTTTCATAAAGTATTTCTGTTTATCTCATAATTTTATACTTCTAATAACTTATTGAAAATTCTGTAAGTTCACTTACAGAGATCTATAATTATTGATATTTTAAGAATACATCACACACAATGTAATAATTATTCTGTGAAATCATAAGATTTTTATGAATAGTATATATAATTTTCATATAATTATTTATTTTCTTATCATGTATTAAAAACTGATTAATAGAAATATCGTGGTCTAAAAATAATGAAACTTTTTCGACACGTGGGTCTAATAGTAAGATGCATTCCTACAATTTATGGTGATTTTATATCACCCCTTTAGACTTTTAGTATAATTAAACACCTTTAAGATAATATTAAAATATTTATAAACGTGAACATAATTTGAATCAGACATTGAAATTTTTACAGAGAGCTTATAATATCAGATCCCATGATTCTGGAAACTTTCTAAATTTATCATGCACTGTTACTAATTATAGTGTATTAATCACTTTATTTTACCCTTAATCACATGTCTTAAGACTAATGATCTCATGATAATTCGACTAGATGTGATTACACATGGTGAAATACATATCTCTGGATTTAATTATCTCTATAGATGCTAAATAACACACCCTAAATCATTTTAAATATGTTAATCATGCTAATCAAGAGGATTAATGCTAAATCCCTTACCTTAATAAAGCTTAAACACCTCCTTAATAAGTCATGCACCCTCTCCTTCAGTACTTCACGTAGCCAGCCTCCAAGAAGAGCAAATGAAGCCCCTCTCATGTCTATTTATAGAGGTTTTCTTCTAATCAATCTTAGCCATTGATATAATCCAAGGGTGGAGATTAAACATGTATTTTAATATTATTTAAATAAAAAATGACATTCAAAGACTCACCGACCCACTCAACATCTTTCTTTGACTATCCCATATTTTTCTTTTTTTTATGTATATGGCACATGGACTTTTGACTAATAAGAAGGAAATGGTTTAAACTAAGATAAAAGTTTAACAAAACAAAAAAATAATAAATAATATTTTTTAAATAGCCGCAAGTAGCCAAGGGGGGGCACCCGCCTCCCGCGCGGCCCCGCCAGCGAGCGCGCGCGCTCTTGGGCTCGGGCGTGGGCGACCACCCTTTTTTTTTAATTTTTTATTTTTTTTGCATTTTGACCTTCTTCTTTTTTATTTATATATTTTTTTCTTTAACAATTAACCCCATTCTTCTTCCTTTTTTGCTTTGTTTAACCTCTTCAAAAAATTTTCTTTGCTTGCCTTATTTTTTTCTCTTTCCCTTAATCTTAAAATCTCTTTGTTTTCTTTCTTAATTTCTTTTTTTACCATGACTAAATTTTATATAATAAGACTAATCATTTATATATTTATGCATAATCAAATTTTTTAAAACAAATAAAATACTATAAATTTGTAGGGCATCACAGTTTTCAAGAGTAAGCACAATGATTAACAGACATCAAGAGGACTTAAAACACATCATGATCCAAAAGTGTATAAACACTTGAGCAGACAACAAATTTATGGAGGGTTCAAGGTGATACCAATTGTTGATTTCATGGAAATGAGGATTATTAAGAAAGATACTACACTCTCCCCCTGAGACAGTTCAGATCAAAAGTATTTCAGATGAAACTCCCCCTCAGCACATGCAGGAGACAACTCCCCCTAAGTATGTGCATGCATTCATCAATTTTATGCGATTAAATCTAAAACTATTGTATGCATGAGAGCAAACTCATATGAGTACTAACCCCCCCTAACTAAATGCACTGAAAAAATCAATCTCAACATGAAGATCATGCATGGAGTTACTGAACTATGCTCATGAATATTTAAAGTGCTCTATATGCAGTTTTGACCCAGGGTACTAGGCGAAGAACTTA
Source organism: Amorphophallus konjac (assembly GCA_022559845.1). Classification (NCBI taxonomy): domain Eukaryota; kingdom Viridiplantae; phylum Streptophyta; class Magnoliopsida; order Alismatales; family Araceae; genus Amorphophallus; species Amorphophallus konjac. The sequence goes on along the minus strand of CM040121.1, from coordinate 413,380,506 downwards.
GATTCTAAGATCACCTCACGCGTAGTGCGGGTTTCTAGACAGACATAATCTGCCCTTCTCCCAATACCATTTAATATACCATAAGGTCATGCATGAAAATGCATAGCAATTACAGTCCTATATGCAATTCATGTCAGTATGAGCAACAAATTTCCAATAAACCATGACAATGCAAGATATACAAAGTTGAAGGTTTATGCAGCTCAACTTATGAATGCTCAACTGAGACAATCAAATTCAGCATATGAGTTCTAACTATCCAGATTACGCATGATATACAATTAAGCAAGGGAGGTGTTATTGAAGATCAACAACTAAAACAACAACTAAGATAGTGAAAACATGAATTGGGGTTTTTACCACATGACATGTGCCTTGCTTTATTGACCCCTTTATTTGTTCTCCTTCTTTCTCCAAGGCACACATGTAAAACAGATTCTCATTTTCTATTTTTAGGTATCCAAGATTCCTTGGGTCCATAAAAGTTAGCAACACCACTGGTGGGTGTTTTCCACAACTTTCGAGCATGAGAATCATCAAATTTTAGCAAATAACAATTAGACATAAGATGCCCAAAAAGACCACAGTAATGATAGCTGTAGATCTAATTAAAATAATCTACTAAAAAGAAATAAAGGAATAAACACTAAAGGAGGGCATACATGGATGCGAATAGTGGAGTGATCGCCAGAGGACACGCGAGCCTCAAAATATGTATACAATGAATAAAAGGAGGGATCGCGAAATACCTTATAGCGTAGGGAGATGTGAGCCGACTTCCTTCTCTTCCTATCGGCCGACCGATGGAGAGAGTCTTTCTCTTGAGATTACCCTTGAAAAATACAAAGATAACAACCAATAAAATATTGGAATTAGCAACCCAAGTGTGTAGTATCAGATCCAAATAGAATATAAATATGAAAGCATGAAGTTGAACACACATGTTGGGTGTTGTCCCTTTAAACCCCTTATGCAAAGGGAAGGATATAATATGATGAATGAGAATATGAAAATAAAGTGAAAGTGTTGCACTGTGGGCCTCAAAGTGGTTGAGAAGGATATAAAACAAAAGGGGAATATGATGCATGTAGCAGTTAACGCAACAGACAAAAACACAGACAATAAAGAATATAGAGAGAAAAGAAGGAAAGCCTGGGATTTCTCTTGTGCAAATAGTGGCTGTAGATGGTCGTTCAGGAAGAAGTCTCCTTCAGGGATGAAGCTTTGAGCGCAGTGGGTACTTCCTCCTTCAGCTAACAGCCGAGCAGCACCTCCCCTTGTATTGAAATTCTGGCCCCCTTTCACAGAACCGAAGGAGTCCTATTTATAGGGGAGATTGGAGCTTAAATCCAAATACAATTAGGATAATTGATTTTGGAAAGAGATAAACCTTGGGAAGAGTCTTCCCCAATCTTGGAAAGCCACCTGGGTTCTTACCCAAGTTGAAAAGGACCTCAGAATGAGGAAGGGAGGTGCCACAGTCGAATTCGGACAATTCCAAAGAAATGGCGTCAGAATTAGCGTCCATTTACACAGTCGCACATTCTAAGCTATTTTTAGCAAAATTAAGAATTTTTAAAAATTAGAAAAGAATTGGTGCCTTAAAGGCAGACTTCAATTAAGAATTAGCGTCATCGTGGCAGACTTCAATTTAAATTCTCACAAAATTCAGCTTTAAAAGAATTAGCGCCCTTCCTGGCAGACTTCAATTAAGAATTGGCGTCATAGGATCTGCCACCAATTAAAAATTCTCAGAAAAATCAGAAAGAATTGGCACCCTTCTGGGCAGACTTCAATTAAGAATTGGCGTCACTAGGGCTGCCACTATTTAAAAAGGCCCCCGAAAAAATAGAGAAAATGCCCAAAAAAATTAGGAAAAATATGAAATGATGTGGGAAAGCTTTGAAAAAGTTGAATATTCAAGAAAAGTTAGAAAAATCACTCAAATAAGTCATTTTGAGGGTCAAATGGGGCATCGTAATGTGATAAGAGATATGCTCAAAATGATGTCAATTTTAGCGTGTCTACAGCTGCCCCGCCTTGGCGTCTGCTTTGCAAGGGGGTGTAGTGGAATAGAATAGAACGAAATAGAGCGAAACGGAATGGAATGAAGTGAAATAGAGCGAAACGGAATGGAATGGAGTGGAGCGGACTGAAAAGTAGATGCCAAGCTGTGATGAGACACGTAATCAACATCACCTGATAAGAATTGAATCGACAGCTCGGGATGATGCAATCTTGAGGAGGTTCAATGAAAGTAACAATTGTTTGGATAAGGAAGGGAGTGTGCACGCGGGCACGAAAGAGACAAAAGAGAATGATCAACTTCCAACGCGGTGGAAGTACCCCAGGTTACGAACCTGTCAGTTTCACCATTGAAGAGCGGTTACTAGCCAATGTGGACGTGCTACAGCCAAGGTGGATCAAAGGAGAAGGTTGAAATAAGAGAATAGAAATCTAAACAAAAGATTTTTTAAGGAAACAGCCCAAAACGGCAACAAGGCAAACTAAGGACACAATTCGGCATGAAATATCTCATATCTTGAAAGTTGGTGATCAATTGATTCTTAAAATGAGTTACCAGAATGATTTTTCACAGTTAATTCAAAGTCCTAAATGAATGCATGATGGGTTTAAAGGGAAAAATAAAGCAAATGAGAATATAAGATAATCAAGGATAATATTGTTAACCTGCCGAGACTGGGTCAAGAATCCAAATCTCTAAGTTGACACTAAACCGAAGCCCGTTTATCCACGTATCAACTTAAAAATTGAAACCATTGTCCCAAGTCTTGGACGGCTCAACGGCCTATCCGTATGACTAAGATTCCTCTGAAATCATCATTATTTTTGATGAAGGGGAACTCAAATTTCATATTTACCAAATTCACAAGGTCCTTGATATAATCTAATAGCGTAATAACATATAATAAAATGCATACATGGGGGAAGATGGTGGACAATAAGCACGGGGGCACTGAGCAACGAGATGCAAACACCGTGGGGCTTGGATGATGTCCGGACGGTGAGACCAAAGAGCTTCTTTTCCTGCGCTCAAAATTCGTTAGCCAAGATATCATGATAGATATAAGTATAATATGCATGACATGAAAGCATCAAAGCAACATTGCATAGCATAGCATTGAAAGCATCACGTATAAAAGCATAAAGTAGGAGAGCATTCAAAGCATTTTTGTTTAATGTTGTCATGAGGATGACAATCTTGGCAAATCAGAAGATTGATGCATGAAGGATCATAGTGATATTCAAAATTGTTGAGCAAAGCCGACGGGAATAATCAGAGAAGTTGGCTTTTGAATGATCAGAGTGATGCCCAGAGCGGCAGAGATAATGATGTGAAAGACAATGAGGTTGGCATGAATTGCTCAAAATGATAGGGGGATAAAAATCGGAGTGCCCATGGTGGTATAACATGAGATTATTTATCACTATTGGGAAGAATCCAAAGAGTGGATAACAATAAATGGAGAGGACTCAACCCGTGCCCTTGGTCCTTTGGAAGGTTGCCTTTGTAGAAAACACCATCAGAAAAATACAATGCAATTTTTTTTATTTTTTTTTTGAAATATGTAAGTTTTTATGGGTTTTGAAGATATTCAATTTTTATGAATTTTGGAAATATTCAATTTTTTTAGAATTTTGGAAATATTCATTTTTTTTATTTTGGAAGGCTTAGCATGTTATTCAGGTCATGAAACCTTACTCATTCATCATCTTAAATTCATTAATCATTCTTGAATAGCTTAACAGAGGGTCAACGTGCTCGGAGTTTACTTTTGCTCAAAAATCTCGCGTGGCACATCCTCCTTAGTCCATCTTTACCTTCCCTCGAGCTTATGACATAATGCAAAGGGGGAAGAGAAGAAAAAGTTCACGAGGAGGTCCGAAAGGTCGGGAGACTTCCCTCCCCTACCCTATTGCCTGTTGGGGTTCGGTCTTTAGCTTAGGGAAGTTTTGGTGCCCTTTCCTTTATTGACTACATGCTTACGACCAGGGTTTTTCCTACGGGGATTTTGCCCTCTTGTCATGTTTTTTGCTTTGATTTGATTTGATACTTTGCCCTTTTTCCTCTTTTTTTTTTGATATTGAAATAAAAACCTAATTGTACTAGGTTTTTTGGCAGATAATTCCCTTTTGGGCCATGACTTCCTATCACGCCCCGACGCGGAATATCGGGACCGGCAGTAGAAAACGCTAGTAAAGATAACATGCTAAGCTACGAATTAACATAACATAATGAACAGAATAACTTCAAGTCTATTACAAATACCATCAAACTGACTTAAACATAATCAAGCATAATCTCTACTCGACTCCGACTAACACAAATTCTAAGGCATAGCTAGATGTAAAACAACTATAACAATCTCAACATAACGACTAGCTGATACACTCCAAGTCATCACTCTTGCCCATTCCTATCCATCGTGAATCTTCACCTGAGCTGCCTGGAAAGGGGGAAAATAACTATATGAGCGAACGCTCAGTAGGTAACAACAAGTAAGTGTAAGTGATTAACCAATTAGTTACATGTATGAGACGGAAAGAAAAGAAATAACGATCGAATGAAACAACATAATAAAAGAAAGTGCTAAAGAATGGAATGGAATAACAATATGACAGGATGATATAATTACAAGAATTGCAAGTTTATGAACAATATATATAACAGGAAATTGTAGGAAATTGGACAACAAGTAAGAATATATAACTAAGTCAAACACGATTCAAGTAAGAGATCATTGTCTAGACATCACGCTAGTCATGCACTCGGTGCAATGCCTCACCATGTCGTTACAAACTCTCATGGGCACAAGTACTTTTTGGGCGCTCTCCCCAGGACCAGACCGGGCCCTTATGATGCGTTGACATTAATTTATTGGATCCAAGATCCCAAGTTCCGTCTAGACTTTAATCAAGTTAAAATGGCCAATTATAATCAAGTATAAACTAACCTCGGAACATCCCAAGGCTAAGTAAGTGTGAATCATTTATAATTGAAATGGCTATTAGGTTTACACTTGTTATAACCGTTAATCTTGAACCATTTGTATCCCCCTAGATTTGAATTGGACTCAATCGAACCGCTATGATTTGAGTTAGTCCGAATTGGACTAACAGAGACTTGAGCGGCCATTTGTGAACCGCATATACCCATGAACGGGCCAGTGGAGACCGTTCATCCCTGGCAGATGCCAATTAGTTTTGGCCGATTATCCTTGATCCATCTTCCGCCAAATCTGATTTGATCAGCCCAGTAGACCCTAGGCTGACCAACAGACAGTGGGTTGGGCTCTGGTTCAGTTCCACCCTGTCTATGGCAGCCCGGGAGCCCACTTTGGTGAATTTCTATGTTATTGTTAGGCCCTGTGTTGTGCGGCCAGATATAGCCCGTACATCTGACTGGCAGCCCTGAATGGACCGTTCAACTGATGAGCAGCTCTGTCAGGACCACATATCCCGTCTTCGATTTTGTAAACTTCTGGCCTTGAGCGGCCCGATACTTACCATTCATATAGTAGAGCGGCCCTTTATCAGCCATTCAACCTTGACCTCCCGAGGGCTAAACCTCAGCCCAGTTGATGTTAGTGCGGCCCATAGTCGACCGCACAAGTCTTGAGCGGTCCAGTAGTGACCGCATATCATCCAGAGATCGACCTTCGATCTGGATATCATCAGTTACAAATTAAGGAAGAGGATATCTATAAAATCGCCTTCCGCAGCAGGTATGGACATTTTGAATTTGTAGTAATGCCTTTTGGGCTAACGAATGCACCTGCAGCTTTCATGCAGCTGATGAACGATGTGTTTTGGCCCTATCTTGATCAATGGGTCGTGGTGTTCATTGATGACATCTTGATTTATTCTAAGAGTGAGGAGGAGCATGCTGAATATTTGAGGATGACATTGCAACTATTGAGAGATCATCAGTTATATGCCAAGTTTAGTAAGTGTGATTTCTGGCTGCAAGAGGTGTCCTTTCTAGGGCATATCATCACAAAAGAAGGTGTTTCTGTTGATCCTTCGAAGGTAGAGGCAGTAAAGAATTGGGATAAGCCTACTAATGTGACTGAAGTGAGAAGTTTCCTAGGCCTAGCAGGTTACTACTAAAGGTTTATTCAAGATTTTTCCAAGATTACGGTACCTCTAACAAGATTAACCCGCAAGGAGATCAAATTTGATTGGTCAGAAGTTTGCGAGCGAAGCTTTCAGACCTTGAAAGAATGTTTGACTACTGCACCTGTTTTGGCTTTACCTTCTGGAGAAGGAGGTTTTGTGGTATACACTGATGCTTCAGGTATTGGTTTAGGGTGTGTACTCATGCAGCACGGGAAAGTGATAGCCTATTCTTCTAGGCAGATGAGGAAGCATGAATAGAATTATCATGTTCATGATTTGGAGCTAGCAGCAATGGTGTTCGCCTTGAAGATATGGAGGCACTACTTGTATGGAGAAGCATTTACGGTGTTTTCAGATCATAAGAGCTTGAAATACTTATTTTCTTAGAAGGAACTCAATATGAGACAGCGAAGATGGCTGGAGTATTTGAAGGACTTTGATTTCTCCATTGAGTATCATCCTGGAAAAGGTAATGTTGTGGCAGATGCCTTAAGCCGCAAGCCTATAGCTAAGTTGTCAAGCCTCATGTTACAAGAATGGAAATTGCTGGAGCAGATAGCTAATTTGGATCTTAATGTTGACAAGGATCGGGTTATGATTTCTCAGATTCAACTTAAGCCCGAAGTATTGATAGAAATCAAGTCTCTGCAAGATGATGACCCCGAGTTGGTAGAGATCAAGGGAAGCTTGAGTAATAGACCTGACTTCATGATGGCTGATGATGGAAGATTGTTATTTCAGGGAAGAACTTGTGTACCTGATGTAGCTGAGATAAAGAGTAAGATCCTCGAGGAAGCTCATAGATCCAGATACACCATTCATCCTGGAGGTACTAAGATGTTTAAGGATTTAAAAAGATCTTTTTGGTGGTTGAATATGAAAAGGGAAGTTACAGACTTCGTAAGTAGATGCTTGGTTTGTCATCAAGTCAAGGCGGAGCATTTCAGACCAGTAGAGAAATTGAAACCCCTTGATATACCCCAATGGAAGTGGGAGAGCATTGGCATGGATTTCATTATGGGTCTACCTAGGACTCGTAGTGGATTTGATGCAATATGGGTGATTGTCGACAGATTGACAAAATCGGCTCATTTCTTATCTATTAAGTCTAAATGGACAGTTGATGTATTGGCTGCTTTGTATATGAAGGAAGTGGTAAGACTACATGACATACCAGTCAGCATTGTATCTGATAGAGACCCCAGGTTCACTTCTCATTTTTGGAAAGGATTGCAAGAGTCCTTGGGAACTCGTTTGAATTTCAGTACTGCTTTCCATCCACAAACAGATGGACAGACTGAAAGGACCAACCAGATAGTGGAAGATATGCTTAGAGTCTGCATGATTGATTTTGGAGGTAGTTGGAGTGATTACTTGGCATTGGTTGAATTCACCTACAACAACAGTTACCAGTCCAGCATTCAAATGGCTCCATTTGAAGCTTTGTATGGTAGAAGCTGTCGATCCCCGTTATGTTTGGACGAGGTAGGTGAGAAGCAATGGCTTGGACCAGATCTCATTTCCGCATCATCCAAGAACATCCGAATTATCAGAGATCGGTTGCAAGTAGCACAATCAAGATAGAAGAGTTATGCCGACACCAGGAGGAGAGCATTGGAATTTCAGGTTGGTGAGCATGTGTTTTTAAAGATTTCTCCTATGAGAGGAATTCGAAGGTTTGGTATTCAGGGCAAATTGAGTCCAAGATATATTGGTCCATTCGAGATTCTGGAAAGAGTGGGGGAGGTTGCTTACCGTTTGGCACTACCACCTCAGTTATCTGGAGTACATAATATTTTTCATGTGTCTATGTTACGGAAATATGTGTATGATCCCACTCACATTATTCAGCATATGGACTTCGAATTGAAGGAAGATCTGACTTATGAAGAAAGACCGATCAAGATTTTTGATCGGAAGCAACAGCAACTTAGGAATCGTTCCATACCGATGGTTAAAGTGCAGTGGAGTCGGCGTGGAACTGAAGAAGCTACTTGGGAGTCAGAAGATACCTTGCGGAGACAATACCCTGACTTATTCTAGGTGAGCTGTCTCACTCCCTCTTTTTATTATTAAGTGCATTGAATTTTGAGGACCAAATTCCTTAAGTGGGGGAGGGTGTAATACCTTGATTTTTTGAGAAATTAATTAGAAATTTGAAATTAATTAGAAATTAGAAATTCCTTAATAAATAGAATGAGCTAGATTTCGACCATTTTATAAAAATTCATAAAAATTATATTCTTGTAGAGGATAACACGTTTAACAAACTTGTCTTCTGTGGCCAACCCAAATAAAATCTGTATGTAGGCCGAATTAGTGGATTAAACCCAAATTAGACACTTAGTTAACCATACATTGAAACGCCAGATTCGAGCCCAATACTCCATCAATTGAGCCCAAACCGATGGCAAATGAAAGGCCAGGATGAGAGGATCATTTCCCCTCTCTTAATCTCTCGAAACCCTAACCCTAGGAGATGCAATCGGTGGAGTTTTGGCGCGTCAACAATTGCGACGGCGTTCATATTAACCTAACTTGCGTGGACGAATACTCCGCTCATAGAAACCTCTAGAAGGCGTGTGACCTATAAAAATAAACCTCTCTAACCCTAGAATCGTTTAGAACCAGTGGCGGCTGCAGAGGAGTTGGATTGAGGGAGATCTCCAACGATTAGTGGCTGCGTGTACCGTCGTCTTGGGTTTTCTTTCTCCTTCCTTCTTCATCCGATTCAGGTAGTTGATAGCAAGCCAAATCCTACAAATAATATATGGTTGGAAGCATCATCGTGTCAACTTCTCATTGATGTAGAAAGCCCTAAATTTTATCAAGTGCTCTGCGAGAATTTCTGGTTTTAGTGGAAGCATGTCAGAACTAGGGTTATAATTATTCTCTTTCGATTAAGTGGTAATTTCAGGCTGTAAACACAAAATTGATTCATGTATCCCGTAGAGTTTTTCGTGCTCTCGGATGAAGAAGGAAGGAGAAAGAAAACCCAAGACGCCGGTACACGCAGCCACTAATCGTTGGAGATCTCCCTCGATCCAACTCCTCTGCAGTCGCCACTGGTTCTAAACGATTCTAGGGTTAGAGAGCTTCATTTTTATAGGTCACACGCCTTCTAGAGGTTTCTATGCGCGGAGTATTCGACCACGCAAGTTAGGTTAATGTGAACGCCGCCGCAATTGTTGACGCGCCAAAACTCCACCGATTGCATCTCCTAGGGTTAGGGTTTCGAGAGATTAAGAGAGGGGAAATGAACCTCTCATCCTGGCCTTTCATTTGCCACCGGTTTGGGCTCAATTGATGGAGTATTGGGCTCGAATATGACGTTTCGAGGTATGGTTAACTAAGTGTCCAATTTGGGCTTAATCCACTAATTCGGCCTACATACAGATTTTATTTGGGTTGGCCACAGAAGATAAGTTTGTTAAACGTGTTATCATCTATAAGAATATAATTTTTATGGATTTTTATAAAATGGTCAAAATCTAGCTCATTCTATTTATTAAGGAATTTCTAATTAATTTCGAATTTTTAATTAATTTCTCGAAAAATCGGGGTATTACACTTCCACCTACTAGGGCGGCCGGTAGGTTTGATGGTCCGAGCCGAAATCTCATTCCCCCTCGTGAACCGAAGAGAAGAGAACTGGTGATGCTTTTCTCTCTTGGTTTGGTTTTGACTTTCCTTGGATTTTGTACCGTTTGAGCTTAAGAGTTAAGCTTGTTGTGTGTGCGGGTGTTGACCCAATGTTAAATTACCAAGACTAAAGAATGAATTAGAGATTTTAATTTTTTGAGCTTCTCGACCTGCGTACCATGCCAGCCTTAATCTTCTCATTTTTTTTATTTTAAATATTGACTCAGTTTAAAAGACTTAGGATAAAAACCTAGACAACCACTCTTAATCAAGTTAAGAAGCACTCTGTTTGCAAACCATGCGTAGCATGAGGAGATAATGAGAATATCATGCAAATATGTTACCTTGCAACCTTCGTTGGAGCGCTGCTGGAGGCGATCTTGATCAACATGGAATTTAAAGTCCTCATGTGGTAGATAGGAAAAATATAAGGAGGTAAAGGTTTTGAAAATGGCTTAACAAGACAGAGCGATGCCCAGACCAGACTCAGACGAATAAGGATAAAAGGAAATGAGGTGGGGCTAGAACTCCCTCACTAAGGTACAGAGACCCTGATCACATGGAAAAGTTTACAGAAGAAACAGAAAAATAGTGGAAGGAGTGAGGACTAAAGCCTCGAAAACAGTGGGAGAACGGGCAGATGCCCAGAGTAGTGGAGGTGGAAGAAGTTGGGTCAGACCTGGGATCAGGAGGAATTAGAAGAAGAAATTGGCAGATAGAAAGTGGAGGATCCGGAGGGTCCGGAGGTAGAGGAGGAAAATCAGAATAGGAAGAAGAATCATCCGGTGGGTCCAGACGCGATGCGCTGGGAAGCAATGCGGAAAAAGATGATTTAGAAGAAAGAAGAGAACAAAGGACGCGATGTCCTTGAGAAGTAGGAGAATAAATCGAGAGAGAGAGAAGGAATCCGGAGGTTCCGGAGGAAGAAAATAGGAAGGGGCGCGATGCCTTGGGAGGTGAGAATAAGAGTGGGCGCAATGCCCTAAGAGAAAAAGAGAAGAAAAATCTGGAGGGATAGGATGCCCCAAGGAGAGTGAATCAGAAGATGGAGGAGGGTCCGGAGGTTCTGGAGGAGGAAGATGAAAGGGGGCATGATGGCCCGGGAGAAAGATAGAGAGGGCGTGATGCCCTGAAGAGAGAGGACAATCCGGAGAATCCGGATATGGAGGTGTGAAGGGGCGTGATGCCCAAAGAGCGCGATCCGGCGGTTCCATAGGGATAAAGTAGGAAAGGGTGCAATGCTCTGGGAGAATGATAGAGAGGGCGCGATGCCCTAGGAGAATAGATAGAGATAAAGAATCCGGAGGTTCTGAAAGAGGAGGTAGAAAAGGGTAGCGATGCCCTAGTAAGAAAGATAAGTCTGGAGGTTCCGGAAGGATCAAAAGGGAGTGGGCGAGATGCCCAAAGCAAGCAGAATCCGGAGGTTCCGGAGGATAAGGATGGAATGGGATGCAATGCCCTGGTAGGATGAGGGGACCCAGAGACCCCAAGGATGGAAGTGAATAAGAAGGAGGATCCGGAGGTTTCGGAAGGCGAGGTAGATGCGGGTCTGGAAACCCGGGAAAGAGGAAATGCAAATGGATGCAATATGAGGAATGCATGGGATGCATAAGATGCAAAGGATGCAAGAAGGGTAAAGGAGGAAGTCTCCTTCTTACCCCGTGAGTGGCCCATAGGAAGGAGAAATCGATGGTGAACAAAGGCCCTTTATCAAGAGAAACATTGCCCCTCCAAGGCAAACAAAGTACTCGGCCAAGTGGCTCAAAGGATTGAAATAACGAGCTCTCATTAAAAGAATGTATCAAAGTAATTGAGCGAGGGGTAATGAGAGCATCGAAAGAATGTTGCCCGATGAGCAAAATGAATTAAATAACGGGCCGACACGGCATCAACTTATAAGAGTGTTTCTCGGTGAGCGTCCTTGGAGACTTCTCGAACGTGCTCGGTACGAGAACACGAATTGGCATTCGGCAAATAAAATTTTGAACCTTGACGGGCGTAGCCATGGCCAAATCCTTCTTGCCCAGCTCTTGTTCATCGTCCATGGCACAAACACTTATAGAGATGCACCCCTTCCGAGTGGTAGAGGAAAGCGAGGTGGAGGCGGGAGGCTTAATAGATGGTGGAGGGTTGAACACGTATAGCCTCTCCCCTTGCTCAAAAGCGAACGGGGTTGACTCGAGTGCAAAAAGGGGTAAATCTTGCTCAAGACTAGCCACGGGTTTGGGTAAAGGGGTAGGTTTAAGTGGTGGAGAAGGTGTAGTTGGGTTAGGGGTAATGGAGGGCCGACATGGTGAACAAAGAGAAGGTATAATGTGAGGCTCGGTGAAGGCCGGTGGAGTAGAGGCTAATGGAGGCTCAACGGAGGCTGATGGAGTGGAGGTTGATGGCATGGTAACGAGAGGTGTAAAAAGGGAAGGTTTAATGCGTTGGAAACGCCGGATGGGACGAGAAGGGTTAGGGATAGGATGAGACTCATGATGTGCCGGTGTGGGTGATTGGAGTATCGACCCATCATCGTAACACTAAGAGGTCTCAAAAATGGGGGTTGGATCGGGGACGGTGGCATCGTCCTGAGCAGGGGGTTCTTCTGGCGACAGTGGAGGAAGGGGAAAGCAAAGAAAGCTCAGTAGGGGCGCATCTCGAGGGACTTCATCTTGTCGTGCCGTCTCCAAATCTTTATTGTCAAGAACATCAAGTGGACGTCGTGGTGGAGGCATAATGATAAGTGGTGGTGAGTATAATGTTGTGGAGGATTTTGTGTATGTGGAGGTGCAGGGCCATATGTATGAGTGGGGCGGATGAATGGAGGGCGGACGGCGTCCACTTGATCATTAAAGCTTGTTGAAACATCTTGCTCACATACATCATTGATGCCATAATCATCTCTCCTATTCTTCCAACCTTTCTCCATCTTGGTGATGTTGTTGAGGACGGCATGAAGAGCATTAACCGGAAGAGGAGGAGGAGCAGGCCGTGGGCTTGTGACCCTCATAAGTTGTTTCTCCAACGAAGCGACTTTATCAAGGAGAGTTTGTTGGAGGGGTGTAGTACGAACAGCGGAGGGTTGGCAAGGCGGCCGTGGAGGGGTAACATGTGAAGGCCGTAAAGGGGTAGGAATAGAAGGAGGCGGGTGATGGCTCACCCGAGGAGGAGTTTGTGTAGAGGGAGATGGGTGATGGACCACCCGAAGAGGTGTATATGTGGAGGGAGGCGGGCGATGGGCCACCCATGGAGAATTGGGAGGAGGGTGAGATGAAGATGATGCACCATCAACAATGGCCTTAAGGGCTTGATTTTTTGAGGGGTGAGATGATCTAATGCATGGAGGACTTGAGAGACCTTCTCATCGTGCAGAGGAGACGGTCCTGAGGGCTTAGAGGCTCGCGATTGAGACGAGGGACCATAAGATTGGAATCTACCCATAGGCGGGGTAGGACCATGTGAATGAGGACGTGGTCCCTTGAAAGAATTGTGGTGAGAATGATGTTGAACATGTTGAATTTGAGGAGTGTAGGACGCGCTAGGTTGTGCATCCTCATGATTATAGTTAGGATTAAACATGTTGGTTTGATTACCAAAGTGAAACATGATGCAAATATTCAATCAATCTTCAAAACAATTTGCAAGAATAGAAAACAAGTTGGAATGTTACGCTTAATTTTATATGTTGAACCTTGGTGAATTAAATGATTTTATCAAAGTTTGATATGATCCACTCAAGGTAATGAACCTAGTTTTGGTGTGATTTCACTTTAATGCCAATTAGGTTGATTCTCACCGCGTTTTAGACCAACTCACCTGGGGACTTCAAAAGGTACAACCTGCCCAAGCGTCCGTGAGGGAATCCACGGGTGCGAGGACTTATGGAGGCCTTGGTTTAGGAATTCCCGATCCAAAGAGACGGAGTGCTCAATGGAGGGTCCTTCCTTAACCAAGAGAGAGGTAGGGTCTCCTAGAGTGTAGGGAGAGGAGGTCTCCCAACCAAATGCCCTAGAAATGCAAGCTAATGCAAGTAGGAGCAATCAACAATATAATCTGAATAATAAATCAAGCACCCGACATCAAGCAGCAGCAAGAAAACCAATTCTATGAACACAAAAGCAAATGGCGACCAGAGGGAAGTCACAGTATCAGGAAATAGCGACTGTCTGACAGCCGTAGAATCTGGGAACGCGCCTGCTGGAACAGACGCTCAATCAGATCGACGGTAAGACTGACGGAAACTGCGCCTTGGAGACAGACGCAGAATCAAGAACAACGCCTTCTCAAAGAGACGCAGAATGTAATAATCAGATGAGAATAATAAATAATGAACAGTGACAGAGAGAGAACTGTGCCTTTGGTTGAGACGCAGAAACTGGAACTGCGCCTCTGCACAGAGGCGCTACTTGCAATCACTGAGCAGGAATAATATCAGACCAATAGAGAGGAAATTGCACCTTAGAGTGAGACGCAGAAAAAAGAAAGACACCTCTGCTGGGAGGCGTTTATCAATAATCGATGCTAAAAATAAAGGAAATGATGTCTGAGTGAGGCGTCGCTGAATGCAAATAGCGGCTGTGTAGTAGTCGCTAATTCCTCTCGGAGTAGAAGCTTACAAACAGAGCCCTTTTCTTCTTTTTTTAAATGTTACGGCCAATCCACAAATAGGGCAAATCCAGTGGGTGATGTGCACGTGGTGCACAAAAGGAGTGTGCTTCGTGGAGCACTAAGGAAAGAGGCACACGTGGGTGCCGAAAGGAGGGGCACACGGGGGTGCCAAAGGGAGGGGGGTAATCAAAAAAGAAAAATAGTAGGAAGTCCCACCGTGATCACCAATTTGTAGATCTAATTAAAATAATCTACTAAAAAGAAATAAAGGAATAAGCACTAAAGGAGGGCATACATGGATGCGAATGGTGGAGTGATCGCCAGAGGACACGCGGGCCTCAAAATATGTAAACAATGAATAAAAGGAGGGATCACGAAATACCTTATAGCGTAGGGAGATGTGAGCCGACTTCCTTCTCTTCCTATCGACCGGCCGATGGAGAGAGTCTTTCTCTTGAGATTACACTTGCAAAATACAAAGACAACAACCAATAAAAGATTAGAATTAGCAACCCAAGTGTGTAGTATCAGATCCAAATAGAATATAAATATGAAAGCATGAAGTTGAACACACATGTTGGGTGTTGTCCCTTTAAACCCCTTATGCAAAGGGAAGGATATAATATGATGAATGAGAATATGAAAATAAAGTGCAAGTATTGCACTGTGGGCCTCAAAGTGGTTGAGAAGGATATAAAACAAAAGGGGAATATGATGAATGCAGCAGTTAACGCAACAGACAAAAACACAGAGAATAAAGAATATAGAGAGAAAAGAAGGAAAGCCTGGGATTTCTCTTGTGCAAGCAGTGGCTGTAGATGGTCGTTCAGGAGGAAGTCTTCTTCAGGGATGAAGCTTTGAGCGCAGTGGGTACTTCCTCCTTTAGCCAATAGTCGAGCAGCACCTCCCCTTGTATTGAAATTTTTGCCCCCTTTCACAGAACCGAAGGAGTCCTATTTATAAGGGAGATTGGAGTTTAAATCCAAATACAATTAGGATAATTAATTTTGGAAAGAGATAAACCTTGGGAAGAGTCCTCCCCAATCTTGGAAAGCCACATGGGTTCTTACCCAAGTTGAAAAGGACCTCAGAATGAGGAAGGGAGGTGCCACAGTCGAATTCGAACAATTCCAAAGAAATGGCGTCAGAATTAGCGTCCATTTACACAGTCGCACATCCTAAGCCATTTTTAGCAAAATTAAGAATTTTTAAAAATTAGAAAAGAATTGGCGCCTTCAGGGCAGACTCCAATTAAGAATTGGCGTCATCGTGGCAGACTCTAATTTAAATTCTCACAAAAATCAGCTTTAAAAGAATTAGCGCCCTTCCGGGCAGACTTCAATTAAGAATTGGCGTCATAGGGTCTGCCACCAATTAAAAATTCTCAGAAAAATTAGAAAGAATTGGCGCCCTTCTAGGCAGACTTCAATTAAGAATTGACGTCACTAGGGCTGCCACTATTTAAAAAGGCCCCCGAAAAAAATAGAGAAAATGCCAAAAAAATTAGGAAAAATAGGAAATGATGTGGGAAAGCTTTGAAAAAGTTGAATATTCAAGAAAAATGAGAAAAACCTCTCAAATAAGTCATTTTGAGGGTCAAATGGGGCATCACAATGCGATAGGAGATATGCTCAAAATGATGTCAATTTTAACGTGTCTACAATGGCAACCTAAATTTTTCACATTTTTCTGATAAGCATGATTTTTGAATTTCTGTGAATAACTAGGTATGTTTTCATTTTTATCATGAAAACTTCTTTTCCGCCAACAGTCCTTGACTATATGGCCATGCTTTCCACAATTGAAGCACACAATGTGCTTATCTTTTGAAGTAAATTTATTTCTATCAAACACATTTTTCTTTGCAGGGAAATTAACATATTTAGAATGAAATTTTCTTCCCTGGACTGACCAGCAGTGAGTTGCAATGTGTCCTATTTTTTCACAATGAAAACATTTAATGTTCTTTTTCGGGACAGTATGAATTTTTCTTTCATGAGAATTCCTAGCATGCATTCTATCAACATTCTGTTCATCTTTTTTTATTATTATGTAGTCATGCATCTGGTGACCATGCTTTCCACATTAATAGCATGAAATTTTCTTAGTATTCAGTTTGTTGAGTTTTTATTTCTGAAATTTATTTTTCTGTTCTTGAATTTTCAGATTGGCAGGCTGTTTGCCTTGGGAGGTGCTGGATACATGGGATGCTTTGGCAAAGGATGTCCTTAACTTGTTTTCAAAAGATTTCTTGTTAACAGGATTGTAGCCCAGCCCTTCCTTTTGAAAATTTACCTTAGCTCCCAATAGTCTGTCCAAATTTTCTTGGCCATCGATAAATTTAGACAATGAGTTTTTCAAGTCTTGAATTTCATTTTCCAGAGAAGCAATCAGCAATTCAGAATTGGCATTTTTCTCTTCACTTTTAGCCAGTCTTTCATTCAATAAAGCATTGATAGTTTTATGATTTTTAATTTCAGTTTCAAGGCTGGCTAATTTATCTGAACCGTCCGAAAGCACACACTTACCCTTTTCAAAGACAACCAATCTGTAAGACAGGGTAGTGTTTAGATGATTCAATTTTTCAATTCCTTCCTTCAGTATTTCAGTTTCTTTTATCAATTTTTCATTCTGAATTAACTCATCAATCAAACTCTGATCATTATTAGATGTTTTCTGTTTGTTTTTAATTTCAAAAATTTTGGCTAGAAGATTTTTATTTTCATCCCTTAAGGAGCCAATCATGTCCTTATGCATTTGTACATCAAACTCATAAGCTCTATTTAATTCTTCCACTTGTGTGTATTTTTCACATGAAGAATTAGAATTAATCTGCTCAAATCTCTTTTTCCATTTTTTATTTTATTTTCACAATTTTTCATGTGATTCAAACAGAATAGTGTAAGCATGCTCTCATTCTTCTATAGAAAAGTTCTCGAAGGGAGACCATACATCTTCATCACTTTCTTCTTCATTTGCCATCAGTCCACAGATTTCTATCTCTTCCTCTTCACTCGAGATGCTATCTTCCTCATCGCTCCAAGTTGACACCATAGCCTTGGATTGCTTCTTCTTGGTCTTGGACTCCTTTTTCACCAGCTCTAGGCATTCATCTCGAACATGCCCTGGCTTCCTGCAGTGATAACACACAAATTTATCAGTCTTCTTATGCATATCAGATTTGGAATAAGATCCTCTATTCACCTGGTGGTGTTTCTTCTTCTTTCCATACATACCTCTCATTCTTAATAACTTTTTGAAGTTTTTAGTGAGGAATGCTTGTTCAGTTGCTGACAGTTCACTCAAGTCCTCACTGCTTTCTCCACTGCTATCAGACCCCATGAGAGCTATCGTCTTGGGTTTCTTGTCATCATCTTCACTTCTTCTAAAATTTATCTCATAGGTCATCAATGACCCAATCAATTCATCTACCTTCATAGTAGACAGATCCTTAGAATCCTCAATAACAATGGCCTTAGTATGCCACGCTGGGGAAAGAGACTTGAGTATTTTTCTAACAGTCTCACTATCAGTATAATCCTTGCCTAATGCCTTAAGATTGTTAGTGAGTTGTGAAAGTCTATAAAACATTTCCTTAATCGTCTCATCATGCTCCATTTTAAACATTTCATATTCCGAGATCAGCATATTTACCTTGGTGGCTCTTACCTAGGACGTTCTCTCATATATCAACTCCAATTTGTCCCACATCTGCTTGACTGATCTGCATGTTGAAAGTCTTGAGTACTCCTCTGGATGAACCGTGCACTGCATGATATTCAAAGCAGTCTAGTTGACGGTTGACAAGCGAATTTGCTCTCTGGTCCATGCATCTTCATCTTCTGAAAGTTGGAATGGACCGTTGGTAACAACTCTCCATAGTTCATGACTCTGAGCTCGCAAAAATACTTCCATCATGTTCTTCCAATATAGATAGTTAGAACCATCGAAGAATGGTGGTCTATTAATTGAATGCCCCTCAGCTAAGAAGCTGCGAGCATTGCTGTTTTCAGATCTTCCTGGGTCGTTGGACCACATTGTGGGAAACCCGCTCTGATACCAATTGTTGGGTGTAATACAGGATCTAGAGGGGGGGGGAATAGATCCCCTTATAAAATTTATGCTCAAATAAAAACTCGCCCTACTCAAACCGAACTGAGGGAAGCTAGATGCAAATGATGGCTCACACAAAACTGATCACGAACACTTAACGGATTGAATGCATAAACAGCTCACAAGACTACCTGTGAAGTGGGGTAGAAGAAAAGGATCAATCGCACAACCAAACCACGATGCACAGATATTTTTAGGTGGTTTAGTCTACACCAAGCAGACCTACGTCCACCCCCCTCTAGATCTCGTATTGCACTCAACAATGCTCTCTTTTGGCTTCATCTGAAACAGTTCGTAGTCTCTGATCAGCAGATTTACCTTGGTTTCCTTAACCTCCGACATTCCCTCATAGATGAGCTTCAATTTATCCCACATCTCTTTGGCACTGGAACACATGGAGACACGAGCATACTCATTAGGGTGTATCGCACATTGAATAATCTTCAGAGCATTGAAATTCATTATGGATTTCTTAATATATTCCTATGACCACTCTTCCTCATCCTCAGGCAAAACATATGGACCCTTGTTTACAACAGTCCATATCTCATGACTTTGAGTGCAAAGAAATACAGTCATTCGGTTTTTCCAATAACTATAGCTCATTCCGTCAAAGAACGGTGGTCGATGAATTGAATGCCCTTCGAGCATCATTCCATTGTTTGCCATTCCAATTGATCTCTCTATGAACCGTGAGGTTCTCAATAACTAGAGCCGAGGCTCTGATACCAATTGTTGGCCCATTGGAATTGCAAGCAAGAGGGGGTGAATTGATTGCAGCTAATTAAAAATCTTCAACCTAACAGAGCTCAAGAAAAAAAACACACTTGCTTGGTTACCAAAGAGTTAAGCTATACAATCACAGTAGAGTGTAGTCACACACATGTTCGAAGATGAAATTGATAAACACACTCGTATGAAAGCTAAGAATAAATAACCAACGTGCCTCAACCAAGCCCACATGACAGAGCGCAAGCACAAACAAGCACGCCACAGCCAAACCACGAGAGTCAGATTTTAAGGTGGTTCGGACACACCCAAGTGCGATCCTATATCCACCCCTCTCAACTCTAGAGGATTCACTAAAACAACGCTGCTCAAAGGCAGCAAAACCACACACACACGGGGTAAAGACCCCAAGACATACACCAACAAAAAATGTTAGCCCACACACACTGGCGGAGATGATATCTCCTCACACACCCACAAAAAAATCTCTCAAAGATATGACGAGTGTTCAACTCAGATGAATACAATGGACTCAAATAAGATAAGACACTGTGAAAAGAGTTTCCCCCTGATATTGCTCATGATTCTTCGCTGGAGGAGGAGGAAGCCGATAGTTGATGACATTTCTTGCAGAGTAGGGGGTAGCCGGTGATGGAATTCTTGCCCGGATGATGGATGCAGTGAGGGAATGGTTGCAAAGACCTTGAGATTGTTGATCCCACAGATTTGAAGTTGTTCTCCAGCTATTCGCGTTGCTCTTCTCCCCTTTGCGTTTGGAAGGCGACTCTCCCTCGAATTGGAAGCTCTTCTTCTCGTGGCTGCTCTCTCTATCCCCTTGGATCGGACGCCCTAGTCATTTGGTATTTATACTCCAGACAAAAAGGCATATTATGATGGACATGAATAATCGGTTTTCCATGCTTTCATTGGCCAGGAGAGCGTGTGCCTTTTCCTGCACGTAAAAGAATGTGATCCGAAGAGTTAAGGACGTTCATGATGATTAAGTGGATAAAACACATTAGATCCAATCAAACATATGAGCTTCTACCTAATACACATTAGAGTGGGTGATTAGGTTAGGTATAAACCTTAACCAAGGCCTAAGAACCCAGCAAACACAAAGGGTTAAGCAGAACGGCACGTGAGGGCGAGTGTAGATAAGGTGTCGACCCCTTCGAAAATAAGGTTCTGTTTTTAGAACCTTGAGTTACAGGTGTCGACCCCTTGGCAAACAGGGTTCTAGTTTCAGGATCTGGAGTTACAGGTGTCGACCCCTTTAGGAGGGGGGTCGACCCCTTTAGACAAAAAAAATAGTTCAGATAAATTTCAATCAATAAAAGGAAACTCCTTTGATTTAATCTCTTGATCACTTACCTTGATGGATTCTTTGAAGACTTAGAGGCCCTTTTTCACCTGTCAAATTCTTAGTACCAAATTAAGCAAAAGGATGACCTCACCTTTCACATGCCAACCCTCTTTACTTACTTTTCAGTTCACATGGAAGTATTTACATGAAGATCTTGTGAGTTTTTGCCAGGCTAGCTGCAAAACACAAACTGAGGTTCATGAAGGAATAAGATGCTCATGAATGAAACAACAACGGAGATTTCACATACAATAATTATTGGCATAGAATTTTGTCATCGTCAAAATCAACATGGGGCACAACATCTCCTTTTAGAGCAATATTATTCAAGACCAATATATGCAATAATGGTTCAAAGTGTATAAGCCTGAAATCTAAGTGTACCAGCCCCCCCAAAAAATGTTCTAGCTTATTTAATAGAACTAAAAGTGATCTTATAAGATCAAAAGCTCCACCTCATCATTCCTTTTCAATTTGCTTAATGATTTCATGAGACACCCCTAGATAGAATTTTAACTAGTATTGAAGATAAACATCTTGTGGTACAGAATTCTTTTTAGGGTTAGCCTTCTAAAATGCATTCTCTTTCTAGATAAAAATAGATTTTTCATTAGAAACCAATTGTTTTCTCATTTACCCATTTTACTAGGACAGTCAGGTTTAGTGTACTCCTTAAACATGAGGAGACGCATTAATCCGATGCCAGACTCCCCAGTTATTCAAATTTCACTTACTATCATGTCTCATTCAGGAACAGAGGTGGCTTGTCATATCATGACACAGTCCACGTCACTTCTTGGGTGAAGGAACATGGTTTCTCAATGAGCTTTAGCCATTGCTCTGCCTTTTGCTTTGATTTTTCATAGTAATCTTTAATTAGAGATAACTAGACTTCTACTTCAAGACTTAGTTCCCATCACTTCTTAGGTGAAGGGTCCATGTTTCTCAGTTGGTCATAGTTATTGCTCTGCAAATGCGTGTTTTCAATGATAAGGCATGTTCCCTTGAGTTCATCAGACCATTTTCAATGTTTAAAAATAATACTCAATGTAAAAATATTTAACTAAGGTGGCCTCAAAGCTCTTAATTTTCAGATTTCAGGAAGAGGTGAGGTCACATTTCTTCATGTCTGTTTTAAGTCTATTCCATATACTGAGATGGTCATTTTCAAGACCCTTAAACCCAGATTTAAGGTTCATATACTCCAAATCATCAAATCAATTTGGGGTTGGTCTAAAATATTAGCAATGAGCTCTAAGAGAAAGACATTAAGTTTAGGCTCCCCCTGAGTGTATGAGCTCAGTCAGATTTGCACAATAAGGTTCCCCTTCAAGAAATGATATTCAATGAATGAGGTATGGAAGTTATGAACATGGGGAAGGAATGATCACAGTTCCAATTAGAAGAAGAATTGAAACAATGAACAGAATCATCCAATTGAACTATTGCGTCGACGCATAAGGAACATAGAGTCGACGCACAATCACAGATAGAACATGAATTTCAAGGATTTTGACTTGTTGTGACGATAATCTATCATTTGTCTAAAAGGAAAGATTGACAGAATTTAAGGGCTTACACTACCACAGACTGATATATCATGAAAATGGATGCTTTTCAGAAAATTTTGAAATGTAGATTAATTTATTCAAAAAATTTCTTTAACAAAGAACATGTCAAAACATTGATATATCAATCATGATAATTGGATCTTTATGTGCACATGGAGAGGACAAATTCATGTATGCTTTCAACTTTGTAGAAAATTGAATCTCCTCCTAAGTGGAATCATTTTGTGACATGGGGAGGAGGCACACAATATTGGAGTCAATCAATTTAATCAAACAATTTAAACTCCCATCATTACTTCAGCAAATGAGTCCATGTACAAAAAGGAATTCACCATGTCTGGACAGAAATAGTGTAGCTCCCCCTCAATCCAGCCAGTTATTTGACAAACTAGCAACCTTTGACACCAGCTGGCATGCTTATGTCTAAGTGTATTGGAAATGCATTTGACATTGCAGAGTAAAACAGATGAATGCATGAAATTCTAAATGATGTAACTTGGGATGAATTAAGTGTTTGACCTTTGGTACCTGGCGGAGAATTTTTCTCAAGCATAGTGATGGCTTTCAGACAGATCTAGTCTTGTCCTTCCACACATGACCATTTTATATACCCGAAGGTCATGACATGATGATGCTCTGAAGGGGTAAGAGATGACCACAAAGAAGACTCCCCCTCAGTTTGATCCTACATGCAATATGACATATAAAATACAATGTAAATTTAATTACATGCATGCAGACCCCAGACACATTCACTCAAACAGCAATGTTCAACAATCTGAATCATTTTTGCAGAAGGAAGTTTCAGATGCTATCATCATCAAAACAAAAATTGTTCTACAGGAAGTGAGAAGGATAACACCTAAGTTCTTTGGATGGAAGCTTTTAATTACATTCTTGAAGAAATCCATGACTTCCACCATGGCCCGTGTACCTTGACTTCTTGGATGGAGAGATTACTTCATGCTTCTTATCTTCAAGGCACACCTGCAAGGTTTTCATCCTTCTTGCATTCTAATCCACAAATTTTCACAAGATCAATCAAGTCAGATTCTACCAGCCATGGAATGAAAGTGAAGAACATATAATCAGGCATTCCAGGTTGGCTTTGAGACATATAAGCACGAATGACCATTGAAGATTGCAGTTCAGCTTAGAATAGATGAAAATATTGATCATAGTGAACTGATGGGTCACGGATACTAATCAGTGCGTCAACTCAGGGAGTTCTAACAGAATACAAAATATGACCAATTTGAACTGCTGGGTCGACGCAGTACCATCAGTGCGTCGACACACAGTTAACAGACAGAGGAATTTTTCAAAACAATCATTATGTTTGAGCAAAATCTCATTTATTACAATTTAGAATCAACACAAATGCATTCTCACAACAACATTAAGACATGCAACTTAAATGCGGAAATTATGAACATTTCAACTCCCCATAAATGTATGCATGAATTTCAAATATTCTTTTTGGGTTTTTAGATGCTGATGTTATGCAGTTGATTCTGAAAGGAAACATGCAAATGATTAAACCTATCTATGTCCATGAGCATTTGAATACACAGTGAAGTTTTGATAAAACATGGACACTGACTCATGATACCAGGCAGAGGCACATTCTCTTGCATGGTGATAGCTCTTGGGCAAGCTTAACCTACCCTCCTTCTAGTCACCATTTGATATACTATGTAGTCATGGCATGCAAGCACACTTAGGAGGATGCATCATGCAGAGCATACCTCAAAATATGCACACAAAATCTTTTATCTTTCGCAATCATGTATGCAACATGCAAGTTTCATTCTATGCTTGACATGCACAATATGCATGAGTATGTTGGGCATGCTAAAGTTTAAGTGCCAATGCTTGGCATGCAATATGCAGACATGCCCTTGTTTCAATGCAAATTACACTATGTACTTGAAATGCAGTATTGATGAATGTCATTTCACAAGAACAAGGTACATTAATTTTATTGCTATCTCCCCCAATGAATGAATGGGAAAATTATAAATGGGAGAAGAAGCACATGTTTGAATCATGCTTAACCAACTTGCAAATCACTTTTTGAACTGGGCTAAACTATATGCACAGTCTTACACATTTCTGCAACCTCCTCTCTTAACAAGGTGGGTCAATGATTTCAGAACTGAGTAGGAGGTGAGTAAAGAACAAGAACCAGCCCTCAAGTATACTCAACAAAATGATCATATTTGAGCATGAGCTTCATTCAAAATTAGAGTATTCACATATTCACATTCAAGCATTATTTGTCATGCATTTACTCATCAATTGAACTTAACAAGAAACTGTGATCTCTCCCATATAAAAGGTAGGGAGGACAATGCATGATGATTGATTAAACAAGCATGACATGGAAAATATCATGAAGAATGAAGAAGTTCAGATATAGAAGAAGTTAAAACTGTTCTGGCTGCATCATATAAACAGATGTATCAATAAACACTGAGGGCAAACAATATCAAAGTCAACACTGATGCAATTCAGATTGATTGGCAATAAGCACATTTTTAGATTTGAAGACAAAGTAGTTTCCCTCATGAGCCAGACACTAAATTTATTGAGATTCGGTAATAGGCAGAGAACTTAGATCCGAAGATCACCTCATGCATAGTGAGAGCTCCAAGTAGACTTAATCGGCCTTTTCAGCTGAACACTATTTGATATACCAGAACATCAGATCCTTTCCAAGTCATAGTTTATCAAATAAATTTTCAATTAAAGTAGAATGTAAATTTCAGTTTAATCAAGATAAACTATGAACAAAAGAATTCTCAAACACGGGCATAATTGAAGCACAGCTAGAAAGATTAGCCCATTAGAAAGGCACAAATCACAACTCATCAAAGAAGGAAAATTTTCATTATCATATTGTGCCTTGAGCAGCTCAACAAGATATTAACATTGCATAGATTGCCAAACTAGATGGGGTACTTAAAACATATAAAGAAATTCATTAAAAAACTGTTCACCAACAAAAATCAAAACTGGTTGCACAAGGATCACCTCTGAAGATCGTTGGATCTTAGGTACACAGAGCTTAGCTCTGATACCACTTGTTGGGTCCCTTGCTAGGGTGCAACTGGATCTAGAGGGGGGGTGATGGGGGCATCACTTACCCCTCCACATTTTGCGAAGCTCTGATGGATCGACGGTTTGCGCTATTGTGTTCTTCACATTTTTCTAAGTCTATCCATATAATTTTTATATTTTATTTGAGTCATAAACTATGTAATTTTTCCTTTATTTGAGTCCGGTACCTAGGTATAAGGGTCATTTACCTAAGTCTTGAGTCATGTGGTTAAATAAGTTGTCTATTGGGCCCAACTAGTGGGCTTGGCCCAGGGGCGCCCTCCCTTGGACTACTTTGGTCATTAGTTGTTTAGTCATGGTCATTTTAGTCCTAGGAAAATATGAGTGCCTATAAATAGGCCACCCCACTCCCCCATATGTAATCTTTGATCAATCAAAAAAATTGAGTGAATCAGTGTATTATTGGAGAGGATTCTCCACTTCTATCTCTCTCTATTGGGGTGGATTCCCCTTCTCTCTCTTCTCTCTCTCTCTCTCTTCTTTCTCTCTCTAAAGAGGGGTGCACCCCTTTCTCTCTTCTCCCCTCCCAACCACTTTCTCTCTCCCTTCCCCCTCCATTAAAGTCATTCCAACTCCCCACAACCCCTCTCTTTACTCCACCCCATCCCCAAGGTAGCCTCCACCTATCCTCACTCCACCCTCCAACCACCAACCACCCACCCCCCTTCCCCAAGAACCTCTCTCATCTCCCAAGGGAGAATTCCCCACTCCCCCAAGCATCCTTTTCCCTTACCCACACACCTCTTCTCATCCCCAAGATCAGAAATTAATCTCACCCTTAAACCCATTTTCAAATACCCTTTCCCTCTCTCCCTTCCAACCAAATTCGCAGCTCTCCCTCCCTCAACCTGCTAGACCACCTTCCAGCCCCCATTTTGCCACTCCCTCACCTTGGAACACCCCCTCCCAGAACCCCTCACAGCCAGGGGTTGCCCCCACACACATCCACCTCATTTCCCCTCCCATCTACCCCCATTTCCCATCACCTATCACCACTCTGCACAGGCCAGTTCGCAGGAAGTAGTGTACCAGCAACTTGCAGTAGTGGCCACAGCGTCATCGTGAAGATTCAGGAGGCGTACCATATACATTTGGAATCATCGTCCGGTCAGCTTCGCAGCCGAGGTGATTTTGTCTTCGTCCAAGCACCGAGCTGCCCGCGAGAGTGATTCTTCCTCGACTGCGCAGAACCACTCAGGCAGAGAACCAGAGCTAAAGATCAAGTTCGACCATGGCCACTCCCTTGTAGATCTGGGCATGAAACTTGGCTGAGGGCTTCTCCTTCAAGTCCGCTCCCATCCCCAAGAAGCAGAGCTAAGTTTGGACCTCGGCATCAAAAGTTACAAATGTTTCATTCCAAGTGCGTCAGGTCAGTTTTCCTAAACCAAAACTGACACATCCCTGTTATTTGGGTCTTCACGATCAACTCCGACATCTTCCGATAGCGTCGTTGGTCCCGACGGAAAGAAGACTCGTCCACGATCGCAATGGTACCAGTCTTGCTTCCAATAGAGTAAGGGAAAGTTCGTGGCACCCCCGTCTTCAAGCAGCATCACCCTGGGAGCAGCCAGAACTAGTGAAGACCAGCCCTGTTCCAGGCTCTGCCCAGGCCAGCGGCATCGTCACGAAATTCCAAGAAAATCCAGGCATCTTCCTGGGTCAAGTCAGAGAATTTTGGCACTAGTTGTAGTCTATTCGGAGTTCGGTAGTGATCGTGGCTGTACCATCTTTGACTATCTATCCGGCGGTTCCAGAAGCTGGCAGCACCAGTGGTGCTCGGTACAATAGTTTTCTAGCTTCACTCCCACTCCCCACCTGGCCGGCTTACAGCCCCTCCCTGCGTGGAGGTAGTGTTTGACTGTATCACATTAACCCCCAACCCCTTATCCCACCCTCTTACGCGAGGAGTAGTGGTGTACTCTATAAATTTTCAGGTCATGCGACATCGACGCGGCGTGCGGGTACGTACCCACGCCTCCCCGCTCACCCTCGTCTTCGGCCGGGATCGGTGTCTTCACGCCGATCAGGTGAGCTTCGGAACACTTCTCATTGCTGGCCCCTTAATTGCTTAGTTTAGTATTGTTCTTGGTTGATCCGTCGGCGGTAAGAGAGTGCCCGATCCTGAATTTGCTTATAATTGAGCGACAACCGTGGAGTGAGTTGAGAGAGCGACCCTACAACCCACGCCCTTGGCATGCTGGCCGCCCGCGGAATTGGGCATCCCAGGCCCTTAAGGGTCCATCCCAAAATAGCCAAATCCCCGGAAAGGCGAGGTCCCACTTCGGACCCTCTCCACCATCACCAGTTTGCCTACGGGCCCTAGTGTGCGCCAAGCGGGTGAGTCCGCTCGAGTGAAGTTGCCGGTCCATTGCATTGCTTGCTTGCTAGGTCCGAGGGGTCTTCGGTCTTGTGGCTATCACCCCTAAGGTGCTGTCACATCAAATTGATATCAGAGCAAGTTCTCAACTTGTCTCTACAAGTTGGTCCTAGGGCGCATTTGCATTCATCACCCAGTGCATCAACCTTGCCCACTAGCATGGCTACTTCATATTGGTCACATCTATCCCACTCGGCCCTCCACAAGGGTCCGATTGACACCCCTTTGAACATAGTCCTATTTGAGGACCTTATCTTTGACGGGTACCACCCTAGTGCATATCTAGAGTAGGAGGAAAATATGGACAAATACTTTAAGAGGACTCCAATGACTGAACCCATGAGAATCTACCTTGCCAAGAGTCGGCTTGTGCGCCATGCCGAGGATAGGTGGCAGCTCATTGAATGCTTAAAGAAGGTTATGAGGCAAGAGCCTATTAACACATGGGAAAACATGAAAGCCGAACTTAGGAAAGTCTACACTCCCCGACCTTCTCCTTTCTATTCGGATCACCAAAGCCCAAGGAGCACTTCAACTCCACCATCCCCACCCGGCCAACCCAAGACTCCAATTCCTCAATTCCCCATAATGCAACCAAAACCCAATTCCACAACCCACCTTACTCAAGCCCCTTTGGCCCCCACCTCCACCCCTCACCTTACCCCTTCTCAAAAAGGAAAAGGCCCTATGGAGATAGAAGTGAATGATACAACCATGGGTGAGTGCGAGCCGGAATGTTATAGGTGCCACCAATTGGGTCACATCGCCAGGCAATGCCCCACTAAGAAGCATCCTTCGATGCCCATAGTGATTGAAACTGCTCCCACCCCGGCCACCACTACCCCTACAATGTCCCCCAAAAGGGACAATCCTCTCAAGGCCAATTCCCCTAAACCCCCTCAACCCACCCATCTCTCTCTCCCTACTTCAATCCAACCCCAACTAAGGCCTCCACTACTTCCCCTACCAAACCCAACCTAAGTTCAACCTTGCTCACCATCTTGGGTGCACCATGCGCCGGCCACCACCACCCCTACCCCAAATGACCAACCCAACCCTTTGGTAGAGGAACCCATGGCCCACACACCCAACCAAGCAGAGATGGATGCCAATCCAGATCTGCCGCCCACCATAAAGAAAATCCAAGAGCCACGCATCTCACCCACCCCTCTAGTCCGGATCCTCAAGAGCCATACACCCTCACCATGAATGAGTCTATACTCCAACGACTCAAATGCGGACCCACCATTCGTAGCTCACCCCTACCTCTCTCACCCTTGGGATACCAATCCCAAATTGTGCCCATCCACTCCTATCACACCACGATCCAAACCTACTATGAGGTAGAGGGTTTTGACGATCTCATCAAAGACCTACAATGGAAGCTTGAGCTAACTTGCTTATTGACCCTATGGGTGGCCCGTCCCAAGAGCCTTGACCTCATCCACCCATGTGACAGGTCTATCACCTCGGTCTGCACTATCGGTTGCTACACTAGCGACCTCCTCTTCTTTCTCCCCATGGATGAAGAACCCATATCGGTCCATTCCACTCCCCCATTGATCCCAAAAACCTTGGCCGACCAACCCACCACATACACTGGCCCAATCCTTCCACTAGAGGAGGATGACTCACCACTATGTGAGGACCATGAGGACCTAGAGTTCCTCTCCCTAGGTGACCCTTACCATGACCCCTTCTATCCCTTCATATACCCACCCACCTTACTCACCACCAACCTTTTCCTACCCCAACCAACCATGTTAGACCAAGCCCACCTCTCCCAACACCCGGACCACACCAAGGGAACCATGACCATGGGTGAAATACACCTAGGAAATAAGGAAGTGCCCCACTCCATCATACATACCTTCTTTGACCCCTTCGACCCTTATAAGTGGGAGCTCAAGGACCACCCCATACCCACACACATGGCCGTCACCTCTAGGATAAGAGTGCACCTATCTTGGCATATCACATCAATCAACAAGGGACACAAGCCCAGTCATCTCATACATGTCACACACACTTTAGGCCCAATGCATTTCTGGCTCACATTTGGATGTGCTGGTCCTCCCCCATTCGTCATAGGTCTTACGCAAAAAAGTGCATACATGGATGTCCGGGTCCCCCGACATTTGTCACCCCCAGGCATGATAGGTTCACCTATGGATGCCTCGGCCTATGGATGCCCCGGCCCTCCTAGGTCTATCAAAGTCTACATGGCTACAATGCATGATAGGTCCACTTATGGTTGCCCTGGTCCACCTTTGCATACCCCACACTTCACACCGCATCGTAGTACATGGCATGAGCATTCAAGCAAGTATCAAGCAACGAGCGGTGAAATTCATGACGAGTGGGCAAAAGCTCATGAGCGCCACTTGGAATTCCAAGTAGGCAATCTGATGATGATGGTATTGGAGTGGCTCTACTCTAGGGCCACCCCCATATCGAGGGCACGAGGACTTGGATCTTGCCAAGTTCTGAGTGGCTTTGGCAACCCGGCTTACGGGTTGGACTTACCGATGGGTTTCGGGATTCACCCCATTTCCCAAGTGGTGGATCTGACACCCTATATGGGCACCGTGGTGGATCCTAGTGAGTGCTTTGAGCCTATACCTTCCTTTAAGAGGGACACCCCCGGAGAGCCACCACAAATCAGCCTGAGAGCCTGATGTGAGCACCCGGCGGCAATACTAGGCAAGCAAAATCTCATCGCCAGCATGATCGTGTGTCCGTGCCACTTTGTGAAGCTGAAGCGCCATCCCCCGCCATGGACGCAGGGTTGACATTGGAGATTGTGACTCGCCCGAAGCTGCATTTGGTGCACCACTTCCCCGGTGGACCTGTCACGCCCCGAACAAGGCGGAAATATCGGGACGTACAGTTAGAGGCGAGCTAGCAGGAAATAATGTTGAAATACTTAACTAGATAATGAACACAAGGGCAATGGAAAAGAACAAATTTATTAATCATGGAAAATCCCAATTTATTACAATATCCATCAAACTACTAAGACACTAACAAACATAACTTCTAAGGAAATCTAGTACAACTAGTACATCAACTAACGCTATAAATATCCAAAATACTTGCACAACTCCAAGACATAACTAGAAGCAATAACATAATGACTCCATCTATTAACTGGTACACTAAGGTGTAATCACTCCTGCCCCTCCCCATCTGTATGGGTGTCGTCACCTGCATGGCCTGGAAAGGGGGAAAACAACGGGGTGTGATCTAACGCTCAGTAGGAGATAACAGACAGGTATAAGTGATTAACAGTTTAATTACATTTTCAAAATGTCATGCTACAAAGGATAATGCAATAAAAGGATAATGATGATATAATGAAACAAAGATTAAAGATCTTGCAAGGTCAAGAAATATAAATGAACAGAATGGTAATACTTAAAAGGAATAACAAAGACAAGAATTTACTGCAGGAGATAACGATAAAGAGTTGGCCATATCAAGGTGATTCAAGTCATGTCAAGCACGTATGTAATTTCATTTCCACGTCCAAGTAACAACAAGTAGAGTAACAACAAGTAGAGTAGGGAACAGTGAAGAGTGGAAAGTAAAAAGTAGTAGAGAGTAGTGGACAGTCTTAGATTTAACACATGTCCTAGTACTGGTGCCAAATGCCACACCTAGTCAATCACCTCCCCGGGGGTACACGTAGTGTTCGGGCGCTCCTCCCAGGACTAGACCGAGCCCTTAACTGTTTGCCAGGCAGTGATTTCTTTGGATCAAAGATCCCACGAATCTAGACTTCCACAATTTATGGCCAGAATTCCAAGGTTTAAACTTTGTAGCAATAACAATTTCAAGTAGGAAGGAGATTCATTTCAGAATTTCAAGGTAAGCACAATCATCAAGAAGATCGATAACCAAGTCACAAGAAGAGTTATATATATAACTTTACTTAAATAGATTACCATTTAATCAATGGATTTCTAAATAGGGATACTAAACATGGGAATTAATGGTAATTCTGCCGGATCGAGTTTCTGGGAATAACATGCTATTTAACGCCTTAGCGACTGACTAGAAGTCGGGAAATTAATCGTGATGTGCTACTGTAGTACAGCAGCCATCCAGCAAGTTAAATTACTCATATTAATCCTATTTTCATGTTAATCCACCGAGCATTATCATTTAGTTTAGTGCGTAATCTAGAAAGATGAATTAAGCTGAAAGAACGAACGAATAAACTCGCGTAGAATTGAATAACATGCAATTAACAGAATTTTTAGTTACATAATTAAACTTTAATCATGTGGGTTTCTAAATTATTAATTATCCTTAATGACACTAAAATGAATGCATTAGAACTAGTTTTAGGTCATTTACTGGGTAGATAAACGGTTCTGGATGGACCGCATATCTATCGGGCTGAAACGGGCCTGAAACGGGGTGCTGGGAGTTGGGCGGCCAGGGGCATGGCCGCCCAACCTCTTGGGCGGTCTGGGATGGGCCGCCCATCCCAGGGATGTGCGGCCATGGGCAGGGCCGCCCATCCAGATGTGCGGCCAGTTTCCTGGCCGCACAAGTTATGTGGTCTAGAATGGACCGTTTATCCTGCTGGGATGGATATGTGGTCAGTTTCTGACCGTTTAACTAGGTTAAGTGGTTGGTTTGGAACCGTTTAACTCCTGTCTAAGCCAGGATCGGGTGTGGGCTGGAGTTGGACGGTCTATCGTAAGACCGCCCATCTCTGGGTGTCTCCGATCGTCCCTTCCGCGGCCGGTGAACGCCGGGAAGATGAGGGTTTGCTAGGGTTACACAAAAACGCTAATAACTAAGGCAATTGGACTCCAATCAAGGGGCTTTTGGTACCGTTGGAAAGCTAACAGAAAATACTATCTAACAGAAGTGTCAATTGCATGATTAATTACTGTAATTAGGATTTATAACTACTGGAACACCAAAACCTTTGTTCTGGACAGGCAGTGACTAAAACTCAAAATTCTCCTACTATACTTAATGAAATTTAGAGATCTATATATCAACGGAAAGCTGACAGGATAAGGATTCCAACCATATAAGATATGCCATATGAATATTTCATTTAGTCACTTAAAATCATGAGATAAGTCAACTTAATGCTGCTGGAACGTCGACAAGACACACTTATGAAAACTCAGGAATTCTATTAGCATGATCAATAATAATAAGGGCTTCCAACGTCAAAATGAAGCTAACATGATTTAGATTTCATTGATATATAGCAATTAGGTTGGGTCCATTATCACCTACCTGAATTGAAGATTGAAGATCGAAGCTAGAAATAAACCCGATCCAGAAATACCCTCCAAAGATGCCTCTAAATCTCCCTGAATACCCAATAAGAATTGGGGCTTTTACTATCATTGGAAAGATCTCGTCGAGCTGATCGAGATACTATATTTACAAGTCTCATTTGGTTAAGGGTACCTACCTTAATCGACGGATTAAAGGGCTGGTGATGAAGAACGACGAACTGCCGACACCTTCCACCAAATCGACGAATACTCCCAGATCTGGACTCCCCATCGAATGACCCAGCTACCAAATGAAACTAGACATCTTAAGCTTTCTTTTAATACCTAATAGAGCTTCTGGATCCTTCCGTGGAGGGAGAATTCCGCGTTGGAAGTGGCGTGATTAAAACGCCGTCGAAATTGTTGACCTACCCAAAGCTCTCTCGATTTTACATCCCATGGTTAATCTCCTTCGAAATTGGCTTGGGGAAACTAATCTACCCATTTTTAGCTTTCATTTGCCACCAGTTTCACTTAATTTGGTTAAGGGATGAGGGAGAATTTCACGTTTCAAATAGGGGTTTACTATTACAGTCACTATTGGGGTTAGGTGGCTTAAATCTTGGCTTAATTTGCTAATTTGACCATGTGAATGATTTATTTCGAGTCAATCATAGAAGACAAATTTTTTAGGTTTAATGTCAGTAACCAATTTACCATTTTTTCGGATTTTTATGTGGTGGGTGGGATTTTGACCTATCACTATTCATTAAATAATAAAATATCAAATCCGAAATTTAAACCCTTAATTTAAGCCATTTCATTTACATTTCATTCCACCTACATTTCATTAGTGTTTCATTCTACTTAAATTTTATTTTCATTTGGCTTGTATTTCATTTCAATTTCATTTCAATTTAAGTATTTATTTGAATTTCTTTTCATTTAATAATTCAATTAATTCATAATAAATTCAAGGAAATTCCCAAAAAATTTTAATCTATGGAAATAATTAATAACTAATTCAAATAAAGATACGGGGTATTACACCCTCCCCTACTTAAAGAATTTGGTCCTCCAAATTCATTGCATTCATATATCGTAATGGAAAATAACTAGCTTACCTAGAAGAGGTCGGGATACCGCTTCCGCATGGTATCTTCGGACTCCCAAGTGACTTCTTCGGCTCCACGCCGACTCCACTGAATCTTGACCACCGATATAGAGCAATTCCGGAGTTACTGTTGCTTCCGGTCCAGAATTTTAATAGGCCTCTCTTCATAAGTCAAGTCCTCCTTCAGCTCGAAGTCCACATGCTGAATAATGTGTGTGGGGTCGTACACATATTTTCGTAACATAGACACGTGAAATACGTTGTGTACACCGGATAACTGAGGCGGTAAAGCCAGTTGGTAAGCAACCTCGCCCACTCTATTCAGAATCTCGAATGGGCCGATATACCGCGGGCTTACCTTGCCGCGAAGGCCGAATCTCCGAATCCCTCTCGTAGGAGAGACCTTCAGAAATACATGCTCACCCACTTGGAACTCTAATGCCCTTCTCCTGTTGTCAGCATAGCTTTTCTGTCTTGATTGTGCCACTTGTAACTGGTCTCGGATGATACGGATATTCTATGACGACTCCGAAATAAGATCCGGTCCAAGCCATTGCTTCTCACCCACCTCGTCCCAGCACAACGGGGAACGACAGCTTCTTCCATACAAAGCTTCAAATGGAGCCATTTGTATACTGGACTGATAGCTATTATTGTAGGCGAATTCAATCAATGCTAAATGATCGTTCCAACTGCCTCCGAAATCAATCATGCAGGCTCTCAGCATATCCTCCACTATCTGATTAGTCCTCTCTGTCTGTCCATCAGTCTGTGGATGAAAGGCCGTACTGAAATTCAGACGAGTGCCCAAGGACTCTTGCAGTCCTTTCCAGAAATGCGAGGTAAATCTAGGGTCTCTGTCAGACACAATGCTAACTGGAATGCCATGAAGTCGAACTACTTCCTTCATATACAATGCTGCCAAAACATCGACAGTCCATTTGGATTTGATAGATAAGAAATGAGCCGACTTTGTCAACCGGTCGACAATCACCCATATCCCGTCAAATCCACCACGAGTCCTAGGTAGACCCATAATGAAATCCATGCCGATGCTTTCCCATTTTCATTGGGGTATATCAAGTGGTTTCAACTTCCCTGCTCGTCTGAGATGCTCAGCCTTGACCTACTGACACACTAAGCATCTGCTTACAAAATCTGCCACTTCCTTTTTCATGTTCGGCCACCAAAAGGATCTTTTCAAATCCTTAAACATCTTTGTGCCTCCAGGATGAATCGTGTATCAGGATCTGTGAGCTTCTTCAAAAATCTTGTTCTTGAGTTCGACTACATCGGGTACACAAGTTCGCCCTCGGAATAACAATCGTCCATCATCAGTCATCATGAAATCCAGTCTGTTGCTCAAGTTTCCTTTGATTTCCACCAGCTCGGGATCATTGTCTTGCAAGAGTTTAATTTCTATCATCAAATCGGGCTTAAGTTGAATTTGTGCAATCATCACCCGATCATCTACTACATTAAGATCCAGGCTAGCTAATTGTTTTAGTAGCCTCCATTCTTGTAGCATGAGACTAGACAATTTAGCCATAGGCTTCCGACTTAATGCATCTGCCACGACATTACCTTTACCCGGGTGATACTCGATAGAGAAGTCGAAGTCCTTCAAATATTCCAACCATCTTCGCTGTCTCATGTTGAGTTCCTTCTGAGAAAATAGATATTTCAGGCTCTTATGATCCGAAAATACGGTAAATGTCTCGCCATACAAATAATGCCTCCAAATCTTTAAGGCGAATACAACTGCTGCAAGTTCCAAGTCATGAACGGGGTAATTTTCTTCATGCTTTCTCAGCTGCCTAGAAGAATAGGCAATCACCTTACCATGCTGCATGAGTACACAGCCTAAGCCAATACCAGAAGCATCGGTATAGACCACGAAACCACCGTCGCCAGAAGGTAAAGCCAATACGGGTGCAGTAGTGAGGCAATCCTTCAATGTTTGAAAGCTCCGCTGACATTCTTCGGACCATTCAAACTTATTGTCTTTGCAGGTCAATCGAGTGAGAGGTACTGCAATCTTGGAGAAGTCTTGAATAAATCTCCGATAATAGCCTGCCAGGCCTAGGAAGCTTCTCACCTCGGTCACTGTAGTAGGCTGATCCCAGCTCTTTACTGCCTCCACTTTCGAAGGATCAACTGAAATGCCTTCCTTGGTGATGATATGTCCTAAGAAGGACACTTCTTGCAGCCAGAAATCACATTTACTAAATTTGGCATATAGTTGATGATCTCTCAATATCTGCAATGCCATTCTCAGATGTTCGGCATGCTTTTCTTCAGTCTTAGAATAAATCAGTATGTCGTCAATGAATACCATGACCCATTGATCAAGATAAGGCCGGAATGCATTATTCATTAACTGCATGAAAGCCGCTGGTGCATTCGTTAGACCAAAAGGCATAACGACAAACTCAAAATGACCATACCTGCTGCGGAAAGCCGTTTTATAAATATCATCTTCCTTAATCCTCAGCTGATGATATCCCGATCGAAGATCGATCTTAGAGAAATAACGTGCTCCCGCTATCTGGTCGAATAATTCATCGATCCTCGGCAATGGGTATTTATTTTTGATAGTTAGCTGGTTCAGTTGCCGATAATCGATGCATAACCTCATCGAACCATCCTTCTTCCTGACGAATAATACAGGAGCTCCCCAAGGTGAAGTACTCGGACGAATAAAGCCTTTCTCGAGCAATTCCATCAGCTGTTGTTTTAATTCCCGTAGCTCCGCAGGGGACATACGGTAAGGAGCTCTAGAAATAGGAGACGTGCCAGGAACGATATCAATGGAGAAGATAACTTCCCACTCAGGCGGAAGTCCTGGTTGTTCCTCCGGAAAGACATCGGAGAATTCTCGGACAATAGGAGTGTCCTTTATCTCAACTTGCCGCTCCGGTGTAGCATGGACAAAGGCTAGAAAAGCCTCGCAACCTCGCTTCATCAGCTTGTCGGCTCGAAGAGCCGAGATGAGTGGTACGGGGTTATGGTGCTTAATTCCCGTAAAAGACAAACCAGAATGTCCAGTAAAAGTTACTGAGCTAGAACTGCAGTGAACACTGGCCTCATACTTGGCCAACCAATCTGCTCCAAGGATTACATCATAATCCTTCATATCCATGCAAACTAAGTCGGCTGGAAAGTTCCGTTCATCAATAATAACCTTACTAGAAGGGTAGTAATATTGAATAGCCGCTCCAGAACCAATAGGAGTTGATATAGCTAATGGAGTATTCATCATAATAGGTTCCACATATAATGACTTCACAAATCTCCGAGAAATAAAAGAATGCGTTGCACCAGTATCAAAGAGAACAAATGCAGGTTTGTCGATTATAGTAAGAGTACCTTCGACGAGTCCGCCATCATCAGAAACCCCAATTTCATCCACATGTAAAGCTTGGAGCCTTCCTTGCGGCTTCTTGGTAGCTTGAGGTTTTGCCGGTGTAGCCTGTTCCGATAGAAGAGGGCAATCAGGGATACGGTGCTCCCTACTCCCACATCGTAAACACGCGCCTAGCTTGCGCCAACATTGCTCCATCTTGTGACCTGGACGATCACAATACTTGCACTTGCCCTTGAATGAAACAATAGGGCCGGGTTTCTTCTCTTCATTTCTCGGCATCTTACCTCTCCACGTTCCCGATCCGATCCACGAACTCGACCCACTCATGGGCCTCTTCTTGCTAGTGCCAGGTCCGGGTTTAGGAGTTGGTTGTTCCTTCTTCATGCCTCTCTCACAGATCCTCTCCGTCATCTCTAGGGTATCTTCTAGAACTTGTGCCTTTCTCACCATCTCAGAATAAGTAGAGATCTCCATCGGCGCCAGTTGATTGATGTAGTGAAGCTTCAACCCGTTGAGAAATCGTTTAGCTTTCATCTTTTCGGTGGAGTTAAGGTGAGTAGCGTAGCGCGAAAGTCGAGAGAACTGTGCTTCATATTCGACCACCGATAAGCTTCGCTGCTTTAGAGCCGCGAACTCTGCCGCCTTCTTCTCTTGTACACGATCAGAAAAATATTTGTCATTGAAGAATTCATCAAACTCTTCCCATGTGACTTGTTGATCGCCTAGAGTTGCCTTGA
This sequence comes from Amorphophallus konjac, assembly GCA_022559845.1. NCBI lineage: Eukaryota > Viridiplantae > Streptophyta > Magnoliopsida > Alismatales > Araceae > Amorphophallus > Amorphophallus konjac. Next base: position 413,342,381 of record CM040121.1, on the reverse strand, counting down.
CGGAATCCCACCAAGTACGCGCGTCCCGCTCCAATTGGAAGGTAGAAAGAAGGACACGCTCTTGGTCGGTGCATTGCATGACTTCAAAGATTCTCCCCATTTCATTGAGCCAATGCTCGGCCTCGTCGGGGTTGGTTGAACCAGCAAATCTTGGCGGGTTCATTCCTCGAAAGTTCCGGTATAAGTCACCGGTGCCATGACTCGCCGCTCCAGCTTGAGCTACCTGATGTAATGCCTGAGTCAGGCCTTGAACCGTGCACTGCAGGTTCCTCCATTCAGCACGTTCGGCTGCCATTTCAATTACCTACAAGTAGAGTAAATCATTTAGGGTTATTAAGACATAATACAACAATCAAGGTATAGCTCAACCCAAGTTTCTACCCAATCTCACCAGGTCGGGTCCTTAGATTTTTAACTAGGTTAGGGATCCTACGACGACACTTAGAACCTTAGAACCTAGAAAATCCTAGAACTTAGAACACCTAGGAACATTTAACCTGGTGCTCTGATACCAACTAAACTGTCACGCCCCGAACAAGGCGGAAATATCGGTACGTACAGTTAGAGGCGAGCTAGCGGGAAATAATGTTGAAATACTTAGCTAGATAATGAACACAAGGGCAATGGAAAAGAACAAATTTATTAATCATGAAAAATCCCAATTTATTACAACATCCATCAAACTACTAAGACACTAACAAACATAACTTCTAAGGAAATCTAGTACAACTAGTACATCAACTAACGCTATAAATATCCAAAATACTTGCACAACTCCAAGACATAACTAGAAGCAATAACATAACGACTCCATCTATTAACTGGTACACTAAGGTGTAATCACTCCTGCCCCTCCCCATCTGTATGGGTGTCGTCACCTGCATGGCCTGGAAAGGGGGAAAACAACGGGGTGTGAGCTAACGCTCAGTAGGAGATAACAGACAGGTATAAGTGATTAACAGTTTAATTACATTTTCAAAATGTCATGCTACAAAGGATAATGCAATAAAAGGATAATGATGATATAATGAAACAAAATTTAAAGATCTTGCAAGGTCAAGAAATATAAATGAACAGAATGGTAATACTTAAAAGGAATAACAAAGACAAGAATTTACTGCAGGAGATAACGATAAAGAGTTGGCCATATCAAGGCGATTCAAGTCATGTCAAGCACGTATGTAATTTCATTTCCACGTCCAAGTAACAACAAGTAGAGTAACAACAAGTAGAGTAGGGAACAGTGAAGAGTGGAAAGTAAAAAGTAGTAGATAGTAGTGGACAGTCCTAGATTTAACACATGTCCTAGTACTGGTGCCAAATGCCACACCTAGTCAATCACCTCCCCGGGGGTACACGTAGTGTTCGGGCGCTCCTCCCAGGACTAGACCGAGCCCTTAATTGTTTGCCAGGCATTGATTTCTTTGGATCAAAGATCCCACGAATCTAGACTTCCACAATTTATGGCCAGAATTCCAAGGTTTAAACTTTGTAGCAATAACAATTTCAAGTAGGAAGGAGATTCATTTCAGAATTTCAAGGTAAGCACAATCATCAAGAAGATCGATAACCAAGTCACAAGAAGAGTTATATATATAACTTTACTTAAATAGATTACCATTTAATCAATGGATTTCTAAATAGGGATACTAAACATGGGAATTAATGGTAATTCCACCGGATCGAGTTTCTGGGAATAACATGCTATTTAACGCCTTAGCGACTGACTAGAAGTCGGGAAATTAATCGTGATGTGCTACTGTAGTACAGCAGCCACCAGAAAGTTAAATTACTCATATTAATCCTATTTTCATGTTAATCCACCAAGCATTATCATTTAGTTTAGTGCGTAATCTAGAAAGATGAATTACGCTGAAAGAACGAACGAATAAACTCGTGTAGAATTGAATAACATGCAATTAACAGAATTTTTAATTACATAATTAAACTTTAATCATGTGGGTTTCTAAATTATTAATTATCCTTAATGACACTAAAATGAATGCATTAGAACTAGTTTTAGGTCATTTACTGGGTAGATAAACGGTTCTGGATGGACCGCATATCTATCGGGTTGAAACGGGGCTGAAACGGGGTGCTGGGAGTTGGGCGGCCAGGGGCATGGCCGCCCAACCCTTGGGCGGTCTGGGATGGGCCGCCCATCCCAGGGATGTGCGGCCATGGGCAGGGCCGCCCATCCAGATGTGCGGCCAGTTTCCTGGCCGCACAAGTTATGTGGTCCAGAATGGATCGTTTATCCTGCTGGGATGGATATGTGGTCAGTTTCTGACCGTTTAACTAGGTTAAGTGGTTGGTTTGGAACCGTTTAACTCCTGTCTAAGCCAGGATCGGGTGTGGGCTGGAGTTGGATGGTCTATCGTAAGACCTCCCATCTCTGGATGTCTCCGGTCGTCCCTTCCGCGGCCGGTGAACGTCGGGAAGATGAGGGTTTGCTAGGGTTACACAAAAACGCTAATAACTAAGGCAATTGGACTCCAATCAAGGGGCTTTTGGTACCGTTGGAAAGCTAACAGAAAATACTATCTAACAGAAGTGTCAATTGCATGATTACTTACTGTAATTAGGATTTATAACTACTGGAACACCGAAACCCTAGTTCTGGACAGGCAGTGACTAAAACTCAAAATTCTCCTACTATACTTAATGAAATTTAGAGATCTATATATCAACGGAAAGCTGACAGGATAAGGATTCCAACCATATAAGATATGCCATATGAATATTTCATTTAGTCACTTAAAATCATGAGATAAGTCAACTTAATGCTGCTGGAACGTCGATAGGACACACTTATGAAAACTCAGGAATTCTATTAGCATGATCAATAATAATTAGGGCTTCCAACGTCAAAATGAAGCTAACATGATGTAGATTTCATTGATATATAGCAATTAGGTTGGGTCCATTATCACCTACCTGAATTGAAGATTGAAGATCGAAGCTAGAAATAAACCCGATCCAGAAATACCCTCTAAAGATGCCTCTAAATCTCCCTGAATACCCAATAAGAATTGGGGCTTTTACTATCATTGGAAAGATCTCATCGAGCTGATCGAGATACTATATTTACAAGTCTCATTTGGTTAAGGGTACCTACCTTAATCGACGGATTAAAGGGCTGGTGATGAAGAACGACGAACTGCCGACACCTTCCACCAAATCGACGAATACTCCCAGATCTGGACTCCCCGTCGAATGACCCAACTACCAAATGAAACTAGACATCTTAAGCTTTCTTTTAATACCTAATAGAGCTTCTGGATCCTTCCGTGGAGGGAGAATTCCGCATTGGAAGTGGCGTGATTAAAACGCAACCGAAATTGTTGACCTACCCAAAGCTCTCTCGATTTTACATCCCATGGTTAATCTCCTTCGAAATTGGCTTGGGGAAACTCATCTACCCATTTTTAGCTTTCATTTGCCACCAGTTTCACTTAATTTGGTTAAGGGATGAGGGAGAATTTCACGTTTCAAATAGGGGTTTACTATTACAGTCACTATTGGGGTTAGATGGCTTAAATCTTGTCTTAATTTGCTACTTTGACCATGTGAATGATTTATTTCGAGTCAATCATAGAATACAAAATTTTTAGGTTTAATGTCAGTAACCAATTTACCATTTTTTCGGATTTTTATGTGGTGGGTGGGATTTTGACCTATCACTATTCATTAAATAATAAAATATCAAATCCGAAATTTAAACCCTTAATTTAAGCCATTTCATTTACATTTCATTCCACCTACATTTCATTAGTGTTTCATTCTACTTAAATTTTATTTTCATTTGTCTTGTATTTCATTTCAATTTCATTTCAATTTAAGTATTTATTTGAATTTCTTTTCATTTAATAATTCAATTAATTCATAATAAATTCAAGGAAATTTCCAAAAAATTTTAATCTATGGAAATAATTAATAACTAATTCAAATAAAGATACGGGGTATTACAGGACCCATACTCGACGGGGTCGAGTTCTCCCCACCCCAGGGGTATGATGGGGACATCACTTACCCCTCCACATTTTGCGAAGCTCTGATGGATCGACAGTTTGCGCCATTGTGTTCTTCACATTTTTTTGAATCTATCCATGTAATTTTTATATTTTATTTGAGTCATAAAATATGTAATTTTTCCTTTATTTGAGTCCGGTACCTAGTGTGAGCGACGTCACGCGGTTTTCGGAGTTCGATGGTGCGGGGAAGAGGATGCGGAGAGCGCGCGGGCTCTTCTTTTTGTTTGTTTTGCTGTTTGCTGCAACATAGAGATGAGAGAAGAGAGAGAAGGGGCCACCACGGGAGATTGCTCTGGCGGGGCGAGCGGGACAAGTATAATATAGCAAGATATGGGGTTCAAACGGCCATAGCGGGAAGTGACTCGCCGCGACCTCGGGGGGACGGGAATGGTGCAGAAATTAAATAACAAAAATTGAAACGGCCATTGGGGAAGTGACTCGCCGCGGCCTCGAGAATATGAGCAGAATATAGCAGAATATAAAAGAGAATATAAGAACAGAGATTTAAACGGCCATTGGGGAAGTGACTCGCCGCGGCCTCGAGAATATGAGCAGAATATAACAGAATATAGAGAGAGTATAAGAACGGAAATTTAAACGGCCATTGGGGAAGTGACTCGCCGCGGCCTCGATGATATGAGCAGAATATAACAGAATATAGAGAGAATGTAAGAACGGAAATTTAAACGGCCATTGGGGAAGTGACTCGCCGCGGCCTCGATGATATGAGCAGAATATAACAGGATATAAAGAGAATATGAGAACAGAAATTTAAACGGCCATTGGGGAAGTGACTCGCCGCGGCCTCGATGATATAAACGAAATATAACAGGATATAAAGAGAATATGAGAACAGAAATTTAAACGGCCATTGGGGAAGTGACTCGCCGCGGCCTCGATGAAAAGATGTGATCGCCAGGGGCCGAAAGACCCCAAAATAAGAAAGTGATCGCGCCTACCTCAAGAGCGGGAGATGGCGGGTTGCTTCTTCCTCTCCTTCCGGCCGGCCGACGGAGAGGGCTTTCCTCGGCTACCCTTGCAAAACAACGACAAACAAGTGACAAGTGGCTTAGAAAGATGAATGTGTAGTATTCATATCCTTGCAATAAAAATGACGAAATAACGGGAAGACACACACCTGGTTGGTGTTATCTTTTAAACCCCTCTCGGACTCGAGTAGGAGGAAAATGAGATGATGGATGCGAGATGATGAATGCAAAGAACTACGAAGAAAAGGAAAGAGTTGGCTTATTGGATGTGCCGGTGGTGAAATTCGGCGGAGCTCCGGCAGCGTGGGGACGACGTAGAAGCGCGGTGGATGAAGACGACCTTCCTCTCGCGAGCGTGGGCACCCGAGAAGCCGGCAGAACCTCCACCTACAAAAGACCCCACGGGTTAGAAAAATGACTCCGTAGCCTCTGGGCTCCGGCAGCCTATCGGATCACTGCTTAGCTCCCCTAGAACTGAGGGGGTGGGCCTCTATTTATAGAGCTCCGGAAGGTGGAGGCGTCCAGGACCCTGGACACCTCCATCAGGGCCGAAATAATATTTTATTCTATTTTTATTGATTTTTTTAGAATACTTTTATGGGGGCGTCCAGGGTCCCGGACGCCTCTAACAGGTCCACCGAAAACCGACGACGGTCGCACGCGGTTTGGCACAACGCGTGGTTTTGTGAGCGGCGCCTCGTGATTCAGAAATGGGCGCGTCCCGCTGACCGGACGTCTCCATATTTGGCTTTTTTCACACACGACAAACCGTCGTTCGGTGGCCGGCGCCCGTGAGTGAGTTGATGGAGGCGTCCAGGGGCCTGGACGCCTCCAAAAGTTTATTATTTTTTTATTTTTCTTTTGTCTTTTATACAAGGGCTGGCATTTTAATTTTTTTTATTTATTTTTATGGAGGCGTCCAGGGGCCTGGACGCCTCCATTAATATGTATTTTTTATTTATTTTATTTTTTTATGCCGACTGGCATTTTATAAATATTTATTATTATTAGTTTTTATGGAGGCGTCCAGGGTCCTGGACGCCTCCATTAATATATATATTTTTTTTATTTATTTTTGGGCCCTGAGAAAAATAATAAAATAATAAAATAAATTAAAAAGATGGGGGCGTCCAGGGGCCTGGACGCCCCCATTAAGACCCACCCGGGTCCTCAAATCAGGCGTCGGCGGCCGCCCGGCAGACCCCCTTCTTGATTCCGGAACCTCTTGATGCGTCCGACTGGTGTTGATGCCGTCCGAATGCCGTGACGAGACGATTTCGGATGCCGAAAAAGGCAGAAGAAGATCCGAGAAAAGGAAGCACTCGAGTGATTCAGAATGCGTAAGCCGTTGCGGGGCGTTGTATAGTAATATGAGACTTTCTCAGGAGGCGTCAAGAATGGCGTGTCTACAGCTGCCCCGCCTTGGCGTTTGCTTTGCAAGGGAGCGACACGTAGTGGAATGGTATCGAAGTGGAGTGGAGTGAAGTGGGAGCGGACTGATAAGTTGATGCCAAGGTGTGATGAGACACGCTTTTGACGTTACTGTTTGGAATCTTTCCTGGAGTTTCAATGAGGCGACCTTGAAGAAGGTCTTTCAAACATTGACGATTGCTTGGACGGAGATCAAATAAGGGAGGGTGAGATGTGCGCTCAGGCACGAAACAAAAGGAGACCAACTTCTCGGTGTGGAAGTACCTGGGTCATAAACCGGAGGTTTCACCTTTGGGGAGCGGTTACCAGCCAATGTGGAAGTGCTGCGGCCAAGGTGGGTCAAAAAAGGTAAAGGAATATCTGAGGGTCTGTCCAAACAAGGGTCTCCTTTGGAAGAGCAGTGTAGGGCTGTCTCAAGGAAACTCAGTATTTCATTCGGAGTGGAATATCTCATATTTGTGGGAATTGGAGCACAACGGCTTTCACAATCGAATCACTTGAATGATCTTCCGCAATAAATCAAAGTCCTATATGAATGCATGCTGGGTTCAAAGAAAAATTTAAAACAAACAAAAATAGAAAATAGCCAAGGATAATATTGTCAACTTGTGAAGAACGGGTCAGGATACCGACCCGGTGAGCTGATACTGGGCTGGGGCCCGTTTATCCGCGCACCAACTCACTGAATGGAACCGTCGTCCCCATTCTATCACAAATTGACGGCCTATCCGTACAACCCTAACTCTTCCGGGATCATCACCGTTTTTGTTGAAGGGGAACTCAAATCCCAGATTCGTTCGGGCCGCAAGGTCCTTGACATGTTCTAGTAGCGTAGGTATCATATACTATGATGCATGACATGGTGGGACCAACCAATGAAAGGTGGGACAGGAGATAGGACAAAGACGTCCGTTAGTAAAACCTGCACAGGCCAGCAAAGGTTAGCAACATCAAAAGGTAGCAGAATCGCACCACAGTTCAAAGGAGATCCAGACAAAATCTTGACAATGACCACTGATGTGACATGTTCTGTCCTGTAGCACCCTTCCCTTCCTATAAGAACTCCCCTTAGGCTAGTTCATTCAAATGCACCAAGGTGGGTTTTGGAAGCTCAGGAGAGGAAGGAGAGGAGAATCTAGAGATCTTCAGGATGGAAGGAGAGTCTTCCCGCGTTATGAAGAGGAGCAAGCCTAGCAGCGAGATTAGGCGACTTTCCGACCTCGAGGGTCATCTGAGTGGGACGATCATGTCGCATATGGTAAGCCGACTCTTTTCAAATTTCTGCACGTGAACCTTCTTCTTACTTCCTTCATTTCTTCTTCTTTCCTCTCCCAGCCATATCCACTCTTCCCAGGCCCGAGGAAGTTTTCCAAGCTGCCATGGCTTTCAAAGCTGACTTCCAATATCTCCATTGGCATGAGGGCCATACTCTCGAAGTGGCATCTGCAGGGGCTCCTTATTCACGCCAAGCATTACGAGAAGATTCGTATGGACTGGGCGGCTATGGGCGCGCTAGTGGAGGTCTGGCATCCCCAGACCCACACTTTTATCTTCCCGACCTTCGAGGTGACCATCCTCCTCGAGGAGGTGGAACTTCTGCTTGGTTTGAAGAAATTCAAGAGTGACGGGAAGGTGAAGGCTATGCGGATGCTGACACGGGGTACTTCTGAAAGCGTCCTTGGAAGCTTCATGCCGCCCGACGCAGCTAGAAAGGTCCGTACTCAGAAGGGGATCGATCTCCAAAAGCTTGCGGAGTGGGTCATGAACGCCCTGAGAGGGTCACCAGACGATGACTATTTGGAGGGAATCATGAAGGGGTTCACCATTTGTCTGGCGGGTGCTCTCTTGTTCCCTTATACCGACAACATGGTGGAGGAAGACCAACTGGGTGCTATCTGCGGATCTGGCGTGGAAAGAGGGTGGGACCCGCCGTCCTCGCCTATCTTTACAGCGGTCTTACTGCCTCGAGCCTGGGTAAGCCTCCATTTGGTTGTGCACTTGTCTTGAATTGCTGGCTGGATTTGCATTTCAAATTCGACCACCGCGAGGGAATGCCAACCGTTTCGAAGCTCTTCCAACAAAGCCCGCTTCACCACATAGCCGACGTGTTAGGCTTTGGTGGTACTGTAGTGAACCGCGTTCCGTGGCTGAAGAAACGTGAAGACTGGCGGTCTCACTTCCGCACCGTGACACAAGGCTTCTTCACTTGCGCACCGACATGTTTGCTTTCGCTTGATCTCCTCATGAGGCCTTCTCCCGAAGTTGATCTTCAACTGATCGGCGCGACCGAGTTTGTTCTTTACAACGCGCATCGGTGCTGCCTCCAGATTGGCATCCCACGCCATTCGTTCCCGCCACCGACTGACATTGTTCCTTTGAAGAAAAGGGAGTTGGGCACTGAAGCGGACGCGAAGGAAGCGAAGGCCATTAAAGCTCCCTGGAAGACAAGTGTTGCGGGAAAGGCCTTAGCGCACGTGGTGGAGGAATGCGAGCCGTGGAGGGCTTATGTAACCGAACTGGGGAAGTTAAGGCCTAAGGTGCCTAAACCCCTGATGTAGTTCACTCTGCTTTTCTGATGGAATAAAATTTGGCATTTTGGATGTTTTGGACCCCCGTCCCCTTAATTATTATCTTTTTTATGGTTTTTCTTTTTCTTTATGTTGTTTTTTTTATTTTGTTTGGATTATATACATATTCTTGTCTTTTTTTTTTACTTTTATTATATATAAATATTTTTTTTGAAAAAAATTTTATTATGGGGGCGTCCAGGGGCCTGGACGCCCCTAATTTTTATTTTATTTTTATTTGATTTTTTTGTTTTAGGGGCGTCCAGGGTCCTGGACGCCCCTAAGTTTTATTTTATTTTTATTTTATTTTTTTGTTTTGGGGGCGTCCAGGGTCCTGGACGCCCCAACTTTTATTTTTTTATTTTGTTTGATTTTTTTGTTTTGGGGGCGTCCAGGCGCCTGGACGCCCCAAAATTTTTTTGAATTTTGAAATAAATAAAAAATATGGGGGCGTCCAGGCGCCTGGACGTCCCAAAGAAGCTAATTCCTATTTAAGCGTTGCCCCCCCCCCTTTTGCTCATTTACTGTTCAATCTGACGACCCAGTCACCCAGACGACCTATTCTTAGTCCCCATGGAGCGAGGAGGATCGAGCCAGGGTCCAGGGAAGCGAAAACGACTGGCTCGTCATGCGAGGAGGTTGAGGGATGATGCCGAGGAGGCTGCAGCAGAGGAGATTGCTGCGGAGGAGGGGATGGAGGTGCCTCTCCTGGCCGCGGAGGCTGCTGCGGATGCTGGTGATGCGGGAGAGGACGATCACGACCCGGTAAGTACCTCGGAATCCTCACACTGTGGTTCAATAGGCTAAAACGGGTGTGCGAAAGGCTGTGAGAGAGAGGCGGGTAGTGAGAGAAGGAGGCGTCCAGGGACCTGGACGCCTCCATGTTTTCTTTTTCTTTTTTTTATTTTTTATTAATTTTCGTAAATAAGAAAATGAAATAAAATAATATTAAAAATAAGGAGGCGTCCTATGCCCTGGACGCCTCCATAAAAATATATATATTATTAATAATTTTTGTTTTGGCCATTTTTGGGTTTTTTTCTAAAAAAAAAAAGGAAATTGGGAGGAGGCGTCCAGGGCATTGGACGCCTCCACAAGAAAATAGAAATATTTTTTTTATTTTATTTTATTTTATTTTATTTTATTTTAAAAAAGTAAAAATAAAATAAAGAGAATAGGTAGTATATATATACAGTGTTATTGTTTATTACTGTTCATGATGCTGATGTGTTCTTTGTTGGTTTTGTGGTTTGCAGGGCGTGATGAAGGGCCGGATCAGCTGGTCCTTGGTGGTGGCAGCATACCGTGGGCTGCCGGATTTCAGAGGGCGCGTGTGGACGCCATGGGCTTTGGAGCTTTCCTTAGGATCGAGCCCTTCCGGCTCGACCTTCCTCTTATCCAGGCACTGAGGGAGCGGTGGCACGCACCGAGCCGGGCGTTTCTGATGCCCTCGGGGCACATGGTGCCGTCACTGGAGGACGTGGCTCGGATCACCGGGCTACGAGTTGACGGAGAGGCAGTCAGCGGGGTCACCTACCCCGACTACCGAGAGAGTGCCCTGGACCTGCTGTGGTTAGAGACGAGCGTGACTGATAGAGACAGCAGGGTAGTCGGCCGAGTGGAGATCATGGAGGCGCTCGGATTCGTCGACCCGCGTCAGCGGGTTAGCGAGACTGGAGCAGAGTTCTTGGCTCGACTGGAGGGGGATGCTCGTGCTGCTTTCACCCAGGACCCGAGCGAGCGGGAGCTGGTGGATCTAGACCTTCGGAGGTTTCTTTTCTTCTTCCTGGGCCGCCTTCTGCTGGGGACGAAGGGGGATGGCATCCACTGCCGTTTCCTCGGGATCTTGGCGATCTGGACAGAGTGGGGCACTATGCGTGGGGAGCGGCTCTGCTTGCCCATCTGATTGCCGATCTCTCCCAGACTTCGGAGAAGGAGACGACAGTCAGCGGCTTCGCACCTTTCCTCCAGGTAAACATTTTATTTATGCATTCTACAGTTAAATATGTAATTATTGTACTAATGATGTATGATGGATGCAGGTGTGGAGCTATTACTATTTCCCGATGGGGAGGGCTAGGCATGGGAACAGGAGGGCCGTGCCTCTGGCGCGGCAGTGGAGGCCGGTCGTGGTTGCAGCACCCCACGGCTACCAGCTGGCGTCACTTCGTCGAGAGCTGAGCGAGTATCCCGAGGCCATGGTATGATGCGTATGATTTTTTTGTGTTTATGCATGCGACTGAATGGTAACTAACATGATGTATGTATGGTGATGCAGGTGGTGTGGAGGCCCTACCTGGGCATGGGCGATGCTGGCCAGCCCTGGGTTGTAGCGGGTCTTCCTCGCTTCAGGCGGGACGTGTGGGTCCATTGCCTGAACGAGATTGAGCCGCTGCGGCTTAGACTGGTCATGAGGACGTTGGGGCTGGCCCAGGAGTGGGTAGACGTAGATGCGCCGGCTCGCATTGGGCGGAAGACCAAGGGGAAGGCGAAGATCGTGGACTGGCGCACGCGCTTCCCAGCACAGTACCAGGACTGGCAGCAGGGCGGGGTCCCAGTAGTGTCCCACGTACAGGATAGCACAGACTACATGAGACGGTACCGAGCTACGTACGGGGACCGCCTCTCCTTGGGTGGTATGGCAGGGGTAAGTGAAATGAAACTGCTCCACCTTTCTATATGTATATGCATGGGATACTAACTTATGTGTAATGCAGGATGCTCGTGATACCATGATTGCCGACCTGCGGGCCCAGTTGGCGGACGCCAGGCGACAGTTGGTGGCCATCCGACAGGAGTTGGAGATCCTGGTGAGTTTATGCAATGCATTTTTTGTGACCTGGATTTTTGATGCTTAGCCTTTGACTGACGTTTGCCCCGTGTTTCAGCGGGCCCACCAGACAGCGGCAGCCGCGATGGCTGGTGGAGCGGGTTCCAGTTCGCGGGGCCCTCCTCCGGAGGTTTCTGCCCTCCAGGAGCAGCTGGCGTACGCGGTGGCTCGGGCTGAGGAGGCCGAGCGTGACCGCGAGGCTCGAGTGAGTGCTTGCTTGGCCGCGACCCTTTTCTAGCTACTTTCCTTCTATCACTGTTCTCTTACGGTGCATGCGTGCCTTGACAGGTGGCCGAGATCCGAGAGGCCCTGGCGCGTGCTGTTCGTGCTGAGCAGGAGCGCGATGCCCGGGTGGCAGAGCGTGACGCCCGGATTGCGGAGCTAGAGGAGGAGCGGCGACGGGAGGCTGAGGAGCTTCCTCGCGACGTAGTGGATCTGCGGATCGCCCTCGAGCTGTCGAGGAGAGAGGCGATGAGGGAGAGAGAGGAGAGGGAGAGGGATAGGGAGAGCGTGGAGAGAGAGAGGGAGAGGGATAGGGAGAGAGAGAGGGAGGAGCGACAGCGGGATCAGACCGAGAGGAGGGCTCTAGAGGCCCAGCTGCTGGAGCTCCGATTGAGTCTTGGCACGGCGGAGGGGAGGCTTCGGGAGAGCGAGGAGCGGTACCAGAGGGCGAAGGAACGCGGGGCGCGACTTCGTCAGTCTGGTTCTTTTTCCATGGGCAGCTACCTGGTTTCTTCGGCCGAGGAGCGTCGTCGCGCCTTCGAGGCTGGAGTGCCACCGCAGGGCGAGGCGAGCACGGCTTCTCAGGGTTCACAGAGGTCGCGGAGGCCCCCTAGGGATCTCCGTCAGAGGAGGGAGGAAGGAGATGACCAGGAGGGTGACGGTGAGAGTTAGAGAGTTGCTTGTACGTCACCCTTCTCACTGTATGATGTACTTTCGGCTATTATATAAATGGAAATGGCTTTTGTGTTGTGTGTACTTTTCTCTCTCCCACACTTTCTTTTTTTGCACTGAGTTGTCCCTTGAGGCACGCTCCGCGAGACCTTGCCCTGAGCAGCGGGGAACTATGTTTTGCACGGGGGGATTTTGTTTCCTTTCCCCCTTTTGGGCGCGTCCAGGCGCGAGGACGCGTCTTAATCCTTGATTTTAAATTTAAAGCGACGGGTGGTCCTTCTTCTCCCGTGCCTTATCCGCAAACGAGCCCGCCTTCCGCCGAAACTCGCTCGCCCCTTTTTCGTCTTCCTCCTCTTTTGATCGATGGAGTTCGGTGGGCCCGACCGTGGTGAAGGTGGAGAGGGACGAGGAAATCCTCGCCCAAGGAGGGACGCGCCCGAGCACGGAACGGCGTCCATGGAGGAGGAAGGGCCGCTTCGGGCCCCCGAGGGACCCGAGGGGCCCGATGGCGTGGGAGGAGGTGAACACGGTCCGGTAGATCCTCCGATCTCTTCCTCTTTTAATTCATTTTGGGTTTTGAAGCGAGCCGCGCGAGGAGGAAAGGGTTCGGTGAGTGTTGCACTCAAATGATGGACGCGTCCTAGACAGGGGACGCGTTCCTTTTGACTGATATGGGACCCCTTTCTTGGTGCAGGACATGGCAAGGACGCTGGGCCTGGCCGATGAGTGGGCGAGTGCGGACGAGCCGAGCCGCGTCAGGAAGGAGAGTCGCGGCAAGGCGAGGCTCGAGGACTGGCCCGTACGTCTCCCTGGACAGTAAGGGGGTGTACTGGTGCAGGACAGTGCCGACTTCCTGCGGCGGCAGAGAGAGAGTTACGCGGGGCTTCCCCAAGCTGGGGACACGCGTGGCATCGGCGGCTCGCGCGCCCAGCTGTCAGAGACTAGGCGGCAACTGGCCGTCGCTCAACATGAGCTGTCGCTCCTGGTAAGTTACGTGCCGCCCTTTTAACTTCAGATTTTGGAGTTTCACTGACGGCCGTTGTTTATTTTGTTCCAGCGTGCCCAGCAGACAGCGACGGTGGGAGCGGCTGGCGGATCTTCTAGCTCCTCGGCCCCTTTTCTCGAGATTGCTTCCCTCCGGGAGCAACTTGCCGGTGCGGTGGCCCGTGCGACCCGGGCGGAAGAGGAGCGTGACGCCTGGGTGGCGACTGTAGCGGAGCTGCGGCATCGTGGTGAGGAGAGACCTTCTCCAGACATCCTGGAGTTAAGGGTTCTTTTGCAGATGATGAGGAGAGAGGTAGAGAGAGAGAAAGCCGAGAGAAGGTCCGAGCGACAGCAGGATCTGACCGAAAGGAGGGCCTTGGAGGCCCAAGTGAGGGAGCTCCAGCTGGGCCTTCAGGCCGTCGTGCAGAGGCTAGGAGGGATGGAGACGTGCTACGAGAGAGCGCGAGAGTTCGGGGAGCGACTCCGCCAGTCCGGTCGCTTTGCCGCCAGTGGCTTCTTCGCCACGCCAGGGGAGGAGCAGCGAGTCACTGCTGCGGAGCAGGCGCCCAGAGGCGAGGCAGGTGCTACTGTACGGGGATCCTGGAGGCTTCTGAGGGACCCTCACCTCGGGGGAGAGGAGGAGAGTGCCCGGAGAGATGAGTGATGGTGAGGATTGGCGGGCTAGTGGACCCGTCACCTCTTTATGTTTATGATGTTTTTGACAGCTTATGTAAAATTATGAATGGAGTGATTTGATTTTCTGATGCTTGTTTGTCCTCTTGTGCGTTCCTTCTTCCCTACACTTCTTTTCCTTTGCACTGTTCCCATGTGACGGATCTGTCGAGACTCCGCCTCGAGCGGAGAATCACGTCTTATTGTGACCATTTTCCACGGGAATCTGCCGTCGAAGTCAATACTGACGGCCCTAGTTCCTTTTCCCGGATGTTGTGCCAAATTTTGCGGGCGTCCTCCAAAACATGATAGGGTATCCCTAGACAACATAGGGGCTATTCGTCCTATTCTTCGTCCAGTCAATCACCCTGTGCGAGCGGTGAAGCGACACATGGGGCCGCTTGGTCGGTGTCTTATTGCGAGGGCTATCATCGACAGGTGATGGAGGTAATCTTGGCCCGCACTCCTTCCATTTCGATAAATTCTTGTCCCTTTTATCTTCTCAGGTATATCGAGGAATAACTCGAGGAGCACAAGTTCTTACGGGAGAGGAGGAGTTCAAAATTCTGAGAGTTGGATGGAGGGCGAATCTTCCCATTCCTCGAAGAGAAGCAGGTCCAGTGGTAGTAGTTCCAGGAGACTTTCAGACTTTGAAGGGCACTTCAGCGAAAGGGCCCAATCACAACTCGTAAGCCAAGTTTTCTTGCCCTTTTCTCATTTTTTCTTCCTTTCTTCTGACCGAACCTCACCCCCATTCCTTGTATGTGTAGGTTGTGATGAAATCACAAATCTTATGGGAGTTGGTAGTAGCAGCGTACAGGGGCCTCCCAGATTTTCAGAAGGCGAGGCTAGACGTGATGGGATTTGGTACCTTCCTTCGGATCGAGCCGATCCAGCTTGACCTAGTCCTGATCCAAGCCTTGTGTGAGAGATGGGACCCAGTGAGCCGGGCATTTCTGATGCCCTGGGGGCACATGGTGCCCAGCTTGGAAGATGTGGTCCGAATTACGAGTCTCAAGGTGGATGGCGAGGCAGTGACCGGAGTCACTTACGCGGACTACCGAGAAGGTGCCCAGAAGTTACTGGGTTTGGACCTAGATGGTCGGAAAAACAGGTCGGTATCTAGGGCGTCCCTCATGGATGCATTAGGGCTCACCGACACTCGTCGGCGGGATGACGAATCCTCAGAAGAATTCATGGAAAGGATAGAAACAGGATGCCGTGCCGTGTATTGCACAGATTTCGGCAACTGGGAAAGATGTAACATAGATTTGAGGAGATTTCTCCTCTTCCTTTTGGGGAGATTGGTACTGAGCTCGAAAGGGGACGGTATCCAATGTTGCTTCCTGGAGCTGCTGTCAGACCTTGAAAGAGTATGGTACTATGCCTGGGGAGCTGCCATGCTGGCACACTTGTTTGCAGGCCTATTCCAAGAAACGGATCGTGAGATGACTGTGAGTGGTTTCACACCATTCATCCAGGTATTTTTGGTTTTACTTGTTTTGTATTTTTTTTGTTATTTTCGCAAGGTGCTGATGACCTGCGCCGAGCAGCTATGGAGTTATTATTACCTCCCTATGGGGAGAGCTCGACATTGGCGACCCGTGATGGTGCCGCTAGCCAGGCGGTGGGAACCCGTCATGAGTGCGGCACCCCTAACCTACCAACTGATGGTGTTAAGGCGAGAGCTACAGGAGTTCCCTGCAGCGATGGTAAACTGGAGACCCTACTCAGACATGGTCGATGCCAACCAGCCGTGGGTTCTAACAAGTCGTGCCCGGTTCGGACGGGAACTATGGATGCACTGCCTGAATGAAATCGAGCTGCTTCGGCTGCGATTAGTTATGAGGACTTTAGGACTGGCTCAAGAATGAGTGGATTTAGCTGCGCCACCTCGTGTCGGGAGAAAGACGCGAGGACCGGCGACTTGCATTGACTGGCGCGTGCGATTCCCCGAACAGTATGAGGACTGGCAACGGGGTGACACGATTGTAGAATCACAGGCGCGGGACAGCGAGGACTACTTGCGTCTATATAGGACAAAGTACGCAGCGCGGTTCCAACCCCGGGGACTTGTGGAGGTAGGTTTCCCCTTTTTCTCTTCTCTTCTTTCTCCTTTTCTTGGTTTTTCTGGTGAAAATGCTGACTTGTAAGGCAGCAGGATGTCCGGGATGCCATGATAGCGAATTTACGAACTCGCTTGGCAGAGATGGAACAACAGTTGGGCGATGCCCGCGGAGCTACGAGCGCCTTGGTAGGTGTACAGTACGTTCCTAGTTAAAACCCCAGATTCCAGATGTTGGCTGCTAATTCACATGGTCGCAGCATGCCCAGATTGGCGCAGCCTCCCCAGCGATGGGAGTAGGTGGTGCCTCTTCCAGCATGTGGATTCCCACCTCAGAACTTGACTCGCTTCATGAGCAACTTGCTCACGCCACGCAGCGTGCTGCGGAGGCAGAAGGAATGCTCCGTATACAGGTAAAAGTTTCAGCGTTGAGTTCTCTTTGTTTACGCCTTATCGCGTATCTGAGATGGTACACTCGGCAGGAAAAGGAGACGGAAGAAGCGCTTGCCCAAGCTGCGCATAAGGAGGCTAGGATAGCAGAACTGGAGAGGGAACTGCGGCGTCATCCTGATGACGACTCATCCAGGGATGCTATGGAACTGAGGATCACTCTCCAGTTAGAGAGGGAAGACCGTGAGAGAGAACGGGCAGAGAGGGAAAGAAACGCAGAGAGAGAAAGAGCCAACAGTTTGGCTGAAAGGGAGGAGCGAAGGGCCATGGAGGCCCAACTATTCGAACTCCGAATCGGCCTTGGTCTTGCTGAACAGTGGCTGAGAGATGGTGAGGAGCGCTACCGAAAAGCACGAGAGCGTGGCTTTCGTGTTGGTAGCTTCTCTGCTGCTTCCGCGGATCAACGCCGGGATGTGGGAATAGGAAGAGGAGTACAGAGCGGCAGGAGTACCGCTTTTCGTAGTTGGGTAGCACCTTTGAGAGTGTTTTGCCCGGAGAGTAGTGGGACGAGTAATGCAGAGAGAGAGGGCGGAACTTGATGTAAATTTTTTTGGTTTTTGGAATAAAACACAAGGTTTGGTTTGTTTGTTTTTTACCTTTGCTTCAGTTACCTGAATCCCTGCACATATCACTGAAACAAACAAATCAGAATTTCTATTCTGACTTGGCCCCTTGCTCAATAAGCAAATGGTCACTGTGACTGTCCTTGATAACTGGTCAAGGGGCCAAGCCTTTATTTAACGAAGGCAAGGGAAAGATACGGTTATGATAAATGCGACAGGCAAGCACACGAATGCAAGCGGTATTTAAAAGAGAGATGCTGCACGCAAATGCAAAATATTTGACATTTTTTTTGTTTTATCATAAAAAGATTTTTTTGTTTGCAAATATGTACATTTCTCTTTTCCATTTTTTTGTGTTTTTATCATTTCAATTTTTTTTATTGCTAACGCCCGGCAAGCACCCAAATGGCACCTAACCTACGTGAGACAGGGGTTTCTTACTAACCTCCCAGGTATCTTAAGTGCACATCTAGGTTGATTTGGGCCTCTAGACCCCTCGAATGACGATCCCGCCGGCTAAGACTTACCCTGATGACAATACCGTCATGCCATGCTTAGGCTCCCAGTTGCTTCCGACCACAGGGATTCACCCAAAAGGTGTTTGAGGTAGATGATTTGCCCGACCCGGGTCTGTTTCCTCACAACTCTAGATGGTATAAGATGGAACACCCTGGAACCCTAACGACCAACCGCGCGACGCTGACCCGGAATCAGACGCCGTCGCACCCATAGGTGACGCGCTTGCATTGGCCTAAGCCCGAGGTTAAACAAGAAGACATCAAGGTGGTAAACAGGGGTCTTGACCAGCCAGAAACACGGAGACTCCTTCGCAGCGATAGCTTTTGCTTTTTCAAAGTAGGCAACCAAAATGTGTATATTAAAATAAGGTCGCAGACCCTGGGCAGTTTTCACCTTTCAGAAACTCCATCGAACCTTCATCTTTAGAGGGAGAAGGAAGAGCGTAGGGGATAAACCTCCTGAGAGGACCGGCAAAGCCGTTAACCCGGTGAGCGAATAAGGGCCCATTAACTCTTTCCTTTCGGACAACTTCGG